>JABWTJ010000014.1:2875000-4075000 GCA_016801875.1 Solanum sitiens | reverse complement strand
CTACTTTGTGCTAGGAATTTTTAGTGACTTTAATTGTTATCCAAAATCATTCCCACACTACATAATTTACCATTACATATATGGAAAAATTTAAGAATCACCTAATATGACCCTACAAGTAAATGAAGAATGATTTGAGTTTTAACTTAGAAACTTTTAGGGTGTTACAATATCTCCCCCATGGGATCATTCGTCCTCGAATGACGGCTTATCTGAGAATGGATATGGGTTACTCTCACTATATTAAATTCTAACTCAGAATCACAAAGTACATAACATATAGTGATTATTTTGATCTAAATCACAAGATTCAGTTTTATACATTTATAGGGAATCTCATCCGAAGAATACTTCTCGTTATAGTTGCCTTCAACCATCTTTGAGCCCATATCAATAAAAACCTAATGCATCATGCATTTGCCTACATTTTAGCAACACTACATTCATTCCTAATACTATAACCACTCTGTGGACTCCTCCTGACTAATCCATCTAAGAATTTATTATCATCTCTACGAACTGAAAATTCACGCATTACTACCAAGAAATGACTAATTGATCTCATTTAACTATTAATCATGGTAAAACCTTATCCCCTTCTTCCTCCACATTTATAACCTTAGATGGAATAAGAAGATCACCACTACCACAATAAGAAGCATAAACTACGAAATTTGGGTTCCGTAATGTCTTAGATTACTATTCATGTGATCAAATTCATAATTTGATGATCCAATTGTTACCAGATTTTCCTAGACTTTATGACTCATATTTTGTCCAAATTTGGAATAGGTTAGGAAATTCTAAGTTACTACGAAAAAGTTTTCTAACCTAAAATTTTTTCTCGTTGGCTTTTCTGTAACAACGGAACTCGGCCGTTACCACAGATAACAATTTACCCATCACTCGTCCTCGAGTGACAAACATAGGAAAATAGGCTAAAGAAGGAATGAAGTAGTACTTGAATCGACGAACAATTGGGAATACTTATCTCGCATGTCCTTATCAGTTTCTCAAGTAGCTTCCTCAATTGGAAGACGCTTCCATTGAAATTTCACGGGCTTATACTCCTTGTTCCTCAGCTCTGCACATAACGATCAAGAATAGCAATAGATTCCTCCTCATATTTGAGGTCTTTGTTTAACACAAATGAGTTCCACTTAATGATATAATCCTCGTCCCCGTGATATCTCTTCAACATGGACACATGAAATATTGGATGAACTCCTTATAGGTTAGGAGGTAAAGATAATCTATACGCTACCAGTCCAACATATTCAAGAACCTTGAAGGGACCAATGTATCGCAGACTTAGCTTGACCTTCTTGCCAAACCTCATCACCCATTTTAACCTTAAGAAGAACATCCTCACCATCCTGGAATGTCTCACCTTATTTTCTGCATACTTCTTTTGTCTACACTGTTAAGAGTTTAGTTTACATACTCATCATCTTATCTTAAGTATCCTTCACTAAATCAACCCCCTAAGGTTTCACATCTCCAGCCTTGAACCATCCTATGGGTGATCTACATCCCCTCCCATAGAATTCCTCCAATGGTGTCATCACAATTCTTGAGTGATAAGTATTATTATAAGAGAATCCACACATGGGTAAGAACTTATCCCAATTCCCTACAAACTCAATCACACATTCCCTAAACATGTCTTCTAACACTTGAATAGTCCTCTCCGTTTGCCTGTCCGTCTGTGGATGGAAGGCAGTACTAAAAGTGAGTTGTGTGCCAAATTCCTCACATAATTTCGGCCAAAACTTGGAGAAAAACTGAGTACCATGAATAGAGATGATAGAAAGGGTCACCCTATGCAACCTCACTATTTCTTTCACATACACCTTAGCCAATTGTTCATCATTATAGTCTATTCTTACCGGAATAGAATAGGATGACTTAGTCAATATATCATCCACTACCCAAATAGAATCAAACTTTTCCAAAGTCTTGGGAAAAGCCACCACAAAAGCCATGGTTATCCTTTCCTTCTTCCATACTGGAATATACAATCGATGGAAGCAAAACAAGAATGTAGCTAATCCATCCCCAAAATGACATCAAAGTCCAACATATCGAGTTATACCAAGTACACCAATGTCACTCTATTGGGAAATGACACGGGACAACCCCTATAAACTCTTTTAACAAGTACGGAATCACCCACCGGGGTAGAAACCGAAAATGGTTCATGGAATACATTGGGAAGCAATATCAAATCTCATAGGCACTAAAGGAGTTACAAAAAAAAAAAGTGGCACCGGGGTCCAACAACGCATAAACATCAATGGAAAATACTTGTAACATACCGGTAACAACATCCAGGGAGCTCTCTTTATCACTTCGGGATTGGAGGACATAGAAGCGATTCTTTTTGCGAGCATCGAAGTTTGGAGAATTAGTGGGAGTTCGGGTACCTTCTCTCCATTTGGCCGCACGGATTGGAAAATACTTAATTTAGTGACAACTCTTCCAACATCCATAGCAAGCCCCCATACTAGCAAGACACCTCCCTTCATGCTTTTTACCACACTTGGCACAACTAGTTCTTTCAACAAAAGGACAACTCTTATTTCCTACTTGAGTCTTAGGGGTAGGTCTCCTCCCTTGATTTGGCCTTGGAGCATTGGAGGGATTTGGATTAGAATACCTCTTTTTGAACCTTGGTTTATCTTGTATCTCAAACCTAGCCTTGGAGAAATTCCCTTCATCGGGCTTTGAGATTTTCAACTCCCAACCAACTTGTTTGAGATTTTGTTCTTCAATTTGTTCGGTATGGACCATAATATGAGAAATGTCCATGCTTGTAATTAGCATAACTGACCTACATTCATTCACCACAAGATAGGATACCCCCATAACAAATTTATTCATCTTGGCCCTAGAGTCTGCCACCATAGTGAGAACATATTAGGATAGTTGAGTGAACTTGAGGCTACACTCCTTCACACTTATATTCTCTTGACAAATATTGATGAATTCTTGCATTTTCTTTCCCTTAGTTCCAAGGGAAAGAACCTATCAAGGAAAGTCGTTTTGAATGCCCCCCATGTAATCTAGCTTTATCTAACCAGCCTCTCATCTTTCCATTGTTCATACCAAACTTGAGCCACATCTTTAAGTTGATAGGCGGCTAGTTACGCCTTTTCTTGATAAGTCACACCCATGGCATCTATCACCTTGAATACATCATCTATGAACCCTTGTGGGTGGCAGCCCTTCTCTCAACATTGGACATAGTCCCTTCTTCAATAGTAACTTGAGGGTTTTGAGGAGCTTGAGAGGGAACCACCTCATTCACATTCTCCTCTGCGGCCCTCCTAACATTACTCCTTCTTATAGGGTTTTGCCCTAATTATCTTACCTAATTTGAAGTTTATTTTATCCTAAAATAAAAGAAAAAATATTACCATAAATGTTTTTACTTTTCCTCAAAGAAAAATATAGTGTTCTTTCATATTTGGTATATTCTTTCCTTAGAGGAAAAGTTTGGAGATATATATAGTGAATATCTCTATTCTCATAAACAACAACAATAGTATCCACAATGTTTTCGTGTAGAGAATTTAGTTTACGAGAAGATTTTTTCTCTACAATTTTAATGTTTTTTTAATATGTAGACTAATTGTCCAAATTTCATATACTAATTTTTTTTTTTAAAGAACAAATTTTCGTCATTTAATTTTTCAACCATATGATATGCAATTGTAAGCTTCATCATAACTCCCTAATCACTTTCGAACCCAATACTCAGCAAGTGAACTCCTAAGCACAAGTTAAGACTATAGAATATGGGTACGCCTACCACCCTAAGAGAACCTTCACAACTACAACTATAATTAAATTATACCAACAAAATACAATGGACTAACCCAATTTTATACTTACTTTCTAAGTAAAATCTTTAGTTACCTTCATACAAGTATATTCCCTGGATTCTTTCTATACTCTTGTCATTTGATGTCAGTCCACTTATTTGGAGCTTACGATGAAATTACCAATCCTAATTAGATCTACGAAATACACTTCACAACGTGATACCGTTAATACCTTACCCAAGATCCACAATATAGTTTTCCTTAAAAATAATGCTTAATCCAAGTTCTTGTAGTAATAAACTAGTTGGTTTTTAAATATGAATGAAACATCGAATATAATTCAGTAAACATGTGTTACAACTGATAACTCCTTAATTATTTAGTATTAACACTTTAAAATTGACTTATATATTTTCATATACCATTGTACCTTATCGTGAAAGTCTATTATATCAACCACTAGAACATATCAATCCAATCGAAGGATTGTACCTAAATTGCCACATATTTCTTGCCATTAAATAACTACAATAACTACCAAGTTGTAACAACTTAGATTACCCCCTAGATGTTACCGGCATACTCGACCTCGAAGAGGTCTTATACAAACCTTAAGCGTACTCGTCACTGCATAATGAACTTGAAATAATGCGGAATTTCAAATTTTTTACAATAGAAGTTCAAACTTCCTTTTTCATAAGCAAAATATTAAGAATATAATACAATTGTCACACGTACACCATCTATTAATAAGAGTTCAAAAAATAGTCTTCAAATAGGGTCCTTAGCCCTTTAGACACAATAGTATTTGGAACAAATGTACATAAGGAAAGAATTACAAATTTTATTACATCAATAGAGATATCATAAAGTGGCATCAAATGCATTAGTCCTCAAATCCTTGAGTACCTACCACAAGTCTTGGAGATAAGAAGTCCAAGCTTTCTTCAAAGAAGTAAGAGAAAACCGATTAGCCGGAACCTATACTCATAATAGAAAAAGGACAAAAGGGGTTAGTGCAAATTCATGCACTATGTATGGAGAAATGCATCATAACCTTTAAAACATGAGAAAGGGAAATTTATATAAACATATGCATTCATGAAGTTTTGGAAAGCCTTTCACATCATCAACATACCACATAATACAATAAACCCAACCATGTCCCACTACAATGAAGTTATAACCTTGGCACATCCTAAGGCTCACTTGTCCAATGTAATGTTAGCATCTCATAATACCAACTCTACCAAGTGTTCCTTAAAACGAACTTTAGCCAAACACATTACCTTTCCATTCTATTACATGTAATAATCTTGAGTGAAACACATACATCATGAAACATATTTGAATATAAGAACATGCTCATTATAACCATTATTTATTTAATATAGATGTTATAATCATCATTTCATAGCTACAAAGAACCACCCACAACAACCTTCTAAGCCTACTAGTGCAATGTACAAGTGAAGTCTCATACCCCAACTTCTACTTAGTAAACTCATTGGGATGTTATAGACTAGTTCACCCTTCTTTCATTACTTTGTTGTTCGGGGAAGATCAAATATAACCCACATAGACCATGAGAGCTTTCATGGAATCCGGTGTCATAAAGCCCCACACTGAAAAAAGGTGTTCTACTTGCCAATGTAGAACCTACATACTACCTACTATGTGGATCCACTAGCTATGTCCTACGAGGGAACGTAGTTAAGGGATAGGGACATTGATTCTAGGGACTCTACCTATTGCATTAACGGGTGAGTCCGCATCTCATGAGTATCACTAGGATGACCCAACCTCTTGCATTAACGGCAGGGTTCCTCATTGGTCATATCCTCTCGGTGCTTAGTATACTTTCCCAGTTTATTACCATTAGTTCTTTTAATTGTATCTACATATGTGAAGAGTTATCCATATTCATTCAACACAATTCAACATAAATCTCTTAGATTCATTAGGTGAGAATACACTTTCATCCTAGAATCAACATAAATATGTGGGTAGTACTTTTCACAATATCAATCATGCTATTTTCATGATAACTATACATTCTATCAACAAAAGAGATTGGCTTCATCCCACACAATTCATGAAACATAATAGGTAGGGTTCAAGAGAGTAGAAACCACTTCAGAATACCTTTCTTTCATCCTTTCATAAGACATGTACCTTGCAAGCAACTTTAAAGTTTATATACTACATTCTCCAACATATATATACAAACCCTAAGATTTACCCACTTTTCAAGGTTAAGAATCAAGTATCATAATCATCTCTATATACATCACAATAGACATGAAATAAGATTCTATGGCTAGATAATCATCAAGTACAATACATCATATCATATCTACCCAATTCATCCAATAACATTCATGAAATTAGGTCATGGGGTGCACATGTGTTCTGGAATATTCACAATAGAATTCATCAATTAACCTCAATATATTCACGATATAAGGCACATAACAAAAAGAAAACAATTTAGGAGTACACATTGCTAGATCACAAACCCTAGTTTTTGGTTACCATAACAATATAAAAATAAAAGTTTTGAAGGGCTTCACGGAGAAACTAATCCATGAATCAACATCCCTATACCTTATTTGATTATGATCCACGAATTTTAGGTGAAAAAGGGCGGATCTTGAGTGCCCTAGCTTTTGCTCTTCCTTGTTCTTCAATGGTGGGTTAGAGAGAGAATTTGTGAGAGGGAAGTGGGATTTTATTTTTGATTCGGGAGTTATCAACTATTGGTTGGTTTAATGAGTTAATGATATATCTAAAATTACCAAATTAGACCGACCCCACACTTAATTGGCCAAGGGTGGAATTTACTAATTCACCTTGGCTTGGCAGCGACTTGCACCAGCTCGCAAGCATCATCGACGGCCTCCAGTCGACGGTCCGTTATTCCATGAGAGGACTGTCCTGGTAAAGCTTCATTTGGTTAAGAGACTGCTCAAATAGAGCCTTAGCTCCAAAAATCTAAGTGTGGACTTACAAATCCAACGACGGAGCGTGAGTCAGTCGACAGGGTGTCGTTTGGCCCTCGTCGGTTGCATGCTATTTTGACAGCTTTTTGGGAAAACGTTTGTGTCCTCCTCGAGGGCCCTTAGGGTGGTGTTGTGGGATTCGTACCCGTATGTTTTGACCCTAAACATACTCTAACGTGTTCCCTAAGAATTTTTATAAGGTTTAACCTCCATATGACCCTTCAAACCATATATAAAACCTTAAGGCACACTAGTAAATATTCCCTAGTCTCTGGACGTCGTGGTTGTTCCTTGACGTTTAGGATTTAATACTTCCTAATCAAGTTAATTCTGTTAGTTTAGTTCTAGAACCATCATTATTAACTACGTGAGGATCTAGTCTAGATCATGGAACTTCTGGGGTATTACACAAATCTATCAATATTCCTTCTCAGATCAGGTCGATAGCAGGAGTCACACACTCTATAAATCTAACCAAGTGAGAATCAGTATCATTGTAGTAGTTGTATTGTCACATCCCGAGCTACCCCCGAGACGCAGACACGGGACCTAGGATCACAAGTGATCCCAAGCTAACCCTACTGGCATGATCATGAGCATATTAAAGATAATATACTGGTGCGGAAGCTAAATCATAAATAAAATGAAATGATAGGGAATATCCATATACTATAACTGAGATATATGAAATACTAATGAGTTTAATACAAGGGAGATATTAACTAAACTCAAAGCTGAATCTAACTATGTCTGAAATAAGCCTGAAACTGACTAAAACTGTTGGGGCAGGCCCTAAAAATAAGTCTAGAAAAACTGAAACTAAAGGACTAAAAATACTAAAAGAAACTCATGACTATTGTCCTCTGAGAATGAGAACTCACCACTGATTCTGTTGAACAGGAGATCTGGAATCGATCTAAGTGAGATCTGGATGCTGAAGACTTAAACTTACATAACGAGAAGATTTAGCGCACTTACGCGTTAGTACTTAAAAGGTATTGAGCATGTAGGATAGAGTAAAGCTGAAATAATACATAACTGAACCAGCACAAAAGCAAGTGTAATATTCTGAACATGATGTACTGAATGTTGAGCTAACTGGATGCAATGACCAAATTTATAAAATGCTGAGACCGAATGTTAACTGAACTATAAATATGATCAATGCAATAGACTCTAACTGAACTGTGGGAGCTACTAATAGTCGACAATAAAACCACATGAGAAAAATGTTGAGTCCGGTGTATACGCACCCATAAAGAGGACCCTATATACCCTGCCAAAGGTATAATGGTATGCTGGCAAGATCATTTAATTGATGCCCACATAGGGGACTTACAACCTACTTGGATAGTAGTCCAACTCGGTATTATGCTACTCCCACTTAATTAAATGGTTAACTTATTATTATTGAATTTTGTTAATACTGGATAGCTCAAACTGAACATGAAAATTGAGAATGCAACAATTAATATGATAATGATGCATTAATAATTAAAGCATGTATAATTGAATGACTGATATATCTGACCTAACATGTGTAATTCAACAACTAAAGAAATACATATCTAGGGTTCTGAAATTCATGCGAGAAACGATGTAAGAACATGATAATTTTATTTGGAGCATGTGAAAAGCTAATTCATGATGATCTGCTGTAATTCTAGAAACCATTGGTGTATTCATAATAAGGGAATCAAGAAACTGACTGAATTCTAGTGACGCAATGGGCGAAAGGAACCCACTAGTGAAATCTCACATGCCTGGTGATGAATTCCGCTGAGAAGTTTTTAGATTTTGGGGCTAGAACTGATGAAACCTTGTTGCGTTCTTGAATTCTTCTCTGTTGCTTCTAATTTTCTATGTTTTAATTAATGATTGGACTTAGATGATATCTAGTAATGTTTATAGGCTTAAGCTAATTAAAACCTCATAATTTAGTGTCTAAACGACGTAGTTTAGGGGTTAAACGAAATAGAAAACACTAAAAGATCCCCGACTTAACTGTTGCCGGAGTGATCGATAGACCGTGGTCCTACCACGGTCCATGGGTCCTGGCCATCATTTTATAAAAGAGGTCTGTGGACCAAGATCGATGGACCAGGTCCACGGACAGTGGTCATACCTACGGTCCGTATGTCCTGGCCGTCGTTTGGTTCAAAGAATGAGTTTGTGGACCAAGATCGACAGACCTGGTCCATGGACCGTAGTCCCATCTTCGATCCGTACTGTTCCTTTGTCATTCACTTCAGAGAATGGGTTCTGAGGACCAATATCAACGGACCTGGCCCAAAGACCGTGGTCCTACCTACGGTCTGTAGGTCATGACCGTCGTTTGGATCTTTGGGTTTTTTGTGGACCACGTTCAACGAACCTGGTCCATGGACCATGGTCCAAGCTACTTTCAATAGATGGCACCTGCACTTCTGGAAAATCTGAATTCTGGTCTATCTAGAATACGGGTTGTTACATTATCTCCCCTTTGGAAACAGTTGTCCTCGAATGAAGACTAAACTAGGTGAAATGGAGGGAGAGGGTTGCAATCCCTAAAATTAAACACTCAGAACTGAATTTCTGACTGAACTGAATTCTAAGAACATGCAAATACGCTGAAAATATAAGTACAAATTGAGGGAACATGATTCTAAGGCCGAAATCACATGCATGACTGAAAAGCCGAAAAAGGGACTATTACTTTAAGCTGGAGTGGAATCGGAAAGAAAGAGGTGAGGATACTTGGATTTCATAGTTGCTTTCTCTTCCCAAGTATCTCTCTCTACGTACTGACTCCTCCATAAAATCTTGACTGAAGCGACTTCTTTGTTTCTCAACATTCTAACCTGACTGTCGACGATCTCAACCAGTACATCCTCATAAGAGAAACTATATTTCAGAGCCACACTCTCTAATGGAACCAAAGAGGCTGGATCACCCACACACTTCTTCAGAAGTGAGATATGAAAAACGAGATGCACTGGAGCTAATTTTGCTGGCAACTCTAACTCATATGCCACTTTGTAAACCCTTTTTAAGATCTTGTAAGGGCCTACATATATAAGACTAAGCTTTCCATTCTTGCCAAATCTCATCACCCCCTTCATAGGTGACAGTTTCAAGAAAACCCAATCATAGACTTGGAACTCTAGTTCCCTTCTCCTTACATCCGCATAAGATTTCTGACGAGTCTAGGTTGTCTTAAGTGTATCTCTAATGAGTTGCACTTTCTCCATAACAGAATGGACCAAATCTGGTCCTATCAAATCTACTTCACCTAATTCAAACCAACCAACAGGAGATCTACATCTACGCCTATACAGTGCCTCATAAGGGGCCATGTGAATGCTGGAATGGTAGCTATTGTTGTAGGCAAACTCAATAAGAGAAAGGTGACCATCCCAACTACCCTTGAAATCAATCACACAAATTCTCAACATATCCTCTAGGGTCTGAATGATACACTCTGATTGTTCATCCGTCTACAGATGAATTGTTGTGCCAAGGTTAACTTCCACAAATGAGAGGTAAATTGAGGGCCTTTATTAGAGATGATAGACAAACAAACCTCATGCAACCTCACAATTTCAGTATTGTAATATTTGGCATAGTACTCCACCGAATCTGTAGTCTTGACCACCAAAAAGTGAGAAGACTTAGTCATTTTGTCAAGTATCACCCAAATGGAGTCATGTTGTCTGCGAGTTCAAGGTAACGTTGTGATGAAATCCATATTGATCGCTTCCCACTTCTAAGTAGGAATGTCTATCTCTTTAGTCATACCACTGGTTATTGATGTTCTACCTTGAGGATCTCAAGCCATCTCCTCTGTCGAAGATTCAACTCTTTTTGGGTGAATACATATTAAAACTCTAATCATCAGTATACGCATCTACGTGAACACCATACGAGTAATGTCTCCAGATCTTTAGTGCAAACACCACTGCTGCAAGCTCGAGGTCATGAGTTGGATAGTTCTTCTCATGCACCTTAAGTTACCTAGAAGCATAAGTTATAACCTTATCTCGTTGCATCAACACACAACCTAGGCCAACTCTGGATGCATCGCAATAGATCACATAACCATTTGAACCCTCTGGTAAATTCAAAACATGAGTTGTAGTCAATCTAGTTTTAAAGTCTGCAAAACTTTTCTCACAATCATCTTACCATTAAAACTTGACCATCTTCTGAGTCAACCTAGTCAATGGTGAGGCTATGGATGAAAATCCTTCCATGAACCTTCTGTAATAACCCACTAGACCTAAGAAATATATGATATATGTAGCACAGGTAGGTCTAGGCCATTGTTTTACTGCTTCTATCTTATGTGAATCCACTCAAATCCCTTCACTAGACACAATATGCGCAAGGAAAGCAATTGATTGTAACCAAAACTCGCTCTTGTTAAATTTTGGAAATAACTGACGATCCTTGAGAGTTTACAGAACAACTCTCAAATGACTCTAATGTTCTTCCTCATTCCTAAAGTAAATGAGGATATCATCAATAAAAACAATAACGAATAAGTCCAAGTACTGCTTGAACACTTTGTTCATCAAATCCATGAAAGTTGTAGGAGCATTGGTTAGTCCAAATGACAAAACTACCAATTCATAATGACCATATCGAGTTCTGAAGGTTGTTTTCAGAATGTCACTATCTCTGACTCTGAGCTGATGATAACATGATCTGAGGTCTATCTTTGAGAAATTACTAGCACCCTGAAGTTCGTAAAACAAATCATCAATCCTGGGGATGGGATACTTACTCTTAATAATGACCTTATTAAAATGTCTATAGTCAATGCAAATTCTGAGAGAACCATATTTCTTCTTCATGAACAAGACTATGCACCCCATGGCGAAATACAAGGTTTGATGAAGCTCTTATCTAGAAGGTCTTTTATCGATCTTTCAATTCTTTAAGTTCTGCTGGAGCCATTATGTAAGGGGGAATAGGAATAGGTTGGGTATCTTGAAGGAGATCAATTCAAAAGTTGACTTTCCTCTCAAGAGGGACTTTGGGAAGATCTTCTGGAAATACTTTGACAAAATCACTGACTACTGGAACTGACTCAAGAGTTCGGGTTTCGGAGTTATAATCCTTAACCCGAACTAGATGATAGAGATAACCCTTAGAGATCATCTTTCTGGCCTTAAGGTAAGAATTGAATCGTCTCATAGGCTCTAAGATACTACTCTTCCATTCTAAGATTGGTTCATTTGGAAACTGAAAACGAACAATCCTAGTTCTATAATCGACTGAGGCACAACATGAATGTAAACAATCTATGCCTAGAATGACATCAATGTCTATCATTTTTAATTCTACAAGATCTATTGAGGTGACTTTCTGAGAGACTATTACAGGCCAATTGTTGTATACTCGTCTAGCTATAACTGGGTCACCGACTTGAGTAGAGACTGAGAAAGGTTCTAAGAATGTTTCTTAACTAACACTGAATTGGATTTCTATGTAAGGAGTTACAAAGGAGAGAGTAGCCCCTTGATCTATCAATGCATAAACATCAACTTCAACGACTCGTAGCGTACCAATGACTATTGACACCCAATTTTGGCCTAACATTTTTAAAATTTATAACTTTCAAGCTTTCTTTATTCAATAGTTCAAAATGATTTTTTTAATGATTTTAAATAAGTTTATCGATAATTATATTTATTTATCAAAATTTAAGATATTTTAGCAATTAGTTTTAAGATTATATTTTTACATGTCATTAGTTATGCTCATTATAATTTTTTATATACATTCATTTTATTTGTTACATTTGTTAATATTAATCTTGCTATTTTGCACGATCTAAAAATTTATTCAAATACAGATAAATTTACACCAATAATTTTGGGTCACAATTCCAAGCCCACATATTTTGGCCCATTGCATTTTTTTTTATATTTAGGTTTAGATTAGGTCAAACAAAAGGGTGGGGGATAAATTTAGGGGAATTTTCAGATTTCTTAGGTTTTAGAAAAAATTTTGAGTGTCCATATTTTTCCGGTGAAAGCTCTGCCGGAATCCGGCAAACCACTACCCAAAACCCCCATTAATACAGTTGCTTTCCATCACTTCCCTTTGTTGCTACCATTACCAGACCCTTCTTCAAACCAAAACATCACCAGAAACGAGCTCAACCATTTCTTTTACAGAATCCAACTCTTTCTCCTCACAACCCCAAGCAGCTCCAAATCGGTAGCAAACCATCACCCAAAACCCACTCCAATATCATCCAAACAACAACCCAAACCATCTCTATTCACCTCTTTTCCTCGGCGAAAATCAGCCACAAACAACCCCCAAATCCACCAGCAAACACACAGCCACCGGAGCTCCTCAACCCATCTTCCTCCATCTCCAAACCCCACTTCAAAAATCGTCACTGCTCCCTCTCCCCTTCGCCATTTCCCTAGAAATTGGAACCCCTCCCTATTCTTTTTCAGATGGAGAACCGGCAGCCCCAAAACCACTGGAAACCCGCCGCAAATGGAGGAACAACAAGCACCTACAAGCTTTGATAAAAGCCTCACCTCCGGATCTGAAAAGAAAAGCGAAACACCAGTCCCCATCTCCGCAAAACAACTCGGCCAGAATTCCAACAACAAATAATCACCGTGACTTCTCATTTTGCCTTTTCATTTTTTAACTTTTGATTATCATTAACTTTGATGAATGTTTGCTCTTACTACTTGTTGAACTGATATTGTTTTCTCATCTTGTTGTTATATTTTATATGTTTTAGTTCTTGCATATGTGTCTGTTATATACTATTATATTATCTTGAGATGGATTTCATAGATTATGCTTCATTTAGTTATTACAACGGTGATGGTTCTTTTCTTAGATAATTTTTATTCATTTGGTGTTTCTAATTTAGTCCTCCTTGATTAGTTTTTATATCATTTTGATTATCTTATTTTTGTTTTTAGGAATAAAAAAGTGAAGTTATTTTCATTGTTATTATTTACGTTGTTCAATTAATGGTTTGTTATTTCTTTTGTTTGGATAATCATATTTGAAAAAATTTATAATTTAGTGGGTGTTACTATTGATTTTGTTAGATTGATATCTTGATCTTTATTACTTTATTTTATTTTTGGATTGTTTTGTCATTAATGTTATGTTTGGATTATTTTGACAGTTGGTTAAATAAATTTGATGGTCATAACAATGTCTGGATCTCGTGGAAATTGGGAGGAGACACAGTTCCAAGAAAACATCCAAAAAGAGTACAAACAAGTCGTTACTGTATAAATTCGTAGGTTACATTCAACAGACAATATAATAATTGACGATTAAGAGGCTGTAAACATTGGTGCGGAAAACAAAAGAGGGATCAAAAAATACTTCATGACTACAAATTTTAGTGGCGCTAGACCTAGGAATCTCTTTGAGTTTGTCTAAATCTTTAAATTATTATATGTCATATCTGAACGAACTACGCGAACCTGATTCTCATTTCGGTGAGATACGTAGGCAACCCTTCTTGGGTTCGGTATTATTTTTTCCAAAAGTAAAAAAAAATAGTTTGTGCATATTTTCCAAGTCATATCTGAACGAACTACGCGAACCTAATTCTCATTTCGGTGAGATAGGTAGGCAACCCTTACCTAAATGAAGCTAATCCTCCAATTTGATGACAAATATTCACTCAAATCTCCAATCCAATTGAGTTTTAGCTTTAATGGAGTCTTAAGGAATTTCTAAGGGATTTTGGGGTTTTGATTTTGAAGAATGAAAACTTCTAAGTGTTAAAGGCTTATAAACACATTTAAAATACCCAAAAGACCCTTAGGGAAACTCCAACCTTTTATTTGGAAGTGGGGTGAAATTACAATATCACCCCTCACTTAACAGTGGCTTGCACGCAGGGACACAGACAAATCGATGGAAGACCATCGACAGCCCGTCCTTGACCAACGGGCCGTCCTGCTGGTCCGTGGTTTGGGACTGAGGCTTGTATTTGGTCCCTCATTTCCCCAGGCTAAGTCCCAATCGAAGAGACCCAATAAACGGTCCATCGATTGACCTACTGGGCGTCGACTGCCTCCGTGGTTTGGGCTGTCTTAGGCAGCCTTGGCACCAACTTTGGGTCCTTTCTCAAGGACCCTTGGATGGTCCTTGGGGATACTTTCCTGAACGTTTCCAACCCAAACATGACCGTATACTACTTTAGGACCTCTCACATGAATTTCACCCAAAACTAACACGTAAAACTCGACGAAACATGCCTAGACACACAAGGTCATTTCAAGGCACATCTTTCGAACGTCATGGACGTTCTTGGACGTTTGACCTCCAAACTTCACGAAACTTTACACACTTCCTATATATACCATAATAACTTATTTAAGGACTTCAAAATCATGAATCACACATAAACACATAGAACCACATATGAGAAACGTAGATGACTTAGTCGTCGAACGTCTTGGTTGTCCCTTGACGTTTGACTTCCAATGCACCTAAACTCCTAGATACTTCCTCAATACAACATTATAGACCATTTTAGAACCTTAGACCACCATGACAACCATGTTAGTCTCTAGTTCACCTAAGTCATTTTCGAGATCTTACACTCAGACAAGAAGATAAGAGAGATTATCATGAAGATCCGGGCTGATAACCTACACAAATGTAGAAGTAAGAGATGAGTACCAAATTACATGATACTCAACAACCGAACTCTTAAACAAAATTTAAGAATATAGAAATATGGGTTGTCCCACCACTCCAACCAAACCCCCATAATTACAACTTGCATAAAATCAACTCAAACTAATCGTTCACAATTTCATAGCGCACAACTCAATTACAATAATTATAGACTAATAACATACAGGATCAACTTCATCAATCAAAAGTTTCATTGAAAGTCACTCACAAGTTCACAAATGATAAATATATGCAATGCAATGTCAAGTATAGTGATGCATGTCTGATATAGTAATACACACCCGTTTTTTCTCAGTCTGGGACCCGAGGGGACATATCTATTAATGCATTCATTACGGCATATGATACGATCCTCGATAATAGAAATTCATTGTGTCGTGCATCATATCCCCCGATAATAGAATCCATTGCAGCGTGTGACACGTTCCTCGACAATAGAATATATCACAATGAAACGTCCCTCGAATCATAATATATATTGCAACGCGCAACACGACCCCCAAAGGGTTACAAACTCTTTAATTTCTTATTTTCCTCAGTTCACATAACACTTGTCACAACCATATCTCAAAACCAATGCAAATGACATGTTTACAAAAATAACAATGAGATGACCTTTACATAACACTACACAATTCACAACAATACATCGTGATACGACATCAAAAATTAATCAATAAGTCTTTCAAATCATTCTCAACACATCACACACAAATAATAAATCATATTCCCTTTTATTACCCTTTTTTCATCATTATAATTATTAAGTATGGTCATTATAATATGATTATGTCATTCTAATAAGTAGAACAAACAAAAAATGAAATATTCATACAAATTTAGAATATGCACTACATATATTTGATTTTATATTTCTTATAGTTGTTTCAAAAAAAAAAAGATATTTATTCTTTATCTGAAATATTAGATGTTGAGTTAGTAATCCTATATCTCAATGTTTTACTCATATTTTCATATAATCAAAGATTTAGGCTATAACTAAATTAATTGACTACGTACATGCCGGCGTGAATTGTGTCCCATTCTTCCTTCAGTGTTTTATTGTTAAATTGAATGATATTGTTGCTCTTGAATAAGTGTACTGATTGTATTCTCATATAAGTGGGGAGTCAACTAAACAGAAAAAATATTCATTAACCAACGAACACATAGAGTAGTGTATTACATGATTAATTCACATTCAAATTGAGGAAGAGAGTCAGGTCGGGATATGGTTGCGTATGAGAATAAGAGAATTTACAAACTTGTTCTATCTTTAGATTTTTTTCTCTGTATGGAAGTGTTTGTTGTTGTAATACCAAAATTTCCCCTTAAATGAGTAACTGATTTGTTGAAGTTTATTTTCACCATTAGTAAAAGGACTGAAATTACTTACTTTGATTAATTATAAGTTAAGTACGATTAGTCAGCTATCATAGGGACCAAAAAAAAAATAAGGCGATAACACGTGCACGAAAACAATTATTTTATCTTTTAAAATATTCATTCTTATCATGAGTTCATCCATATATTTTATTTCATACAATGCATACGAAATCTATTTCTTATATACAATAGATTTTGTTTGCATGCGTATGAAAACTTTATGGTCTCTTTTCCCTCAATAATATCTATGATAAATTCATTTCTAATTCAATGAATATATTATATTGTGCATGCGTGGACATATTGACGAGTAATGATTTTAACATTCGAGGTTATCTTCATAATAGAGGAAAGTAATAAAGGTAATAAGTGAAATCAACTTCTTGGTGTAGTTGACATCTAAATTATACTCCACTACATCAAGGACATAATCATAATTTACATTATAAGTAGTGCTCTTAGTTTCCTAGAAAATATCAAACTTCATTAAAGAAAAGCACAAATATTGCAGAATTTTTTTAAAAATCCATCTTGAATATTGAACAATGAAAAAAATCTCAAAAATTCAGTTAATATGAAATAAAGGGAGTAATATTTATAATAATAATTGATTATTTCATACAAGATCATTAATTATTGAGGAGCCAATATAGTTATTTTAGGAATAAGCATTACTATCAGGTAGAAGATAAAGTTGTCAAAGAAAAACTTTCGGAGGGATTCCAACTTTTGTAATAATTAATTAATCATCGGTAAAAAAAACCTTTTTCGTTAATTTTAATAGTTGGATATTTGCGAAAAATTAATTTAGGGGTGTGTGTTCGGTGTTCGATTCGGAATTCTCAAATTTTGAGTAGGGTAATTGGTATTTAAAAGTAGATATCAGATACTAAATTTTTAAATTTTGATTCGGTTATTCAGTAATCTATAAAATAAATTTTAATTTGGTATGATACTCGATAATACCGTATTGAAGTTGTAGATGATTGTATTACAAATTTAATATTATTAAAGGGCCTAAAATATCCTCGAAATATTGGAAATTGAACAAAAATACCCTCCATCCACCTATTGGCTTCAAAATGCCTTTCTCATCCATCTATTGGCTCCAAAATATCATTCTCATCCAGCTTTGGGTCAAAAATGACCACTTATTTAACAATTTTAAATTTAAACTATTTAAATATTTTTTAAAATGCTTGGCGCTCAACTATTCATTATAATTTAATTTATTAATATCATTTATAAACAAACCACTATCCACCCAATTAACAAACCAATTCTAATATAAAAATCCCTAAACACTACTAAAACACGACGAAATTACACATTTCTTGAAATGACATCCAAAATTATTCGAGTCCGAATTGAAGCCCCAATTAAATTTAGGTTGAGCCGCTTATTTAGGAGGTTACTTTCAATAGGATTCTCTTTCAAACTTTAATTCGACTTTATGATTAAATGTAAAGAAGTAGTACATCCCGATTAATTCATGCATTTTTTTAAAATATGAATTTTATAAAAAATTTATGATTTATTTAAAATATTAAAACTTTAATATAGAAAATACAACATTTGCCCATTCAGCTATAACACTTTTTAAAAAAAGACACTTGAACTTTGTTAAGGTCCTAGTAACACCTTAAACAATTTAAAAGTGGTAAAAATGTCCCATTTTTTGGTCAACTCCAAGTTTTAGAAGGAAAGTGAATGCACACACCAATTGATACTTACCATGTTTCAATTATTTTATTTTAATATTTTAACTTTTTTTTAATTGCATATATGTTATTTTTTATTCTATTTATTTTTCAAAATAGAAACAAAATCCCTATTCTTTCTTCTTCAATGTTCAACAACGTCAGTGACCTCTTCTTTCTCATGGCACCGATGATTCTCTACCATAGCCACCACCCACCACACTTTAACACCATCTCAACCATTTTCTCTATGAAATCAAAAATAAAATTGATAAATATAAAACACTATCAAATGTTCGGCGCTTCTTCTTCGATCGTTCAACCATTTTTGTGTACTTCACCTTTATTTTTGTGCTAAAAATCAAATGTTTATTGTATCTATCAAAACTGAAATTCTCCCTCCGACTCAAATATGTTTACTCGATTTGAACCTGCCTCGCGATTCTCCCTCAATCATTTGTCAAATTTTCGATGCTTCTCTCACCGGCCCTTTCCGATCTTCCTCCGCAACCTCTCTAAGCGTTCATCTCTTTCTCTGTCAATAATCTCCATTAGTTTGAGGGTTGCGGAGGAAGAGAAAGAGATTAAAGCTGAGAAAGGTTGTGGAGGATGATCGGGGTAAAAGAAAAAGAGATGAAAGCTGAGAAAGGTACCCAATAATCTTCATTTGTCTTGGTAAAAGAAAAGGACAACGAAAAAAAAAACATAAGACAAATAAAGTAAATAAAATGATATTTTAATTAAATAAATGTTAAAATAAAAATACAATATTTTTTTACTTGTATCACTCGCTATTAGAGAGTGCATTACACTCTATGTGCCACACAGGATCATAAGGGGATAATAAATCCACTCTAAACAAGAATAAGGGGGGTATTAGGACCATTTTAAAGTTTCAGTGTCTTTTAAAAAAAAGTGTTATAGTTGAATGAGTTAATGATGTGTTTTCTCATTATTTTTTTAAAAAAGTTATCTATTAAGTAACATCACATAATTGAGACGAAGGAATAATTAAGATTAACATAGTAAACTTTTAAGTTTATCGGTAATGTTTATTTAGAAACTTCAATCATAATATGTTTTGAATGAGGAGTTGAATTTATATATGATAATGTACTTTTATAAACATTTCGCCTCAAATTTTTTAGAAACACTCATTGGCAATAGCTTTCGTGTTGTTGCATTAGTAATGGGCGGGTTTATTAATTGGTGGGGTTTAATTAGTAATGGGTGGGTAGTTTTGTTTATAAATCAATTTAATAAGTGAAATTATAACAAATAGTTGAGCTCCACGTATTTTAAAAAATATTTAAATAATTTCAATTTAAACCGTTAAATAAGTGGTCAACTTTAAACCCAAAGGTGGATGACAAGGGTATTTTGGAGCCAATAGATGGTTGAGAAGGGTATTTTGGAGCCAATAGGTGGATGAAAGGTATTGTACCATTTCTAATACTTCAAGGATATTTTAGGCCCTTTTCCGTTTCTCCAATTTCTATTTTTTGTGTTGATGCACGACATAATAGAATATCAACAAGTAAGAAGACATCAAGAAAAATAAATTGATACAACTAAAATATATATATGTATTTGAGTTGTTTAAGTTATTCTTTTACTCTCTTTGGATTTGTACTAAAGAGTAATAAATCTTTTGATATATGACTTTCATTAAGTTAAAAATTTGGCAATCTGAAAAATACCGAATACCAAATGGTACTAATATCTCATACGAAACTCAAACTCGAATACTATAATTCTAAAAGTTTACTCCTGAATTTTCACGATCCATACCATCCTGATTGGCACCCACACTAACCCTCAGGTGGGAGAAGCATTACTACAATTCAAACCCAACAACTAATCCCAAACTAAAGCATTTAAGTTACGGAAGGAAGTTAAGTGCTAAAAAAAAACATTGAGTTCTCATACACTCCAAAAAACTCTAATAATAATACCTAACATTGCGGAAGTGATGCCTAGAACCTTAAAGTCAATGTACCAAAACATTTAACAATGAACCCAAGTCTAACATGAATGGTTACAACCCAAACTAATGAACTATTAACTAACTAGAAAAGCCTAAGCCCAAAATATGGACATAGACGACAAGAGAACTCATGGCAGTCTGAAAGAACTAACTCACTCTTGAATTCGAAGCAATCACTGATCTTCTAGCCGATATCTATCAATAGCCGCCTGAAGATGACATGTACTCAACAAAGAAAGAGCAAGTGCAGTCAGTACACAACCACAATGTACTGGTAGGATCACCCGACTATCCCACTAAGTAAAACATACATAAGCAATTACAACAATATAATCACATGCATATATCAAATATATATACAATATTATCAGCATTTAAGAACAACATAGAATTTCACATTTATCAAGATGCACAATTATATCAAATCATTGGCCCTCTCATGGAATTCAAACACAAACTATTAGTATACCGAAACAGTTACCCTGTCTAATATTTATGCCGGAACGTAGCAGTCATCCCATAATTATGCCCGAACGTGAAAACCGATCCAAGTTAATGTGTTAGAAGGCAACACCCGATCCATTCAACAATCCGCAACCACAATCACAAGTATATTCTCAAGATCATACAATTAATTGATAATTCATGGCATTCATCATTCATCTATCTCATTTACAACTAGTGTGATCAATAATACAACAATCGCATACATACATGTATCAAAATGAAGCAAGAACAAACATACATCAAACAATCCTCGAATCATATCCATCACCTATCTCGAAACAAGCTTGAATCCCCTAAGAAACTTGATTTTCCCCTTTGCGGATTCGTTCCGCTTGTTCTTGGTCTACAAACAATCAATATAATACGAAAATCAATAAATAATCATTAATTATCGTAATTACTAACAATTCTATCAATCCTAGATCATACCCACGATATCAAACTCTAAATTAGGTTTTTTGCCCACCATAATTCTCATATCAAACTATTCCACATCGATATATACCCATTTAATTACGTTCTATGGATCGAAAAATGGTTTTGGGGAGTTAAAATCTTACCTTTAGCCTCATGAATGGTGGAACACTGACAAGAAAACCCCTGGGTTTGTTCCTTAGCTCTGAAGTTTGAAAAAATGCAGAATAAAATAATTTTGGGGTTTATTTCTGACTTTAAGTCACGTTTGCCCCGCCACGGTGGCACCCACCCCGCTACAACGGCCCCGCTTTAGCGGCAGAAATCCTGCCTCAGCCGCTTGCATGGAACTAGTGAGAAAAATTAATTTTTCCAATACCCCATTTCACAACACACCTTCAACGAACGACATCAGAAGTTACCCATTCACGCTAAGATCAATTTCGAGAGTTCTACTCACTTGAATTTAATTTCGTAAAGTCGTACGGGTTCCTTAACGACTTATCTATCTACTCATGTGATTAAATTCATAATTAAATCATCCACTTACCATATTTTCCTAGACTTCAATGACTCCAATTTTGTCCAAATTTGGACTAGGTTGGAAAATTCCAAGTTACTACGAAAACGTTTTCCGACCCAAAATTTTCTGGTTGGATTTTCTATAACGACGGAACCCAGTCGTTACATGAGTATCATACCAAATACCATATTATTAAATACCATATTATCAAAAGTTTTGGTTAGATAATTCGATTTTTGATATTTTATGT
The DNA here is from genome assembly GCA_016801875.1 of Solanum sitiens. Classification (NCBI taxonomy): domain Eukaryota; kingdom Viridiplantae; phylum Streptophyta; class Magnoliopsida; order Solanales; family Solanaceae; genus Solanum; species Solanum sitiens. The sequence goes on along the minus strand of JABWTJ010000014.1, from coordinate 4,052,716 downwards.
CCAGCCCTAAGAATCACTGCTAAGCTTTATGATGTGATAATGTTGAGTTTTTAAAAGGTGTAAATGAGAAATAAAGTTCTTTTTAGAAAAAAAAATCAATTAGAGAAACGGAAGACATGCAATTTAAAATGTTCTGATGAGAAATAAAGTTCTTTTTTATGCCAAGCCCTCCTTGCTTATACTTTTCTCTTTGGATCACTATTTATTAAAATCAATTAAAAGGATGGTTTCCGGAAAAAATACTTTTCTTTAGTTATTAATGAAATTATGATTTAGGTTCTCACGAAAAAAGTAGTTTTTTTTAGGAAAAAAACATCAATTAGATAAAATATGCAATAAATAAATCAAATTAATTAAAATTTGTTAATGAATAATGAAGTTCTTTTTTTAGGAAAAAACATCAATTAGAGAAAACATGTTATTTAAAATGTATTAATGAAAAATGAAGTTCCTTTTAGGAAAAAACATCAATTAGAGAAAACATGTCATTTAGAAGATATTGATGAGAAGTGAAGTTCTTTTTAGGAAAAAAACACAAATAAGAGAAAACATGTAATTTGAAAGGCGTTAATGAAAAATAAAGTTGTTTTTTTAGGAAAAAACATCAACATGCCATTTAAAAGGTGTTAATCAGAAATGAAGTTCTTTTTTGGAAAACACATCTATTAGAGAAAACATGTCATTTAAAAGGTGTTGATTAAAAATGAAGTTCTTTTTAGGAAAAAAATTTATTAGAGAAAACATGTAATTTAAAAGGTGTTATTGAAAAATGAAGTTCCTTTTGAGGAAAAAACATCAATTAGAGAAAACATGCAGTTTAAAATATTTTATGAAAAATGAAGTTTTTTTAGGAGAAAAACATGAATTAGATCACACTTGTTTTCTATAAATAGTGGTTTCCCTCATTTTATATATTATGATCTTCTACTCTTCTTCTTCTTGCACTTGAATAAATCTCATGTAATTTCTGATGAAAAGAGAAGGAGCAATGAGTGGAGGAGATAGATCGAAAAACCAGGCTGAGGCCTTTGAGGAGATGATCTCAGAGGTTCCTTTTGGGTACCGTGCCGGGGAATCAAAAAATTCAATATTGAATCGAAATCCAGAGGTGGATATTTCAGAAGAACAGCCCCCTGGCTTTAGAGAAATCTTGCTGGTTAGTATTCTTCTTTACAACTGAGTTAGCATTAGAAGATTTTCTCTAGTGTAATTTTTTGTGCTGAAAGTATATCTGTTTACACATCAATTTTTATACAACTGAGTGAATTAGGAAATTGTAATCCAAAATATGATTCATTTAATGCTTTCATATCAGTAAACCATTCATTCTTACATTTCTGAGAAGTGCTTATTTTTGCATTGTTAGAGACTAAGAATGACACTATTTTCTCTGGAGCAAATTGGAAGGCTATAACTCTAATTGAAAAGGTTGCTGATAAGCCTTCATTAAGCAGTTCTCCAGTGAAAAATGTTAGGGAGTGGAACTGTAAACTTTGTGAGGTATGTACTACAAGTCAAGATGGCCTGAATGATCACTTCTAAGGAAAAAAACACAAACGCAAGGTGGATGCTTTTAGAGAACACAAGGACGACAAAAATTGCAATATTGGTCTTCTCCCAAAGAAACCAAAACTTATGCAGCCTATGGAATGTCCTTGCGATGACCTGATATCCGGGGAGAAATTAGACCAAGAATCATCAGCTATAAATGATAACGATCCAGCATCCTTGTTCATAGATGACAGTGCAAATGACTTGAGAAAGCATACTACTCATGAAAAGCAAGAGTTCCCATTTTGGTGTGACACATGCCAAATCGGTACCGTCTCTGAAATAGTGATGGAGGCACATAAGATTGGAAAAAAACATAAACGCAAAGAAAAGAATAAAAGCTGCAGCGTTGTTCACCAACAAAACCACAATTCATTTAGCTTGTGGAACATCCTTCTGATGATATGATATCAAGGAAGAAATCAGAGGAAGGATCATCAGGTACAAACGATAACGATCAACCATGATTTTATTCGCAAGGACAAGTAGTGTCAAAAACACAGAGGAAGGATTGTGTCAACAACTAGTAGCTTATTTTTGTTGTCAATTAAAACTATTGGTACTAGTATTACCTTTCAATTCGTGGGCATGTCTACGAACTAGTATTTAATTTTTGTTGTTTAAGGAAATCATATGTGTCGGGTTTTGAAAACTGCGAATAGAAAATGAAGAGTTGTGACTTTTTTTCAAGAGTTGCGACTTTTTTCAAAGGTTGTGACTTTTTTTTTTAAGGGATGTGACTTTTCGGAAAGATTGTTATAGACAAGATGTATCATATATATAAAAACTAAAATCATAAATAATAAAAAAAGATAATGCATAAGTACCCCCTAGACTATGATCGAAATTCCGGAGACACACCTAAACTTAACTAGAGTCCTATTACCCCCACTCCCCCTAAATTAATTTAAAATGGAATAAATACACCACAAACGCTGACATGTCATAGATAGTGTGCACACTCTCTTGAAGGCAAATGATGAGAGCGCAAATTGGACACATGTCATTTTATAATTGGTAACTTTTATATTTAGTTAGTACATATATTTAATGATGATAAAACATATATATATAATTATTTTATTTCTTTCTTTGTAAAATATTTATTTTAATTTCTTTCACTTTCAGTTTTTTAATTAATTTATTGTGCTTTCACTTTTAATTATTTTTAATAAATTATGTGCATTATTTTTTTTAAAAATAATTTAAAAGTGTCCTTTAATTTCAATGTTTTAATATTTTTATGTTTTACTTGATTTTCTTCACTTATTTGATATCCGTTCAACATTAACTTATTTTAAAAAAAGATCTTTAAATCAAATCAAAACGAAAGAAAAAGAAAATAAACTCAATTTAAGAAAATAAGAATGAATGTAAGTTAAAAAATATAGTTTGATACAAGGTTTAAAAAAAGTGTATTAACTTAATCTAAATACACAAAAAAATTATGTTTTTTAAAAAAAATTGGAATTTTATTTAAAAAATTAAGAAATTTTATAATTAAGAAAATAAAAAAAAATATTTACACACGGCGCACGAGTGTGTACACACACAACCAACTTGGATGGTTGAAGGTGCGAAATCAGCAGAAAAGGTGCACAAAAATACGGGGAAAATGAGTTTAATGGGTTATTAGGGTCTTAGTTAAGTTTAGGTGTGTCTTTGAGATTTCGGTCATTGTCTAGGGGATACTTATGTCTTATCCATAAAACAATAAACAAAAAAAAAGCATGACTATGTTAAAAATACAAATACACTATATTTCTTGAACTATATATAAAATTATATGTATATAAAAAAATTAAATAAGAATTCTAATACAATAATTCAATGTAACATTTGCACTAATTTTGACTTTACATTATTTATCATTTTAGGATAGGGCACAAGTACCCCCTCAACCTATGCCCGAAATCCCAGAGACACACTTATACTATACTAAGGTCTTATTACCCCCCTGAACTTATTTTATAAATAATTTTTTACCCCTTTTCGGTCTACGTGGAACTATCTTGTGGGCCCAACATGTGTTGACATTTTTTTTAAGCTAGTGTCACGTAGGCCAAAAAGAGGTAGAAAATTATAAATAAAATAATTTCAGGAAGGTAATAGGACCTTAGTGTAATATAAGTGTCTCTGAGATTTCAGGCAGATGTTGAGGGGGTACTTATGCATTTTCCCTTTATTTTATATTTACTTGTTCACTAATTTTTGTACATCTCTGTAATAGTTAGGTACATGGATTTCTTGTACATCTCTGTAATAGTTAAGTACATGGATTTCATAAACATTTGAGATTACATGTAAAATAGAAAAAGTACAAATATGTTGTTTTTAAAAGATAAATGGTTATCAAACAAAGAAAAAGATGTAACTATAAACCTTTATCAAAGATTTACTCTTTTACGGGTCTAGTTGTGAAAATATTCTGCGGGATTTAACATGTTTACCCTAAAAAAGTTAATTATAAATATAAATTGGGATTAACTTGATCATATTGGTATCCTAAAGATCGAAGAAATGAAAAATATAAAAATATAGTAATAAATTACGAAGTTATATTTAAGAACTCAAAAGATAGAGATATGAAAAATAAAAATTCACTTACAACTTCATATTGGAAAATATTCATCTTGTAACTATAATAATTTACATATTTCTCAACAAAAAGAAGATTAATGTGCATGAAATTTTAAAGAATACAAATAAATAAATCAATAAGAATTCTTACAAATTATGTAGACTAACCTAATGCAGAATGCAAGATGATCACAAATTAAGATGAAACAAGGAAACACAAATAATGTTGTGTGAGTGTCTTTGATAAACTCTTCATTACCCTCCACTTATCTTACAATTAAAATTAAAGGTTATTAGATTCTTCATTACCCACATTTGAGATCTTGCATTAAGTCGAGAGACATGAATATATATTATTGCATTAGTATCTTGGTTGATGCATGAATTTAAATATAACTATTATTTATTATTTAATTAATTAAAAAGATATTAATATTTAATCTAGTTTAGGGGTAAGATAAGGGTAAAATGGTAATCCAACTTTGAGGTTAGGAGCTTTCCTCTTATATATATATATATATATATATATATATATTAAAATTTTAAATGAATATATGTTAAAATTTTAACGTTTTTTGATAGTAAGAACCTAAATGTCAAACCGATCAAACTTTTATGTTAGATCAACCTTTTTGTAATAGTGCACTCATCATCTCGAAATCCTGGATACACCTCACAAAATAATCATCACTAAGCTTGATGAGGTGATTAGTGTTGGATATCAAAAAGTGCAAGTGAGAAATAAAGTATTTTTTCAGGAAAAATACAATTTGAATAGCATATTTTCATATTATAGGGTGGTTATGAGTTTTTTAAACGTATAAGGACATATTTGCCCTTGTACTCTTAGAAAAGGGTCATATTTACCCTTCGTCGTACTTTTTTGATATATTTGCCCTTATCATCCAACTTTGAGTACATATTTGCCCTTATATAGTTAACTTATCATGTCACCATTTTTTTTAATCTACATGACACTTACATGGCTCCTTGTGTATAATTATATAATTATAATTAAATTAAAAAATTATTTTTTATTTAGTGTTATATCCGATTTATTTAGTTAAATCCGACCCAATTAATGTGAAAACCCATCGGCCCTAATTTCTTTACCCATTAAACCTTTCATCTTGCATATGAACAATTCATACATTGAGAATAGGCATTCATGTCTTGATTGAGAGAGAAGATCCAACAATAGGTAAGATTTCTATCCTTAAATCATCTCTTTTTACCCTTTTTGTATGGTATTTGTTTCTTGGGTCACATTAGCCCTAAATGTTGGCCTGACACATACTTCACTGTGTAACAAGGGAAAAAATCGATGCGAGAAAGAAAAGCTTGAAGAGATTATAAACTTGTTTTTAATGGATAATGTGACTAAACCCTTTCTTCTTTATTGCTTTTGTTTGATAGATGGGAGAAACAATCCTGCAGAACTGAATTTGTATTATGCCCTGATAAATGATATTGATAATTTCAGTTGTTTCTTTCTTGTTTTTTTTATATGTTCAATCATCAGTCTCTCCAGTGTGCAATATGCATATTCTTTTATATAAAAGGAAAGAGTATTAATTAGGGTGAATATTTTAACGTTTGATACCAACAGAACGAAGCAACAGTAAACTCAGTCGCTGTTGATTTAAGGATCGAAATCTTACCTATTGTTGGATCTTCTCTCTCAAAATCAAGACTTGAATGCCTCTTCTCAATGTATGAATCGTTTATATGCAAGATGATGGGTAGAAAATAAGGGTTATTGGGTAAACAAATTAGGGCCGATGAATTTTCAAATTAATTGGGTCGGATTAAATTAAATGGGTCGGATATAATACTAAATAAAAAATAATTTTTTAATTTAATTATAATTATAATTATAATTATACACATGGAGCCATGTAAGTGTCATGTGGGCTAAAAAAATGGTGACATGATAAGTTAACTATATAAGGGCAAATATGTACTCAAACTTGGATGATAAGGGCAAATATATCAAAAAAGTACGACGAAGGGTAAATATGACCCTTTTCTAAGAGTACAAAGGCAAATATTACCTTTTTCCATTTTTTAAAAGGATTATAACTTTTTCCAAGTCTTGTGATTTCTTTGATAAAACACAAGAATCATTTGTTCTACTTTCCTTTATTAAGTATAAATATAGAGAAGTTTTCTCTTATTTTCTGATCTTCTGCTCTTCTTTTTCTTGCACTTAAAAAAACTCGTGTGATTTAATGTTGTCAAGTGAGTTTACTGTTCACTGAAGTTTTTAATACCACTATACTAATGAGTAAATTGTTCAATTCTATGAGGATATATTTCATTATCTCGAATACATTAAGGAGAATAATATTCTTAAGAACACAACGTAAATTGAATAGGCTTGACTTTTATCTTATTTAATTTAATTTTATTTTTGTTAGTGTTTTTTTGTTTGTTTTGTTTAAAATCGAACAAATTACCTAGTTTTGAGGAAAATGGGAAACATAGCACCTCCAATTACATTATTGGCATTTTATATTCACAGTAAACTTCACCTTCTGCTTGGGGTATCTCAAAACTAATGTCACACAATCTGCTTGAAGTATGTGTAAGAAGTGCACAAAAGTTTTAGCAAATTTCACTTATTAACTAATTGGGTAATTAGAGAACTTCTATTAACCTAAACAATTCCTATAAATAAGTTGAACTAATTATTTGAAAAAACATTATATTGCCATTGTATATGATTTAAATATGTCTTCTTAAATAATAATATGATAGAAATGGAAGAAGGTTACACTATATTAATGTCGCTTTTAATAATGAAACATATATTGTTAAATAAGACAAGAAAAGAGATTCTGGCTAGATTAATTAATTTAACCAAACGATGAGGAAAAAATAACTAAAAGAATACATGATGATCATCACCACAAGTAATCTGAAGCATCAACAAGTTTGTTGTCATAGTTATAGAAAATTCCTACATTATTCTCAACCATAATCTTGCTTGCATGGGTTATCACATTCTTTTTATGTCTTCCAAATAATCTTTTAATTGCTCAAGCTCATGATAGGTAAGTTCACCTATAGGGGCTTCCCACCAATATTGGCTTTCACAAGTCTTCCTTATGTGATCAAATGTTTCAATCTTTTTCTTCTCAATTTCAACTTCATCAAGAATTTTAGTGAGGATCAAGTTTGATCTCACAAACATTGAAATGTTTATGAGTATCAAGATGAAGTGGATTGGATATTCGATGAGGATATCGCAAAAGAAACCTATCGATAATGGACTCAACATTAGCATTGCCAAAGGAGTAAGCTTTTCTTGCAGGGGAGAAAACTATTCTGGAATTTTCAACCCCACATAGTGTGCACACTGCACTGGCTTTCTTGAAAATTCTTGAACGACGTTTAGAGAATGTGACTTGGAGATGATTCTTGACTTCTACTTTGGCAACTTTGATCTTCTACAGACCCATGTTTGGATTCATTGCTAGGCATTGTCTTTTACCTTATAATTGAGGATGAACATGGTTTTTTGTGATGGATAATGTAATGATCCAGAAGGTCAATTTTAGAAATTTTCATCAAATTTCCATTTTACCCCTCTCAAAAGTTCTCTCGGTTCATGTTTGACCAGTTTATATAATTGGTTTTGGAATTCGATTAAAATTGTAGCTTTTGGAAGGTTCAAAGTTGTTAAAAGTGGTGTGAACCGTAGTTTTGAGTCCTAGATTGGAATTCTATAGAATCGGTTTTGCTTTGGACCACTTGAATCCAAACCACTAGGCGGAACTTGTCTACCATCCTTTCCCTTGTAAATTATACATGGACAATCTCTCACGCAGTGACCACATTTACCACAACAAAAGCAATTATTTGTACCCATCAACCATTTACTCGAAAGGCTCTTACCACACATTTGGCGTGAGGGAATTGAAGATATGTTTCCACCCCCACCCTCCTTGAGGTTTAGGGTTAGAAACTCTTTTTTGAACTTAGGAGTCAGATCCTTGGAGGAACCTTGACCGGAAAATCTTTGTCGGAACCTTGAACAATCATATCCTTCGGACGTTGAATGTAAAAAGTCACCATCACTGATCTTTGCCCTCTTTGCTTCGCTAAACCTTTCCTTAAGCTTATCCTCTTTGATTTGTTGAGCATGAATCTTAGACGTGAGATATCCATTTTTGAATGAGCATGATGGTACGACCTTCCTGAACCATCAACCTTTTCAAACGCACCCTAGACAAACACTCATCCTTGCCCTCAAGTCAGCAACAATAAAAAGAGCATATTTACGAATTGTGTGAACATCAAACCATACTCCTTCACACTCATATTTCCTTGATAGAGGTTGATGAATTCAAGTACCTTTTCATCCCTCATCTCAAGGGGAAAGAACCTATCAAGGAAAGCACCCTTAAACTTTTTCCAATCAAGAGGACCCGCATCAACGACCCTCTGTTCCTTCCATTGGTTGAACCAAACTTGAGCAACTCCCTTAAGATGGTAAGCGACCGCCTTTTCCACGGCGTATCCATGATCATCAATACCTTATATATTTCATCAATGAACACTAGACGATCTTGCTCAACCTTGGAACCATGAAACATTGGAGATTCATTCTAGTGAAGTCTCTCACTCTAGTTGACACCCTACAGATGTTTGGGTTCACGGGGATCACAACCACCCTATTGACCTCCCTATTGGCTTGTTCCGTCATGGCTTGAGCCAACACTTGAAAAGCAGCTCAAACTTTGCAGTAGTCACTTGTTCGGCCAAAGGGCCAAAACTTGAGGAGCTTCTCGTTACATATTCTCATTTGCATTCCTCCTAACATATGCTCCTTGAGGGGCCATATTCTGAAAAGGATCGGATAAGGATTAAGAGAGAGACATATAGAGCTACACTGTATCGCACGACTTTAAAATGATGAACTAAACATCTTATGACTTCCTATTCATAAATTTGGCGTACTTTACCCTCATGAATAAGACTTAACACGACGTGGCTTATGAGACATCCTAGGACCTTTCTAAATCTTGTGCTCTGAATAATAAGTTTGTCACGATCCAAATTACACCCTAGGCATAACATGGAATATAAGATCCCGAGAGGCCCTACACAAGCGACTTAGCATACATCATACAAGAAAATAGAAGTAAAAACTTTAAATTAGAACACTTTATACATCAAAAGAGTTTGACAAAGCGGAAGTTTAACATAAGTCTAAAGCCATATAATACATCATAAGGAAAGTGATTGGAACTTAACTCATACATCACATACAAAGTCTAAAATGAAATGACATAAATTAAAGCTATAAAGTGTATCGATCCTTGGAACATGAGAACTCACCAATAATTAGAAGAATCCAATAGATATATACACATGTGTGCAAGGTAGGAACATCGGACCTACATTCATGAGATAATGTTGGCATAAATATGCATTAGTGCATGGAATGTACTAAGCATGGAGCAATATGCATAAACTTGAACATGATAAAATAGATGGTTCAAATAATGTAGGCATGGTCAATATTTGGACATTTTAAACAAAAGAAAGTAAAAAATGAATATCATAGGATGTAATCAAAGCATTTGAATTAAAGGACATATGAAAATCTATGAAGAAAATATTGTCATTTTGTGGGATGTTAGCTTTATCCGACATTAAGACAATGAGAGTTATATCCTGGAATCTGGTATATCCCTCAAACCGAATGAAGGGGAATTTAATTGCCAAGGTATAATACGTGCATATTATTATTTGCTAAATTGGATCCTAGGTCATTTAAGACAATCCTATGGGGACACGTAGTTTGGGACTAGAGATTGCTACTAGAGAATCTCCTATTTGAGCCTCTACCTCAAAGCGTTCTTGGTGCTAAGTCTAAGTCCCAAAAGAATAAATAAAAGTCAATATCGTTATAAAATAGGAAAGGCAATGATCAATACCAATTAAAATCTTTCAAAATTAAAACATAGAATATCTCCTTAAACATAATTCAAGATAGATGAGAAATATTTCATCAATATGAATCCATATGTGAGAAATACTTTCACAAGCATGATGATAATATCATGTGAGAAAACCTTTCATAATAACATTGATAATTTACTTTCAAAGCATCCTTAAATAATTTAAAATAACTTCATAAATACATGCATATCTTCATAATTTCATAAATCAAAAGATCATGAGTGCATCGTAGGTTCATAATCGAAAAATTATAATATAGGCATGATTCAACATGATTTAAACTAAATATAATGTAGTAACATTGAATCATGCATTGGAAGACATAATTAACCATAATAAATCACTATAATAAGACCCATGAAACTGAATTTAAACCCTCACTTGAATCAATTGAAATTGAAGGGAGAAACTTGAAACCTTGGGGACCCTGGTGTAACAACCCTAAAAATGAACTAGAGTTGATTAGAGAATCACTTTTTTGTTAAGGGCTGTTAAATAGTTAAGTTAATGTGTAAATGAGTTTATAGGTCAGTCCGGTTGAATTTCAGGTCAAACGTCAAGGGACGACCAAGACGTTCGAAAACTAGTCTTTTACGTGTTGGCGTGTTCGAGTATGTTGTGCATGTTTTTATGTGTTTTTTTGGAGTCTTAAATTAGTGGAGGTGACTCTAGGGTCTATATGAACATGTTTTGGGTCAAAACGCTCGAGTACGACTCCCCGAGGACAACCCTAGAGACTGCCTGCACCACGCGCAGCTTTCACTTGGAAGGCATAATGTTTCTTTGAGACGCGGACTTGTCACTCATCTCACTTCCTCAAAATAATTTCAAAAATCAAAATACGGAGCTGCATCCACGATGCACAGTGACTGTCCAGTTTTGGTTGCGTCATTTTAAAGTCAAGTTAGACTTAATTAAAAGGGTCCAACATAAGTAGGGGTGGTTTTGGTATTTTGAGGGTGTGTTATATACTGATTTTAGGTCATTACACCCTCATTACCCCAAACCCCAAACCCTCAATTAAAAATCTAAAATATCAAATCTCTCAAAAAGTTCTTCTCTCCCAAAATTCTCTCAATCCTCCATTGAAGGTCAAGGTCTTGGAGCTTGCTAGGAGGGATGGTTTAAATTGATTTCTTCTCAATTTTGTTGGGTTCTTGAATAATAAGGTATGGGAGTTCTTTATCTAAGGTTATCTATCACCTTAGAGCCAATTTTAAAGTGATTTCAAAGTTATGAAAAAGTCCAATTTTCACTCTAAAGTCATGGGTTCTTGCATGAAACGTTTTCAAATGAATAGATATGATATTATGGATGTATAATTGATGTTTTCCTATGAAAATCTCCATGAACCCTTGATCTTCTCAAATCTCTAAAATTGGCTTATGAATGGGTTAATTGCTTATGATCTAATTATGATATAATTGAGTTTAGATTATGTTGTAATGTTGATTTCTATGGTTAATTATGCTATTATAATATGAATTGTTGGAGATGTTAAGGAATGGTGATCTTGTCTATTGGAAGAATGTAAGTTGACCTAATTCCCTTAGTTAATGTAGAATTGATATAGAATTGCTATTGATTGGTATGGTCCACTTATGGTGGTGGTGCTTATGTGTTGTATGTGATTATAATTATGGCCTTGTCGGCATTATCATGTGAATTGTAGAAGTATCATGTTAGGGTTCATGTAAAAGTATAATGTGAAGTTTCTTATATGAAGTAATGTGATTATATGCAAGGTGTTATGGATTAGATGAATGTATAAAGTGAAGGTGTTCATATGATGTCTATATTGTCTTGAATGAGTGCTATAATGTTATGATTCTTCTCTAATTGATGTTATATCATAATGAATGACTAAGAAGTGTCCTTATAGAATGATGTTGTATCTTGTGTTGGTAGACTTATTTGTCCATATTTGGTACTTGAATGATATTGAATGAATGATGTGATTAATGTGGTGTCTTGATTGGTAGACTTAAGTCCCTTTTCTTGAACATGAAAGTTATGTGAATATGTGATCTCTTGACTTGGTAGGCTTAGGAACCCTTGTCATGTACTTGTATAAATGAATGAAAGAATGAATGGACGTCTAGGATCGGTAGACCTAAGATGGTTCCCTTCTATGAAATACTAATATAAATCCTTGAATATGAAAAGAAGGTTAAGAATGAGAGAACCTTGAATATTGAAAGAAGGTTAATAATGAGAGAACCTTGAATATGGAAAGAAGGTTAAGAATGAGAGAACCTTGAATATGGAAAGAAGGTTAAGAATGTGAAACATTAAATATGAAAAGAAGGTGAATAAGAAACCTTGAAGTGAAAGACCGTAATGGTATCCTTCTTGAGTGTAGTGATGGACTTAGAGGTAGGTTGACTGGAACGGCATGAAATCATCTCTAAGAAAGTTATAAGAGCTATCCTAATAGACCTTTTGTGGAAGCCCTAGTGGACCCATTCTTGGTAGGGGTATTATGAGTATGTAGGACTAAGAAATGTACCTTCTCATATAGCTTTATGTGAATGAACTTACCTTATGAGAACCAAGACAAAGAACTGAGTGGATATGCTTGTGGTAGTACCTCTACTTAAGTATGAGACTAGAGTACAAAGAAGCACTTGATATCCCTTAACCATGTACCAACATGGGATGAGTCCTAGTTCTACCTTTTGCAAGTAGAACACCTTCCACGGTGTGGGGTCCTTATGACACCGGATTCCATACCTAGCTAGTATGGTCTATGTTGGTTAATGCCTATTCTCATCATGTGGGATGTACACTCTAGTTATTGTATAGGTTCTACATCGTGTGGTAGTGGAATGGGACGCTATCTACCCATTGCATGAGTAGGCTTTGAAAATGATAGGTGAGTTCCCTAGGTCCTCCAAGACTATTATGTGAAGTCCTCTAATTGGTTACTTGTATCTTAAATGGCTAATAAATAATGTTGACTTAGTAAAGGCATGTTGAATAGAAAGGTTCTTATCTAGGGTAGCTTTGAGGATTGCTTAGGTGTACTTGAAGAGGGTGTATGGGCGGTTTCTTCATGTCTTACAAGTGAGTCTTAGAGTAACCTTAGATAGTGAATCTAAATGATGAAAAGCCTTATGTGATGAATATGGAACTAAGTGTTATGTGATGTAAATGAATATCCTTACTTTAGGTAGTCTTGAGGATCATCTAGGTATGTGTGAAGGGGGTTGTATGGGTGGCCGCTTCATATATTACTTAGGTGGGTCTTAAGATAATCTTTGGTAGGGGTTCTATATGCTTAAATGGATTATAAGTGATTATGGTCAATATCTTGTGGATTATTTGAAAATGTCTTATATGTGATGGTTTACTTGGATTATGTTTCTTAAACTTTTATGATTAAGGTTTTTATCAAAATGTCATGAAAGCATGTTGATATACTAAATGTCCATTTTTCATAGTTTTTGAATGGCTTCCATACTTAGTGCATTAAATGTGATAACCCCTTTTTTTCCCTTTTTGACTGAAGTATAGGGATTGGAAGTCTTGATATGCCATGAATGATGGATAAGTTTCTAAGGGTTGAAGATGAAGTATTGGTGAGTCCTCATAGATTCGAGGACAAGACCCACATGTTCCTTTTATGTCTTTTAGTCTTTATTTCAAGTCTTGTATGGGATTAGTCCCAAATGTTGTATTCTAAAGTATAGATGGTTTAAGGAGACATTGTAAAGGTAGAATATTTTTAAGAAGTCTTCTGCTTGCTAGATAATGAAATTGATTTTCGTGTGTGAAAAAAGTTTTAAATTCTTACTTATTTTGAGTATATTATGCAATGAATGATACGTGAGGCATGTATGAGACCTCAGAGAGGTCAATTATGACTTGTAACTTTTGCGGGGGGATGGGGGGTGCTATCCGGTCGTTAGAAATAGAGGAAGGACCTCATGGGTGAATACCCACATACCTTGATCCTTTAAACCCTGAAAAAAAAGGGAGGATTGAAGACTTAAATGGAACCCTAGATCTTCTTATTCTTTCCTAGCCTTTAGAGAATTTGGGGAGGATGGGTTTGGTTAGGTTTAGGGAATTTAGGAGACTGAATTGAAAGTGGGTAATTTGGGGCTTAAAAGCTCTATATAGGACTTTGTTTAGAAGGCAAAATGAAATAATTTTTATTGAGAACTATTAGGGAAAAGATGTAAAAGACACTTAAAGAAACTGTTGGACTCGACCTATGGTTCCGATCCATACTGGTCAATCGTAGACAAAGTAATGGAACCATAATTTCACCTATCTTTTGACACAACATTTCTATGTCTCGTAAGTCTCCCTGCTATCCGTGGATACTAATTATAACACAAACGTTAATCTTCAAAATTTCACTAAATCTGAGACTCACGTCTGTAAGACCTACCTTGCTAGGACTCGAACATAGGATGACGTACCATCCTGGTGAACTTTACAAACGATACCGGGACTTGATTTAGAAAATTATTTTTCCCTTTCCTAGGGTTTGTATCTACGGCTTGTAGAATCTTCTACAGTCCGTAGATCGGAGCCGTAGACATAGCCCGCAACCCAAAATTAATATTTTCCTTCTTTCCAAATTTGAGGTGTTACATTAGATTAGTAAGAGCATCAAGAGGTTTACCCGAAATTAAAATGAGGTTCTAATTAATTTTATGGTTTTCTATGTGTGCCTAGATAGTACGTTTGAGTTATCAATGTGGAATAGGTTGGTCTAAGAATTAATTATTACCACTAAGGGTTTGATTGAAGGAGTTATATATATATACCTCTTAAATACAGTTCAAGTATTATTCCAGTTAGGTAGATATGAACTTATAAGGAAAATGTTAATGGGTCAAAAAGGAGAAGTCAAGCTATTGAGAGTTAGATTACGCGGCCTTGTAAGTCAATTTGGGTAAGTATTATACATAGACTTCTAAAGAAGCGGGAAGAGTTTAAGTGAAGTATCTCAGGAAGAAGCCCTATAAGGAATCTTAATGCCTCCACGTGGAGACTAGTTAAACGATGATGGAATAGCACCATAGCTTCAAAGTTTAAGCTTCAGATCTTAGGGGGAGACAATAAGATGAGAAACCAATTCAAGTGTTGAGAATCATGTAGTGATGTTTTGAGAAAGAGGTTTAGTTTTATATCAATTCATACTCTAGCGTATTCCTGAAAGCACACTCGTTAAAACATACTATTAGTACTTCTAATATAATAATTGTGTTCATGACCAACGCTCATACACTTCATGGTATGAATTTATTCATATTTAATAACAACTTTTTTCATAAGGAAGGGTGGTTATGACTGTTTTAAAGAGTTAGAATATTCTGAAAGGTTGTGATTTTATATGTAGGACATGAATCATTTGTTCTACTATCCTTTGTTGGGTATAAAGAGAGAAGTTTTCTCTCATTTTTAATCAACAATTGTTCTCTTATCCTCCACTCTTCTTGTACTTAAAAAACTCGCATGATAAAATATTGTCGACTGAGTTCACAATTCACTAGAGTTCGTGTTACGACTATACTGATGAGTACATCGCTATATTCAGTTTTCACGACCTAAGCCTACACCCTAGATGTGGTCGGCACTTGAGAACCATTGTTGGTACCCAACTGTCTGACTACAAGAGGAAGAATCGCTCAAGAATACACTAGCATCAAACTGAAAGAAACGTTTAAAAATAACATACTAAATCTCAAAACTTTGCTGGATATACTAACTATGACTCAGAAGTTTAAATAAAACATGTGAAAACTAAAAGGCTCTCACAAAATGTCTATATTTAAACCTCTACTATATATAGATAAGTATCGGGACAAGACCCATGACTACTTAAAATGTTACTAATACTAACAACTCATAAAACTTGAGTCCTCCGAAATCAAGGAGGTCTTACTCAAAAGCTGGCGAGTAAACGAAGTGATATCAACAGACTCTTTTTGAGGATTCTAAGAACCTATGTCCGCATGATTAAAAGATGCAGGTCGAATGACATCAGTACAATCAATGTACATGTATTTAATATAGCTTAATGACAAATAACTAAAAGAAATGATTGTAATAGATAACAATGTACTCAAGGTGAATGTAAAGAATTAAATGAGTTAAATCATTTAAAACTTTATAAAATAATGCCTCATCTCTGAACTCAACATTATAAGTGATATATAAAAATACACATTAACTCTATTGGAAGATTCTCTAATCGAAAACCATCACTATGAGTTACGTGGATAGAACACCTATTTGGTAGACAGGACCACGAATCAAAAGGTAATACTGGTAACAAGAGTTTTACTTGATAACAAAAATAATTGAGCCACTAGCTTTTGACAAAATCATTTATCTACGTTTTTTACACTAGTTGTCCTTGCGAATAAAATCATTGTTGATCGTAATCATTTGTACTTGTGATCCTTCCTCTGATTTCTTCCCTGATATAATATCATCGGAGGGGTGTTCGACAAGCTAGATGAATTGTGGTTTCATAGGTGAAAGAACAACCCTGCAGTTTTTGTTCTCCTCTCTGCGTTTGTGGTTTTTTACAATATTATGTGCCTACATCATCTTTTCAAGGAAGGTCCCTACTTTGTATGTGTCACACCAAAACTTGAACCCCCTAATGTGGTTTTCATGATCTGCATTCTTTCTCATGTCATCCGCATTGTTATCTATCAACAAGGATGGTGGATCATTATTGTTTGGACTTGATATTTTTTCCTAAAAAGAACTTCATAATTCATTAACACCTCTTAAATTACATGTTTTCTATAATTGATTTTTTCCTAAAAAAAGAACTTTATTTTTCATTAACACCTTTTAGATATATGTTTTCTCTAATTGTTATTTTGTTCCCAAAAAGAACTATATTTCTCATTAACACATTTATTTAAAAAAATTGCATATTTCTCATTTACACCTTTTAAAAACTCAACAATATCACGACATAAAGCTTAGCAGTGATTCTTATGGTTGGACATAAAATATCGAAAATATATATATTAGTTGTATCAATTTATTTTTCTTGATGTCTTCTTACTTGTTGATATTCTATCATACCGTGCATCAACAAAAAAATAGAAATAATTGGAGAAATAATATAAACTTTGTAATACAATCAACTGTAACTTCAATACGGTATTATCAAATATCGTACCAAATTAAGTATAATTTATCGATTACTGTATTACCGAATCTTTTCTTAAAAATTTAGTATTTGATATCTTCTTTTAAGTACAAATTATCGAACTCAAATATCCAACTATTTTAGTTAACGGAAAGGGTTTTGTTATAGATGATTAATTAATTATTACAAAAGATGGAATCCCTCCAATTGTTTCTCTTTGTCAACTTTATCTTCTACCCGATAGTAATATTTGTTCATAATAATAAATAGACTGTCTCCTTAGTAATTAATGATCTTATATGAAATAATCAAGTATTATTATGAAATTTTACTCCATCTATTTTATATCAACTGAATTTTAGAGATCTTTTTCATTGTTCAAAATAGTTGAATAGTTCAATGTTCAAGATGGATGTTAAATTCTTTTTCAATATTTGTGATTTTCCTTAAAGAAGTTTGATATTTTCCAGGGAACAAAGAGCACTAATTATAAAGTTAATTATGATTTAAATTATCTCCTTTATATAGTGGAGTATAATATAGATGTCAACTACACCAAGAAGTTAATTTCACCATTGTCTTCATTACTTCCCTATATTTGGAAGATAACCTCCATTATTATGATCATTACTCGTCAAGGTATAGGACTGCTTTGTCGGGGTGTAGAACACCTCAACTAAGTGGATCAACTAAGTTATGTTTAAAAATAAATAAGGAATCATTAAAAAAGAATGACATTTTACTCATGTTGGCATACATGGTTTATGAGGACTTTGAGTTGTCTTAACTCATCTTCATACAGGTGTTCAATACTACTCCCAATAATTTATATACATGTTCATATGTTTAAAAATATAATTTTCCTAATGTTTGAGATGATTGATCAAACTATCCACTTAAAAGAGTTAACTATTATTGAAATATCGTTAAACCCACGACTCATTCAGAAATCAAAGTTTCTCTTTTATCAATATAAATGTGATTCCTTTGGAAATACTTAGTTCTCTTATACTCTTACTCAATTCATACTTGAAAACACTTTCTCAAGAATATATCAAAATATTGTGATATGATCATTGATGACTTGGGAAGTCATACTGCATAAACATTCATGGCATAACTACATACTATATTGCTTAAACATTGATGGCATAATCAATTGTCATACTAATCATGCTATAAAAACTCTTTCTCAAAACTCATCTCACTTCCTCAAACTCTGTTTAAAACTCAAGTGTTGGTTTTAAAAAGCTTCTGAAGATTTATAACTCAATTCCTAGGGTTCATGCGGAATTATGGATATGAATCACTCATCTTTGGGATGTTAATAGCAATATGGAAATTCGGTAAATCGGAACTCAAGAACTGAAAACTCAACAATACTACTAATGTCAAAAATACTCATTCATAGGGTTCATGCTGAAATATAGACATGAACGAATCAACTCAACAATATTAATGCATAGCATATAGCAATTCAATAATTAGGAAAAGAATTTAATAAAGAAATAGGAATTCAAGAAATCAAACTTAACTCATTTCAAGAATACTCAAATCTTGGGATAGAATCTTGATTGCTCTTTTAATGATTTGAAAGTAGATATAGGGTGTGAGGACAAACTAGTCCCACACTATGATAGCCTTACATACCTGAAGAACAAGGTTCTTGAAGAATCTTGAATAAGAGCTTGATTAGAGGCCTCTAAACCCTAGCTTGAAGGAGAACAATCAAGAAACTCTTTCTTAAGATTCTTGAATTAATTTCTTTATATATCTATGACCAAGAATTATAATTTTCGTTAGTGATTCATAATTGTATGGAGGAATTTGAGTTGAAAAGAATGGAATTCTTGGGGAAGAACTTACCTTCAAGAAGAATCTTGAAAAAGATTGGTAGAATCTTGAATAAAAGTCTTTGACTGTGATTATTCCTTAGGGTTTGAGAGAGAGAAGAGAATGATGGATTAAGAGATGAAAATATGATTGTTTTGGGTCTTTAATTAGTCAAGAAATTAGTCTAGGGTTTCCTTAGAGGTAAAAAGAAATAAAAGACCCTTTCTAATGTTTATCGTCGGCTAATTCGTCAACACTACATCGGATTATTAAAATGGTCAAATCATTTTAGTCAAACCTCAAGTTGTTGAAAAATTGGTGGCGTTGGAAATAAGATTCAACTACCTTTAATTTGATATGTTATGGTCCACGTAACTCTTTATATTCTAAGAGATATGATTGTTTGAAGTTGACCCAAGTAGAATCTTGCATCAAAACTTAATCGATAAGGAAACTTTCAACTCTACTTTGTGCTAGGAATTTCTAGTGACCTTAATTGTTATCCAAATCATTACCACACTAAATAATTTACCATTACACATATGGGAAAATTTAAGAATCATCTAATATGACCCTACAAGTAAATGAAGAATGATTCGAGTTTTAACTTAGATTTTTGGGGAGTTACAATATCTCCCCCATGGGATCATTCGTCCTTGAATAACGGCTTGTCTGAGAATGGAGAGGGGTTACTCTTACTATATTAAAATTGAACTCAGAATCACAAAGTACATAACATATAGTGATTATTCTGATCTAAATCACAAGATTAAGTTTTATACATTTATAGGGAATCTCATCCCAAGAATACTTCTCGTTATAGTTGTCATCATGCATTTTCCAACATGTTAGCAACACTACATTCAATCCTAATACTATAACCACTCTGTGGACTCCTCCTAACTAATCCTTCTAAGAATTTCTTATCATCTCTATCAACTGAAATTTCACGCATTACTACCAAGAACTGACTAATTGCTCTTATTTAACTATTACTCATGGTAAAACCTCATCCCTTTATTCCTCCACATTTATAACCTTAGATGGAAGAAGAAGATCACCACTACAACAATAACAAGCATAAAACCTCTTCTTCTATCATTATTCAATTACTATCAACAACATCGCTATCAAAACTGAAAAGGATCACGAAAGAGCTTTAGGGTGGATGATCTTAAGCATGATTCATTTGATATGTATGATATAAGAATATGCCAGACATAATATTATGTTTTTATCCATTGAGATTAAATCATGAATTTGCGAAACTGATCTTATCATGGGACATGAATGCTTATATGAATATTTTCATGT
This sequence comes from Solanum sitiens, assembly GCA_016801875.1. Taxonomy (NCBI): domain Eukaryota; kingdom Viridiplantae; phylum Streptophyta; class Magnoliopsida; order Solanales; family Solanaceae; genus Solanum; species Solanum sitiens. Next base: position 4,032,333 of record JABWTJ010000014.1, on the reverse strand, counting down.
ATGATATACATAACTTAATAAATTAAGCTTGAGATTAATGGGCTAAAGTCTTTTCCCCTTATTCTTAAAATTGAGCATATATGTGAATCTCACCTAAGTATATGAGCATAGGTCATGAGAACAATTCTGATATAAGAATATCAACAAGATGTTGTAATAACTTCACTTGAGGAATACACAAGATTATGAACAAATTGATATATCCCTAAAACTGTTTCTTAAAACATTACTATCTAATCCTCAACACTTGACTTGGTTTATCATCTTATCATCTCCCCCTTAGTTTTGAAACTGACACTTTAAAGTTGTCGATCTTTTCCATCACCTATAAACTGGTCTACATTCGCTTTATTCTAATACTCGGAAAACGCTTATCTCATGGCTAATGAACTCTCCATATGCATGTACTAAGACTCGTTCTAAGATATCTTTCTAAGATTATTCTATTAACCTCTTCTCATTGGTTGATAAGGCCACTTAATATAACTGTTAATAATATGCTTTCTCCTTCTTAGCCTGCTAATAACATCCTTCTAGGTTCATATCAACCTAAGTAGAGGAACCTTTGAACTATATTTAAGAGGCTCGTCATTGACTATATAAAATCCTTTATACCACAATATTAAGGGAAATAATTAATGCTTACATCAGTCTAATCTACATTGACAACTCAAACATTCTATCTAGGCATACATGAAAAATCATTAACTTAATTGGAACCTCGTCTGATTACATACAATCTTGGGTACACCTCTGAATGCTCTTGTTACTCTAATGACTTAGCCACACTTAACTATTCTTATCTAAAGGTTATATATCATACTTGTACCACTCATATTCATTGTACCTACCCTCTTGATTCACCTACTCTATGCCAATTCTACCTAATCAGATCTAAAACGAACATCATCATCCTCATGTTTCCATTGATTTGATCACAACACTCATCTCAAATTCAATGGTAGTATATATTTCTAAACATGGATATCAATATGATTTCTCTCTTACTATTCTAACTTACAAATGCTAGATAAAATTAAGAAACACTCGCTCACTAAGACCACATAACAAGTAGTCAATCTTTATCTCTCTATCTACATACTTACGAATTATCGCCACATTCAATTTCATGACTTAAGTACTGTTACTCTTTCATTATTTATCATTGCCTAATAAGTTATATAACCCTCTGAAAATCACGGGATCTCTCGAAAATCAAAGTCTGTCTTAGATCTATCACCTCATGAATGGTCATGTGCTTCCATTCAACACCTACACTTGGTCGTTACTAACACAATGACATATGATCATAAAATACTTTCTAGTTAAAGTATATTGTAAGCTCATCCTAACTCATAACTATTCCTCTATCCTCTATCATGAACCCAATACAAAATTATTCCTTAGTTTACTCAAAAGGGAAAACTCATCGTTAATAACTTAGTGGGTGCCTGACTGCATAATTTGTCTCATCACTATCTCCCTTTATTAGATTACTGAACCTCAGCGTGCATTTTTCTAACTCTTGGCACTTTTACTACTACTACTTATAATATCACAACCCACACTATCTCTTCGTGTGAAAAAAAATACCAACAGAACATTCCAAAACACACTTCCTCTATAAATGTCTCATATAAAACAAGGTTTAGAGAAGAGATTCTACAAGTACATCTCGCTTTTAGCTCGACCACGCGATTCATATGAATATGAGTGCATTCTTTTGAATCTCAATAGTTGATCTCACTCACGGGCTTCTCTCATGCACCTCTTCAGTCTCATGAAATTCTAAAGTTCTTTTGTTGAGAATAACTTATCGATAAGGATCTAAGCTTTTCTTTTCAACTACCTTGAGTATGACGTATAGTCAAATGAAGATGAGAAATGCACATGTTTGAATAAGTTCCTTATTGCTTAGTTCTAGTGCACGATTTAGAGTATGAAACTTTTCCTAAATGTCTATATTCCCCCGTTTAAAAAAATGGGGCCCTCAAAACAATAAATAAGTCTATACTGACATAGCTTCATAACCACCCTAGGCCACTTGAACATCGTGTTCTGATACCAAGTTTGTCATGACCTGAGCCTACACCCTCGACGTGGCCGACACTTGAAAACCATTGATTATACCCAAGAGAACCCTCACCCTGGCTGACTACAAGAGGAAGACTAACTCAAGCATACACAAGCATCAAACTGAAAGAAACATTTAAAAACAACTTGCTGAATCTAATTTTTTTGCTGAATATACCGAGTATAACTCATAAGTTCAAATAAAACATTCGAAAACTATAAAACTCACCAATGATCTATCTATGAAGCCTCTACTATATATAGATGAGTGTCGGGACAGAACCATGACTATTCGAATTGTTACTAATACTAACAGCTCATAAAGTGGAGTCCTCCGAAAGCAAGGAGGTCTTACTCAAAAGCTGGTGAGCAGACAAAGTGATCTCCACGGACTCTTGTTGAGGATCATAAGAACCTATATCTACATCATTAAAGATACAGGTCGATTGACATCAGTACATTAAATGCACGAGTATGTAATATAGTTGAATAATAAATAACTAGCACAAAGGACTAAAAATAGATAAAAATGTACTCAAGCTGAACGTAAAGAAATAAAGGAGTAAAATGATTTAAAGCTTTATAAAATATTTTCTCATCTCTGAACTCTAACATAATAAGTGATATATAAAAATACAATTTTACCTCTATTGGAATATTCTATAACCGACAACCATCACTATGAGTTATGTGATGATATAACGGATTGACCACGCTGCCAAAACTGTAATATACCTTGTCGGGGTTTAGAACACCTTAACTTAGTGGATCCACTAAGCTATGCTTAAAAATTAAATAAGGAATCATCTAAAGTTTATGACTCTTTACCATGTTGGAATACATGATTTATGAGGAGTTTGAATTATCTGAACTCGTCCCCATATCGATGCTCAATACTACTACTACTAATATATACTTATGCTTATATTTTTAAAATCATAACGCTTCCTCTGTTTTGATAGAATTTCTCAAACTATCCTATTAAAAAGGGTAAATGATCTTGAAATATCTTTAAACTCATACCTCAGTTAGCAATCAAAGTTTCTCTTTTATCATTATAAAAATTGATACCTTTGGGAATACTTAGTTCTCTTATACTCTTAGTCACTTCATACTTGAAAACTCTTTTTCAAAAATATATCAAAATCATATTGTGATACAATCATTGATGACTTGGGAAGTCATACTGCATAAACATTGATGACATAACTAGATGTCATACTGCTTAAACATTGATGGCATACTCGACTGTCATGCTAATCATATTTTAAGAACTCTTTTTCAAAACTCATCTTTACTTCCTTAAGACTCAGTTTAAAACTCAATTGTTTGTTTTAAGAAGATTTTTAAGATTTATAACTTAATTCATAAGGTCATGCAAAATTATGGCGCGAACGACTGAACTCAGGGATTTTAATAGAAATATGAAAACTGAGGACTCAAAAATTCAAAACTAAACGATAGTACTCATCTAAAAAATACTCATTAATAGGGTTCATGCTGAAATAGACATGAACGAACCAACTCAAGAATATTAATGCATAGCATATAGAAATTCAATGATTAGGAATAGAATTTCAAAAACAATTAGGAATTCAAGAACTAAAAATCAACTCATCTCAAGAATACTCAAATCTAGGGATAAAATTCTAGATTACTATTTTACTAATTTGAAAGTAGATGTAGGGCGTGAGGATGAACTAGTCCAATACTATGATAGCCTTACATACCTGAAGAACAAGGTTCTTGAAGAATCTTGAAGAAGAACTTGATTAGAACCCTTTAAACCTTATCTTGAAGTAGAACAATCAAGAAAATCTTTCTTGATATTCTCGAATTAGATTTTTGAAATCTCTATTGCCAAGAATTATAAATTACATTAGTGATTCATAAATGTATGAAGGAATTTGAGTTGAAAAGAATGAAATTCTTGTCGATGAACTTACCTTAAGAAGAATCTTCAAAAAGATTGGAAGAATATTAAATAAAAGGATTAGTATGATTTTTCCTTAGAGTTTGAGAGAGAAGAGAATGATGGATTAACAGATGAAAATCTGATTGTTTTGGTTCTTTAATTAGTCAAGAATTTCGTTTAGGTTTTTCTTAGAGGTAAAAAGACAAAAACGATCCTTTTTAATGTTTTTCCATCGACTAATTCGTCACAACACTGTATCAGGTTACTAAAATGATCATAACTTTTTACTCAAACTTCATGTTGTTGCGAAATTTGTGGTGTCGGAAAGAAGATACAATCACCTTTAATTTGATAGGTTATAACCCTCGTAACTCTTTATATTATAATATATATGGTAATTTGAAGTTGACCCACGTTGAATCTTTCATCAAAACTTAATCGATAAGGAAACATTCATCTCTACTTTGTGCTAGGAGTTTCTAGTGACCTTAATTGATATCCAAAATCATACCCACACTAAAGAATTTACCTTTACATAATTTTAAGAATCACCCGATATGACCCTACAATTAAATGAAGAATGGTCTGAGTTTGAACTTAAAAAATTTCGGGGTGTTACTTGAGTGAGGATATATTTAATTATCTCAGATACATTTAGGAGAATAAATTCCTTAAGAATATAACGTTAATTCAGTGGGCTTCACTTTTATCCTATTCCATTTTATTTTATTTCAATTCTGTTATTGTTTTGATGTTTCTTAATACAAATCGAACAAATTACCTAGTTAAAGAAAATGGGAAACATAGTACCTCCAATTACATTCACAATAAACTTCACCTTTTATTTGCAGTATCTAAATATTATTGTCACTCAATCTTCTTGAAGCATGTGGAAGAAGTCCACAAACAATATAATAAATTTCACGTATATACTAATTGGGTAGTTAGTGAACTTTTATTTCCCTAAAATATAGCTACATGTAATTGCCTGTGAATAAGTTTAACTAATTAACTGAAAAATCTCTACATTACAGGTGTATATATTTTAAATCGGTCTTCTTAAATAATAACACGATGGAAACAAAAGAAGGTTACACTGTATTAATGTCATTTTAATAATGAAACTCTAAGTTTTAGGTCGTGGATCACCCATGTGGACTAGACGATCTGATCCAACCTGATCTTACACAACCCAATTCATTTTTTCTCAAAAGAGAATTAAATTAAGATAATTCAGATTTTGAAAATAAGATGGAACTATTATTAAGTAATTGCTCAATCTCTATTTTTAAAATGGATCTTCTTCTTTGATTGAAAAGAACGTAAGAACCAACCAAAAGGGACAGAAAAAATACAAAATGTGACTTATCGTATTCTCAGATTAACATCAACACACAAAGAATGACATTTAGGGTATGTTTAATAAGAAGGAAAATGTTTTTTCTAGAAAATATTTTTGTGGAGAACAAGTTAATTTATAACTTATTTTCTCATGTTTTGTTGCTCAGTGTAAAATATTTTCTGAAAAATATTTTTTTGTGTTTGATTGGTGAATGAAATACATTTTAGGAAAATAATTTCTAAAACCAGAAACCAACCCCACTATTGATCTAGGACCCAACCCTGACACCCGAACTAGGATACCATCTCGAGGACCTTTCCAAAATCCGACCCCGATATATAACTAGGACCTTCCTCAGACTTCCAACCCGAGATACTACATTCAAACTAGGACCCAATCCCGACAATTGTTGAGGGACCCAACATTCGATCAGGACCCGACTTGACTTTTGACCCAAATTTTGACTTTCAAATTGAAATTTGACCCTAACTTGCGAACCGAAACCGGACTTTCAAATAGGAATATGATTTTTTTTCTTAAAAATAAAGTTTTAATTTTTTTTAAAAAAGAAATTGGGGGTGGGGGGCTTCTAGTGTTACGATCCAAGCCTACACCCTGGACGTGGCCGGCACTCGAGAACCATTGCTGGTCCCCAAGCAAACCATTAGGTGAGAAAGCCTTTCAACCCTAGAATCATCATATTGTGAGAAAACCTTTCACATTATATCATATTCATGCGTACATTTGTATATGAGAATAGTCTTTCCACAATATAACAACTAGATCATAATCATAACCATTTCACTCTCAAAGTGTTCTTAATGAATATACAAAGGCTTCATAAAATATGCATTATATCATAATTTTCCTTTGCTCATGTCAAGTCAACACATACAAAATTCACTACATTAGACATGAATATTAACATAATTCAAGAAACTCAATTACTACTAGCAGAATATCATAATATCCTTCTTTCATCACACCCACATCACATGCAAGATCATAATTAGCGGATATAGGGATTTCATGGATTCTTAGGGATTTCGACATAAAAACCATAATAAATCATCAATTCAATCATAATATAAAGTAATTCAGACATTAGAATCATTTTCAAGGGAATCAATGACATGGAATCAAACCTTGGCTTTTGGGATTTCTATCTTTTAAATTAGGATATTGAAGGGGATCCATGGATGAAGGGCTACCATACCTTAGCAATGAAACTCAATGAATTTGAGAAGTTAACCTTGATCCTTGAACCCTTGCTCAAACTTCCTGCTTCTTCTTCCTTGAAGTTCTAAAGAGAGATTTTTCTTTGGAGAGGATGAAGTTTTGGGACTAGTTTTGGGTTTTAAAAATAATGAGGTAATTGACATAATTTAGTGCTATAAAATCCTTATATAGGTGATATAATTCATGCTAAAACGACCTCACTTAGTTATTAATTAAAATCAAAAAACCCCAAAGTGCCCCTAAACTAACTCCTCAAACAGTCCCCAGGTAACCACCGACGGAACCACGTCCACGGGTTTGCTAGTGAACCGTGGTTGGATGACTGGGACTTATTTTTGTCATGACCCAGACCATCGTGATTGAAACCCAAACTAGCCCTTCGGTAGGAGAACCCTTGATACCAACTAATTAATACAAAACCAAACATGTAAAGATACTGAAGCAGGTTAAAATGACTAAATACTGAAGTTCCCATAAATTCCAAAAGATCTAATAACTAGTTGCAGAATTAAATGACTACAACCTGAATGCAATATACCAAAACTCTAACAATGAACCCAAAGTGTAAAAGAAAATGGGTACAACCCAACTAAACATAAGAATATCTAATGAACTATTCTAAGTCTGAATAAGATGGACTAAGCAAAAGATAACTCATGGCAGCCCGGAGAACTGGCTCACCCTTGAATTCAAACTATGATCACTGATCTTCTAAGCGAGGTAGGCCAATAGCCCCTTGAAGATTCCCGATACTCAATACATAGTTATGAAAACTCATTGGTCCTCTCATGTAACCCAAACCCAAACAGTTAGCATATCGAAACGTGGTACCCGATTCAATGTTTATGCCGGAATGTGGCAACTGATCCCATATTTATGCAAGAACATGGAAACTGATTCAAGTTAGTGTATCAGAATGCAACATCCGATCCATTCAAGAAGGCACAATCACAATCACAAGTATATTCTCATAATCATACAAACAAGTCATAATTCATGGTATGCAACATTCACCTATTCTCATTTACAACAGGTGTGATCAATAATGCAACATTTGTATACATACACGTACTATAATGAAGCAAGAACTTATATCACACAATCATGAAATCATAACCATCACCTACCTAGAAATAAAGTTGAATCTCATATGAAACTATATTATTCCCATTCTAGACTCGTTCCGCTTGTTCTTGATCTACAAACAATCATAATAGCGCAAGGATTAATAGACAACACCTAATTACCTAGATAATAAACAATCATATCAATCGTAGATCAACCCTTGATCCCCATACACAAATTAGGGCTTTCACCACCATAATTTCCAAATCAAAACCCTCCCCCATCATAATTACCCATCAGATTACGTTCTACGGATCGAAAACGAATTCAGGGCGTTAAAATCATACCTTTAGCCTCAATAATGGTAGAAAGCTGTTAAGAAAACTCCTAGTTTAGTTCTTTAGCTCTCAAGTTCGAAAATTGCAGAATAAAACATTTTTGGTGTTTATTTCCAACTTTAAGTTGCGTCCCTCTTTCTAGTGTCGGCATAAGATTTTTGCTGACTTTAAGCTGCTTTCAAATGATCCCTTATGAGTCGGACTTTCTCCACAACCTCATAAATTACTTCGGGACCTATTAACGCAAACTCACCTACCTCAAACCACCCAATCAGAGATTTACATCTCCTCCCATAAAGAGCCCCAAAGGGTGTCATGGCGATGCTAGAATGGTAGCTATTATTGTAGGCGAATTCGACCAATGGTAGATGGTCATCCAAACCATCCGTTTGTGGATGAAAAGCGGTACTAAGTTTTACCTTGGTACCAAGCCCACTTTGGAATGCTTTCCAAAAATTAGAAGTGAATTGAGTGCCCCTATCCGAAATAATGGACAAGGGGACTCCATGCATACTCACAATCTTTTTTAGATACAATTTAGCATAATATTCCGTCGAATATGTGGTTTTGAAGGGAATAAAGTGGGTTGACTTTGTCAACTTATCAATAATAACCCATATCGAATCATTTTTCCTCCGTGTACGAGGCAAACCTACCAAGAAATCCATATTAACATCTTCCCACTTCCAAGTGGGGATAACTATGTCTTGAGTCAACCCTCTATGTCTTCGATGTTTGGCATTGACTTGTTGACAATTAGGACATTTGGCCACGAATTCCGCTATATCCCTCTTCAACCCTTCCCACCAATAGATCTCTTGTAAATCACGATACATTTTGGTGGCACCCGTATGAATGGAATATCGGGATCCATGAGCCTCTTCCATAATTTGTCTTCTTAGGTCATCCACATCCGGTACAACAACCCATCTTGGTACCTATGTACCCGATCCCCCCTTGGGAGAAAGATTCATTAGATTTTCTAAGAACTGATTCCTTCAAATCCATCAATAGAGGATCAAAATGTTTCTTTGACTTCACCTCAACCACTAAAGATTATTCGGAGTTATGACGAAGCGTGACTCCTCCTTTTGGAGAATCTTCTAACCAAACACCCAACCGAGCCAACCTATGCACCTCTTTCCCTAACTCTTTCTTGCGATCAGGAACATGAGCCAAACTACCCATTGATATTCGACTTCAAGCATCCACCACTACATTGGCTTTGCCGGGTGGTAAAGGACACTCATATCATAGTTATATAAGAGTTATAACCATCTCCTTTGCCTGAGATTTAACTCCTTTTGAGTGAACACATATTGGAGAATTTTATGGTCGGTGAACACATCCACATGCACCCCATATATATACTGCCTCCATATCTTCAAAGCAAACACTACGGCCGCTAATTCAAGATCATGAGTTGGATAATTCTTCTCATGCACCGTGAGTTGTCTAGAGGCGTATGCTATCACCTTATCATGTTGCATGAGGACACAACTCAAACCTACTCGAGAAGCGTCACAATAAAACACAAACCCTTTCATGCCCTCCGGCAAGGCTAATACCGGAGCGGAGGTAAGCTTGTCTTTCAACAATTCAAATTTTTTCTCACATGTCTCTAACCACTCAAACTTAGCCTTCTTTTGAGTAGAGGCCATTAATGGATATGGAATGGAGGAAAATCCCTCAAATCTTATAGTACCCAACCAAACCCAAGAAGCTTCGAATGTCGGTACGGCTTAAAGATCAAGGCTAACTTTTGACACCTTCCATTTTCCTCGGATCTACTTTTACCCTTTCACTAGATACAATGTGACCATGAAAAGCAACCGATCTAAACCAAAACTCACACTAACTATATTTGGCAAAGAGTTGGGCATCCTTAAGGACTTGCAAGACTATCCTCAAATGTTTCACATGGTCACCCTCACTTTTAGAGTATATCAAGATGTCATCAATAAAGACAATCACAAACAAATCAAGATAGTTTCAAAAAACTCAATTCATAAGGTCCATCAAAGCCGATGGGGCATTTGTTAGGACAAAAGACATGACTGGGAATTCAAAATGACCAAACCTAATTCGGAAAGTCATTTTAGGTATGTCAACCTCTCTAACTCTTGTTAAACATATCCCGACCTTAAATTGACTTTCGAATAGTAGCTCACACATTGGAGTTGATCAAACAAATCATCAATCCTAGGAAGAGGATACTTATTCAGTATGGTGACCTTGTTAAGTTGGCGGTAGTCAATACACATTCTAAGAGACCCATATTTCTTTCTCACAAACAACACCGGGGCACCCCACGGAGATATGATTGGTTGAATAAAACCCTTATCAAGTAAATCCTTGAGTTGAGCCTTTAACTCTTTCAAATCAGTCGGGGCCATTCGGTAAGGAGGGATTTAGATGGGTTTTGTATCCAGCAATAAATTGATGCCAAAATCCATTTTCCGCTCGGGAGGAATTTCGGGTAAGTCATCGGGGAAGACTTCCGAAAAATCCCTCACTACGGGGATCGACTCTAGCGGGGGAGTCTCGACTCTCACAATATGATAGAGACATCCCTTAGAAATTAACTTACAAGCTTTAAGACATGAAATGATTTGGATTTTTGTAGCAAGGTTTCACCCTTTCCATTCTAAAACGGGTTCATTTGGGAATTCAACTTTATTACCCGGGTCCTACAATCGATGGAAGCAAAACAAGAATGTAGCCAATCATTCCCAAAATCACATCAAAGTCCAACATATCGAGTTATACCAAGTACACCAGTGTGACTCTATTGGGAAATGACATGGGACAACCCCTATAAGCTCTTTTAACAAGTACAGAATCATGCACCCACCGAGGTAGAAATTGAAAAAGGTTCATGGAATACATTGGGAAGCATATCAAATCTCATAGGCACTAAAGGAGTTACAAAAGACAAAGTGGCACCGGGGTCCAACAACGCATAACATCAATCGAAAATACTTGTAACATACCGGTAACAACATCTGGAGATATCTCTTGATAACCTCGGGATTGGAGGACATAGAAGCGATTCTTTTTGGGAGCATCGAAGTTTGGAGAATTAGTGGGAGTTTGGGTACCTTCTCTCCCTTTGACCGCATGGATTGGAAAATCCTTCATTTAATGGCCACTTTTCCTACATCCATAGCGAACACCCATACCGTCAAGACATTTCCCTTCATGCTTTTACCACACTTGGCACAACTTGTTCTTTCAACAAAAGGATCACTCTTATTTCCTCCTTGAGGCTTAGGGGTAATTCTCCTCCCTTGATTTGGCCTTGTAGAATTGGAGGGATTTGGATTAGAATACCTCTTTTTGAACCTTGGTTTATCTTGTATCTCAAACCTAGACTTGGAGAAATTCCCTTCATCGGTCTTTGAGATTTTCAACTCCCTACCAACTTTTTTGAGCTTTTGTTCTTCAATTTTTTGGCATGGACCATCAGACGAGAAATGTCCATGCTTGTAATTAGCATAACTGACCTACATTCATTCACCACAAGATAGGATACCCAATAACAAATTTAATCATCTTGGCCCTAGAGTCCGCCACCATAGTGAGAGCATATTAAGATAGTTGAGTGAACTTGAGGCTACACTCCTTCATACTCATATTCTCTTGACGAAGATTGATGAATTCTTGCATTTTCTCTCCCTTTGTTCCAAGGGAAAGAACCTATCAAAGAAAGTCGTTTTGAACCCCCCCCCCCCTCCCCAAGTAATCTGTCCTTCTCTAACCGGCCTCTCATCTTTCCATTGTTCATACCAAACTTGAGCCACATCTTTAAGTTGATAGGCGTCTAGTTCCCCCTTTTCTTGAGAAGTCACACCCATGGCATCTATCACCTTGAATATGTCATCTATGAACCCTTATGGGTCTTCCTCCTCCTTGGAGCCAAAGAATGTAGGGGGATTTATCCCTGTTAAATCCCTTATACTTGATGCGGTGGTGCTAGCATTGGGGTTCACTTGTACCCTAGCATCCCTAGCAACATGGTAGCCAACACTTGAGTCAAACTATGGATGGCAGCCCTTCTATCAACATTGGACATAGCCCCTTCTTCAATAGGAACTTGAGGGTTTTGAGGAGCTTGATGGGGAACCACCTCATTCACATTCTCTTCTGCGGCCCTCCTAACATTATTCCTTCTTATAGGGTTTTGCCCTTATTTACTTACCTAATTTGAAATTTATTTTCTCCTAAAATAAAAGAAAAAATATTACCATAAATGTTTTTACTTTTCCTCAAAGAAAAAATAGTATTCTTTCATATTTGGTTTATTCTTTCCTTAGAGGAAAAGTTTGAAGATCTATAAATTGAAGATCTCTATTCTCATAAGAACAACAATAGTATCCACAATTAGTCATTTAGAGACCTTTTTTTATGAGAAGATTTTTTCTCTACAATTTTAATGTTTTTTTAATATGTAGGGTAATTGGCCAAATTCATATACTCATTTTTTATTTCAAAGAATAAATTTTTGTCATTTATTTTATCAACCATATGATATGCAATTGTAAGCTTCTGCATAACTCCATAATCACTTTCGAACCCAACACTCAGTAAGTGAACTCCTAAGCACAAGTTAAGACTATAGAATATGGGTACTCCTACCACCCTAAGAGAACCTCCACAACTACAACTATAATTTAATTATACCAACAAAATACAATGGACTAACCAAATTTTATACTTAGTTTCTTAGTAAAATCCTTAATTATCTTCATACAAAATATTTTTACCCATACGCTTGTCATTTTGATGTCTATACACTTATTTGGAGCTTACGATGAAATTGCCAATTCTAATTAGATCTTCGAAATACACTTCATCACGTGATAACGTTGATACCTTACCCAAGATCCACAACTATAGTTTTCCTTAAAAACAATGCTTAATCCATGTTTTTGTAGTAATAAACTAGTTGGTTCTTCAATATGAATGAAACATCGAATATAATTCAATAAACATATGGTACAACTGATAACTCCTTAAGTAGTTAGTATTAACACTTTAAAATTGACGTATGCATTTTGATATAACACTGGTACCAGATCGTGAAAGTCTATTAGATCAACCACCAGAACATACCATACCAATCGAAGGATTGTACCAAAATTGCCATATATTTCTTCCCATTAAATAACAACAATAACTACAAAATTGTAACGACCGGAGAGTACCCCCTAGATGTTACCTGCGTACTCGACCTCGAAGAAGTCTTATACAAGCCCTAAGCATAATCGTCACTGCATAATGAACTAGAAATAATGCGGAATTTAAATTTTTTTACAATAGATGTTCAAACTTCTTTTTTCATAAGCAAAATAGTAAGAATCTAATAAAATTGTCACATGTACACCATCAATTAATAAGAGTTCAAAAAAAAATCTTCAAATAGGGTCCTTAGCCCTTTAGACACAATAGTCTTTAGAAGAAATGTACATAAGGAAAGAATTACTAATTTTATTACATCAATAGAGATATCATAAAGTTGCATCAAATGCATTAGTCCTCGGATCCTTGAAGACCTACCACAAGTCTTTGAGATAGGAAGTCTAAGCTTTCTTCAGAGAGGTAAGAGAAAACCGATTAGCCGGTACCTATACTTATAATAGAAAAAGGTGAAAAGGGGTTAGTACAAATTAATGCACTATGTATGGAGAAATACATAAAAAACTTTAAGACATTAGAAAGGGACATTTATATAAACATATGCATTCATGAAGTTTGGGAAAGCCGTTCACATCATCAACACACCACATAATGCAAATAACCGCAATCATGTCCCACTACAATGAAGTTATAACCTTGGCACATCTTAAGTCTCACTTGTGCAATGTAAAGTTAGCATCCCATAATGCCAACTCTACCAAGTGTTCCTTAGAACACACCTTAGACAAACATATTACCTTTCCATTCTATTACTTGTCATAATCTTGAGTGAAACACATGCATCATGAACCACATTTTAATATAAGAACATGCTCATTATAAATATTATCTATTTAATATACATGTTATCATCATCATTTCATAACTACAAAGAACCACCCACAACAACCTTTTAGGCCTACTAGTGCAATGTACAAGTGAAGTCTCATACCCCACCTTAACTCATTGGGATGTTATAGACTAGTTCACCCTTCTTTCATTACTTCATTATTTTGAGAATATCAAACAAAACCCACATAGACCATGAAAGCTTACATGGAATCCGGTGTAATAAAGCCGCACACTCAAAAAGGGTGTTCTACTTGCCAAGGTAGAACCTACACACTACCTACTATGTGCATCCACTAGCTATGTCCTATGAGGGAATGTAGTTAACGGATAGGGACATCACTTTTAGGGACTCTACCTATTGCATTAACGGGGGAGTCCCCATCTCATGAGAATCACTAGGATGATCCAACCTCTTGCACTAATGGGAGGGTCTTTTCCTCATTGGTCATATCCTCTCGGTGCTTAGTATACTTTCCCAACTTACCATTAGTTCTTTTAATTTTATCTACATATGTGAAGAGTTATCCATCTTCATTCAACACAATTCAACATAAAACTCTTAGATTCTTTAAGTGAGAATACACTTTCATCCTAGAATCAACATACATACGTGGGTAGTACTTTTCACAATATCAATTATGATATTTTCATGATAACTATACTTTCAATCAACACAAAGAGATTGGCTTCATCCCACACAATTCATGCAACATAATGGGTAGAGTAGAAACCATTTCATAATACCTTTCTTTAATCCTTTCATAAGTCATGTACCTTGCAAGCAACTTTAAAGTTCATATACTTCATTCTCCAACATATATATACAAACCCTAAGATTTACCCATTTTTTAAGGTTAAGAATCAAGTATCATAGTCACCTCTATATACATCACAATCGACATGAAACAAGATTTTATGGCTAGATAATCATCAAGTACAATACATCATATTCATCTCTAACCAATTCATCCAATAACATTCACGGAATTAGGTTATGGGGTGCACATGGGTTCTTGCAAGATATTCACAATAGTATTCATCAATTAACCCCAATATATTCATGATATAAGGCACATATCATAAATAAAACAATTTAGGTGAAACCCCATGGCTAGATCACAAACCCTAGTTTTTGGACACCATAACAATTTCAAAAAAAGAAGTTTTGAAGGGCTTCATGGAGAAACTAATCCATGAATCAACATCCTCATACCTTATTTGATGATGCTCCACGAATTTGAGGTGAAAAGGATGGATCTTGAGTGCCCTAGCTTTAGCTCTTCCTTGTTAATCAATCGCGGGTTAGAGAGAGAATTTGTGAGAGGGGAGTGGGTTTTGATTTTTGATTTGGGAGTTATCAAGTGTTGGTTGTTTTAATGAATTAAGGTCCTTTAATATATCTAAAATTACAAAATTAGACCGACCCCACACTTAATTGGCCAAAGGTATAATTTACTAATTCAACTTGGATTGGCAGCAACTTGCACCTGCTCGCAAGCACGATTGACAGCCTCCAGTCAACGGTCCGTCATTCCATGAAAGGATTGTCCTGGTAAAGCTTCGTTTGGTTAAGAGACTTATCAAATGGAGCCTTGGCTCCAAAACTCTAAGCGTGGACTCATGACTCCAACGACGGAGCGTGAGTCAGTTGACGGGGTGTCGTTTGGCCCTCGTCGGTTGCATGCTGTTTTGACAGCTTTTTGGCAAAACTTTTGGGTCCTCCTCAAGGGCCCTTAGGGTGGTATTGGGGGAGTCATAACCGTATTTTTTGACCCTAAATATACTCTAACGTGTGCCTAAGAATTTTCATAATTTTTGACCTCCATATGACCCTTCAAACCACGTATAAAACCTTAAGGCACACTAGTAAAGTTTTCCTAGTCTCTGGACGTCGTGGTCGTTCTTTGATGTTTAGGATTTAGTACTTCCTAATCAACTTAATTCTATTAGTTTAGGTCTATAACTATCATTATTAACTATGTGAGGATCTAGTCTAGATCATAGAACTTCCGGGGTGTGACACAAATCTATCTATATTCTTTCTCAGATCAGGTTGATAGCAGGAGTAACACACTCCATAACTCTAACCAAGTGAGAATCAGTATCATTGTAGTAGTTGTATTGTCACGTCCCGAGCTACCCCCGAGACGCGGACACGGGACCTAGGATCACAAGTGATCCCAAGCTAACCCTGCTGGCATGATCATGAGCATACTGAGAATAATAAACTGGTGCGGAAGCTAAATTATAAATAAAATGAAATGATGGGAAATACCCATATACTAGAATTGAGATATATGAAATACTAATGAGTTTAATACAAGGGAGATATTCACTCAACTCTAAGCTGAATCTAACTATGTCTGAAATAAGCCTGTACCTGACTAGAAATGTTGGGACAGGCCACAACTAAGTCTAGCAAAACTGAAACTAAAAGACTAAAAATACTAAAAGAAACTCATGACTAATGTCCTCGGAGAATGAGGACTCGCCAGTGATTTTGTTGAACTGGAGATCGGGAATCGATCTAAGTGAGATATGGATGATGAGGACATTAACTAACATCACGAGAAGATGTAACGCACTTATGCGTTAGTACTTGAAAGGTACTGAGCATGTAGGATAGAGTAAAGCTGAAATAATACATAACTGAACAAGCACAAAAACAAGTAAAATATTCTGAACATGATATACTGAATGATGAGCTAACTGGATGCAAACCAAATTAATAACATGCTGAGACTAAATACTGATTGAACTGTAAATATGGTCAATGCAATAGAATCTGACTGAACAGTGGGAGGTACTAATAACTGATAATAAGACCAAATGAGCTAAATGTTGAGTCCGATGTATACGCCCCATCAAGAGGACCCTATACACCCTGTCAAAGGTATAATGGCATGCTGGCAAGATCATTAAATTGATGCCCAGATAAGGGACTTACAACCTACTTGGCTAGTAATCCAACTCGGTATTATGCTACTCCCACTGAATTAAATGGTTAACTGATTATGATTGAGTTTTGTAAATACTGGATAGCTCAAACTAAACATGCAAACTTAGAATGCAACAATTAATATGATAATGATGCATTAATAACTGATGCATGTATAACTGAATGACTTATATATCTTCCCTAGCATGTATAATTTAAGTACTAAAGAAATACATAGCTAGGGTTCTGAAATTCATGCGGGAAACAATGTAATAACTAAATAATCTGATTTTGAACATGTTAATAGATAATCATGATGATTTGTTGTAATTCTAGAAACCCTAGGTTTATTGATTATACGGGAATCAGGAAACTAACTGAATTCTTGGGACGCAATGGGAGAAAGGAACCCACTAGTGAAATCCCACATACATGGTGATAAATTCCACTCAGAAGTCTTTAGATTTTGGGGCTGGAACTGATGGAACCTTGTTGCGTTCTTGAACTAGGGTTCTTGACCTTTTTAAACTCTCTTGCTTCGAATTTCCTACGTTTTAATTAATGATTGGACTTAGATGAGTTCTAGTAATATTTCTAGGCTTAAACTAACTAAAATCACATAATTTTGGGTCTAAACGATGTAGCTTAGGGGTTGAAAGAAATAGGAAGAGACTAAAAGATCCCCGACTTAACTACTGTCGGAGTGATCAACTGACCTAGTCCACGGACCGTGGTACTACCTACGGTCCTGGCTATCATTTTATTTAGAGAAAAGGTATGTGGACCAAGATCGACGGACCTGGTCCACGGACAGTGGTCCTACTTACGATCCGTAGGTCCTGTCTGTCGTTTGGTTCAAAGAATAGGTCTGTGACGAAGATACGCAATGCAATGTCAAGTATAGTGATGCATGTCTGATATAGTAACACACACCCATTTTTCTCGTTCTGGGACCCGAGGGGACATATCTACTAATGCATTCATTGTGGCATACGATACGATCCTCGATAATAGAAATTCATAGTGTCGTGCATCATATCCCCCGATAATCCCTGGACGTTTCTAACCCAAACATGACCGTATATTAGTTTAGGACCTCTCACATGAATTTCACCCAAAACGAACACGTAAAACTCGACGAAACATGCCTAGACACACAAGGTCATTTCAAGGCACATCTTTCGAACGTCATGGACGTTCTTGGACGTTTGACCTCCAAACTTCACGAAACTTTACACACTTCCTATATATACCATAATAACTTATTTAAGGACTTCAAAATCATGAATCACACATAAACACATAGAACCACATATGAGAAATGTAGATGACTTAGTCGTCGAACGTCTTGGTTGTCCCTTGACGTTTGACTTCCCATGCACCTAAACTCCTAGATACTTCCTCAATATAACATTATAGACCATTTTAGGACCTTAGACCACCATAACAACCATGTTAGTCTCTAGTTCACCTAAGTCATTTTCGAGATCTTACACTCAGACAAGAAGATAAGAGAGATTATCATGAAGATCCGGGCTGATAACCTACACAAATGTAGAAGTAAGAGATGAGTACCAAATTACATGATACTCAACAACCGAACTCTTGAACAAAATTTAAGAATATAGAAATACGGGTTTTCCCACCACTCCAACCAAACCCCCATAATTGCAACTTGGATAAAATCAACTCAAACTAATCGTTCACAATTTCATAGCGCACAACTAAATTACAATAATTATAGACTAATAACATACAAGATCAACTTCATCAATCAAATGTTTCATTGAAAGACACTCACAAGTTCACAAATGATAAATATATGCAATGCAATGTCATGTATAGTGATGCATGTCTGATATAGTAATACACACCCGTTTTTTCTCAGTCTGGGACCCGAGGGGACATATCATTAATGCATTCATTACGGCATATGATACGATCCTCGATAATAGAAATTCATTGTGTCGTGCATCATATCCCCCGATAATAGAATCCATTGTAGCGTGTGACATGTTCCTCGACAATAGAATATATCACAATGAAACGTCCCTCGAATCATAATATATAATGCAACGCGCAACACGACCCTCAAAATGTTACAGACTCTTTAATTTCTTATTTTCCTCAGTTCACATAACACTTGTCACAACCATGTCTCAAAACCAATGCAAATGACATGTTTAAAAAAATAACAATGAGATGACCTTTACATAACACTACACAATTCACAATAATACATCGTGATACGACATCAAAAATTAATCAATAAGTCTTTCAAATCATTCTCAACACATCACACACAAATAATAAATCATATTCCCCTTTATTACCCTTTTTTCATCTTTAGAACTATTTAGTATGGTCATTATAATATGATTATGTCATTCTAATAAGTAAAACAAACAAAAAATGAAATATTTCATACAAATTTAGAATATGCACTACATATATTTGATTTTATATTTCTTATAGTTGTTTCAAAAAAAAAGATATTTATTCTTTATCTGAAATATTAGATGTTGAGTTAGTAATCCTATATCTCAAATTTTTACTCATATTTTCATATAATCAAAGATTTAGGCTATAACTAAATTAATTGACTACGTACATGCCGGCGTGAATTGTATCCCATTCTTCTTTCAGTGTTTTATTGTTAAATTGAATGATATTGTTGCTCTTGAATAAGTGTACTGATTGTATTCTCATATAAGTGGGGAGTCAACTAAACAGAAAAAATATTCATTAACCAACTAACACATAGAGTAGTGTATTACATGATTAATTCACATTCGAATTGAGGAAGAGAGTCAGGTCAGGATATGGTTGCGTATGAGAATAAGAGAATTTACAAACTTGTTCTATATTTAGGTTTTGTTCTCTGTATGGAAGTGTTTGTTTTTGTAATACCAAAATTTTCCCTTAGATGAGTAACTGATTTATTTAAGTTTATTTTCACCATTAGTAAAAGGACTGAAATTACTTACTTTGAATAATTATAAGTTAAGTACGATTAGTTAGCTATCATAGGGACCAAAATCAAAATAATAAGATAACACATGAACGAAAACAATTATTTTATCTTTTAAAATATTCATTCTTATCACGAGTTCATCCATATATTTTATATCTTAGAATGCATACGAAATCTATTTCTTATATACAATAGATTTTGTATGCATGCGTATGAAAACTTTATGGTCTCTTTTCACTCAATAATATCTATGATAAATTCATTTCTAATTCAATGAATATATTATATTGTGCATGCGTGGACATACTGACTAGTAATGATCATAACATTCGATGTTATCTTCATAATAGAGGGAAGTAATTAAGGTAATAAGTGAAATCAACTTCTTGGTGTAGTTGACACTATATTATACTCCACTATATCAAGGACATAATCATAATTTACATTATAAGTAGTGTTCTTTGTTTCCTAGAAAATATTGAACTTCATTAAAGAAAAGCACAAATATTGAAGGAATGTTTTTTAAATCCATCTTGAATATTGAACAATGAAACAAATCTCAAAAATTCAGTTAATATGAAATAAAGGGAGTAATATTTTATAATAATGATTGATTATTTCATACAAGATCATTAATTATTGAGGAACCAATATAGTTATTTTAGGAACAAATATTACTATCGGGTAGAAGATAAAGTTGTCAAAGAAAAACTTTTGGAGGGATTCCAGCTTTTGTAATAATTAATTAATCATCGGTCAAAAAAAACTTTTAGTTAATTTTAAGTTGGATATTTCAGAAAAATTAATTTAGGGGGGCGTGTTCGGTGTTCGATTCGGGATTCTCAAATTTTGAGTAGGGTAATTGGTAGTTAAAAGTAGATATCAGATACTAAATTTTTAAATTTTGATTCGGTTTTCAGTAATCGATAAATTAAACTTGAATTTGGTATGATACTTGATAATACCGTATTGAAGTTGCAGACGATTGTATTACAAAGTTAATATTATTAAAGGGACTAAAATACCCTCGAAGTATTGGAAATGGTACAAAAATACCCACCATCCACCTATTGGCTTCAAAATGCCCTTCTCATCCATCTATTGGCTCCAAAATACCCTTGTCATCCATCTTGGGATTCAAAATTAACCACTTATTTAACAATTTTAAATTTAAACTATTTAAATATTTTATAAAATACTTGGAGCTCAACTATTCGTTATAATTTAATTTATTAATATCATTTATAAACAAACCCACTATCCACCCAATTGACAAACCAATTCTAATATAAAAAGTCCTAAACACTTCTAAAACACGACGAAATTACAGATTTTTGGAAATGACATCCAAAATTATTCGAGTTCGAATTGAAGCCCCAATTAAATTTAGATTGAGCCGCTTATTTAGGAGGTCACTTTCAATAGGATTCTCTTTCAAGCTTGAATTCGACTTTATGATTAAATGTAAAGAACTAGTACATCCCGAATAATTCATGCACTTTTTTAAAATATAATTTTATAAATATTTATGATTTATTTTTAATATTAAAACTTTAATATATTATTTTTTACAAAAAGTCATCTATTAAGTAACATCACATAATTGAGACGAAGGAATAATTAAGATAAACATAGTAGACTTTTAAGTTTATCGGTAGTTTTAATTTAGACACTTCAATTATAATATGTTTTGAATGAGGACTTGAATGTATTTATGATAATGTAATTCTATAGACATTTTCGCCTCAAATTTTTAGAAACACTCATTGGCAATAGCTTTCTTGTTGTTGCATTAGTAATGGGGCGGGTTTATTAATTGATGGAGTTTAATTAGTAATAGGTGGATAGTTTTGTTAATAAATAATATTAATAAGTGAAATTATAACAAATAGTTGAGCGCCATGTATTTTAAAAAATATTTAAATAATTCAAATTTAGAACCGTTAAATAAGTGGTCAACTTTAAACCCAAAGGTGGGTGACAAGGGTATTTTGGAGCCAATAGATGGCTGAGAAGGGTATTTGGGAGCCAATAGGTGGATGAAGGGTATTTTTGTACCATTTCTAATACTTCAAGGATATTTTAGGCCCATTTTTGTTTCTCCAATTATTTCTATTTTTTGTGTTGATGCACGACATAATAGAATATCAACAAGTAAGACGTGATCAAGAAAAACAAATTGATACAACTAAAATATATATATGTATTTGAGTTGTTTAAGTTATTCTTTTTCTTTTTTTGGATTTGTACTAAATAGTAATGAACATGTTGATATATGACTTTCATTAATTGAAAAATTTGGCAATCTGAAAATACCGAATACCAAATGGTATTAATATCTCATACGAAACTCAAACTCGAATACTATAATTCTAAAAGTTTACTCCTGAATTTTCACGATCCATACTATTGTGATTGGCACCCACACTAACCCTCAGATGGGAGAACCATTACTTCAATTCAAACCCAACAACTAATCCCAAACTAAAGCATTTAAGTTACTGAAGCAAGTTAAGTGCTAATAAAAAAAAATTGAGTTCTCATACACTCCAAAAAACTCTAATAATAATACCTAACATTGCGAAAGTGATGCCTAGAACCTTAAAGTCAATGTACCAAAACATTTAACATGAACCCAAGTCTAACATGAAGGGTTCCAACCCAAACTAATGAACTATTAACTAACTAGAAAAGCCTAAGCCCAAAATGTGGACATAGACGACAAGAGAACTCATGGCAGTCCGAAAGAACTGGCTCACTCTTGAATTCGAAGCGATCACTGATCTTCTAGCCGAAATCTATCAATAGCCTCATGAAGTTGCCCTGTACTCAACAAAGAAAGAGCAAGTGTAGTATCAGTACACAACCACAATGTACTGGTAGGATCACGCGACTATCCCACTAAGTAAAACAAACATAAGCCATTACAACAATATAATCACATGCATATATCAAACATATACAATATTTTCAACATTTACAAACAACGTACAATTTCATATTCATCAAGATGCACAATTATATCAAATCATTGGTCCTCTCATGGAATCCAAACCCAAACTATTAGAATACCGAAACGTGGTACCCTGTCTAAAATTTATGCCAGAACGTAGCAATCAATCCCATAATTATGCCAGAACGTGGTAACCAATCCAAGTTAGTGTGTCAGAAGGCAACACCCGGTCCATTCAATAATCCGCAACCTTAATCACAAGTATATTCTAAAGATAATACAATTAATTCATGATTCATGGCATTCATCATTCATCTATCTTATTTAGAACAAGTGTGATTAGTAATGCAACAATCGCATACATACATGTATCATAATGAAGCATGAACAAACATACATCACATAATCCTCGAATCATAACCATCACCTACCTCGAAACAAGCTTGATTCCCCTAAGAAACTTGGTTCTTCCCTTTGTGGATTCGTTCCGCTTGTTCTTGGTCTACAAACAATCAATATAATACGAAAATCAATAAATAATCACTAATTACAGTAATTACTAACAATTCTATCAATACTAGATCATACCCACGAAACCAATATTCAAATTAGGGTTTTTGCCCACCATAATTCTCATATCAAACTATTTCACATCAATAATTATCCATTAGATTACGTTCTATGGATCAAAAAACGGATTCGGGGTGTTAAAATCTTATCTTTAGCCTCATGAATGGTGGAAAACTGACAAGAACACCCCTGGGTTCGTTCCTTAGATCTCAAGTTTGAAAATTGCAGAATAAAATATTTTTGGGATTTATTTCTGACTTTAAGTCACGTCTGCCCCGCCACGGTGGCACCCAACCCGCTACAGCGGCCCCTCTTTAGCGGCAGAAATCCCGCCTCAGCATCTTGCGCGGAACCAGTTTGGAAAATTAATATTTTCAAGACCCCATTTCACAACACACCTTCAACGAACGACACTCAGAAACTATCCGTTCACGCTAAGATCAATTTCGAGAGTTCTACTCACTCGAATTTAATTTCGTAAAGTCGTACGGGTTCCTTAACAACTTATCTATCTACTCATGTGATGAAATTCATAATTAAATCACCCAATTGTTACCATATATTCCTAGACTTCAATGACTCCGATTTAGTTCAAAATCTTGACTAGGTTAGAAAATTCCTAGTTACTACGAAAAAGTTTTTTGACCCAAAATTTTTCTCCGTTGAATTTTCTATTAACGACAGAACCCGGTCGTTACATGAGAATCATATCAAATACCATATTATTAAATACCATCTTATCAAAAGTTTTGCTTAGATAATTCGATTTTTGATATTTTATGTCCAACCATCACTGCTAAGCTTTATGATGTGATATTGTTGAGTTTTTAAAAGGTGTAAATGAGAAATAAAGTTCTTTTTAGCAAAAAAAATTCAATTAGAGAAAGAGAAGACATGCAATTTAAAAGGTTCTAATGATAAATGAAGTTATTTTTTAGGCCAAGCCCTCCTTGCTTGTACTTTTCTCTTTGGGATCATTTTCTATTAATTAATAATAATAAAAAAGGTTGCTTTCCGGAAAAAAAATATGTTCTTTAGTTATTAATGAAATTATGATTTTGGTTCTCACGAAAAAAGTAGTTTTTTTAGGAAAAAAACATCAATTAGATAAAATATGCAAAAAAATAAAAAATGTGTTAATGAATAATGAAGTTATTTTTAGGAAAAACATCAATTAGAGAAAACATGTCATTTATAATGTATTATGAAAAATGAAGTTCTTTTTAGGTAAAAAATATCAATTAGAGAAAACATGTCATTTGGAAGGTATTGATGAGAAATGAAGTTCTTTTTAGGAAAAAAATATCAATAAGAGAAAACATGTAATTTGAAAGGTGTTGACGAAAAATAAAGTTGTTTTTTAGAAAAAAAACATCAACGTGCCGTTTAAAAGGTGTTAATCAGAAATGAAGTTCTTTTTTGGAAAAAACATCAATTAGAGAAAACATGACATTTAAAAGGTGTTAATTAAAAATGAAGTTCTTTTTAGGAAAAAAATTGATTAGAGAAAACATGTAATTTAAAAGGTGTTAATTAAAAATGAAGTTCTTTTTAGGAAAAACCATGAATTAGATCACACTTGTTTGCTATAAATAGTGGTTTCCCTCATTTTTCATATATATTCTAATCTTCTACTCTTCTTCTTCTTCCACTTGAATATATCTCGTGTAATTTCTGATGGAAAGAGAAGGAGCAATGAGTGGAGGAGATAAATTGAAGAACCAGGCTGAGGCCTTTGAGGAGATGATCTCAGAGGTTCCTTTTCGGTACCGTGCCGGGGAATCAAAAAATTCAATATTGAATCGATATCCAGAGGTTGAGCCTCCTGACTTTAGCGAAATCTTGTTGGTTAGTATTCTTCTTTACACATCCATTCTTATACAACTGAGTGAATTAGGAAATTGTAATCCAAAATATGATTCATTTAATGCTTTCATATCAGTAAACCATTCATTCTTACATTTCTGAGAAGTGCTTATTTTTGCATTGTTACAGGCTAAGAATGACACTATTTTCTCTAGAGCAAATTGGAAGGCTATAACTCTAATTGAAAAGGTTGCTGATAAGCCTTCATTAAGCAGTGCTCCAGTGAAAAATATTACGGAGTGGAATTGTAAACTTTGTCACGTATGTACTACAAGTCAAGATGGCCTGAATGATCACTTCCAAGGAAAAAAACACAAACGCAAGGTGGATGCTTTAAGAGAACACAAGGACGATAAAAATTGCAGTATTGGTCTTCTCCCAAAGAAACCAAAACTTATGCAGCCTATGGAATGTCCTTGCGATGACCTGATATCCGAGGAGAAATTAGAGCAAGAATCATCATCTATAAATGATAACGATCGAGCATCCTTGTTCATAGATGACAGTGCAAATAACTTGAGAAAGCATACTACTCATGAAAAGCAAGAGTTCCCATTTTGGTGTGACACATGCCAAATCGGTACCTTCTCTGAAATAGTGATGAAGGCACATAAGATTGGAAAAAAACATAAACGCAAAGAAAAGAATAAAAGCTGCAGTGTTGTTCTTTCACCAACAAAACCACAATTCATCCAGCTTGTGGAACATTCTTCTGATGATATGATATCAAGGAAGAAATCAGAGAAAGGATCATCAGGTACAAACGATAACAATCAACCATGATTTTATTCGCAAGGACAAGTAGTGTCAAAAACGCAGAGGAAGGATTGTGTCAACAACTAGTAGCTTATTTTTGTTGTCAATTAAAACTATTGTTATCAGTACTACCTTTGGATTCGTGGTCCTGTCTACCAACTAGTATTTAATTTTTGTTGTGTAAGGAAATCATATGTGTCATTGGGTTTTAAAAACTCCAAATACAAAATGAAAAGTTGTGACTTTTTAAAGAGTTGCGACTTTTTTGAAAGGTTGTGACTTTTTTTTTTGAAGGGATGTGACTTTTAGAAAAGATTGTTATACACAAAATGTATCATATATATTAAAAACCCAAAATCATAAACAAAACAAAAAAGATAATGCATAAGTATCCCTAGACTATGATCGAAATTCCGGAGACACACTTAAACTTAACTAGAGTCCTATTACCCCTACTCCCCCTAAATTAATTTAAAATGGAATAAACACACCACAAATGTTGACATGTCATAGAGAGTGTGCACACTCTCTTGAAGGCAAGTGATGAGTGCACAAATTGGTAACATGCCATTTTATGATTGATTTATTTCTCTCTTTGTAAAATATTTATTTGAATATCTTTTTACTTCAATTTTTTAAATGTTTTATGTGATTTTCTTCACTTATTTTGATATCCGTTCAAAATTAACTTATATTAACACAAAAACATTTTAAATAAAATCAAAACGAAAGAAAAAAAATAAAGTCGATATAAAAATAAAAGAAAAAAACAATGAATGTAAGATAAAAAAAATATAGTTTGATACAAGGTAAAAAATGTGTATTAACTTAATCTAAATACACAAAAAAAAATAAGAATAATTTTGTAAAAAAAATTTACTTTTTTTAAAAGAATTATATTTTTAAAGAAAATAAAAATATATATTTACACATGG
This sequence comes from Solanum sitiens, assembly GCA_016801875.1. Taxonomy (NCBI): domain Eukaryota; kingdom Viridiplantae; phylum Streptophyta; class Magnoliopsida; order Solanales; family Solanaceae; genus Solanum; species Solanum sitiens. The sequence continues at coordinate 4,005,339 of JABWTJ010000014.1, read as the reverse complement.
AGGGTGAGAGTGTACAAATACAACCAACTTGGATAGTTGAAGGTGGCACATCAGTGAAAAGGTGCACAAAAATGAAAAACAAGTTCAGTGGGTTATTAGGGTCTTAGTTAAGTTTAAGTGTGTGTTTGGAGTATCAATTATAGTCTAGGGATAATTATGTCTTATCCCTAAAAAAAATAGATAAAAAAACATGACTATGCTAAAAATTTCAGATACACTATATTTCTTGAACTATATATTAAAGGATATGCATATAAAAAATTAAATATGAATTCTAATACAATAAAACTCAATGTAACATTTTCACTAATTTTGACTTTACATTATTTTTTATTTTATATTTACTTGTTCACTATTTTTTGTACATCTCTGTAATAGTTAAATGCATGGATTTTACAAACATTGGAGATTACATATAAAAAGGAAAAAGTACAAATATTTTATATTTAAAAGATAAATGATTATCTAACAAAGAAAAAGACGTAACTATAAACCTTTATCAAAGATTTACTCTTTTACGGGTCAAGTTGTGAAAATATTCTTCGGGATTTAACATTCTTACCCTAAAAAAAAAATAATTATCGTTGATGCATGAATTTAAATATAACTATTACTTATTATTTAATTAAATAAAAAAGATTTTAATGTTTAATCTAGTTTAGGGTTAACATAAGGGCAAAATGGTAATACAACTTTGAGGTTACGAGCTTTCCTCTTATATGTATATGTATGTATGTATAATATCTATATCTATATCTATCTATCTATATATATATATATATATATATATATATATATATATATATAATACTAAAATTTTAACGTTTTTTTATAGTAAGAACCTAAATGTCAAACCGATCAAATTTATATATTAGATCAATCTTGTGCACCCATCATCACGAAATCCTAGATACACCTCACAAAAGAATCATTGCTAGGCTTGATGAGGTGATTAGTGTTGGATATCAAAAAGTGCAAGTGAGAAATAAAGTATTTTTTCATGAAAAATACAATTTGAATAGCATATTTTCATATTAAAGGGTGGTTATGAGTTTTAAAAAAGGATTATTACTTTTTCTAAGTCTTGTGATTTTTTTTGATAAAACACAAGAATCATTTGTTCTACTTTCCTTTAATAAGTATATATAGAGAAGTTTTCTCTTCTGATGTTCTGATCTTCTTTTTCTTGCACTTAAAAAAACTCTTGTGATTTAATGTTGTCAAGCGAGTTTACTGTTCACTGAAGATTTTATTACCACTATACTAATGAGTAAATTGTTCAATTCTATGAGGATATATTTCATTATCTCGGATACATTGAGGAGAATAATATTCTTTAAGAACACAACGTAAATTGAATAGGCTTGACTTTTATCTTATTTAATTTAATTTTATTTTTGTTAGTGTTTTGCTGTTTGTTTTATTTAAAATCAAACAAACTACCTAGTTTTGAGGAAAATGGTAAATATAGCACCTCTAATTACATATTGGCCTTTTATATTCACAGTAAACTTCACTTTCTGCTTGGGGTATCTCAAAACTAATGTCACACAATCTGCTTGAAGCATGTGTAAGAAGTGCACAAAAGTTTTAGCAAATTTCACTTATCAACTAATTGGATAATTAATGAACTTCTATTAACCTAAACAATAGCTATATGCAATTGCGTATAAATAAGTTGAACTAATTATTTTGAAAAACATTATATTGCTATTGTATATGATTTAAATATGTCTTCTTAAATAATAATATAATAGAAACGAAGAAGGTTACACTATATTAATGTCGCTTTTAATAATGAAACATATATTGTCAAATAAGACGAGCAAAGAGATTCTGGCCAGATTACTTAATTTAACCAAACGATGAGGAAAATATAACTAAAAGAATACATGATGATCATAACCACAAGTAATCTCAATCATCAACAGGTTTGTTGTTATAGTTATAGAAAATTCCTATATTATTCTCAACCATAATCTTGTTTGCATGGGTTATCACATTCTTTTTATGTCTTCCAAATAATCTTTTAATTGTTCAAGCTCATGATAGGCAAGTTCACCTATAGGGGCTTCCCACCAATATTGACTTTCACAAGTCTTCCTTATGTGATCAAATGTTTCAATCTTTTTCTTCTCAACTTCAACTTCATCAAGAATTTTAGTGAGGATCAAGTTTGAGCTCACAAACATTAAAATGTTTATGAGTATCAAGATGAAGTGGATTGGATATTCGATGAGGATTTCCCAAAACAAACGTATCGATAATGGACTCAACATTAGCATTGCCAAAGGAGTAGGCTTTTTTTGCAGGGGGGAACACTATTATGGAAATTTCAACCCCACATAGTGTGCACACTGCACAGGCTTTCCTGAAAATTCTTGAACGACGTTTAGAGAATGTGACTTGGAGGTGATTCATGACTTCTACTTTGGCAGCTTTGATCTTTTGCCGACCCATGTTTGGATTTATTGCTAGGTATTGTGTTTTACCTTATAATTGAGGATGAACATTGTTTTTTGTGATGGATAATGTAATGATCAAGGTCATTTTTAGAAATTTTCATCAAATTCCAATTTTACCCTTCTCAAAAGTTCTCTCGAGTCATGTTTCACCAGTTTATATATTTGGTTTTGGAATTCGATTAAACATTGTAGTTTTTTGAAGGTTCAAAGTTGTTAAAAGTGGTGTGAACCGAAGTTTTGAGTCCTAGATTGGAATTCTATAGAATCGGTTTTGCTTTGGAGCACTTGAATTCGAACCACTAGGCGGAGCTTGTCTACCATCCTTTCCCTTGTAAATTATATATGGATAATCTCTCAAGTAGTAACCACATTCACCACAATAAAATCAATTATCCGTACCCATCAACCATTTTCTCTAAAGGCTCTCACCAAACTTTTGGCGTGAGGGAATTGAAGATATGTTTCCACCCCAATTTTCTCCTTGAGGTTTAGGTTTAGATACTTTCTCTTTTTTGAACTTAGGAGTCGGAGCCTTGGAGGAACCTTGACTGGAAAATCTGTCACACCCTGTGCCTACACCCTAGGCGGGACTGGCACTCGGTGACCATTTCTTGCCTTGAGCGAACCCTTGGCCTGACTTACTTAACTCAGCGGAAGAAAACAATCACTTTTATAAGGATAAAAGAACTTAATTGAACTGATTAGTAATACTATCTAGAATGTTTAAAAAGTTTAAACATTCAACTTGGCCAAAATGACAACCCAAGTCTTTAACAAAAGTATGAAAATGTAAAGACTCCTGAACTACTAATTGTCTAGGAAACCTCTAAACTGACTGAGATGAATGTTGGGACAAACCCCACAACATTCTATTAAACTAACTAGAAACCAATAAAAGATGTCCTCCAGAAGGCAAGGAGGCTCACCAACTGACTCCGGGATGCTCAACTGGATCAACGGTGCACTGGATGTCAATCGTCTTACGTGTGTCTGCATCATAATACAATGCAGGCAAACTGGCATCAGTACACTGAATGTACTAGTATGCGAGTTGGAATACTAAACGACACTTAAGCTTGAAAATAAATAAGAAAGAACACTTACCTTGGCTTTGTTCAACTCATGATTTACTAACTCTTATTCAATATATGCAGTTTAAATGTAAATGCAATATAAAGAAAAACTGACTAACACATGATGTAAACTCTGAATGTATACATGTATACAAATAATATCTGAGATGTATGTAAAAATACAATAACTAATGTATATGAAAATACAATACTTCTGTGAGAGCTTCTCTAACCGACAACCATCACTTAAGAGCTATAGTGATGATACAACGTTACTCGACCCACGCTGCCATCCATCATAACCTTGCCAGAGTATAGGACCTGAACTGCTTAATGGATCCACTAGTATACTATGAAAATGGTTCATGTAAAAAGTATGACCCTCTTCTACCCATGATGGCTACATAGTTTACATGGAGACTTGAGAAAATATGAACTCGCATCCCCACATCGGTGCTGAACACTACTCCCAAAAGTATATACTGGCTCTTACATTTTTAAAAAATACTGATTCAGTGGTTTGAGATTAGTGCTCAAAACTTAGATCTAATAGCTTTCTTTGAAAGCATAGATTCCCTGCTTGCTTTATTTCATAAAGATATTACTTCTTTTTGAAAACTAGCCCGGAGGCTCTTTACTTGTTTAAATGTGAAAACATCTGTTACTCTTAGGGATTACTTAGTCCCCTTGTAACTCTTGATAATGAACTCAACTCTTTACTCTTGCTTAACTTGTGACTTGATTCTTAAAACAAAGTTAAAAAGGTTTGTTAAGACTCTTGAAAACTTTAAGAACTCACTTTGACTTGCGTCTCAACTTTTAGACTTGACTATTAACTTCTTTGACTTTGATCTTAACTTTTTTTGAATTGAATTATGGATTCAAGGATCATGATCTCATGTTTATCGATGATTTCATGATGTTTACATGTACTTTAGAGTGTTGGAATCAACTAAAATTTATAGGTACATCACTTAGGAACTCGTACGAAAAGATGGGGGGAAAATAGGATCTCCACGTGACCCTGGCGCTCTTATAGGTGAGGGGTGCCAGAGCCTGAAGGACAGAGGATGTCCTGAAAGGATCTAGCTGGCACGGCGCGATAGGCCCAGTTAGACAGAGGCTGCCCTGCGGGGCTCTGGTGGCGCGGTGCCCCAAGGCTTGTGAGACGGGAGTTTTGACTTTTCTTCTCCTATTTTCAATTCTAAACCTTCTAAAGTCCCATGGATCTTCCTCCAAACACTTAGGATCACTAATATCCTAAATATCCAATAGTTTAGACTCGCAAAGTATCCCAAAAACATGAATTAAAATAACGAAAGGTACACTACAACTCTACCAACAAGATTTCAACAATTGTTCATCAAGAACTTCAAGATTTATCATTCAATCAATACAAAACTTGCTGAATTAAACATATTGGTGTGTGGGTGAACGAAACCAACACAGAAATATCTCACGTACCTCGATAGGGATCACCCCCGACGAATTCCACTAGCGAAACCTTAGCGTTCTTGAAGAATTCTTGATCTTCTTCTTCTCTTCTCTGTTCTTTCCAAGCCCTAAACGTTCTCAAACTTTCAAAAACTGAATTTGCACTTGGTTTTACCCCTAATAAACTCTTAAAAACGAAATAGGCAATACTAGAGTGAAAAGACTACTTTACCCTTATAAAATCCGGATGAGACTTCCCTCAGTCCAATATCCCAACTTCCGAAAGGATTATCTCCCTCATACGACATCAAAAATATGCAAAATTGGCGCCGTTGGAAATATCTTCCCAAGGTATTTCCAACCATATAGAGAACTTCTCCTAACTCCTCATGAGCTAGAAGTTATGGCCGTTTGAAAATGATGAAATCTCACTTTCTAAACTTAGGAAATTTTCCAGATTTTTTCTATTCTTTCCAAAAATAACTATTCGTAGTTTCTTTGTTTAATCCTAGATATTTAGGGTTAAGAGATGTTAAAATATCTCCCCCTTGGGAACATTCATCCTCGAATGAGAACTCTTTCACTAATCTAAGGATAATAGCATCATTTCTGCACTCAACCAACAAAAGTGAGTAATAACATGCTTACACATAGTTTTATAAAGTCCTACGAAAAGAATTTAGTACCTTAATCTGCATTCTCTCCGGACTCCAAGAAATGTGGATATCTCTTTGTCAAATCTTCCTCAGCTTCCCAAGTCACTTCTTTGATAAATTGGTTCCTCAAAAGGATTTTGACTAATGCAACTTCCTTAGCTCTCAACTTGCGACTTGACAATCTAAAATTTTGACTGAAATTTCTTCATATGATAAGTTATCCTAAATACCAACATTCTCAGTTGGTACAATCAATTAAAGATCACCCAAGGACTTCTTCAACATAGAAATATAGAATACCGGGTGAACCTTCGCTAATTCCTGGGGTACATCCAACTCATTAGCTACATTTCCCACTCTCGAGAAGATTCTGTATGGACCAATATATCGGGGACTAAGTTTCTCCTTCTTACCAAACCTCATAACATCCTTCATGGGTGAAACTTTTAAATACACCCAATCGTCCACCTCAAACTCTAATGACCTTCTCCTAACATCTGTGTAGAACTTTCGACGACTCTGTGCCATTTTCAATCTCTCTTGAATCACTTTCACCTTCTACATAGCTTGGTGAACTAGATCTGGTCCTATCAGCCCTTCTTCACCAACTTCGAACCACCCAATAGGAGATCTCCCATAAAAAGCTTCATATGGAGCCATTTGGATGCTCGAATGGCAACTGTTGTTGTAAGTGCACTCAATGATAGGCATGTGGTCATATTAACTCCCTTTGAAATTGATCACACAATCTCTCAACATATCCTCCACAGTCTAGATAGTACATTCTGCTTGTCCATCCGTTTGAGGATGAAAAGCAGTGCTTAAGTTTACTTTTGAATCCAAGCCTTTCTGGAAATATTTCCAAAACTGTGCAGTAAATTGTGCACCTCTATCTAAAATAATGGAGACCAGAACTCCATGAAGTCTCACCACCTCTCGAAGGTACAACTTAACATAATCCTCGGCTAAATATGAAGTCTTTACGGGCAATAAATGGGCTGACTTTGTCATTCTATCAAAAATCACCCAAACAGAATCATGTTGTTTGTGAGATCTTGGCAACCCTGTGATAAAGTCCATATTAATCATCTCCCACTTCCATTCCGGAAGTTCTATAGTCTGAGCCAAACCTCCAGGCCTTTGGTTCTCTACTTTCACTTGTTGGCAATTTGGGCACTTGGCAACAAACTCAACAATATCTTTTTTCATGCCTTCCCACCAATATACCTCCCTCAAATCGCGGTACATCTTGGTAGAATCCGGATGAATGGAATATGTAGAGATATGAGCCTCTTATAGGATCCTCTCTTGGATTCCATTCACCTTAGGTACACACAATCTACCTTGGTACTTCAGCAAATCATCTCCCCCTTGTTGAAAATCCAATACTCTTTGCTTATGAACATTTGCCTTCAAGTAAAGCAAAATGGGGTCATGGTCTTCTTTCTCTTTCACCTCTGACACTAGTGATGATTCAGCCCCATTAGTAACCACTATCCCTCCTTTAGTGGAATCCATAAGTCTGACTCCCAGACATGCAAGAATGTGCACATCTTTAGCTAAGTCCCTATTTTCTTCTTCAAATATGGTCGGTACTCCCCATGGATAACTTGCTTAAGGCATCAAAACCACGTTAGCCTTACCTGGGTGATAAAGAATACTCATGTCATAATCCTTGAGTAATTCTAGCCACCTCCTCTGTTTGAGATTTAGCTCTTTCTGAGTGAATACATATTGGAGGCTCTTGTGATCAGTGAATATCTGAACATGAACACCATACAAGTAGTGACACTATATCTTTAAAGCAAAAACTACTGCAACCAATTCTAAGTCATGAGTTGGATAATTTTTCTCATGAACCTTCAACTGTCTGGAGGCATAAGCTATAATCTTTCCATTCTGAATCAAGACACAACCCAAACCAACCCTAGATGCATCAAAATACACCACAAAGCCTTGAGTACCTTTCGATAAAGTTAAACCTGGAGCAGTAGTCAACCACTTTTTCAACTCCTGAAAGCTTTTCGCACAAGCTTCAGACCATTGAAATTTAACTATCTTCTGAGTTATTTTGGTCAAAGGATAAGAGATAGATGAGAACCCCTCTACAAACCTTCTGTAGTAGCCAACCAATCCCAAGAAACTCTTTATATCGGTTGGAGACGTGAGTCTAGGCCAACTCTGAACTGCTGCTATCTTCTGGGTATTAACTCTAATCCCATCACTAGGAACTATGTGGCCTAAGAATGTCACAGACTTAAGCTAAAACTCACACTTGGAGAACATGGCATATAGCTCCTTATCTTTGAAAGTCTGCAGTACAATCCTGAGGTGACTAGTATGATCTTCTTCATTCCTTGAATAAATGAGTATGTCATCAATGAAGACAATGACAAACAGATCTAGAAAAGTTTTGAAGACTATCTTCATAAGATCCATGAATGTTGTTGGTGCATTTGTCAAATCAAAGGACATAAGTAAAATCTCATAATGCCCATACCTGGTTCTAAAAGCTGTCTTTGGAATACAACATTCCCTAACTTTCAACTGATTGTAGACTGATTTGAGATCAATTTTTGAGAAGCAAGAAGCACCCTAATGCTGGTCGAAAAGATCATCTATCCTTGGAAGTGGATACTTATTCTTTATGGTCACCTTATTCAATTGGTGGTAATCTATACGCATCCAAAGGGAACCATCTTTTTTTCTCACAAATAAGACCGAAGCGCCCCAAGGTGATACACTTGGTCGATTAAAGTCCTTATCCAACAAATCTTTCAATTGTTCTTCTAGATCTTTCAACTTTGCTGGTGCCATTCTGTATAGCAGAATAGAGATAGTGCGAGTATCTGGAATGATTTCTATGCCGAAGTCTATTTCATTCTCAGGAGGGACTCTGGTTAAATCATTAGGAAAGACTTCTGCAAACTCACTGACTATAGGAACTGACTAGAGGAAAGGTACCTCAGCACTTGAATCATTAACTCGGACTAAGTGATAGATACACCCTTTCGAAACTAACTTCCTCGCCTTAAGGTACGAAATCAAATGACCCTTAGGCACTGCCAAACTACTTCTCCACTCTATGACTAGCTCATTAGGAGTCTGAAACTTGACAATTCGAGTTCTACCATCTATTGACGCATAACAGGCATGAAGTCAGTCCGTACCTATAATGACATCAAAGTCCACCATATATAACTCTACTAGATCAGTCATGGTGTTCTTGTGATTGATGGAAATTGGACAATCACGATAGACTATTTCCGCTAGACTCCCCAACGGGTGTAGAAACACAAAAAGGTTCACAATGTTTTTCAGGAAGAATCTCAAACTGATTTGAAACATAAGGAGTTACAAACGATAAACTTGCTCCTAGGTCCAAAAAAGCATAAACATCAAAAGTAAAGACTTTGATCATACCCATGACAACATATGGAGAGTTCTTTTGCTCTTGACGGCTAGTGATTGCATAGAGACGGTTTGCCTCTCCGCCAGTACAAGAAGTGGCTCCTCTACGTGCAGACATGTCTGGTGGAGCGACTAATCAATATTGAGCTCTATTACATCCATTACCACCGCTTTTCTTACTCTTGGGACATTCTTTCATGAAATGCCCGGTCTGACCGCACTTGAAACAACCCGCGGAGCCTTGACAACATATGCCAGAGCGATTTCTACCACACTTGGTGCAGAAAGGAGGCTTACGAACTTCTTACGCTATACTACCCTATGAATATGCAGGCCTAACTCGGGGGTTCTTACCATGATTCTCAACTCTGTCTCTGGGCGCAGGTGCACTAGCAGATGATGGTGCATGCCCCTTCTGCTTCTGGAATTATGGCTGATTTGAACCACTTTTTTGTTGCCCAGACTCATTATCGATCTTGGTCTTGTTGTTTCTATACTCCTCTCTGTTGCTCAACTTTTCCTCTTCAACTTTCTACACATAGACCATTAGCATGGATATGTCCATGTTTCCAATCAACATTGATGCCCTACCTTCTTGACTTGAAGTACGACCCAAACCAGCGACAAACAAGCTCATACTGCTCCTCATATCCTTAACCATATCCGGAGCATAGCGAGATAGTTGGGTGAACTTCAACCCATACTCATGAACACTCAAGGAGTCCTGTTTCAGGTTAAGGAACTCTCGTACCTTTGCTTCCTTCATTTCTTGGGGAAAGAAACGCCCCAACAAGACTTCTTCAAAGCAAGCCCAATTTGGATGTGATGCATCCTCAACTCTACCATCCTTCCATTGATCAAACCAGATTCTAGCCACACTCTCCAGTTGATAAGCAACTAACTCAACTCTCTCAGTTCCAACCACATGCATCACATCGAACACCTTCTTCAACTCTTACACAAAGTTTTCTGGATCCTCAGAAATGCTTGAACCAGTGAAGCCTGGGGGATTCATCCTCAAAAATTCCCGAATCCTCAAAGTGTCATCCCCTTCTTTTTGAGCTCCTCTTTGTTGCCCCACTTGGTTGGTCACAGCTTGACTCAACATCCGGATAGCCTCACGGAACTCAGCATTAGTAACCTCCCCTTGAGGTTGCACTTTAGGAGCGTTGGGTAACTCTTGTTCCTGAGCTTCTACATTTCTCATAGTTGGATGACCTCTTGCTGCTCTTTGTGGAGGCATTGTTATCTGAAATACGCGCAAGAACGAATTAGAGATAAACTATAATGCACGAAAAGTGATATGAAAGAAGTGAGATAATCCTAAATGTTGTAACCTCCTAATCATATATGTGGCGCGCTTCACACCGATGACTAGACACGGCTTCATAGACTTTTGAACTCTGTGCTCTGATACCAAGTTTGTTAGTCCCGTGCCTACACCCTATGCGGGACTGACACTCGGTGACCATTTTTGGCCTCGAGCAAACCCTTGGCCTGGCTTACTTAACTCAGCGGAAGATAACTGTTGTTTTACATTTTTGGAAAAAAATATATGTTTGTTTTTTGACTTGTTTAGAGTCGCCACTTTATTTTTGAGAAACATCAAGAAAAAACATTCTTCCAATTAACTAAAACATAAAATCAAATTGAAAGATTTAGAAGAGGTTCAGGGATTCTTATTAATGTCTTAGAAAGGTTGTTACGACACCTAAAACATTTGCTAACTCGCAATTATCCGACAACTAACTTATTTGGCTAAAATGATCTAACTTAAACTTAGTCTAAATTGAAAATTTATTTAGAATTGCCTAAAGTTAAATACTAACCTATTATCTAAGTGAATTAACAACTTGCAAAATTTATTTTGAGTTTATTTACTTGACTGATCTAAACGATTAAAACAAGGTGGCGTCTTACGGGGATTCGAGATAGATTATAACCCTAAGACTAGCGACAATATTCAACAAATAAATATGATAAAGTAAGTGAGAGAGAGTTGGATCCAAATTTGGTTTCTGTCCACTTGGACCGGTATTTGGACCCATTTTATTTTGGGCGTTTGGCCCATTCCAATGGTACATGTCCTAAACTAGCAAGATAATTATAGTAAACTTACAAGGCTCCGTCCTAAAAATAACAAAAATATGAAATAAAATAAAAACAAAATGTGGGCTTTTGGCCCCAAAACTTCAACCTCTTCAATTGGCTTCATATTCTCCAATTTTGGTGGACTTGTTCGTCAATTCAAGGCATGGGAGACTCGATGGTGAATTTGAGCCTCTATGGCTCTCTCTAAGAGAAAGAGGGATGGAGGAGTTTCGTAATGAAGTCCGACAGATTTCACATGCAACAAAGAAAGGAAAACAGGAATAAATGATTTATTACAAGAAAACAGTATAACAGGGAGTGACATAACACCTCTTTTCTGGTTGTTGACACCGACTCATAATCACATAACTACTCCATTAAAAATAAATCATATGAAATGGACTGATTTCAGCTAAAACAAACACCTAGAAACCAGGTCATATAATCATTTTAATAAGATTAAATTTACACCACTTATTGAATAATACTACGTCATTTCCTGTGAGGGATGAATAAGGATCTATTATTTCTACATGATAGAGAGAAAGAAACAGCAGCCAAACCAAAAAGAAAAAAGAAAAAAGAAAATCACCACTCTTTAATCTTCAACTTGAAGTAGGCATGCATGAAACGAAATAAAGGGCCTTGATGAAAATGCCTTGAGAGTTAACTTAAAAGCGACACATCGAGTTAAAGCTTAATAACTTCCAACAATAAGGTTCGTCAGAGCTATTACAAAATAAATCCAAATAAGCTAGAAGCTAAGCAAACTAGACTAATCAAAATCTCCATGAAAATCGAAACCCCACGCATAGAACATTATCTGGTATTATCAAACAAAAGTGAAAGCAAAAGATTTCATGAAGAAATGATGCTTACAAAAGGCTTCTATCCTAAAAAAAATGGAATTTGCACTCATACGATGCTAGAACCAGTTAAGATTATGAGAAAGAAAAAATACATTAATACGAAAGAAGAACAACTACAAAATGAGCGAGATTTCAGATTACTATTCTTTTTTTTTCGGTCAATGAATGGTACCAAAACAATTCAAATTGACAGTTAGAAAGCAGCGGAACAGATAAATTTTCGGTCGTAAGTTGTTGCACTAATGGAAGATAGATGCAACAACATTGCTCCCATATCTGTCTCAAATTTCTGCCTACTACTCACAAATAACAACACACATAAGAACACACCTTGAGCCTCAGATGACTGCAAGGTATCCGACTTGATACCAAACAGTCCACCATCAAACATCAGCAAATTAAAAAAAAATACTAGAGAAAATCGAGAAAGAAGCAGAGGACAACAGGTAGCTTCAGTTCATAAAAGCGAAACATTCGATAAATAATAAAAATTCTGAAGAGATTTTCACCTTTTCCGAGGCAGCGCACTATGAGGAAATAAAACCGAGGAACACGACTTCAAAACTAGTTGACTCCCCCTTTCCTGAATGTATTTCTAGAGCTATTCTACTGTATTTTCTTTCTTAATATCTTTGCTCAAAAATCCCAACTAAAAAAAACCTCTAACTCCAAAAAATATCTCCTAATTCCTCCCCCGTTTTTTCACAAAAAGATATCTTCCCTCCGTTTTCAACAGTGAAATGAGAAGAGGATAAATAGGGGAAATTAGGTCACGAATTTCTTTTTTTCAAAATTCAAAATTTTTACCATAAAAGGGGAAACACACTTTTTCTGAGATTCTGACCCATTTCGGAAGAGGAAAGGGCAAATCGATGGTTGGAAACAGCTCCAATTGTTCTTGCAGCGCTATGTGGCGTGATCTCCCGTTGCCAAGGATGATTCACGTGATTTCTTCGCTGCTGGGCTCGTACAACTTGAGAGCGACGCGGGAGGAAGAAGACAACAACGTACTGTGTATTGTTCTCTGTTGTTGCTACTTTTCCGCTTAGTGGCCAATGTTCACGCACTGTTTCTCTGTCGTTGATAGAATCACGGGTTTTGGAGCTTTGAACTTCTGGGTCTCTACTCGCAGGGAAGAAGAAAAGAGCGAGCGTACTGCTACGCTTTATGCCGAATCGTTTTCGCGTGAAAGGGAAAAAGGGAACAAGATGGGTCGGGGAGACATGTCTTTTGGAGAATGGGTAATGTTGATGTATAATTGGAGTGGGGAAGGAAATTGGGTTGGGTCGGGCTACTAGTGTTGGGATGGATTAAATTGATAATGGGGCGTAAAATTGTGCCTGGGATGGTTAGCTGAAAAATTGAGAAAGAGGGGTTCAATTTTGTCCTAAGATTTGGAAAAAGTGGGTTGCTGCTAGAAATGAAAATTGGAAAATGCCCAAGAACTTCAACGATAACCAATCAAAATTAAGAATTTAATCGAATCGATCAAATTAATAAATTTAACCAAACTAAGACGAATAAACAAAATTAATTAATGTTCTTCTTAATTTTAACGGGATGAAATAATTAACTTAACTTAATAATTTAAAACTTTAACCAAAATTTTAAACTAAACTAATTTAATAAAATACTTATTGAAGCTTAAAATCTTTTTGATATGATTTTCGAAATATTTGTAAAACTTACTAATTATGTCAAACATTATATAAGACAAATGCATCATTTAAAAGATGACAAACTTACTTAAAACAACTTGCAAACTTTATATTTTTTTCTTAGAATTCTATAAAATTAATTATTTTAGACTGTTTGAAATCGAAGAAGCTCGAAGATTAATTATTGTCAGGAAAGGTCAAAATTAGCTGTTAACAATTGTCCCTCATTTTACTTTAATTGATGCAAGAAATTCAAAGATAATAAAGTTGATCAAATTAATTTTGACCGACCACACATTCATCTTTATGCAAGGGTTTTGATATGGACTTTGGGAATTATGATCGAACCCCGGAAATGAATTTCCTACATATCTCAGGCTATATGAGAATTCAGACCACTTGTAGTTCGATACGCTTGATTTAACGCACGATTTTGAGAGAATTCAAAGCCATCTCGATACAAAATTATGAAGGGATTGAAATGCTCAGGAATAGGAGTTAAGAGAGAATGTTGGAATACAGTCGAGTTTTTGACATTGAGCCCGCCTACATATCCTTAAACCTTAGGAATCAGGTTGTTTGTAGTTCGATTCGATGGTTCAAAAGGAAATCTATTATGCTACATAACCTTTGGTTCTGGACAAGTGAAAAATAAATCGAGTATGAAAAGGAGGCTTGTAACCTCTTAGCCATGAATGTGGTGCACTTCACACCCACAATTAAGAACTTACACGGACATAATTTTCAAATCTCTTGGTGTATTGTCACTCAGATTGAAAACTTGCTTCCGACAGATATCGAAATTTCCGGATGCAAAACTGAAATTGAGGAAATTAAAGAAAAACCCTCATGCCTTCTGGTAGGGGTGTGGTTTGATTGTGGTGGAAGTCGCTCCTCTGTTCGCGTCCTAAGAGTTTTACATTCCTCTTTGGACTATGTCCCAGTTCGCTGCTAAGAAAAAGTTCCAAGTTGTGCTGCATCCTTTTTGATGTCGTCCGTACCTGTGGTTTGATTTTAGAGAATTCATTCTTTCGGATGCTCTCGACAAAGACTGAGATAAAACTCATTAGTATAAAAATGCAATTCAAATGGAGATAGTGTCTTTTTCCGTGTTGACACTTAGTTTCTCTCATTCAACATTTGACATCAACTTGACCGGTTTGACATAAACCGAATAAAGCTTATGTCTTATGTTTGCAATATAATCTTCAATGTACTCTTCATTTGATGTCGAAATAAATAAAAGCTGATGGAGTGTTGATATTTCTCCTGATTTTGTTTTCGATGATTCTCTTGGCATTCACTCTTGTCAAAATAAAAAGATGTGGTTGATGTTTAGGGGTAAACATTTATCTTGGAATGCACGATTTCCTTCTCTCGCAGTGCATGATTTCTCTTCCGCAATGCATGAATTTTCTGCGATGCATGAGTTTTTTCTCGCGATGCACGACTTTCTGCGATGCATGAATATCTTCCCGCGATGCATGACTTTTCGTGATGCATGATTTTCTGCGATGCATGATTTTTTGCGATGCATGAATATCTTTTAGCGATGCATGATTTTCTTCGAGGCATGAATATCTTCTCGCGATGCATGAATATTAATTCGCGATGCAAGATTTTCTGTAATGCATGAATATTAACTCCCGATGCATGATTTTTCGCAATGCATGAATATTAACTTGAGGTGCATGACTTCTTATCCTCAATGCATGAATTTTACTTACAATGCATGACTTCTCCGGAATGCATGACTTTCCGCGATGCATGACATTTTGTCGCAAGGCAAGAATATCTTCTCGCGATGCATGACTTTCCGCGATGCATGAATATCAACTCGTGATGCATGACTCTTCGCGATGCATGAATATTAACTCGCGATGCATGAATTTTCTCGAGGCCATCCTTGGTACCAAATGAATATAGTGCTTCAATCGAGCGACATAGTGATCTTCTGGGTGCCTTCTGGATAATGACATCGTCTCATTTGACGATATGGTAAAATGACCCTCCATGTAGTGTATCATCTAAATCGATAACACAAATAAAATGACCCTTCGGGTAGTGTATCATATCAATCGACAATACAAATAAAATGACCCTTCGGGTAGTAATACTATCACGTCTGAAAATATGATGCAGATGACGTCCTTGACGAAAAGCTATAACGCGTCTTTCTCGAGATTTTTATTTGATTCATCTTTGAACACAGTTATATCTTCATTATAGACTTCATGTTGTTGGAAATTGAATGAAACAATAATGTTAACACTCCCAAGTCTCTGATATATTTCCTGCATCCACCCAAAAATTGTTAATTTGGGAAGCTCTTTGTCCTTTGACTTCTTCATATTCATCGATCGGAGGAATCTGCTGATTTCAGAGCAAACCTATAAACCTGCATCCACAGAAAAAATAGTTAGTTTTAAAATGAACCAATCTCCCGAGTCTTGATATATAAGACAAAATATTTTGTGCCAAAATCAATGAAACATAAAGGGAAAATTTCAAGAAAAATAAACTTTCGAAAAGTAGTATTTTGAAAAAAGTTATAGCCAAGTATCATGTCACGTCAGGCTTAGCGAACTTCTTCGAGTCTGATGCTTGGAGGTCTATCTGATTATTCGTTGGGGAGTATTCAATATCACTCTAGATTGTCGATAAACCCATGTTGAAATTTTGAGGCCATCCTCAAAACTTTTGTCCCAGTTAACTGTCTTGGCTTATTTTTATCTATCGGTGAGCAAATCACGGAATTTTTGAGATCCTCTTAAAAATTTTGTTCCAGTTGCAAATTTGTAACTGACTTTAGTCTTGACTCGTTGAGGAAAAAAACTTCTTCTCGAGAAAATTCTATTCCAGTTTCTATTGTAAAGAGAAATAAAAATCTTACGGGAGATATGACCGAACCCTTGTGGCGCCTACGTATCCCGTTGAGACAGGAATCAGGTCAAACGTAGTTCCCCTTCAAAGGTTAACAATAATAAGAAATTTATAAAGAAACCGACCGAGTCCGACATAGGCCGCCTACGTATCTCATTTTTTGAGAATTCAGGTCAGACGTAATTCATATACAAAGAAATATTAAATGGGGTAAATGGGGTTACAGAGGCCAACATAATCCTCCTACGTATCTTTTTCTAGAGAATTCAGGTCAGATGTAGTTTATTACAAGAGGGATAAAATTTTAAACCAAAGCAAATACAAGCAAATTGAACGATTACAGGGAAATGACAGAAATACAAACTGAAGCTTCACACGTAATATCTCTTGACAGAATTTGAGTTGATCAGTTTCGGCCATGCGGTGTCATCCATATCTAACTGGATCAAAGCACCTCCAAATAATACCTTGCGAACCATGTAAGGTCCTTGCCAATTCGATGCAAATTTCTCTTTGAACTCGTCTTGATGAGGAAAAATGCGCTTAAGGACCAACTGACCAATTTCAAAAATTCTTGCTCTGACTTTCTTATGGAAAGCACGAATCATTCTTTGTCGATATATTTGACCATGACAGACAGCGACCATTCTCTTCTCATCAATCGAGGTTAACTGATCAATCTGCTTGCTGACCCATTCAACATTACTCAACTCAGCTTCTTGGATGATTCTCAAGGAGGGTATCTCAACTTCAGCGGGTATGACTGCTTCTGTTCCATATACTAGCAAATATGGAGTAGCTCCAATCGACGTTCTAACAGTCGTTCGGTATCCCAATAAACCATATTGCAACATCTCGTGCCAACCTCAGTAATTGTCAATCATTTTCCTCAAAATCGTCTTGATGTTCTTATTGACAGCCTCTACAACTCCATTCATTTGGGGATGATAAGCGGTTGAATTTCGGTGAGTGATCTTAAATTGTTCACATATATTTCTCATCAAGTGACTGTTGAGATTTGCACCATTATCAGTAATGATGGATTCTGGTACTCCAAATCTGCATATCACATTATTGCAAACAAAATCCGCTAGAACTTTCTTGGTTACGGACTTGTACGAAGCTGCTTCCACCTACTTGGTTAAGTATTCAATGGGAACCTAAATGAATCTGTGTCCGTTAGAGGCGGCTGGCTCTATTGGACAGATGATATCCATGCCCCAAGCTACGAATAGCCAAGGTGAACTCATAGCACTTAGTTCGTGAGGCGTCACTCGGATCAAATCACCATGCACTTGATATTTATGACATTTTTGCACAAACTTGCAACAATCGTGCTCCATAGTCATCCAAAAATAACTGGCTCAAAGGGTCTTCCTTGCTCGAGTGAGCCCATTCATATGTGTGGCACAAATTCTGACGTGTATTTGGTCAATAAGCTTCGCAGCTTCAATAGCATCGATACATCTGAGAAGACCCAAATCTGGAGTCCTCCTATAAAGGATTTATCTACTTAGAAAGAATTTGAGAGCCATACGGCGTATCGACTTCTTCTGGTTGGATATTGCATCCTCGGGATAGCTCCCGGTCTCTAAGTACTTCTTTATATCAAAATACCATGGCAAGCCGTCTGGTTTCGCTTCAACATGTAAACAATGGACTGGATGTTCTTTCAGCTCTATATGCAGAGGGTCAATATGATCAGTATTCAGATGTTTAATCATTGATGCGATGGTGGCAAGAGCATCAGCCAACTCATTCTGTGTTCTGGGAGTATATCTGAACTCAATCTTATGGAATCTTCTGCACAACTTCTGTATATACTGCACGTATGTCGTAATCTTCGGGATCTTCACAGCCATTCTCATTGAACCTGATGAATCAACAAATTTGAATCTCCAATAACCAGTAACTCGTGGACATTCATATCAATGACCATCTTCAAGCCAAGAATGCACGCTTCATATTCGGCCGTATTGTTCGTGCAATTAAATAGGAGTTTGGCCTCCACAGGATAATGCTGACCAAATTCTGACACTAAAAGAGCTCCAATAACTATTGAATGGTGATTTGCCGCTCTATCAAAGAATAATCTCCAACCAAGATATGGCTTAGAAATTTCTTCACCCACGAACGATACCTCTTCCTCCGGGAAAAAAGACTTGAGCGGTTCATACTCTTCATCAACAGGATTTTCTACGAGATGATCGGCCGCGGCCTGTGCTTTCATAGCCTTCTGGGTCACATACACATTATCAAATTCACTCAAAAGCATCTGCCATTTAGCCAACATTACGGTCGGCATCGCCTTCTGAAAAATATACTTCAATGGGTCCATCCTGGAAATGAGATATGTAGTATAAGAAGACAAATAATTCCACAATTTTTGGGCAATCCAAGTCAAAGCACAACATGTTCTTTCTAGAAGAGTGTAATGAGACTCGTATGGAGTGAACTTCTTGATTATGTAATAAATAGATCGCTCTTTCTTCCCTGTCTCGTCATGTTGACCAAGTACGCATCAAAATGCGTTATCTGAGATAGACTAATATAGCAACAATGGACTCCCTTCTCGCGGAGGAACCAATACTTGTGGATTAGATAAATAATTCTTGATAGCATCAAAAGTAGTCTGACATTCTTCAGTCCACTTTGTCAACGCATCTTTCTTCAACGGCTTGAAGATAGGCTCACACACCACGATGGATTGAGCTATGAACCGACTGATATAGTTCAACCTCCCTAAGAAACTCATCACTTCTTTCTTAGTATTCGGAGGAGGTAACTCTTGAATGGCCTTGATCTTAGAAGGGTCGAGCTCAATACCTCTTCTGCTAACTATAAATCCCAACAACTTGCAAACTGGCACCCCAAAAGTGCATTTAGCGGGGTTTAACTTCAAATTGTAATGACGCAACGATCAAAGAACTTTTCTAAATGCGTCAAGTGGTCCAAACTCTCGTGGGATTTGATTATGACTTCATCTACATACATCTCAATCTCCTTATGAATCATGTCATGAAATATGGTCATTATATCCGTCATATAAGTAGCACCAGTATTTTTGAGGCCAAATGGCATCACCCGATAATGATATACGCCCCAAGGCGTAATAAAAGTGATCTTTTCTGCATCTTCTTCATCCATCAGGATCTGGTGATAACCTGTGTAACAATCCACAAATGACTGCATTTCATGCTTAGCAGAGTTATCGATCAGAATGTGAATGTTCGGCAACGGAAAATTATCTTTTGGGCTGGCTTTGTTGAGATCCCTATAATCGACACAAATTCTGATCTTCCCATCTTTTTTAGCGACCGAAACAACATTGGCCAACCAAGTCGGTTATTGCGTCACTTCCACTAATCGAGACTCGCTCGGTTTGGCGATCTCTTCTTTAATCTTTAAACTTCACTCAGGCTTGAACTTTCGAGCTTTCTGTTTTATTGGACTAAATCCCGTATTAATTAGCAACTTGTGAGACACCACATCGGTACTCAGCCCAAGCATGTCGCTGACTTTCCAGACGAACATATCAATGTATTAAGCAAGCAAATGAATCAGATCCTTTCTTCGAGCTTCATTCAGGTGGACACTGATTTTGACCTCTTTGACACACTCTTGGTCTCCCAGATTCATAGTTTCTTCCAAATTTGACTTATGCTGATTTTCAATCTACCGAAATTCCTCAGCAACATATTTTGGTACCTCATTTTCCTCTTCATATTTTTCACCCTCGTCATCACCTACCTCATTTTGTTCGTTCAGTTCGTGACATGACATGACATTGGCAGGTTTTAAATTAAAATTACTGAAATCATAAACAGACAAAGTTAGGAAAGTAAAATATAGCAAATAAGTAAATGGATAAGTTTTCAATAAAAGAGTCTTTCATTCAAATTGGAAAACATGCATAAACAATGTCCTTCTACCAAGATGATCGGGGAATCAAGATTGATGTGGAGGTCTAATTCTGCAGTTGTTCTCTAGGCTCAGCATCGCGGATACCAGCTAGCTCGACCTCGTCTTCTATGACAACGTCAATCTCCTCAAAAAGGCCCCAGATTTCTTCCCTAAGGCCATTACGATCGTCACACTCTCGAATCGGGAATGACTGGTACAGATGAGGGATTGGCCTAGCCAATACTTGATCATCACTCTTCTTCATCTTCAACTCATCATCTGTGGGGACGTACCCCAAACCGTATCTGTCTTTTTGGATGGGAACCTGAATAGGCTCGACAATTCCTTGGAAATTCCTTCCCAATCCGAAACCTGGCTCGAATATGTTCTGGATCATCATTGTGGCAATCATCTTGTACATATAGGGCATACGAGGTTGCAGAGCCAAATCATCACCGGTGGCATTAACCAGCTCCACCGTGTAGAAATTTGTGCCTCGAGAGACTTCATCCATAATTGGCGCATCCACCGGAGTGGCTTCCTTCACCGTGAATAACCAATTCATGCTCCTTCCAGAGAAACTTCATTATCTAGTGAAGGGTAGTAGGCACAGCCCCATCCATATGGATGAACGACCTTCCCAGAAGAAGGTTGTATCTAGTGTCCATGTCCAGGACCTGAAACTTTGTGCTGAATTCTGCAGGATCCATCTGAAAGACTAAGTTTACCACCCCAAGTGTGTGTCTCTGCACCCCATCAAAGGCTCTCACATTGACTTAGTTTTTGTTCAAGCTTTCCCAAATCTGACCTTAGCTGCCTCAGAGTCGACAGCGGACAAATATTGAGACCAGATCCATCATCTACCAAGACAAGGTTTATAACCATTTCTCGGCATATGACAGTGACATGCAAAGCCTTGTTGTGCATCCTCCCTTCTAAGGGCAACTCTTCATCACAGAAGCTGATCTGATGTCCTCGGATAACCTGGTTGATCATGGCTGCTACATTGTCGATGCTGGTGCCCACGGGCACATATGTGTCATTCAAAGACTTTATCAAGGCTTGCCTATGTAGCTGCGAACTCATCAACAGGGCCCACACAAAAATCTGAGCTGAGGTTTTCTCTAAATGCTTAACAATTGAATAGTCCTTCGGCTTCATCTTTCTCCAGAATTCTTCAGCTTCGCCTTCACTGATCGGCCTCTTTCCTTGGTCTTTCTTTTGCCCTCCATGGGCTAACTCTTCTGGAGTATAACATCTGCCAGACCTGGTCATACCCTAAGCTGAAGCAGTTTAGATCACAAACCTTGGCCTAGCGGAAGATTCTATTGGCACCAAGGCAACAACCTTTGCGGGTGTCAGAATCACAAACTCCTTTTTCTCCTTGATGCTCAGCGAATCCTCTGCCTTTTCCAGCTCATCATGAACAATTGGGACTATTACCTTTGTCATGCACCAATCTTCGTCCGTCTCTATCATATTGATATTGACACTCCCATGATTTGGCAAAGGATTAATGTTGACATTCGGCGTAGCTGTCTTGAGGGAGACCACCTTCTGGTCGATTAGATACTGGATTTTGTTCTTGAGGTTAATACAATCCTTAGTATCATATCCAATACTATTGGAATGATATGTACACTTATGATAGGGTCTATAAAACCTTGAGCTGGTATCCACCGGCTTAGGTCCCACTGGATGGATATAACCCGCCGCAGTTAATCGCTCGTACAACTTTGTTCGACTTTCGGCAAGCGTTGTGAAAGTTCTGGCAGGCTTTTTCTCAAATCTTGGGCGAGGGGGATTATAGTTGCCTTGCTGGGGGGGAGGCATCTGATGATAATTTTGGACGTTACGACGGGGAGTTTGATATCCAGGATAGGGATTAGCTTGGTAATTTGGTAATGGAGCTTGGTAGTTCGTAGGGGTATTTTGGTATACTGGAGCTTGGTATACTGGGGGAGGCGCTCGGTAATTTGATTGCACGTTGGCACAGTTAGGGGCAGCGCCTTGGTAATGAGGAGATGGAGTTTGGTAAGTTGGTGGAGAATTTTTGTAGATGGGGGGTAGAGTTTGATAAACGGAAGGGGGAGTATTATGATAACTTGGGGGAGGAGTATTTTGGTAGCTTGGAGGGGGAGCATTTTGATAATCAGCTTGCCTATAACAAGCCTGGTGTGGAATCTGTGAAGGTCGAGAACGACCTTGGTACGATGATGATCTTCTTGGGGTCTTCTTCCCCTTATAAGAAACAACTGACACATCTTCTCTTTTATTTTTAAACAAGCCCGAGGATCTGAGTGAAGCAGCAACACGGGCAGTCTTCTTGGTTTTCAAACCATGCTCGATAGTCTCACCTACCTTGACTATCTCGACAAATTTTACTCCAACGAGCAGCATGATTCTGTCATAGCATTCAGGTTCTTGAACCCGCACAAATACCTCAACAATTTCTTTTTCAGACATGGGAGGTCGAACTCTGGCTGCGTCCTTTCGCCATCTCTACGAATACTCTCTGTAGCTTTCATTGGACTTTTGTTTCATCTTCTCTAAGAAATAACGATCAGGGACGATCTCTACATTGTAAGAAAATTGTTCAATAAAGTCCTTAGCCAAAGCATTCCAGCTGGGCCACTGTCTGATCTCGTGAGTTGTTAACCATTCCAAAGCTTCCCCGCTCAAACTTCGGCTAAAAAGCCGCATTAGTACAACTTCATCTCTACCAACTCCTACGAGCTGGTCACAGTAGGCCCTTGGATGCGCTAAGGGATTCCCTGTTCCTCCAAAAGTGTCAAACTTTGGCATCTTGAACCCTTCTGGGAGGTACAAATTCGGATGAATGCATAAGTCCTCGTAGTTCAAACTGCCGACATTAGGAATGCATGGAAGTTTCTTCATTGCTTTTCGTATCTCCTCCTTTATGTCTATTTTTGTGGCCTCTTCTTTCGACCTCCACTATCTTTCCTTCTCCTCATAATGGTCGAGCTTAGAACCATTCACGTTGTGCTCATCTAGAACGGGAATATGGAAGGTGGTTTTTCTGGGTAGAGGCGGAGCTACGGAGGGGATTGGTGCATTTTGAGTGGCTTGGTAATTTTGTGGGAAGGTTTGGGGGTTAGTGTGTTGATTTTGGTGATGGAGAGATGTTTGGGGATGAAATGTATTTTCATTTTTTGGGAGTGGAGCGGCTTGGTGATGGGCATTTTGAGGGGGAGGTGGTATTTGGGAGTTATTGTTTTGAGGATGTGGTGGGGTTTGTTAGGAGGCGGAGGCGTATTGAGGCTTTTGTGTAGTCAAGTCTATTACCGAGGATTCTGAGTAGGAGTGGATGGCGCGTTCTAAGCCTGTTCCATGTTTGAAGAGGGAAAGTATAACGGAGGCCTTCCATCAGTAACAACGTTGGCAGTAAAACCCGGTGGAGGCAGATCATGTCTCTTTTGCATTTCCACTCTCATCTCAGCGATCTGCTGCATTAATTGCATAATCAGTTCATTCTGATCCGCTATGGTGGCTTGAGACACCACAATGTCAGTAAGACTAATTTCTTCGTTGTTGTCCCCCATTACTGCCTTTCTTTGTCAGAACTTTGGCCGTGAAAGGAATCTGCAGGCCCTTTAGATCTAGTGAACTAGGGATGATCAGCCAGTTTAATCGACATAGACCCGTTTGTAAGTACCCGTGGAGGAAAAAAACTCAAAGGCGAATCTGTTAGTTTGAGTTCGGAATACGTAATGCAGGATATTACATAGAGAGCAGATAAACGCACAAAGTTGCTTTGTTTGAGGACATGCCGACCCACGAGTAAAGGGAAACTGATTTTTTGAACAAGCAAGAGTTTGCTTGTTTTAGTTTGACACTATCTCAGAAAGGTTAAATCATGTTGAGCTAAGGTCTTCTTGTTGCATCTCTTTTGAAATCCATTGATCTGAGACTCATATTTCCTTGTAAAATAAAAGGGGAGAATGAAAATTTTGAAAGATAGAGGCCGGACCTTGAAAGACTGTCTACGTATCTCACAAGGAGAATTCAGGCCCTACGTAGTTCGAATACAAAAGGAAATACTTGTTTTCATTCATTCATTTTTAACGATTACAAGGAAAACAAACAAAAATCCTTAAAAAGATAAAGATGACTCCGTCTCAACCCTTCTTCTTTCCATCAGTCACGGAGAACAACTCGACTCGAATCTTTCCTACGCTGATGAGGTATTCCATGTCATGGCAGAACTCAAAGCATTTTTCAATGCTATGATCAGTGGCCTTGTGATAAGGGCAACATTTTCGAACTTCAAACCCAAGGGAATATAACACTCCCACGTCCTTATAGAGAGGGGTGAAGATCCCGTCTCGAACCAATTCTGAATAGACCTCCAACATTATTTTCTTGAAAGTGTGAAGGAGAAACGATAAAATTTAGTCTTCTTAGTGACCGGTATGTCGAGCCTCCGCTCATCACACGGAATGATAATGTCGTCAACCCATGTGTTCGCAATACTATCCATATCGAGCAAATGGCGGACCGCATTGTTAAACTCTATGCACTCCTCTATCGTATGCCCTTTCTGGTTAGGATGACACTCACATGTCTTACTGATGTCCCCTGATCCCACTAGGGAATATGCTCTTTCGACGGGCCTCAACATATGCCTAGACTGATAATACTCGATAAAAAGGGTGCACGGAATGGCTTCCGTCCCTACTCGGTATTCTTGTGGGTATGCTTCGAGAGTGACTTTCTGGTCTTCTTCTGCCAAATGTCCTAAGAGAGAAGGTTTGCGGGCAATCGCTTCCTCATAACTTTCTTCAAAGTTCTCCAACTCAGTGTTCTTAGGGGGGAACAATATGTTATATAGGTGCTTTCCGCGCTGCTTCCGTATGTTGATCATCTCCTCTTCGGTTGGTTCAGTCTGGATATTCTTTCCTTTGTCCATAGTTGTGATCTCACCTTTCCTGAGATGGTAGAGTAGTGTTTTAGGATTTGGTGATAGGATTTAATTTGATTGAGAAACTTAAGACTCAGAAAATTTGGTCGGACTTTGTAATAGTGACTATTGTATATTTTTTGGAAATTTCTGGAAAGGAGTGGGTTTGTGATGCCCTCATTCAAAGCAACATATCACATAAACAGTTAAAAACACATATATCATGTCCTAAACATATAGGGGACCTTTTGTGCCAAGGGTAGGCCTAGCGCATTTGAACGATGTACGTGTGGAATTGAACCAGTCAATTACCCCCCCCCCCCCCAAACAATTTCACATATGAATAATTAATGTTCACAAGGGGAATAAACGGGGGAATTAAAGAAAAAAATACAAAAGGACAGACCCACGCAGGGGCCATTTAAAATGTACGGAAATACAAGAAAAGCAAGCGCACGCAGGGGCTGACAATGACAGAAATACATATAGAAAAACCCACAATGGGATGGAGTCCACTATGTTGTCCCTGATGGCCCTACTCCTCCGCTGCTTTCATGTGTCTTGTATTGCTGAAACATGTATTGTAGCATAAGCAGGTAACCCTTGGTCCTTCATCCTTTATCTTCCCAATTCTCGTATTGCATCCCCTCTATATTTTCTTTAACCCATAAGTCAAACTCATCAAAACTACGTCTTAGCCTTTCCAATTCCTGAGTTGTCTTCTCAAGAGTATTTTGATTTTAGAGAAATTTGGCATACCTTTCTTGGGCGTCTTGCCTTACCTCTCTTAACTCGATTACATCTTTCGCCTCATTGTCTTCCACACCGCGACAACTGTTAGCGACCGGAGAGGAGATACTTTGTATGTTATTTTTCAGCCAAGCCTTATCAGTTCCATCATATCCGGCGTCAAATCGATCTGGAGCAATGGTGTCTTTTTTATTTCGCTTGGCCTATTTCCATTCCCTTAGCATTTCTGAAGCGTCATCCACTCTATCATCCCCAATATCATACACGTAGGCGCCATAGTATGCCTCTCGAGGCTTGATTTGCCTCCTCCCAAACTGTCGTAGGACTCTGAAGGGTGCGTATGGACGGATTTCCCAAATACCTGGTAGTAGAAGCACAAGTTGTCTGCGGACCCCTATAATGACATCCCTTGAGATGAAGCGATCAATCATCCATTGGAGATCTTTTTCTCTTAGCTCCGAAAATATATGAGCCCATCTTTCTCTAGTCCTTCAATTTTCTAAATTTGCCCAAAACAGCATATCGTTCAAATCCCTGAGAGTGTTCTTATTATCCAGGGTATGTAATTACTGAGTCCTAGGCCCTTTCGCTAAATGACTTAGGATCCACCACTAAAGGATAAGGTTACATCCTTGAAAGTAACGATGTCCCTCTTTGCACTTTCCTAGGGCTCGATACATGTTTGACAGTATAACCGGATCGATGGGATAATACTTTACTTGTCCTTGATTCTTAAACCCGTTGGAAAAAGTGTGCGCAAGAATTATCACTCGAGTGTTGATACTAAGGCTCAGGCCGTATGGAAAGACCATTATTCCCAATAGCGCGACGGCAAATACCAAAGGTCGAATTTCATTCCATTCTCTGTAGGTGAACCTGAACTCTTGGTTATACTTTGCATAAAAACTCACGTGCCCGAATCTAACGTAGAGATCCCTGAATGATACGCTAGATTCTTGGGCCCAGTAAGCGTAATCTGTTCCTAACCCAAACCAGTCCGTGATTTCTTCAACGGAAGGTTTGTTAAGGATCAAGATGTCTTCTTGTTTTCTCCCCCTTCTTTCTAACCCTGTACCAACCGTGTCTATGCAGTCTTGAAGTTCCTCGATTGTCGGGGTGATTTTTGGAGTTCCGAATCGGAACACCATTTTGTCGTTGTCCCAATAACCTGTGAGTACTTCGATTAGGTCAGGCCATCCAGTCATGTTGATTAGCTTGGTAAGGGAACCCACATACTTGTTGACGGTTCTTTTGTGATCTCCGTCGATGTCGTTATACCACATTTTGAGTAAAGGCGGTGCTTCTACGACTATGTCGAACCTTGGAAAACAATTTATACCTACAAAACAAAAACCCATTTAAGTTTACCCACCCCACATTTTGGTTTCCACATGTATATCATTCAAACGTCAAACAAAATGATATGTCGTGAGGTCAGAGACCTTGGACATGATTTTGGCGGTTTCATTCGGTTTTGGTTTCGCTCTATCTTAGGTTGACTAGAATATGTTTCAAGAGTAACGATTACCCGAGTCGGATAGACGACGGGGTGAAGCTAACGAACGACGTTGGATGACCGCAAGTCAACTATTCGTTTGTTACTTCTAAAGAAAGACTTGTGTGTTTTCTGAAAGAAGTCGTGGTAAGCCACGTAACTTTCTTTATCCTAATGCAACTATTTGCCATTTTGCGGAAATATGCCATGAAAGTGCAACAATTGATATAACATGATAAGAAAACAAATAGACAGTTATTTCACATAGCCAAATAAGTTTAGTTTTAAGGTTAGAATCCTCCAAATCCCCATTAGATTCGCCATTCCGTTTTATATTTTTGGAAAAAAATATATGTTTGTTTTTGGACTTGTTTAGAGTTGCCACTTAATTTTTGAGAAAAATAAAGAAAAAACATTCTTCCAATTGACTAAAATAGAAAATCAAATTGAAAGATTTTTTAAGGGGTTCGGTGATTCTTATTAATGTCTTAGGAAGGTTGTTACGACACCTAAAACATTTGCTAACTCGCAATTATCCGACACTAACTTATTTGGCTAAAATGATCTAACTTAAACTTAGTCTAAATTGAAAATTTATTTAGAATTGCCTAAAGTTAAATACTAACCTATTATCTAAGTGAATTAACAACTTGCAAAATTTATTTTGAGTTTATTTACTTGACTGATCTAAACGATTAAAACAAGGTGGCGTCTTACGGGGATTCGAGATAGATTATAACCCTAAGACTAGCGACAATATTCAACAAATAAATATGATAAAGTAAGTGAGAGAGAGTTGGATCCAAATTTGGTTTCTGTCCACTTGGACCGGTATTTGGACCCATTTTGTTTTGGGCGTTTGGCCCATTCCAATGGTACCTGTCCTAAACTACCAAGATAATAATAAGTAAATTTGCAAGGCTCCGACCTAAAAATAACAAAATATGAAATAAAATAAAAACAAAAGGTGGGATTTTGGCCCCAAAACTTCAACTCTTCAATTGGCCTCATATTCTCCAATTTTGGAGGACCTGTTCGTCAATTCAAGGGCTGGAACACTCGATGGAGAATTTGAGCCTTTATGGCTCTCGCTAAGAACAAGAGGGATGGAGGAGTTTCGTAATGAACTCCGACAGATTTCACATGCAACAAAGAAAGAAAAACACGAATAAATGTTTGATTACAAGAAAGTATAACATGGAGTAACACAACACCTCTTTTTTGGTTGTTGACACTGACTCATAATCACATAACTACTCCATTCAAAATAAATCATATGAAATGGATTGATTTCAGCTAAAAAAACACCTAGATGCCAGGTAATATAATCATTTTAACAAGATTAAATTTATACCACTTATTGAATAATGCTATGTCATTTCCTGTGAGGGATGAATAAAGATCCATTATTTCTACATGATAGAGAGAAAGAAACAGCAGCAAACCAAAAAAAAAAAAGTAAAGAAAATCACCACTCTTTAATCTTCAACTTGAAGTAGGCATGCATGAAACGAAATAAAGGGCCTTGATGCAAATGCCTTGAGAGTTAACATAAAAGAGACATCGAGTTAAAGCTTAATAACTTCCAACAACAAGGTTCGTCAGAGATATTCCAAAATAAATCCAAACCAGCTATAAGCTAACAAAACTAGACTAATCAAAATTTCCATGAAAGTCGAAACTCCACGCATAGAACATTATCCAGTATTATCAGACAGAAGTGAAAGCAAAAGATCTCATGAAGAAATAATGCTAACAAAAGGCTGCTATCCTAAGAAAAAATGGAATTTGCACTCATATGATGCTAGAATCAGTTAAGATTATGAGAAAGAAAAAACACATTAACACGAAAGAAGAACAACTACAAAATGAGCGAGATTTCATATTATTATTCTTCTTTTTTCGATCGATGAATGGTACCAAAACAAATCAGATTAACAGTTAAAAAGCAGCGAAATAGACAAATTTTTGGTCGTAAGTTGTTGCATCTAATGGACGATAGATGCAACAACATTTCTCCCATATCTGTCTCAAAATTCTGCCTACTAACCACAAAATAACAACACACATAAGAACACACCTTAAGCCTTAGATGACTATAACATATCCAACTTGAAACCAAACAGTCCACCATCAAACAACAACAAATAAAAAAAAGACTAGATAAAATTGAGAAAGAAGCAGAGGACAATAAGAAGCTTCAGTTCATGAAAGTGAAACATTCAATAAATAAATAAAATTCTGAAGGGATTTTCACCTTTTCAGGGGCAGCAAACTATGAGGAAATCAAACCGAGGAACGCGACTTAGAAACTAGTTGACTCCCCCTTTCCTGAATGTATTTCTAGAGCTATTCTGCTGTATTTTCTTTCTTAATATCTTTGCTCAAAAATCCCAACTAAAAAAAACCTCTAACTCCAAAAAATATCTCTAGAAATAAAATTTTACGGGATAATTTCTTTGAACTGAAAAGAGATTCTACTGTATTTTCTTTCTTAATATCTTTGCTCAAAAAACCTCTACTGTATTTTACTGTATTTTTTTTCTTAATATCTTTGAAATGAAAAGAGGATATATAGGGGGAATGAGGTCAATAATGTCTTTTTCTCAAAATTCAAATTTTCACCATAAAAGGGGAAACACACTTTTTCTGAGATTTTGACCCATTTCGGAAGAGGAAAGGGAAAATTGACGGTTGGGAATGGCTCCAATCGTCCTTGCAGCGCTACGTGGCATGATCTCCAGTCGCCAAGAACGATTTGCGTGATTTCCTCGCTGTTGGGCTCGTACAACTTGAGAGCAACGCGGGAGGAAGAAGACAACAACGTACTGCGTATTGGCCCCTATTGCTGCTACTTTTCTGCTTAGTGGCCATTGTTCACGTGTTGTTGATCTGGCATTGACGGAATCACGGTTTTTAGAGCTTTGAACGTCTAAAGTTTTGTGAATTTTGGAGGTCAAACGTCCAAGAACGTTCATGACATTCGAAAGGTTTGCCTTGAAATGTGCTTTTGTGCCTTAGTGTGTTTCGTCAAGTTTTACATGTTCGTTTGGATGAATTTGATGTGAGTGGTTCCTAACATGTGTACGAGTATATTTGGGTTGGAAACGTCTGCGCAAAACTCCCAAAGGACCAACCAAGGGGTCCTTGAGGAGGACCCAACTTGGGAGAAGAAGCTGCGTAAGACAGTCCCACCTACGGAAGGCAATCGATGCCCAGTAAGCCAGTCGACGCCCCATAGGTGGAGGGCGTTGGTAAAGACTTGGTCTAGGGAGATTAATCTCCCATTGTCAGGGTTGTGTCCCAATCAACGGTTGCCACCATGACTCGTCGATGGACGATGCCTCACAGGTGAGTGGTTGTCGATGAGACTTGCAATTTTATGTAGCTTCTCGGCCAACTCAAGGGTACTTTGGGGTTTACACCTAGCCTTCCTAATATTATTTGTAAGGTTTCTTAAGGTTGTTTTAGGTATTTTAAGTAGTTTTATAAGTCTATTACCCCTATTCAAGTCATTAATCAAAATCAAAATGCCAAACCCCAAAGAAGAACTCTCTAGAACACCATTGAAGCTTGAAGGGAGCTTGGAGCTTGTAGGGTGATTTCCCCATCAAATCTTCTTAATTTTAGTGGTCTAGCATCAATTAAGGTTGGTTTTCATCCTTGAATCTCTTTTCTTCATGGAGCCAATCTTCAAAGTGTTTTCTAAAGACTTTCTCAAAAGATGAACTTCTAAATTGTAATCTAGTCATGATTCTTGCATAAAACGTTTTGAATCATTGTATTATGATTGAATTGATTTTAATTTGATTATTTTAACCTAAAAATTCTATTAACCCATGCAAATTATCCAATCCTAGTTTTGACTATTTTATGGGTGATTTGATCATGTCTCTATACTATTGAATTCTTGTGTAGTTTACTTTGGGCTATTGAATTATGAAAGAATTATGTTAGAATCATATTTAGGCTATCCAAAATTGATTAATTCATATTGTATTATCTTATATTTATTGTATATTGAGATTATTGGGTTGAATTGGTGATCATGGCTATTTGTAAGAGCCATTGAGTATTGAGTTGGTTGGATTGACTATCGATTGAAGTTGTGAGATTGGATTGGTGGTATGCTGCCCTAAATCTCTATATATTATGTATTATAGGTCTTTCATTGTGATGATGTTTGGTATGGTCCACTTAT
Organism: Solanum sitiens; assembly: GCA_016801875.1. Classification (NCBI taxonomy): domain Eukaryota; kingdom Viridiplantae; phylum Streptophyta; class Magnoliopsida; order Solanales; family Solanaceae; genus Solanum; species Solanum sitiens. Next base: position 3,973,529 of record JABWTJ010000014.1, on the reverse strand, counting down.
GGTGAAGGTGCTTATGTGTTATACTTGTGAAGAATGTACCCTCGTCGTCATACTTTATGAATTGTGAAACAATGTGGCCTCGTCGACATTACTTTATGAACTATGTTAGTATCATGTACAACTTGAATATGTGAGTTTTGTGAAGGTCTTGATGACTTATGTGTAAATATGTGAAGTCATGTATGTGTTCTCCTAAATGAATGTAGGTTATCATAATAGGCTATAGTGATGCCTTGTATGTGTAGACTTGATGTTGAAGTGTGAATCTTCTTAGTTGACTATATGAACCTTATGATGAGTTATTTTGATGATTATATAGAAGTGTATAGGATGACTTGCAAGTATACTAAGTTTTCACAATGTGCTTCTTGAACGATATGCTATATGTGATAATGGAAAGTATATGTGTCTTGTTTTGGTTGACTTGTGTCCCATACTTAATACATGAATAATATGAATATTATCCTTGACTTAGTAGGCTAAATCACCTTTGTCATGAATGTATATGTATGAATGGAATATGATCTTGAATATAGCAAAGAAGGTCATTTATGTGGAACCTTTTAGAAAGAAGGTTATGATATCCTTGAAGTTTAAAGCCGTAATGGTATCCTTCTCGAGTGAGTGGTGGACTTAGGTTTGGTTGGCTGGAACGACATGAAGTCATCCTTAGTAAATTCATTGAGCTATCCTCTTAACCATTGTAAGGCAACCCTAGGGGACCTCCTTGGTAAGGTGTATTATGATTTGGCTATGAACTAGATATGGAACCTTTTCATGTATTCCTTTATTGAATTACTCTATGATAACAAAGGCTAGCACCGAGTGAGTATGCTTGGGGAGTGTCTCTAGTTGTATGATGAGACAAGAGTACAAAGAAATCCTTCATATTCCTTAATCATGTACCTACATGGGATGTGTCCTAGTTCTACCACTGGAAAGTAGAACACCCTCTATCGGAGTAGGGTTTGACTCCGGATCTATGTCAGTTATTGCCTATTATCATCATGTGGGATACATACTAGTGTTGGAGAAGTTCTATGAAGTTTAGGTAGTGGAATGGGACGCTATCTAGACATTGCACGATTAGGCTTTGAAGATTTTAGTGTGTGAGTCCGAGGTCTTCTCCAAAACCATTATGTGAATGTCCTTAAGTGTTGAATATATCTTAAATGACTTAATGAAAATCAATGACTTAAGTAAAGGAATGTTAATGAAAAGGTATCTATCTAGGGTAGCTTTGATGATTGTCTAGGTAGGATTGGAGAGGGTGTATAGGCATTCTCTTCATGTATTACTTAGGTGAGTCTTAGAGTAATTCTAGGTAGGAAGTTTAGTTTATGAAATGGGAATAATCTTATCTTAGGTAATCTAAAGGATCTCTTTGGTGTGTGTGAAGGGATTGTATGGGCGGTCCCTTCATAACCCACTCAAGTGAACTTTAGAATCACCTTTGGTAGGAGGGTCTCGTGTGTATGTGTTTTGATACGTTCTTGATGCTATCTTGTGATATGTGATTCATATGTGAAGTTAGTGTGATATGTGGTTTTCTATATTATGATATAAATTTTATTGTAAAAGAGCATGTTTTACTGTAAGCAAGCATATTTGACTAAAATGTCCGTTTATCATGATTTTATGCATTATACCATACTTAATACATGAAGTGTACTAATTTCATACATTTTGTCTATATCTAAAGTTGTAGGTTGAAGGTCAGAAGCATCTTGAAGCAAATCTTGGAAACTATAACTCTTTCAAGCGAAGTTGGGGTATGTCCTCACTTGATTCGAGGACACTACTATCTTAAGATTTCTTTCATTAAAAGTATTGTAATAGACATTAGTTTTCTATATTTTTGTTGTATTGGCCGTGTCCCAAGTATTCTTGAGTCTAAGAATGGCATATATTGAGACTTAGTATTTTCTATCGTTTTATATGAAAGATGTTTTGAGATATTATTTTTTGAAAAGTTTTAATTCCGCACTATTTTTTATACATGTATGCAATTAATGATGTATAAGGGCTTTTACAAGACCTCCGAGAGGTCAAGTACGCCGTGTTGCAATCTGAGAATGTCCTAACTTCTAGGGGATACTCTCGGGTCGTAACAAACTTGGTATTAGAGCATAAGGTTATGAAGTAATATTTAGGAATAAAAAAGTCTCAAAAATCCACGTCTAGTAGAGTCATATTCATTGGTGTGAGTCGCGACACATCCATGAGCGAGAGGCTATAGGACGATAGATTTTCCTTTCTTTTCTACTCTTGTGTCGTGCCGTAGAGTAAAAAGTTATGAGTGTCCTTCTTAATGTTTTTCTTTGTGTTTATAGGAAGATGACTACTAGAAGGATGGCTGCGACGAGTGTTGAAGAAGAGAGGGTGAATGAGGAAATTCCTTCTTAAGTTGAGCAAGTTGAGAGTTTTCAAGGTGGATAAGTTCCACAAGGTGCTCAAGTTCGTCAAGGTGCTCAAGTTCCTATTGGGGGTCAAGGGGATGAGGTCCCGGTGATTACCCGGACTTGACTAATGGAGAGATTAGAGAGGCTTTATTTGCCCTAGCCCGAGCCATGACTACTCATGTGACTAGAGACATTGGGCCTAGGGTGAATGCTTTGGAGAGTACTATGACCTCTAGATTAAGGGACTTTGTGAGGATGAACCCTCCTATCGTTCTAGTCTCTAAAGTCGGAGAGGATCCCCAAGAGTTTCTTGATGGTGTGTACAAGGTGTTGAGTGCCATGGGGGTGACTTCTAGGGATAAAGTGGAGTTAGCTTCGTACCAATTGAGGGATGTTGCTAAAGTGTGGTACACTCAATGGAAAGATAATAGGCCGGTTGAGTCGGGTCCCATAGAGTGGGAAGAGTTTAAGGAGGCTTTCTTAGAGAAGTACTTTCCCCGTGAAAGAAGGGAGGTGAAGGTTGAGGAGTTCATTAATCTCAAGAAAGGTAATATGAATGTTGAGGAGTATTCTTTGAAGTTTACTATGTTGTCTAGGTATGCTCCATCATTGGTGTCTAACCTAAGGAATGAGATCAGTAGGTTTTTGACATGTGTTACCGACCTTGTGAAAGAAGAGAGACGTACGTCCATGCTCCACATTGATATGAACTTGTCTAGTCTTATGGTGTATGCTCAATCCAGTGAAGAGTCCAAACTTAGTAGGATCTCAAGGAATTTGAAGAGGGGTGGATCCAATGAGCAAAACCAACCTAGATTTAAGAAGAGGGATCCAAACCATGATGGACCTAGTGCTCCTAAAGTCAAGGGTGAAGGTGGTAGTAGTTCTCAAGGTATTAAACCTACTTGCTCTACTTGTGGGAAGAATAACTTTGGGAAGTGCATAGTTGGTACTAGAAATTTCTTTGGTTGTGGTAATAATGGTCATAAGGTGAGGGATTGTCCTTCTATTGTGGCTAGAGAAAAAAAGGGAAAGCAAGTTCCTCCAAGTGTTCCGGAAGGTGATGTTCCAAGAAAGAATCACTTCTATGCACTCCGGGCTAAGGTGTCAAAGTCGGATGAAGATGATATAGGTAAGTTATAGTTTTTTCTCTTCAAGTGTTATGAGTTCCTTCTAAGTGGGAGAGTATGGTGAGTAGTAGAGTTGTGATTTGTTGTCTCTTCTATTCTATTCTATTCAAGCTTGAGAGATAGAATGTCATAGTAGCATGTTGCATGTTGCGTTGTGCTTAGGAGTCTTGTTGAAATTAAATTTCATTGATTCCTTGTCATGTGCATTTCATAAAGTTATGATTATGTTATAAAATGAGTTTATATGGTTTTATCTTTCATATTGTCATGCTTTCATCATAACTTGCTTAAGAGTAGGATTTTTGAAAATTTGAGCATGTTTCACTGTAAGGATTTTTGAATATTGACTAAATTGTTATTTTGTTGAAAATGGTTGTAATGTGTATAGTATTGATTTATATGAGCATGGTAATGTGTGTAGAAGGAGTTCCTCCTAATTTAAATGAAGAATGTGAGTATTATTGCATAATGAGTCGTAGATTAGTTTCTATCTTCTTGTTGTGTTTTGAGTCTCTTGAATATGTGAAATTGGTGTTCCTCATATATATGAGTTTTGTATTGTATAATATGGTTATGTGCTGCTAGTCTTGAGTTTCTTGTCTCTTGAAACTGCGTAAAATGAAGCAAGTGTCATTCGAGGACGAATGTTTCTAAGTGAGGGAGTATTGTCACACCTCCAAAACGACTTAGGTGAAACTACAGCCTAACACGTGTTTCATGAGGTTCTAAAGTCCTAAAATGAGTTATAATGATGTTAAGAGGCAGTGTCTAAAGTTTGGTGAAGTTTGGAGGTCAACAGTCCAAGAGCGTTTAAAAGGTTTGCCTTGAAACGTGCTTGTGTGTCTTAGTGTGTTTCGTCAAGTTTTACGTGTTTGTTTTGGATGAAATTGATGTGAGGGGTTCCTAATATGTGTACTAGTATATTTGGGTTGGAAACGTCCACGCAAAACTCCCCAAGGACCAACCAAGGGGTCTTTGAGGAGGACCCAACTTGGGAGAAGAAGCTGCCTAAAACAGTCCCACCTACGAAAGGCAATCGACGCCAAGTAGGCCAGTTGACGCCCCGTAGGTGGAGGGCGTTGGTAAAGACTTGGTCTAGGTAGCTTAATATCCCATTGTAAAGGCTATGTCCCAATCGACGGTTGCCAGCACGACCTGTCAATAGGACGACGTTTCGTAGGTGAGTGGCCGTCGATGAGACCTGCAGTTTTCTGCAGGGTCTCGGCCAACTCAAGGGTACTTTGGGTTTTTCACCTAGCCTTCCTAAAATTAGTTGGATGGTTTCTTAAGGGTGTTTTAGGTATTTTAAGTAGATTTATAATTCTAAAACCCCTTTTTAAGTCATTATTCAAAATCAAAATCCCAAACCCCAAAGAAGAACTCTCTAGAACACAATTGAAGCTTGAAGGGAGATTGGAGCTTGGAGGGTGATTTCTCCATCAAATCTTCTCAATTTTCGTGGTCTAGCATCAATTAAGGTATGGTTTTCATCCTTGAATCTCTTTTCTTCATGGAGCCAATTCTCAAAGTGTTTTCCAAAGACTTTTCCAAAAGATGAACTTCTAAATTGTAATCTAGCCATGGGTTCTTGCATAAAACGTTTTGAATCATTGTATTATGATTGAATTGATGTTAATTTGATGATTTTAACCTAAAAATTCTATGAACCCATGCAAATCATGCAATCCTAGTTTTGACTATTTTATGGGTGATTTGATCATGTCACTATACTATTGAATTCTTGTGTAGTTTACTTTGGGCTATTGAATTATGAAAGAATTATGTTAGAATCAAATGTAGGTTGTCCTAAATATATGAATTCATATTTTATTATCTTGGATTCATTGTGTATTGAGATTATTGGATTGAATTGGTGATCATGGCTATTGGTAAGAGCGTTTGAGTATTGAGTTGGTTGGATTGACTATGGATTGAAGTTGTGAGATTGGATTGGTGGTATGCTGCCCTAACTCTCTCTATAGTATGTAGTATAGGTCCTGTATTATGATGATGTTTGGTAAGGTCCACTTATGGTGGCGGTGCTTATGTGCTATACTTGTGAAGAATGTGGACTCGTGGGCATTACTTTATGAATTTTGAAACAATGTGGCCTCGTCGGCATTACTATATGAACTATGTCAGTATCATGTAAAACTTGAATATGTAAGTATTGTGAAGGCCTTGATGAATTATGCGTATATATGTGAAGTCATGTATGTGTTCTCCTAAATGAATATAGGTGATCATGATAGGCTATAGTGATGCGTTGTATATGTAGACTTGATGTTGAAGTGTGAATCTTCTTAGTGGACTAAATGAACCTTATGATGAGTTATGTTGATGATTCTATAGAAGTGTATAGGATGAATTGCAAGTATATTAAGTTATCACTATGTACTTCTTGAATGATATGCTATATGTGATAATGGAAAGTATATGTGTCTTGTTTTGGTAGACTTGTGTCCCTTACTTGATACATGAAGAATATGAATATGAATCCTTAACTTAGTAGGCTAGAGAACCTTTGTCATGAATGTATATATATGAATGGAATATGATCTTTAATATTGCAAAACGGGTCATTTATGTGGAACTTTTTAGAAAGAAGGCTATGATATCCTTGAAGTTGAAAGTCGTAACGGTATCCTTCTCGTGTGAATGGTGGACTTAGGGTTGGTTGGCCGGAACAGCATGAAATCATCCTTAGTAAAGTCATTGAGTTATCCTCTTAACCATTGTAAGGCAACCCTAGGGGACCTCCTTGGTGAGGTGTATTATGATTTGGTTATGAACTAGATATGGAACCTCTTCATGTACTTTTATTGAGTTACTCTATGAGAACAAAGGCTATCACCAAGTGAGCATGCTTGGGGAGTGGCTCTAGTTGTATGTTGAGACTAGAGTACAAAGAAACCCTTCATATTCCTTAACCATGTGCCTAAATGGGATGTGTCCTAGTTCTACCATTGGAAAGTAGAACACCCTCTATCGGAGTAGGGTTTGACTTCGGATTCCATGCTTAGTTAACATGGTCTATGTCTTTTATTTCCTATTCTCATCATGTGGGATACATACTAGTGTTGCAGAAGTTCTATGAAGTTTAGGTAGTGGAATAAGACGCTATCTAGACATTGCACGATTAGGATTTGAAGATGTTAGTGTGTGAGTGCCTAGGTCTTCTCGAAGACCATTATGTGAATGTCCTTAAGTGTTGAATGTCACTTAAGTAAAGGTATGTTAATGAAAAGGTATCTATATAGGGTAGCTTTGAGGATTGTCTAGGTAGGCTTGGAGAGGGTGTATAGGCATTCTCTTCATGTCTTACTTAGGTGAGTCTTAGAGTATTCTAGGTAGGAAGTTTAATCTATGAAATGGGAATAATCTTACCTTAGGTAATCTAAAGGATCTCTTTGGTGTGTGTGAAGGGATTGTGTAGGCGGTCCCTTCATAACTTACTGAGTGAACCTTAGAATAACATTTGGTAATAGGGTCTCATGTGTATGTGTTTTTATGTGTTATTGATTATATCTTGTGATATGTGATTCATATGTGAAGTTAGCGTGATATGTGGGTTTCTATATTATTATATAACTTTTACTTTAAAAGAGCATGTTTTACTGTAAAAGAGCATATTTGACTAAAATGTCCGTTTATCATGATTTTATGTATTATGACATACTTATTACATGCATTGTCCTAATTCCATACATTTTGTCTATATGTAAAGTTGTAGGTGGAAGGTCAGGAGCATCTTTAAACAAAGCTGGGAAACTAGAACGTTTTCAAGCAAAGTTGGGGTATGTCCTCACTTGATTCGAGGACATTACTATCTTTAGATTTCTTTTATTAAAAGTATTGTAATAGACATTATTTTTCTATATTTGTATTGTATGGGTCGTTTCCCAAGTATTCTTGAGTCTAAGAATGGTGTATGATGAGACTTTGTATTTTCTATTGTTTTATATGAAAGATGTTTTGAGATATTATTCGTGTGAAAAGTTTTAATTACGCACTACTTTTCATACGTGTATGCAATGAATAATGTCTAAGTTCTTGTACAATACCTCGGAGAGGTCAAGTATGTTGTGTTGCAAACCGAGAATGCCCTTACTTCTAGGGGGTACTCTCGGGTCGTAACACTGGCATCAGTACATTGAATGTACGAGTATGCGAGTTGGAATATTAAATGTCACTTAAGGTTGAAAAGGAGTAAGAAATAAAACTTACCTTGGCTATGTTCAACTCATGATTTACTAACTCTTATTCAATATATGCATTTTAAAGGTACATGCAATATAGTTTCCTGCTTGCTTCACTTCATAAAGTTATTACTACTTTTGAAAATTTATCCCGAAGGCTTTTTACTTGTTTAAATGTAAAAACATCAGTAACTATTAGGGATTACTTAGTCCCCTTACAACTATTGAGAATGAACTCAACTCTTTACTCTTTCTTAACTTGTGACTTGAGTCTTAAAACAAAGTTAAAAAGGTTTGTTAAAGACTCTTGGAAATTTTAAGAACTCACTCACTATGACTTGCTTCTCAACTATAAGACTTGATTATTAACTTCTTTGACTTTGATCATAAATTTCCTTGAATTAGAATATGGATTCAAGGATCATGTTCTCATGTTTATGGATGATTTCATGATGTTTTGATGTACTTTAGAGTGTTGGAATAAACTAGGATTTATAGGTACATCACTTAGGAACTCGTACAAAAAGATGGGGAAAATAGGATCTCCAGGTGACCCTGGCGCTCTATGAGGCGCGGGGAGCTAATCCTGATGAAATGAGGTTGTCCTAAGGGGCTCTGGTTGGCACGGCGCGCCAGGCCCTCTCAAACAGAGGCTGCCCTGAGGGGCTCTGGCAGCCGCGGCGCCCCAGGGCTTTCAGACGGGATTTCCGACTTTTCTTCTCCGATTTTTAATTCTAAACCTTCTAAACTCCAATGGATATTCCCCCAAACACTTAGGATCACTAATTTCCTCCATACCCAATAGTTTAGACACGTAAACCAGCCCGGAAACACAAATCAAAACCACTAAAGGTACACTACAACTCTACAAACAAGATTTCAACAATTGTTCATCAAGAACTTAAAGATTTATCATTCAATAAATACAACAATTGTTGAATTAAACATATTGGTGTGTAGGTGAACAAACCCAACACAGAAATATCTCACATACCTCGACAGGGATCACCCCCGACGAATTCATCTAGCGAAACCTTACCGTTCTTGAAGAATTCTTGATCTTCTTCTTCGCTTCTCTGTTCTTCCAAAGCGCTAAGCGCTATCAACTTTTAAAAAACTGAATTGGGACTTGGTTTTACCCCTAATAAACCCTTAAAACGAATTAGGCAATACTAGGGTGACAAGACTTACTAAAGTCCGGATTGGACTTCCCTCAGTCCAACAGCCCAACTTCCGTAAGGCATATCTCCCTAATACAACATCGAAAATGCTCAAACTTTGCGCCGTTGGAAATATCTTCCCAGGGACTTTCCAACCATATAAAGAACTGCTCCTAACTCCTTCTGAGATAGAAGTTATGACCATTTGAAAATGACCAAAACTCACTTTCTAAACTTAGGAAATTTTCCAGATTTTTCATATTCTTTCCAAAAATAACTATTCTTAGTTTCTTTATTTAATCCTAGATATTTAGGGTTACGAGATGTTACAAAACCTTTGTCGGAACCTAGAACGATCATGTACATCGGATATTGAATGTGAAAAGTCACCATCACTAATATTTGCCCTCTTTGCTTCCGTAGACCTTTCCTTAAGCTAATCCTCTTTGATTTGTTGATCATGAATCTTAGACGTGAAATATCCATTTTTTAATGAGCATGATGGTAAGACATTCCTAAACCACCAACCATTTTAGACGCACCCGAGAGAAACTTACTCATCCTTGCCCTCAAGTCAGCAACAATAAAAAAGCATATTCACAGAATCTTGTGAACTTCAAACCATACTCCTTCACCCTCATATTTCCTTGACGGAGGTTGATGAATTCAAGTACCTTTTCATCCCTCATCTCAATGGGAAAAAACCTATTAAGGAAAGCACCCTTAAACTTTTTCCAATCAAGAGGACACGCATCAACGACCCTCTCTTCCTTCCATTGGTTAAACCAAACTTGAGCAACTCCCTTAAGGTTGTAAGCGACCAATTATGCCTTTTCCATGGCGTCACATCCATGATCATCAAAACCTCGTATATTTCATCAATGAATACTAGACGATCATCCTCGACCTTGGAACCATGAAACATTGGGGGTTCATTCTAGTGAAGTCTCTCACTCTAGTTGACACCATACATATATTTGGGTTCACGGTGATAACAACCTCCCTATTGGATTGTTCCGTCATGGCTTGACCCAACACTTGAAAAGTAGCTCAAAACTTTGGAGTAATCACTTGTTCGGCCAAAGGGCCAAAACTTGAGGAGCTTCTCGTTCCATATTCTCATTGCATTCCTCCTAACATATGCTCTTTGAGGGGCCATATTCTGAAACATATCAGATAAGGATTAAGAGAGAGACATATAGAGCTACACTGTATCGCACGACTTTAAAATAATGAACTAAACATCTTATAACTTCCTATTCATAAATGTGGCGTGCTTTTACACTCATGAATAAGACTAAACACGACGTGGCTTATGAGACATCCTAGGACCTCTAAACCTTGTGCTATGAATAATAAGTTTGTCACGATCCAAATTTCACCATAGGCATAACATGGGATATAAGACCCGGAGAGGCTCTGCACAAGCCACATAGCATACATCATACGAGACAATAGAAGTAAAGACTTTAAATTATAACATTTTATGCATCAAAAGATTTTGACAGAAAGCGGAAGTTTAACATAAGTCTAAAGCCATATAATACATCAAAAGGAAAGTGATTGGAACTTAACTCATACATCACATACAAAGTCTAAAATGAAATGACATAAATTAAAGATATAAAGTGAATCATTCCTTGGAACATGAGGACTCACCAATAACTAGAAGAATCCAATAGATATCTAGACACATGTGTGCAAGGTAGGAACATCGGACTCTACATTCATGAGATAATGTTGGCATAAATATGCATTAGTACATGAAATGTACTAAGCATGGAGCAATATGCATAAACTTGAACATGATGAATAGATGGTTCAAATAATGTAGACATGGTAAATATTTGGACATTTTAAACAAAAGGAAGTAAAACATGAATATCATAGGATATAGTCAAAGCATTTGAAATAAAGGATATATGATAATTTATGAAGAAAATATTGTCTTTTTGTGAGATCTTAGCTTTATCCGACATTAAGACAACGAGAGTTATATCATGGAATCTGGTATATCCCTCAAACCAAATGAAGGGGAATTTACTTGCAAAGGTAGAATCCGTGCATATTATTATTTGCTAAAGTGGATCCACAAGCTAGGTCATTTAAGACAATCCTATGGGGATACGTAGTTTGGGACTAGAGATTGCTACTAGAGAATCTCCTATTTGAGCCTCCACCTCAAAGCTCTCTCGGTGCTATGTCTAAGTCCCAACAGAATAAATAAAATTCAAATTTCTTTACAAATTAGGAAAGGCAATGATCAATACCAATTCACATCTTTCAAAATTAAAACATGCAATATCTCCTTAAACATAATTCAACATAGATAAGAAATATTTCACCAATGTGAATCCATATGTGAGAAATACCTTTCACAAGCATGATGATAATATCACGTGGGAAAACCTTTCATAATATCATTAATAATTTACTTTCAAAGCATCAATAATAATTTATAATTTCATAAAACATACATATCTTCGGAATTTCATAAATCAAAGGTTCATGAGTGCATCGTAGGTTGATAATTGAAATTTTATAATATAGGTAGGAGTGAACATAATTTCAAAAATATCATTTAGTAACATTGAATCATGCATTAGAAGACTTAATTAACCATAATCAATCATCATAATGAAACCCATGAAACTGAATTTAAACCCTTACTTAAATCAATTGAAATTGAAGGGAGAAACTGGAAACCTTGGGGACCCATGGAGGAAGGACCTCATGGGTGGATACCCACATACCTTGATATTTTAAGCACAAAAAAGGGAGGATTGAAGACTTGAACGGAACCCTAGATCTTCTTATTCTTCCTTAGCCTTGAGAGAATTTGGGGATGATGGGTTTGGTTAGGTTTAGGGAATTTAGGAGAATGAACTGAAAGTGGGTAATTTGGGGTTTAAAAGATTTATATAGGACATAGGTTAGAAGGCAAAATGAAATAATTTTGATTAAGAACTATTAGAAAAAAGATGTAAAAGTCACTTAAAGTAACTGCCGGACTCGACATATGGTTCCGATCCATACTGGTCAATCGTAGACCATCTACTGGAACCATAATTTTACCTAACTTTTGACACAACATTTCTATGTCTCGTAAGTGTCCCTGCGGTCCGTGGATACCAACTGTAGCAACAAACTTTAACCTTCAAAATTTCACTAAGTCTGGGACTCGTCCATGAGACCTACCCTGCTAGGACTCGAACATAGGATGATGGACCATCCTGGTGAACCTTACAAAGGATACTGGACTTCATTTTAGAAAATTATTTTACCCTTTCCTAGGGTTTGTATCTACGTCCCGTAGAATCTTCTATGGTTCGTACATGGGAGGCGTAGACACAGCCCGCAACCCAAATTTCTTATTTTCCTTCTTTCCAAATTTGAGGTGTTACATTAGATTAGTAAGAGCATCAAAAGGTGTACCCGAGATTGTATGTAGTAAAAATGAGGTTCTAATTAATTTTATAATTTTCTATGTGTTCCTAGATATTATATTTGAGTTATCAATGTAGAATAGGTTGGTCTAAGCATTAATTATTACCACTAATTATTCTAGTTAGGTAGATATGAACTTATAAGGACAATGTTAATGGGTCAAGAAGGAGAAGTCAAGCTATTGAGAGCTAGATTACGCGGCCTTGTAAGCAAATTTGGTTAAGTATTATACATAAGAATTCTAAAGAAGCGGGAAGAGGTTAAGTGAAGCATCTCAGGAAGAACCCTAGAAGGAATCTTATTGCCTCCACGTAGAGAGTTTAGTAGCGATGCAATTAGCATTTCTTGAATATTAAAATAAAACAATTGTTGACTAGTTAAACGATGATGGAATAGCTCCATAGCTTCAAAGTTTAAGCTTCAGATCTTAGGGGGAGACGATAAGATGAGAAGCCAAGTCAAGTTTCGAGAATCAGATAGTGATGTGTTCAGAAAGACGTTTAGTCTTATATCAATTCATACTCTAACGTATTTCTGAAAGTTCACACGTTACAACATACTATTTATACTTCTAATATAATAATTGTGTTCATGACCTACACTCATACACTTCAGATAGATTCACATCAATGATCAGTTCCCAGAATGTAATTCAAGACTTTTGCCCATTGATTTCAATCTTCCTCCAAAAGGTTATAGATATCAATTTAATGGTATGAATCTATTCATATTAAATGACAATTTTTTTCATATTGAAGGGTGGTTATGACTGTTTTAAAAGAGTTATGAATATTCCGAAAGGTTGTGATTTTGTATGTAGGACACTAATCATTTGTTCTACTACCCTTTGTTGGGTATAAATAGAGATGTTTTCTCTCATTTTTAATAAACAATTATTTCTTATCTTCTACTCTTATTTTTCTTGTACATAGGTATTTAATGTTGTCGATTGAGTTCACAATTCACTAGAGTTCGCATTTCCACTATACTGATGAGTAGATCGGTATATTCAGTTGTCACGAACCGAGCCTACACCCTAGATGTGGTTGGCACTCGAGAACCATTGTTGGTACCCAAGCGAACCCTCATCCTAGCTGACTACAAGCAGAAGCTCAAGAATACACAAGCATCAAACTGAAAGAAACGTGTATAACATCATACTAATTCTCAAAACTTTGCTGAATATACTAAGTATGACTTAGAAGTTTAAATAAAACATGTGAAAACTAAAAGGCTCTCACAAAATGTCTATATATGAAGCCTCTACTATATATATACGAGTATCGGGACAAGACCCATGACTCTCAAAATGTTAATAATACTAACAAATCATAAAACTTGAGTCCTCCGAAAGCAAGGAGGTCTTACTCAAAAGCTGGCGAGTAGACGAAGTGATGATATCAACAGACTCTTGTTGAGTATTCTAAGAACCTATATTCGCATCATTAAAAGATGCAGGTCGAATGACATCAGTACATTAAATGTACGAGTATGTAATATAGCTTAATGACAAATAACTGAAAGAAATGACTAGAATAGATAACAATGTACTCAAGGTGAATGTAAATAAATAAAGGAGTTAAATCATTTAAAACTTTATAAAATAACGCCTCATCTCTGAACTCAACATTATAAGTGTTATATAAAAAGTCACTTTAATTCTATTGGAGATTCTTTAACCGAAAATCATCACTATGAGCTACGTGGATAGAACACCTAGTTGGTAGACAGGATCACGAATCAAAAGGTAATACTGGTAACAATAGTTTTACTTGACAACAAAAATAATTAAGCTACTAGCTTTTTACAAAATCATTTATCTGCGTTTTTTACACTAGTTGTCCTTGCGAATAAAATCATTGTTGATAGTAATCATTTGTACCTGTGATCCTTCCTCTGATTTCTTCCCTGATATCATATCATCGGAAGGATGTTCCACAAGCTGGTTGAATTGTGGTTTCATTGGTGAAAAAACAATGCTGCGGTTTTTGTTCTCCTCTTTACGTTTGTGTTTTTTCCAATCTTATGTGCCTCCATCATCTTTTCAAGGAAGGTCCCTACTTTGCATGTGTAACACTAAAACGTGAATCCCCTAATGTTTTGCTTTTCATGATCTGTATTCTTTCTCATGTCATCCGCATTCTTATCTATCAACAAGGATGGTGGATCATTATTGTTTGGAATTAATATTTTTTCCTAAAAAGAACTTCAGAAATAATTAACACCTTTTAAATTACATGTTTTCTCTAATTGTTCTTTTTTCCTAAAATGAACTTCATTACTCATTAACAACTTTTAAACGATATGTTTTCTTTAATTGATTTTATCCTAAAAATGAACTTCATTTTTCATTAACACCTTTTAAATAAATGTTTTCTCTAATTGTTGTTTTTTCCTAAAAAGAATTATATCTCTCATTAACACATTTTTTTAAAAAAAAATTGCTTATTTCTCATTTACACCTTTTAAAAACTCAACAATATCACGACATAAAGATTAGCAGTGATTCTTAGGGTTGGAGATAAAATATCAAAAATATATATATTTGTTGTATGAATTTGTTTTTCTTGATGGCTTCTTACTTGTTAATATTCTATTATGTCGTGCATCAACATAAAAAATAGAAATAATTGGAGAAATAATATTAACTTTTTAATACAATCAACTATAACTTCAATCGAGTATTATCAAATATCATACTAAATTAAGTTTAATTTATCGATTACTGTGTATACCGAAATAAAATTTAAAAATTTAGTATTTGATATCTTCTTTTAATTACCAATTATCGAACTCAAAATTTGAAAATCCCGAACCTAACTCTGAACACGCACCCTTAAATTAATTTTTCCCAAATATCCAACTATTTTAATTAACGAAAAGGGTTTTGTTACTGATGATTAATTAATTATTACAAAAGTTGGAATCCCTCCAATAGTTTTACTTTGTCAACTTTATCTTCTACATGATAGTAATATTTGTTCCTAAAAATAAATAGATTGGCTCCTTAATAATTAATGATCTTATATGAAATAATCAAGTATTATTAAAATATTACTCCATCTATTTCATATTAACTGAATTTTTGAGATCTTTTTCATTATTCAAAATAGTTGAATAGTTCAATGTTCAAAGATGGATGTTACATTTTTTTCAATATTTGTGATTTTCCTTAAAGAAGTTTGATATTTTCCAGGGAACAAAGTGCACTACTTATAAAGTTAATCATGATTTAAATTATATCCTCTATATAGTGGAGTATAATATAGATGTCAAGTACACCAAGAAGTTAATTTCACCATTATCTTCATTACTTCCCTATATTCGGAAGATAACCTCCATTTTTATGATCATTACTTGTTAAGGTATAAGACTGTTTTGTCGGGGTGAAGAACACCTCAACTAAGTGGATCCACTAAGCTATGCTTAAAAAGAAATAAGGAATCATTAAAAAAGTATGACCTTTCACCCATGTAGGCATTCATGGTTTATGAGGACTTTGAGTTTTATGAACTCATCCCCATATAGATGGTCAATACTACTCCCAATAATATATATACATGCGCATATGTTTAAAAACACAATTTTCCTAATGTTTGAGATAATTGCTCGAAATATCCTCTTTAAAGAGGTAACTATTCTTGAAATATCGTTAAACTCATGACTCATTTAGAAATCAAAGTTTCTCTTTTATCAATATAAATGTGATACCTTTGGGAGTACTTAGTTCTCTTATACTCTTACTCAATTCATACTTGAAAATTCTTTCGAAAAATATATCAAAATCATATTATGATATGATCATTGATGACTTGGGAAGTCATACTGCATAAACATTGATGGCATAACTACATGCTACATTGCTTAAACATTGATGACATACTCAATTGTCATACTAATCATGCTTTAAAAACTCTTTCTCAAAACCCATTTTTACTGCCTCAAAACTCAGTTTAAAACTCAAGTGTTGATTTTAAAAATCTTCTTAAGATTTATAACTCAATTCATAGGGTTCATGCGGAATTATGGATATGAATGACTCATCTCTAGGATCTTAATAGCAATATGGAAACTCAGTACTCAGAACTCAAAACTCAATGATACTACTCATCTCAAAAATACTCAATCATAGGGTTCATGCTAAAATATAGACATGAACGAATCAACTCAACAATATTAATGCATAGCATATAGAAATTCAATAATTAGGAATAGAATTTAAAAAGGAAACGGGAATTTAAGAAATCAAAATTAACTCATTTCAAGAATACTGAAATCTTGGGATAGAATGTTGATTGATCTTTTAATGATTTGAAAGTAGATCTAGGGTGTGAGGACGAACTAGTCCCACACTATGACCCTTACATACCTGAAGAACAATGAAAAAGAGCTTGATTAGAGGCCTTTAAACACTAGCTTGAAGGAGAACAATCAAGAAACCAGTTCTTAATATTCTTGAATTAATTTCTTGAAATCTCTATGGCCAAGAATTCTAATTTTCATTAGTGATTCATAATTGTATGGAGGAATTTTAGTTGGAAAGAATGGAATTCTTGGAGAAGAACTTACTTTTAAAAAGAATCTTGAAAAAGATTGGTAGAATCTTGAATAAAAGTCTTTTACTATTATTATTCCTTAGGGTTTGATAGAGAAGAGAATGATGGCTTAAGAGATGAAAATATGATTGTTTTGGGTCTTTAATTAGTCAAGAAATTCGTTTAGGATTTTCTTAGAGGTAAAAAGGCATAAAATACCATTTATTATGTTTATTGTCGGTTAATTCATCACAACATTGTATCATATTATTAAAATGGTCAAATTGTTTTACTCAAACCTCGAATTGTTACGAAATTGGTGGCGTTGGAAATAAGATTCAACTACCTTTAATTTGATATGTTATGGTCCACGTAACTCTTTATATTCTAAGAGATATGGTTGTTTGAAGTTGACCGAAGTAGAATCTTACATCAAAAAACTTAATCGATAAGACAACTTTCAATTCTACTTTGTGCTACGAATTTCTAGTGACCTTAATTGTTATCCAAAATCATTCCCACACTAAATAATTTACTAGTACATATATGGGAAAATTTAAGAATCACCTTATATGACCCTACAAGTAAATGAAGAATGATTCGAGTTTTAACATAGAAATTTTTGGGGTGTTACAATATCTCCCCCATGGGATCATTCGTCCTCGATGATGACTTGTCTGAGAATGGAAAGGGGTTACTCTTACTATATTAAAGTCTAACTCACAATCGCAAAGTACATAACATATAGTAATTATTCTGATCTAAATCACAAGATTCAATTTTATACATTTATAGTGAATCTCATCCCAAGAATACTTCTCATTATAGTTACCTTCAACCAACTTTGAGACCATATCAACAAAAAACCTAATGCATCATGCATTTTCCTACATGTTAACAATACTACATTCAATCCTAATACTATAACCACTCTATGGACTCCTCCTAACTAATCCTTCTATGAATTTCTAATCATCTCTATAAACTGAAATTACACGCATTACTACTAGGAACTGACTAATTGCTCTCATTTAACTATCACTCATGGTAAAACCTCATCCTCTACTTCCTCCACATTTATAAACTTATATGGAATAAGAAGATCACCACTACCACAATAAGAAGCATAAACCCTCTTCTTCTATCATTATTAAATTACTATCAACAACATCGCTATAAAAACCGTAAAGGATCACTGAAAGAGCTTTAGTGTGAAAGATCTTAAGCAAGATGCATTTGAGATGTATGATATACGAATATGCATGACATAACATTATGTTTCTAGCCATTGATAATAAATCATGAATTTTTGAGACTGAGCATACCATAGGACATGAATGCTTATATGAATATTTTCATATATGATATGCATAACTTAATAAATTAAGCTTGAGATTAATGGGCTAAAGTCTTTTCCCCTCATTGTGAAAATTGAGCATATATGTGAATCTCACTTAGTATATGAGCATAGGTCATGAGCACAATTATGATATAAGAATATCAACAAGATGTTGTAATAACTTCACTTGAGTAATACACAAGATTATGAATGGATTGTCATATCCCTAAAACTATTTCTGAAAACATCACTATCTCATCCTCAACACTTGAATTGGTTTCTCATCTTATCATCTCCCCCTTAGGTTTGAAACTGACACTACAAAGCTGTAGATCTATTCCATCATCTCTAAACTGGTCTACATTCGCTTTATTCTAATACTCGAAAAAGCTTATCTCATGGCTAATGAACTCTCCATATGCGGGTACTGAGACTCGTTCTAAGATCTCTTTCTAAGATGATTCTATTGACCTCTTCTCATTGGTTGATAAGGCCACTTAATATAATTATTAATAATCTGCTTTCTCCTTTATAGACTACTAATAACATCCTTCTAGGTTCTTATCAACCTAACTGGAAGAAGCTTTGAACTATATTTAAGAGGCTCGTCATTGACTATATAAAATCCCTTATACCAAAATCTTAAGGGAAATATTTAATGCTTACATCAGTCTAATCCACATTAAAAACTCAAATATTCTATCTAGGCATACATAATAAATTATTATCTTAATTGGAACCTCGTCTAATTACGTACAATCTTGGGTACACCTCTTGATGCTCTTGTTACTCGAATGACTTAGCCACACTTAACTATTCTTATGTAAAAGTTATAATCTCATACTTGTACAACTCATATTCATTGTACCTACCCTCTTGATTCCTTACCTACTCTACGCCAATTGTACCTAATCAGATCTCAAACTAACATCATCACCCTGATGTTGTCATTGATTTGATCACGACACTCATCTCAAATTCAATGTTAGTGTATATTTCTAAACACGGATATCAATATGATTTCTCTGTTACTATACTAACTTACAAATGCTAGATAAAATTAAGAAACACTCGCTCACTAAGACCTCATAACAAGTTGTCGATCTTTATCTCTCTATCTCCCTACTTACAAATTATCGTCACATTAAATTTCATGACTTAAGTACTTTTACTCTTTCACTATTTATCATTGCCTAATGAGTTCTATAACCCTCTAAAAATCACGGGATCTCCCAAAAATCAAAAGTCTGGCTTAGATCTATCACCTCATGAATACACATGTTCTTCCATTCAACACCTACACTTGGTCGTTACTAACACAATGACACATGATCATAAAATCCTTTCTAGTTAAAGTATATTCTAAGCTCATCCTAACACATACCTCTATCCTCTATCATGAACTTCATAAAAATTATTATTCCTTAGTTTACTCAAATAGTAAAACTCATCATTAATAACTTACTGGGTGCTTGACTGCATAATTTGTCTCATCACTATCTCCCTTTATTAGATTACTGAACCTCTGCGTGCATTTTTCTAACTCTTGGCACTTTTAATACTACTGCTTATAATATCACAACCCACATTATCTCTTCAGGTTGAAAAATATACCACCCAAACATTCCAAAACACACTTCCCTTATAAAGGTCTCATACAAAACAAGGTTTAGAGAAGAGATTCTAGGAGTACATCTCGCTTTTAGCTCGAACACATGATTCATATGAATATGAGTGCATTCTTTTGAATCTCAATATTTAATCTCACTCACGGGCTTCTCTCATGCACCTCTGCAGTCTCATGAATTTCTGAAGTTCTTTTATTGAGAATAACTCATAGATAAGGATCTTAGCTTTGCTTTTCAACTAACTTGAGTATGACGGATAGTCGAATGAATCTAAGAAATGCACAAGTTTGAATAAGTTCCTTATTGCTTAGTTCCAGTGCACGATTTAAAGTATGAAACTTTTCCTAAATGTCTATAGTCCCTCATCTATAGAAATAGGGCCCTCACAACAATAAATAAGACTATTTGACACAGCTTCATAAAAAACCTAGGCCCCTTGAACTTCGTGTTTTGATACCAAGTTTGTCATGACCCGAGCCTACACCCTGGACATGGCCGACACTCGAGAACCAGTGATTATACCCAAGAGAACCTTCATCATGGTTGACTACAAGATGAAGAGTAACTCAAGCATACACAAGCATCAAACTTAAAGAAACATTTAAAAACGACTTTCTACATCTAAAATATTTGCTGAATATACTGAGTATGACTCATAAATTTAAATAAAACATCTGAAAACTGAAAAACTCACAAATGATTTGTCTATGAAGCCTCTACTATATATATACAAGTGTCGGGAAAAAACCACGACTATTGAAATTGTAACTAATACTAACAACTCATAAAACTGGAGTCCTCCGAAAGCAAGGAGGTCTTACTCAAAAGCTGGCGAGCAGACAAAGTGATCTCCATGGACTCTTGTTGAGGATCCTAAGAACCTGTATCTACATCATTAAAAGATGCAGGTCGATTGACATTAGTATATTGAATGTACGAGTATGTAATATAGTTGAATAAAAAATAACTAGCACAAAAGACTAGAATACATAAAAATGTACTCAAGCTGAAATTAAAGAAATAAAGGAGTTAAATCATTTAAAGCTTTGTAAAATACTTTCTCATCTCTGAACTACATAATAAGTGATATAAAAATACAATTTAAATCTATTGGGATATTCTCTAACCGACAACCATCACTATGTGTTACGTGATGATATCATCACATCTTGCCCACGCTGCCAAAACTGTCATATACCTTGTCGGGGTATAGAACACCTTAACTTAGTGGATAGATTAAGCTATGCTTAAAAAGAAATAAGAAATCATCGAAAAAGTATGACCCTTTACCCATGTTGGCATACATGGCTTATGAGGAGTTTGAGTTATCTGAAATCATCCCCATATCGATGCTCAATACTACTACTAATAATATATACTTATTCTCATGTGTTTAAAATCATAACTCTTCCTCTGGTTTGATATAATTGCTCAAACTATCCTCTTAAAAAAGGTAAATGCTCTTGAAATATCTTTAAACTCATGACTCAGTTATAAATCAAAGTTTCTCTTTTATCGATATAAAAATTAATACCTTTGGGAATATTTAGTTCCCTTATACTCTTAGTCAATTCATACTTGAAAACTATCTATCAAAAATATATCAAAATCATATTGTCATAGGATCATTGATGCTTGATAAGTCATACTGCATAAACATTGATGGCATAACTAAATGTCATACTGCTTAAACATTCATGGAATACTCGACTGTCATACTAATCATATTTTAAAAACTCTGTCAAAACTCATCTTTACTTCCTTAAAACTCAAGTGTTGGTTTTAAAAAGATTTTTAAGATTTATAACTCAATTCATAAGGTTCATGCAAAATTATGTTGTGAACAACTCAACTCAGGAATTTTAATAGCAATATGAAAACTAAAGACTCAAAACTAAGCGATCGTACTCATCTAAAAAATACTCATTAATAGGGTTCATGCTGAAATATAGACATGAACTAATCAACTCAAGAATATTAATCCATAGTATATAGAAGTTCAATGATTAAGAATAGAATTTCAAAAACAAATAGGAATTCAAGAACTAAAAATCAATCCATCTCAAGAATACTCAAATCTAGGGATAGAATCCTAGATTACTCTTTTACTAATTTGGAAGTAGATGTAGGGCGTTAGGACGAACTAATCCAATACTGTGATAGCCTTACATACCTGAAGAACAAGTTTCTTGAAGAATCTTGAAGAAGAACTTGATTAGAAGCCTTTAAACCCTATCTTGAAGTACAACAATCAAGAAATTCTTTCTTGAGATTCTCGAATTAGATTTTTGAAATCTCTATTGCCAAGAATTATAAATTCAATTAGTGATTCAATTTTATGGAGAAATTTGAGTTGAAAAGAATGAAATTCTTGTCGAGGAACTTACCTTGAAGAAGAAACTTCAAAAAGACTGGAAGAATCTTAAATAAAAGTATTACAGTGATTTTTCCTTAGGGTTTGAGAGAGAAGAGAATGATGGATTAATTCATAAAAATCTGATTGTTTTGGTTCTTTAATTAGTCAAGAATTTCGTTTAGGTTTTTCTTAAAGGCAAAAAGAGAAAAATGACCCTTTTTAATATTTTCCCATTGACTAATTTGTCACAACACTGTATCAGGTTACTGAAATGGTCATAACTTTTTACTCAAACTTCATATTGTTGCAAAATTTGTGGTGTTGGAAAGAAGATACAACTATCTTTAATTTGATAGGTTATGACCCTCGTAAATCTTTATATTATAAGATCTATGGTCATTTGAAGTTGACCCACGTAGAATCTTTCATCAAAACTTGATCGATAAGGAAACATTCATTTCTACTTTGTGCTAGGAGTTTCTAGTGACCTTAATTGATATCCACAATCATAGCCACACTAGAGAATTTACCTTTACATATATGAAAAACTTAAGATTCACCCGATGACCCTACAATTAAATGAAGAATGGTCTGAGCTTAAACTTAAAAATTTTTGGGGTGTTACATAACTTAGGATATATTTTATTATCTCAGATACATTTAGGAGAATAAATTCCTTAAGAATACAGCGTTAATTCAGTTAGCTTCACTTTTATCCTATTCTATTTCATTTTATTTCAATTCTGTTACTGTTTTGATGTTTCTTAAAACAATCAAACAAATTACCTAGTTTTAAAGAAAATGGGAAACATAGTACCTCCAATTACATTCACAATCAACTTCACCTTTTATTTGCAGTATCTAAATAATAATGTCACTCAATCTTGTTGAAGCATGTGGAAGAAGTTCATAAGCAATATAATAAATTTCACGTATATACTAATTGGGTAGTTAGTGAACTTTTATTTCCCTAAAATATAGCTACATGTAATTGCCTATGAATAAGTAAAACTAATTAACTGAAAAATCTCTACATTACAGGTGTATTTATTTTAAATCGGTCATCTTAAATACTAACACGATAGAAACAAAAGAAGGTTACACTGTATTAATGTCATTTTAATAATGAAACTCTAAGTTTTAGGTCTTGGATCACCCATGTGTACTATAAGACCCGATCCAACCCGATCTTACACAACCCAATTCATTTTTTTCTCAAAAGAAAATTAAATTAAGATAATTCAGATTTTGAAAATAAGATGGAACTATTATTAAGTAACTGCTCAATCTCTATTTTTAAAATGGTCTTCTTCTTTTATTGAAACGAACGTAACAATCAACCAAAAGGGACAGAAAAAATACAAAACATGACTGATTGTTTTCTCAGATTAACATCAACACACAAAGAATGACATTTAGGGTGTGTTTGGTGATGAAGGAAAATGTTTTTTCTAGAAAATATTTTTATTGAGAACATGTTAATTTCTGACTTATTTTCTCATGTTTTGTTGGTGAGTATAAAATATTTTCTGAAAAAAATATTTTTTTGTGTTTGGTTGGTAAATGAAATACATTTCCCACAAAGTATCTTCTATTCTAGAGAATAGAATATACTTTTTAGGAAATTAATTTCTAAAACCAGAAACTAACCACAAAATTGATCTAAGACCTAACCCTGACACCCAAACTAGGATAGCATCTCGATGACCGTTCCAAAATCCGACAACGCTACAAGAAAAAGCTTTATTTAAGACCAACATTTAGGGACGAGTTAATAATCCCGTCTCTAAAAGTACATATATTGGGACGAGATTTTATTTCGATCTTTAATTCTATATGCTATTGTGAAGGCTCTAAATATGATCTCTAGAGAAAGTAGTAACGGGTCCCAAATAAAAAATTAAGGCGTCTTGTGAAATATATTGAAAGGCGGGAACTTCATATTTTCACCAAAATTGGCCGCCTAAAATTTCACTATTCATTAAAATTCAAAAAGAAAAATAAAACAAAGAAAAGAAACTTCAGTTTATTTCCCAAAAGATATCGTGCAATCAAACAAGTGAACAACCCTAGCAGAGATTTTACCAATCTAACAACAATCTTCCCTCAAAACGATCTTAGTAAATCTCTCAACTAAAAATGAGAAAGCACAGGTCTTCCTAGCAGCAAACCCAGGCCACGTCTCATCGATTAGTGTTGCATCTGTACGTTTTCTAAGAATAGAGAAAGCAGAGGTCTGCCTAGAAGTGATCTACACCGAATATATATATTCTATTCACACGGATCTAAGGTATGCCTCAACTTCTACGAGTTTATTTGATTTTTTTCATCTAAAGTCGTTATTCTGTTTTTTTTATTCGAGTTATAACTCTGTCTTGTTTGAGTTATTGTTCTATAAGATAAGATGCTGATTGTTTTATTAAAAAAGATTCAGTTTTGTAGTGAAATATGATCCCAAAACGAAGGGGATCGATCAGTCCTTAAAGAATTAAGAGTTCGTAAAGATAAGTATAATGAACTAAACTTTAAAAGAGGGAATAATAACTCAATGTACTAAAACAATAGTAAGAGATAATATAGAGAGAGTTCAGTTCAAATCGATAAATCTTTATGAATTACAAGTGAACAAAACTCTCTCTTGTAATTGCTGAATGTTAAAAATGAGACAAGTGATTGCAGAATGTTAACAGATTAAGTGAGACAAGTGATTGCATAACGTTAAAAATGAATAAGTAAAACAAAGATTAGTTTTGTTTGATACTGAAACTGACGAAATAGGTAAAACACAGTAGAACTGATGCAAAATGACCTCCTGTGGTGTTGCACATAGAAGATTGAAAGACTGAAAGTTTCGTTTGGGTCTAAAACATGGAAAACTTTATAACTTTCAAGAAGATACATTCTAATAGCTGTTTAAAGCATTCTTTCAAACTTTTTTAGTTGGTTCTCTGATCTCTGTAACTTGTATATCAGCTATGCATCCTCTTCTATGAGTTTTTTTCCTTCTTTAAACTTGACTTGTTTAGTGTTTTCTTCTTATAGCATATATAATGTGCATAAAGAATCCATCATATTTTGACGATGAAATTAACTCGAGTTGATGAAAGATGAAGAAAGCAATAGAACTGATGCAAGTTACCTC
The DNA here is from genome assembly GCA_016801875.1 of Solanum sitiens. NCBI lineage: Eukaryota > Viridiplantae > Streptophyta > Magnoliopsida > Solanales > Solanaceae > Solanum > Solanum sitiens. The sequence goes on along the minus strand of JABWTJ010000014.1, from coordinate 3,948,191 downwards.
TTGTATATAATGTACATAGTAGGCAGAAACAACGATAGTTTCATTTAGGTTTCAAAACTTGGAAACTCATGATTTTCCAAGAAGATACGTTCTAATAGTTGCACCATATTTTTTTTCTGTTGTTGTAAAACTGAATCACTGGCTATTCTTTTTCTTCAACTTTCTCGTTAGCTTCCTCTTTTCGGAGCTGAATTTTTCTTCTTCTCTATATTTGTTTTGTTTGAGTTACACTACACTTGTTTGAATTACTCTTTTTCTCTGAGATTAAGTAGTCAATTTTTTGAAGTATATTCAAGTTTGTAGGATGCCAAAAATAAGGGGATCAGCCCTAAGAGAAATGACTGCTCCTAAAGAAACAAAACAGTGAGCTACTCTTGAACAGAGGCACCCACATGTAATGAGTTAAAACAGTGTTCAGAGAGAAGAGATAGGAATTTGTCTTCGACTCGAGAAATCTTTTTTGAATTCCAAGGGAATGATTGCTTACCTTTTAAGACTAACAGAGCACGCGGGGAAGTGGTTGGAGTTATGGAAACTGATTTAACTAAAAAGCCATGTGCAACTAATTCCTAAAAGATTTCTATCTAACTAAAATAAATTAATAATTTCAAAAGAAACATTGAATTATTATATATTATAAGTGGATCATACTATAGTGTTTTGTGTGTGTCTAAGGAATCGATGAAATTATTTTTACAATCAAATTAACTCTAACTCACAAAAGATGTAAGAAGCAACAAAACGGATACAAATTACCTCATGTGGTATTGTACATAGAAGGTAGAAATAGTTGTAGTTCTATTAGTTACAAACTTAGCAATCTTGATATCTTTCAAGATATATGTTATTACAGTTGCACCATATATTCGTCAATTCCTATCAAACTTAATCTCCACAAATTTATCAAGAAAAAGTGTAAATAACAGATTGTAATGAACTTTTAGAATCTTAAAGATGCAACTCATGAGTTCTTATAGTTATGCATCCTGTGGTTCTATATATAAAAGGTAGAAAGAATGATAATTGTCGTCATGATTTTTGTTTTGCGGTGGGGGTCACATGATTGATTTCTCCTTTTGATTATTGATAATTAATACTGTTTAAAACTCCTATTCTTGATTACTTTGATTTTCTTCATCAGTTCACTAGTAACTATCTGAAAGACTACTTTTATTTTATTTTTCACTTAACTGGACATAAATTGTTTCCTTATTAATTTTCTACCTGTGGCTTTTTTTACAGGTTCAATACGAAAACTGAAAATGTGGATGGATCAAGTATTAAATGTACAATCAGATACACATTTGTTGCGCCCGGGTAAGTTGGAAAGGACGAGGACGAGGGATTAAATCTTTAATATCAAAAGGAAAAAATCCAAGTAAGTGTAAGTTGAACTCTTAGGATACTAATAATAGTTCTCCATGTCCTAGATGTGATGGTGCCCCTACTTCCTATGTTGTTGCATTTTGTGCAAACTCTATAGCGTTCTTATATTGATTCAAAGGCTGTAGATTTAACTGAGTTGTCACAAGTGATATGAATTTGTGCAATATGTGCAAGTTATTTGAATTTGATTTATATTTGTGATCTGTGTAGGTGATTTGAATTTGAAGAACCTGATGGTGCCAAGTGATTCGAGTGCTTATTAGTTCCCATCTGTTCTTCATTGTGATTTTCTGAGCCTTGCAGACCATTCACTATTTGGACCTGGTTGTGTTCAGGTAGACTATCCTCCTTCCTGTTCAATTTATTTTGAGATTTAGAACAACCATCTGTTTGTTCAATGCGTATCTTGGAGTTGTTGGATTTTCTTGTTAGCTAGATTTAATGTTGCTCCTCTAGTAGGGACCCCACACGCCCCTCCATTCCTTTCTACTTGAATTAATCCACCTAAGGTTCATCGAGATAATTTTCCTTGCCCATTCCAACTCTCTTCTTAAATAGTTATCACCATCGCTTCAATTTTTTGAATTTTCAAAGAGTTGGACTATGAATTCATGGATGAAGAGTCGGTGGTTGTTCGGTCACCTTTATTGGGCGGGAGAATGGAATTGATCTCTGTAGTTTCTTTATGTTCCATGCATTAGTGAGATACAATTTAAAGGTCACTGCAAATATAGCTTTCCTCTGTATTTTTATTGATTTCTATTTAACTATAATTGTTCTCTATTTTTTTTTCTGCACATAAAGTGATACATCTTTTTCCACTGTTTCCAGCGAACACACCTTTTTTCTGCTCAAATATACATAATGATATTTCTTCAAATAAGTATTGTGATAGAAAAATCACTCATCAGATTGCAGCTTCTGGTTTTCACCATTTTCTAGCAGTAATCATATCTTCTTGCAACTCATCAATTAGTTGCCCTCATTCTTGGTTTCTATCTTCAGCACAAACAGTTTTTGATACACTTAAATCACTGTTGATGTTTTCCTCTTCTTTTTTTATTCATGTTGTTCCTTGATATGTATAGGCAGGGGTTATTTTTCCTCTTTGATTCTGGCCTTTATTCCTCAGTATGTTATCTTCGTCTACATCTGATCTGATAAGCCTATTGTTACTGTAACTGTTTCCAATGAATTCCTCGTCTTATTTTATGTTTTTCTTATAATAGGTAAAACACTGTAATGCAATCTGTAGACGTTTCCTCGTCTTAATATACAACTCTCTTAGATTTGGTGCAATCACTGTAATGCAATCTGTAGACGTTTTAGACTTGTGACACACTCTCAAGGATCAGTTTGATATTGTTTGGCTCCTACACGGATTAAGAATTGGAAGAGAACAATAATAACTTGCTTGTTTCCTCTGCTGCTACACAGATAACATGGTTCCTTTTCCTGACAAATTTATATCTTGATTGTTAAATTCCTTCGCAAGAGCTTGTTTCCCTTGAACCATAATAAAAATCTTTTTTATGAAATTTTTTTCTATTTGTATTAATCTTTTGTCTTTGAAACTCTGTTTTTAAAATAGATTTTGATTTTAGGTTCATTAATCTTTTTTTTAATGTGTTTATTTGCTGCTTTAAGTTGGCATTATTTGAAATATGACATTTACTAGATTTCTGCTTTTGAAATATGTATACAACACTTCAACATTTAGAATCATATAGAAGGCTATGCAATGTTGTTGTTATTAGACACAAACCACAGTTCAGTAATAAATTATAGACCTTAAGCATAAGAATATTATTCTTAATTATGTATATTTTCTTCGAAACGTACTGAATTACTAATGTCTATTCTACTTTTGACAACAGTCCATGAATGTTGCTATAAGTTGAGAAACGAACAAGACTACGTATTCTTCACATAAATTTGATTTAAGAATTTACATGTAGAGAGTTCACTGAAAACCTCACTGGATTCCCAAATTGCTAGTTCATTTTTATCTTCTTTTTCTTAGTAGAACCATCTGTGAGTTCCAAAATACTGATTTACTCCTTTACAAAAGATTTATTAATCTCAAAGATTCTTAATCATTTTTTTATTATTTTCATGCAGATTATTGATATACCTAGATAACCCTTGGTGAATTTTGGATTCTTTTGTGAAGATTGAAGTTACAAGTGAACATGAAAGTTTAGAAGAAGCATGGGACAATTAATATTTTGCTAGAAAAGTTATGACAAACTTGAAATTGTGGCCTAGCTCGGGATATTGTTCATTTGTTCAGTTGATTTTGTAAGAAAATGTTGAAACTAGCATGGGATGTTAATTTATTTTATATTTATGGCAGCCTTTTGTATTAAGATATTCCGTAGCAATCTTATATTTGTTGAGAACACTTGTAATTTTTTTGTGATATAAAGATCCAGATTGGTGGTCAACTAGAGACCAAAATATTTGCTCGTCCCTAAAGGTTCATGTAGGATGGGATTATTTATTGTCTCTAGAAGTTTCATCTAGGATGAGACAACTTCTTGTCCCTAAAGGTTCATCTAGGAGGAGGTGTTTCTTATCGAAAAAAATAATCTAGGACGACGTAGTTGATCATAAAAAAAAAGTAATCTAGGATGAGACAGTTGCTCGTCCCAGAAGATTATTCTAGGACGAGTTAGTTGCTAGTCTTTAATGGGATTTGAAGACCAAGAAATGACTAATTTTCCAAGAAGGAAATCATCAATTTGGGACGAGATATGTAGTCTCTAAAGGTGTTTTGGCGACTAGCTTTATTGTCGTCTCTAAAGACAGTTAACGACCGGCAAAAGGAACCCGTCCCAATTAACCTTCAGCGAAGAAGCCTTTAAGGACGGGTGGCGACCAGCCTTTTCCCGTCTCAATAGACTATCTCGGACTGGATTTAGACTTTCTGGGACCAGATTTCCCTTCCTTAGATACTGTTTTTCTTGTAGTGAAACGATATCTAACCAGGATCTTCCTCAGACTTCCGACACGAGATACTACATTAAAACTAGGACCCAATCCCGACAATTGATGCAGGACCCAACTTTCGATCAGGACCCGACTTGACTTTTGACCCAAATTTTGACTTTCAAATTGAAATGCGACCCTAACTTGCGAACCGGAACCTAACTTTCAAATAGGAAAATGATTTCTGTTCTTAAAAATAAAAATTTATTTTTTTTAAAAAAGAAATTGGGGGCAGGGGGGCTGGTAGTGTCACGACCCGAGCCTACACCCTGGATGTGGCCGGCAGTCGAGAACCATTGCTTGTCCCCAAGCAAACCCTTAGGTGAGAAAGACTTTGAACCCTAGAATCATCATATTGTGAGAAAACCTTTCACATTATATCATATTCATGCATGCGTATGCATATGAGAACAATCTTTCAACAATCGAACAACTAGATCATAATCATAGACACTTCACTCCCAAAGTGTTCTTAAAGAATATTCAAAGACTTCATAAAACATGCATTATATCATAATTTCCCTTTGCTCATGTCAAGTCAACACATATAGATTCACTACATTAGACATGAATATTAACATAATTCAAGTAACTCAATCACTACTAGCAGAATCTCATAATATCCTTCTTTCATCAACATACCCACATCACAAGATCATAATTAGGTAATATAGGGATTTAATGGATTCTTGGGAATTTCAACATAAAAACCATATTAAATCATCAATTCAATCATAATATAAAGTAATTCAGGCATTAGAATCAGTTTTCAAGGAATCCATGACTTGGAATCAAACCCTAACTTTTGGGGATTTCTATCTTTTAAATTGGGATGTTGAAGGGACTTCATGGATAAAGAGTTACCATACCTTATCAATGAAACCCAATGAATTTGAGAAGTAAACCTCTTGCTCAAACTTCATGCTTCTTCTTCCTTGAAGTTCTAAAGAGAGATTTTCTTTGGAGAGGATGAAGTTTTAGGACTAGTTTTGGGTTTTAGAAATAATGAGGTAATTGACATAATTTAGTGCTATAAAATCCTTATATAGGTGATCTAATTTAGGCTAAAACGACCTCACTTAGTTATTAATTGAAATCGGAAAACCCCAAAGTGCCCCTATACTAACTCCTCAAACAGTCCCTAAGTAATTACCCACGAAACCACGTCCACGGGTCGTGCTTGGACCTACGTGGCGTGCTAGTGAACCGTGGTTGGATGACTGGGACTTGGCTTTTATCATGACCCGGACCATCGTGATTGGCACCCAAACTAGCCCTTGTGTAAGAACCCTTAATACAAACTACTTAATACAAAACAAAACATTTATAGATACGAAAGCAAATTTAAATGACTAAATACTGAAGTTCCCATAAATTTCAAAAGATCTAATAACGAATTGCAGAATTAAATGCCTGAAACGTGAAAGTCAATGTACAAAAACTCTAACAATTAACCCAAAGTCTAAAGAAAAATGGGTACAACCCAACTAAACATAAGAATATCTAATGAACTAGTCTAAGTACAAATAAGATGGACTAAACAAAGGAGAACTCATGGCAGCCCGAAGAACTAGCTCACCCTTGAATTCGAACGATGATCAATGATATTCTAAGTGATTTCTCTCAATAGCCCCATGAAGATGCTCGGTACTCAACAAAGAAAGAGCAAGCGTAGTATCAGTACACAATTACCGTGTACTGGTAGGATTATGCGGCTATCTCACTAAATGCAACATACATCAGTCAATACAACATAATAATATGAATACATCAAACATATACAATATCATCATCACTTACGAACAAGTACAATTTCACCTTTCTCAGATGCATAGTTATGGCACCAAACCCTAACAGTTAGCATACCGGAACGTGGTACCCAATTCAATATTTATGCCGGAACGTGAGTATTGATCCCATATTTATGCAAGAACATGGTAACTGATCCAAGTTAGTCTGTCGGAACGCAACACCCGATCCATTCAAGAATCCACATCACAATCACAAGTATATTCTCATAATCATACAAACAAGTCATAGTTCATGGCATTCAACATTCATCTATCCTCATTTACAACAAGTGTGATCAATAATGCAACATTCGTATACGTATACCTATTATAATGAAGCAAGAGCAAACATATATCACACAATCATGAAATCACAACCATCACATACCTAAAAATAAGATTGTATCCCCTATGAAACTATATTATTCCTGTTATGCCGTAATTTATCTATCCTTAGAAAAATCACTTTTTGAAATGTTCTAAGTATAAAACAATTTGAGAATAATACTTAGAAAGAGTCGCCACTTAATTTTTTAAAGAAATTAAGAAAACTTAATTTAAAAGATTTCAACAGATTAAATCTTAATAAATTTAGAGAAAATGGATAAGAGGTTCTTATTTACGCTTCAAGAAGGTTTTTAAGGCATTTGAAACGTCCGCTAACACGCGGTTATCCTATGACTTAGGTTAATTATTTTTACTATTCTTATGAACATGATTTAATATAGTATAATAATTAACAATATTCTATCAACTTTAAGAAAATATTTAAACAAAGATAATGTTTTTATTTTTATTTTAAGAAAATGGAACCTTAAATAGAATTTTTGAAATTGATTATAAGTAAATAGAATTTAACCAAATTAGATTATTTTTTTTGAATCATTTTAAGAGATAATAACTCAAACCAAATTGATCAATTTGAGTATGAAAAACAATTTTAAATTAACGGAAGAATAAAAGCTTCGCCTAACTTAAAACAATTTTTTAAAAATAGTAAAATGTGGTTAAGTGAAAAGCATTAAAGAATATATCTTTTAAGAACATAGATTTGACTTAACTAAAGATATTAATTTTACTCATATACTTGACATAAAAATAAATGATTGCAAAAGATGTTTAAATAGTAAACCAACATAAAGAAAATAACTCATCGTTTGAGCGATTTAAGTAAGTTAATTACCAATTCTAAAGTGAGAGTTAAATGAAATTAGTCAACATAATCAAAACAATTAGGAGAGTGAAAGAGAAAATGAAATTGGGCCCCTTCTTGGGCCAATTTCACTGCAGATTTTTGGGTTTTAACCCAATCCCGTTTTTGTATACATTGGCTGTATATCAGTGTATATCAGCGTGTATACCAGCTCTTTCCATGTATTTTTGGCTTCCGAACACCTGTATTTCGCCTCAGACTTATAATTTTACCTTTTGTGACCTGTATATCTATGTGTACTGAATGTATACAGTGTATACATATCGTATACATCCATTTTTTGGGTACTTTAGGACCCGCAACTTATTCTAGCCCTTGTAATTCGCTGCCTTTTCAACCTTTCTTGGAGCAGCGTTCCGGGGTATTTAAGTTGAAAAACGGGCTGACTCGAGATGGGATGAGTACGGGCCTTTACGGCCTTCTCAGAATGCAAGGGAGAGGAGAATCCATTCGGACTCGGAAGGGGTGAGTTCATACAAACAAAAGAAACAAATGAATCAATGCCAAACCACACTACTGGAACTAACAAATATAAATTCGAATCGAATAAATAATGCAAATGAAAGTAACAGAAAAGACAAGACTAGTATTTACACTTAAACTAATTCACAAAAATAATATCTTTAGTGAAAATATAATAAGACATGTCTAAAGCAATTTTTTAGTGTACACAAAAAGAAAAAATAGAACATATGTCCACATTAGAGAACTGCAAACAAAACAAGTGACATTCATATGTAGAATACGATAAGAGGTATTATTATCTATATGTTGAGCCAACAAAATAAAATGAAAACAAAGTTGCTGCCTGCCTACCTTTTAGCTATGGATAGTGAACAACATATTCCGAATATTTGATTAAGCAATTCAACTTGATAAAAATGGATAGCATATTACATAGTCGCAAGCATTTTTTAGATTAAAACATATAACTGAACCATTTAATGATTCGAATCAGCACGGTAATGAACACAATAACCAAACTTGAACCACAACAACTCACACGAGTAAGTCACAACATCATACCAATATCACATATTTAAACACCAACCTTTCTTGGAGAAGCGTTCCAGGACGACAAGCTTGACCACAAAGCAACTTTCACCACGAACTTCGACTACACAAGATTCCGATGAACTCAAAAAATTGAAAATTATATTATTAATTTTTTTTTGAACTCTTGACCTTAAACTTTTGAAGACATTTGAGGCATGTATTATTAGATGGAAAAATCTCCCTATCGATTCCTTTTTTTTTAAAACTCCCCAACTGCTCTTCTCTAAAACTTCCTCTCTCTTTTTTTTTATCACCCCCCTTCTTCAATGAAAACTAAGAAGTATAATTATAGAGAGGTGAAAGGGCATATTTTGAGGGGGAAATCGGGTGTAATTTTGAATTTGAAATTCAAATTGAAGTTCTATTTCGAGGCAACAGTGGAAGTGATGGGAAATCCCTGAAAATAGGGGAAAAGGGACGGCGATGGTGACGATTAGGCTTCTAGGTTATGGGCTCTGCAGGGTTGTTAGACGATAACAGGGGTTGTCTTGATTTGCTGCTGAATTTCCGCGATTTGGTCGCTGTAATGGAACGAAGAAGAAGACACGATAGGGATGGAGTCGGCTACTGTATATTGCTGCTGATGTATAGTTGTTATTTAGTGTATTGTATAGGTGGGCTGGAAATTGAAAGAATTGGATTGTAGGGAAAATGAATGGAATTTTTTTTAAAATGTCAATCTTTTAACATTTAAGAGGCCTCATTAGCAACACTTTAAATATTTATTAAAAATGTCAAAATTTTAGTTTGTTATGTATCTTGTTTATGTTTTTATTATTTGTTTTTATTTAAAGAATACAATTATTTAATAACAAAAGGGAGAAAATAAAGGGAGAGAATATTTCAAAAAAAAAAAAGGTAAGGATCACTTAATTTTCTATCAGTTACATCAGAAAACTCAAACTTTGTTCTTTTTTTTTCCTCCAGAATTTTAACAATTTTTAAATTGTATTCATTCCACTATGTACATTCGAATAGGTATGCCAAATGAATCTATAGTTATTTAAGAAACATATTTGTATTCATATATTTTTTTCCCTGTGTATTTATTTTTTTCTTCAAAAATTTTGTATTTCTTATTCATTTCAATATGTATTTTATTTGTATTTCTAATTATTCTTGTTTTTATTTAAAATTTGTATAATAATATATAAAATACAAAAAAATAGTATGATGAAAAAGTGAGAATGAAATATAAAATTAAAAAGGAATAAGTGAATATTTGTTGTAATCATTCTTAAATAAAATATATAATTAGTTGGCATACATTTAGAATGAATACAAATTAGGAACAAATACCAGATTCATAAACTATGCAACATGATTTTTGAATGAATACAAATATTAATTGTATACATACGATTTTAAATACAAATTGAGAAAGGATATAAAATTCTGAATTTTTTATAAAAAAAACAATAGAAACTAATATGAAGCGGTTCTTCATATAAATAAAATACATATCTAGTTGGTATACATTTGAGACGGATTCAATTAGAAACAAATAAAGATTCATAAACTATACAACATGAGATTTTGAATGAATACAAATATTAATAGCATACATACTAATTTGAATATTAATTGAGAAGGATACAAAATTCTAAGAAAAAATTATATATACAAAACAAACTAATACGAAATTGTTCTTGGTCTTCAATAAGTTTTTCGAAATCTTCAGGCACCAAAAAAAATTTATTTATATTTTACTGATAGAGGGAAATCTCAAAGACACGACAATGCATGTACCTTTATCAATGGGTGAAAATTATTTTGAAGGAATTGAGAGATTTCTTGAACAAATTGAAAGAAAATAGAAGAAATGATTTTCACAAGAAAAGAAAGAGTACAATGGTGAAAAACTCAAGAGAGAAGGAAAAAAATTGAGAGTAAGAACCTAGAAAGAGGGGAAAGTGAGGCAAAAGATTTTTTCTTCTTCTTTTTTTACACGTATTGGTGAGTAAAATTAGTGGAATGTGGGGCCTGATTTGAGAAATAAAAAAAAATTATTATATTAGGATTTATTTTATTTGGTAAAAGATTGACATATTGACATTTTCACTAATTATTTTAAAGTATAGATATTTTTAATAATTATGTTAGGGAGTTTGACTAGTTTGCTAATTTTCCCAAAATGAAGGAATTGGGGTTGGGCTGGGAATTATTAAGTGGGAATTGGGCTGAGAATAATAAAGTGGGCTGGAAATTGACTCAACTTTGGTCAAGTAGAGCAAAATATTGGCGGCTTGAATGCAATGGCCCTCTCGGCATTTGAAGATGGTGGCCCTCTTAGCGTTTGACGATGCAATGGCCCTCTTGGAATTTGCATATACGATGGCCCTCTTGGCATATGATATGATGGCCCTCTCGGCATTTGAAGATGATGGCCCTCTCGGCGTTTCAATATGCAATGTCCCTCTTGGCATTTGAAGATGATGGCCCTCTCGGCGTTTGAAGATGCAATGGCCCTCTTGGAGTCTTGAATGCAATGGCCCTCTTGGCATTTGAAGATGGTGGCCCTGTTGGCGTTTGACGATGCAATGGCCCTATTGGCATTTGCATATACGATGGCCCTCTTGGCATATGAGATGATGACCCTCTCGGCGTTTGAAGAAGATGGCCCTCTCGGCAATTTAAATATGCAATGGCCCTCTTGGCGTTTGAAGAGGAAATGGCCATTTTGCATTTGCATACATGATGGCCCTCAGGGTGGTTCACATTACCATGTTTGTTATCAACGGGATTCATGAATATTTTCAAATAGTTCTTGATGCTGAAAACATGTAATTTGATATCTTTGTAGATGCTTGTACATGTTGAGAGTGATGTCTTCACTTGTTCCCATTTTGAACATTTTTTGTTCAATGTGACTGGTGCTTTGTTGGAAATTTGAACGAGGTGCTGTTTCTCGTATTTTGAATTGCTGCTTTTTTTCTAAGAACTTCAGTGACTTTTTTTTCTCTATAAAATAGTTGTCAATTTCGGGGATCTACTCGCCCTTTTGAATTCTCTATATTCTTTGAATAGAGAAATATGATGATCTTGAGGCGATCTTATAGACCTGCATCCACAGAAAAATTGTTAATTTTTAAAACAAACTGATCTGTGTTGTTTTCTTCAAGAGCTTGCTCCTTGTCTTGTTGTCTTCAGTTGATCACTCCAATCTCTTTCTTCTCGATAGACATAAGATGAAATTATACAAAAAATTTTATATAATAAGAAATCCTTAAGAAAAAAAAACTTTTTGAGAATAAATTTGAAAAAAGTCGCTGTCAAATGTCATGTCATGCATAGCTTAAATGAACGTCTTGGTTTAAACTTTTGACGTATCCAATAGCTTGTCCTGGAGAATTCAGAATATCCTTGAAGCTTGAGAAATTTCTGACTTGGTTCTCCCGAAGTCCTCAATAGTTGGAAAGTTTTGTAGTTGACTCTGAAATCCAATGGTGCTTGAGATTACTGAAGTTGACTTTGAACTTTAATAATGCGAGAGATTGTTTAGCTTTAAACTTTTGATCATGCTTGAAATGTTCAAAATTAACTGTATACTTCTAGTGATTCTTGAAGAAATTTTTGAACCCATCCTCAAAAATTTTGTCCTAGTTAGATGTCTTGTAGTATCTCAAATTTTTGATATATGGTTGTAGATTTTTTGAGTCCCTCTAAAATATTGTCCTAATTGCAATTCACAATATGACTTTAGTCTTGATTTGTTTGGGATTTTCTTCTTGAGTTCTGTCCCGGTTATATGTCTTGGTGTACCTCGAACTGTTGATACATGACTTGTAGAATTTTTAAGACCCCCTCAAAATTTCTGTCCCAGTTGCAACTCACAATGTATCTCAAGTCTTGACTTGTTAGGGATTTTCTTCTTGAGAATTTTTGAGTTGCTCTCCAAAATTTTGTCCCGGTTATATGTCTCAGCATATCTTGATTTTTTGATGTATGACTTGTAGAATTTTAGAGATCCCCTCAAAAATTATATCCCCATTGCAACTCACAATGTATCTTAAGTCTTGAGTTGTTGGAGAGATCCTCTTCTTGAGAATTTTTGAGTCCCTCTAAAAAATTATGTCCAGTTTCTATTGTAAAGAAAAATAGACATCTTACGGGAGATATGACCGAACCCTTGTGGCGCCTACGTATTCTTTTGAGGCAGGAATCAGGTCAAACGTAGTTCCCCTCTCGAGGGTTAAGAAATTATAAAATTTTGATAAAGAAATGACCGAGGCCGACATAGGCCGCCTACGTATCTCATTCTTAAGAATTCAGGTCAGACGTAGTTCGTATTACAAAAGATAATTTCCTAACTATAGAACATAAGATGATTACAAGGAAATGATGTGATTACAGGGAGAAAACAGAAAAAGTTCTGAATCTTCAAATACTAAAACTCTTGATAGCATCTGAGTCAATTGACCACTTAAGATGAATGTCTATGCTCAAACCTGTCATGCCATCAGAAAAATGTATCGATAGATTGCCTGAGCAAGCTCTTGAGTTGTCTTTCTGAGCTTCTATCAGATGAACCTTGATTTTGGCTTCTTTGACACATTCATCCTTTGCTAAATTCACTTCTTCTGTATCATCCAGATCCGACTTATATTGATTCTCGAACCATTTTAAATCTTTGGCAATGTGTTCACATGTCATGATTTTCTCATCATACTCTTAGAACACAACAGTATCTACTTTATTTGTTCAATCATCTTGTGACATGATATGATATTGACAGATTTAAAATTAATTTTACTAAAACAAGCACAAAGGTTGTTAGATAGAAAAGTTAAAGCAAGTGGAATAAATTTTTGCAATAGAAGAGACTTCATTGAAAATAAGGAAATACGAACTTTGTCCATGATCATGGGCCATTTTGCCTTTTTCAAAATACTATGAGGAAAATAAAAAAAATGACATAAAATTCATCTTTGTCTATCAAGATGAACTATAAGTCAAGAGCGGCGTGGAAGTCCAATTAAGAACTTGTTCCATTGACTCATCATCTCGTACGCTTGATGTCTCCATCAATTCCTCCAGCATGACATCGCCTTCTTCAAGAAGATCCCTAGTTCCTTATCTAAGATTATCATCATTGGCATATTCTTCTACCAGAAAAGACGGATACAAATGCAGCAAAGGCTTTGGCGAAACATGATTGACCTCCTTCTTGCTCTGATCATCTATTGGCAGTAAAGCAAACGCTTGATATGGACCCATGACCACAAATCAGATTTATTAATTATGATCAATGACTACAATTTTCTCAAGGCTATCAAGGTTTGTTGGGATTACGGTTTTATCCACACACCAATTTTCTTCGACCTCGACCATGTTAATAGTACACTCTCCATGATTCAACATTGAATCCATATTAGCATTGTCTATGACACTTTGAAGAGTTACAACTTTTTGATCAATCAAATCTTGAATTTTATGCTTCAAGTTGATGCAATCTTCAGTTGTATATCTGACACCTCCTGAATGGTAAGCACAATGAAGATCGTCCCTGTAATGTCTGGAATTGACATTTTTTGGGTCAACTGTTTGTACCAGACCGGCTACTTTCAATCTCTCAAAAGTTGAGTCTGGCTTTCAACCAATCGAGTAAAAATTCGAGGTTGTTTTCTCTTAAGTTTTGGACAAGGAAAATTTTGATTATTTCGTGGAGGTTGAGGTACTTGATGATAAAGTGGAGGGTTTTGGCGAGTAGGTGTCTGTGTTTGGAAATTTGGGTATTGTGGAGTTGGGTAGATATAAGGGGCATTTTGGTAATTTTACAAAGTTACTTGGTAATTTGGTTGAACATTTGGGTAATATGACAATGGAGCTTGATAATTTGGATAATTTGGTAATGGAGCTTGGTGATTTTGTTGGATGGGGTAATAATTTTGCGGAGTTAAATGGTAGGTTTTGGATGGCAAAAAATTTTTAACAGTTAGACCGGCACCCCTCTTTGATTTTTGACTTGATTCAAATGAGATGTAGGAAACATCATCTCTTTTTCTCCTTAATGGTCTCGAGAATTCAACTTGGGGAGTCATTCGGATGATTTTTCCGATTTTGAGACCGTCTTCAATAGCTTTACCAATTTCGACTTCACTAAACTTCCCTTCTAAAATGAGAAACATCCTACTATAGTACTCCGGTCTTGAATGCGCACGACGATTTCAATAATCTCTTTCTCAGTCAGGGGAGGCCTAACTCTTGTATCCTCTCTTCTCCAACGGTAGGCATATTCTCGATAGTTTTCACAAGACTTTTGTTTGATTCTCTCCAAATAGTATCGATCAGGAATGAATTCCACATTGTAACCAAACCTTTCATCGAAGTGTGTAGTAGATGCGGTTTTTAAAGGTATGGGTTGAGTTGTAGATGAGTTTTGGATCGTTGGAGTAGAAATTTGATAATTGGGAGGAAAATTCTGGAAATTGTTGGTGTTTGGATTTTGAAGAGTAAGTACCTTTTGGCGTGAGGAGCTAGCTTGATGTGGGTTAATGGTGATCGAGTCGATGATCGAAGGTTTTGGATTTGTAGCGGTGGTTGAATTATTTGGAAAACATTTGGAGGCTGGATCTGAAGTAGGAAAATGGAGTGGAAGTCTTCCATTATCTGAAGTAGAAATGTTGGCAATGATAGTCGTATTTGTCAAATCTCGGGACTTATCCATTTCAGCCCTCATTTCAGCAATTTGTTGGAACAATTGTGCAATCATCTTGTTTTGTTCAGCGATGATAGGGTTGTTCACAGTGATTTTTGCTCAAATCAGTGTTCTCGACATTTTTAACCACCTTTTCTTTGTAATTTAACAAACATTTGTCAGAGAAGGAATCTTTGGGACCTTTAGACCTTGTGCAGTATGGATGTTCTGCCATTTTCTCAACACATATCAGTTTTAAGTACCTGACAAAGAAAAATAACTCAAAAGACAAATGTGTTAATTTATGTCGATGATAAATAATACAAAATATCACACACATGATCACAAACACATAAGAGTTGCTTCATTTGAAGATGAACGAGCCCACAGATATAGAAAGGTGACTAAATAGACAGGAATTTGTCTATCAAATTTTGGGAATAGTGAATTTGAAAAGTTAACTTGCTTGGATTCAATGGACTTCTGTATGTGTAATTGACATACTTTGATTTTTGATTAAGAGGAAACTCTAATTTTCATGGGAGAGCGAAAAAAGTAGATTTTTTCAAATATACAGATCGAGTCTTGAAAGACTGCCTACGTATCTCACTGAGGAGAATTCAGATCCTATGTAGTTCGGCCTTACTTTTTGAATCTCTTTTTGATTTGAGATGGAAAATTTACCCCCCCCCCCTTTTTTTTAGATGAGAGAGTAAGATTTAGGATTTGAAAGTTTTGAATATATATATATTTTTTGGAAACTAAAGACTCGAAGAATATTTGGACGCAATTTTGATAGTCACTTGATATTTATGCTTAGGGGCCCAAAAATTATTCGAAGAGGAGTGAGCTACAATATCTTCAAATAAAGCAACATTTTCAAAAAAGCAGTTATAGCGCATAAACATTTATTGTGCTTTCTAAACAGATATGTGACCCAAGGGTAGGCCTAACGATTTAATGAATGTGATTATGATAGATTGATCCAAGCCATTAATTTGTGACAACTCGAGTTTTCATTAAATCGAACTCACTATGTCAAACTTAGGCTTGGGTCCGTCTATCATTTTCAAGTTGCACAAAACATGTTTTTGGTCGTTGGATCGTGAAATCCGTCGACGTAAGGGTGTACTTCTTAAATGTGGAATCGATACCCAGGATCGATCCCCCTAAGGTATATGCATGCATGATTAAAAGCGAGGGGTGGCTTAGCTCTATCTTATTTTTCTAAGATTTGGCTTACTAGACACAAGGTTCCCGAGCGGACAACTCGAGTGAGGAGGCTACGCGGTCACACGAAAAAAGATCCGGACACCCCGCGCATATGCCAACTCTCCTAACTTTGAGAATTTTGAAAAAAAATTGCGGGTGCGCAAAACACACCTCGCGTGTATGTGTGATTGTGTGAATTTTCCGAAATCGGAGGAAGTATGAACGGAATGACAGTTTATAGAGCAGTAAAAAATATACAATTTATGAAAACAGTAACAAATAAAAAGTTTGTATCACATAAGCATGAAAATAAGGCATTAGGCATGCAATATAAGCAAATAAGTAAGCATATGTTAAAAAGCTTAATAATTAACCTATATCTGTTATGGTTAGAACCTATCAAATCCCCAGCAGAGTCGTCATTTCTGTTATGCCGTAATTTATCTATCCTTATAAAAAACACTTTTTAAAATGTTCTAAGTATAAAACAATTTGAGAATAATACTTAGAAAGAGTCGACACTTAATTTTTTAAAGAAATTACGAAAACTTTATTTAAAAGATTTCAAGAGATTAAAGCTTAATAAATTTAGAGAAAATGGATAAGAGGTTCTTATTTACGCTTCAAGAAGATTTTTAAGGCATTTGAAACGCCCGCTAACACGCGGTTATCCTATGACTTATGTTAATTATTTTTACTATTCTTACGAACATGATTTAATATAATATAATAATTAACAATATTCTATCAACTTTAAGAAAATATTTAAACAAAGATAAATTTTTTTTTATTTTAAGAATATGGAACCTTAATTAGAATTTTTGAAATTGATTATAAGTGAATAGAATTTAACCAAATTAGTTTTTTTTTTTTGATTCATTTTAAGAGATAATAACTCAAACCAAATTGATCAATTTGAGTATGAAAAACCATTTCAAATTAACGGAAGAATAAAAGCTTCGCCTAACTTAAAACAATTTTTAAAAAATAGTAAAATGTGGTTAAGTGAAAAGCATTAAAGAATATATCTTTTAAGAACATAGATTTGACTTAACTAAAGATATTAATTTTACTCATATACTTGACATAAAAATAAATGATTGTAAAAGATGTTTAAATAGTAAACCAACATAAAGAAAATAACTCATCTTTTGGGCGATTTAAGTAAGTTAATTACCAATTCTAAAGTGAGAGTTAAATGAAATTAGTCAACATAATCAAAACAATTAGGAGAGTGAAAGAGATAATGAAATTGGGCCCCTTCATGGGCCAATTTCGCTGCAGATTTTTGGGTTTTAACCCAATCTCGTTTTTGTATACATTAGTTGTATATCAGTGTATATCAGCACATATACCAGCTTTTTCCATGTATTTCTGGCTTCCGAACACCTGTATTTCGCCTCAGACTTATAATTTCACCTTTTTTGACCTGTATATCTATGTGTACTGAATGTATAGAGTGTATACATCTCGTATACATCCATTTTTTGGGTGCTTTAGGACCCGCAACTTATTCTAGCCCTTGTAATCTGCTGCGTTTTCAACCTTTCTTGGAGCAGCGTTCCGGGGTATTTAAGTTGACAAATGGGCTGACTCGAGATGGGATGGGTACGTTCCTTTACGGCCTTCTCAGAATGCAAGGGAGAGGAGAATCCATTCGGACTCGGAAGGGGTGAGTTCATACAAACAAAAGAAAAAAATGAATCAATGACAAACCACACTACTGGAACTAACAAATGTAAATTCAAACCGAATAAATAATGCAAAGGAAAGTAACAGAAAAGACAAGACTAGTATTTACACTTAAACTAATTCACAAAAATAATATCTTTAGTGAAAATATAATGAGACATGTCTAAAGCAATTTTTTAGTGTACACAAAAGGAAAATAGAACATATGTCCACATTAGAGAACTGCAAACAAAACAAATGACATTCATATGTAGAATACGCAAAACAGAGATATTATTAACTATATGTTGAGCCAACAAAACAAAATGAAAATAAAGTTGTTGCCTGCCAACCTTTTAGCTATGGATAGTGAACAACATATTCCAAATATTTGATTAAGCGATTCAACTTGATAAAAATGGATAGCATATTACAGATTCACAAGCATTTTTTAGATAAAAACATTTTACTGAACCATTTAATGATTCGAATCAGCACGGTAATGAACACAATAACCAAACTTGAACCACAACAACTCACACGAGCAAGTCACAACATCATACAAATATCACATATTTAAACACCAACCTTTCTTGGAGCAGCGTTCCGGCACGACAAACTTGACCACAAAGCAACTTTCACCACGAACTTCGACTACACAAGATTCCGATGTACTCGAAAAATTGAATATTATATTATTAATTTTTTTTAACTCTTGACCTTATACTTTTGAAGACATTTGAGGCATGTATTATTCGATGGAAAAATCTCCCTATCGATTCGTTTTTTTTTTTTTTAAACTCCCCAACTGCTCTTCTCTAAAACTTTCTCTCTCTTTTTTTTATCACCCCCCTTCTTCAATGAAAACTAAGAAGTCTAATTATAGAGGGGTGAAAGGGCATATTTTGAGGGGGAAATCGGGTGTAATTTTGAATTTGAAATTCAAATGCAAGTTCTATTTCGAGGCAACAGTGGAAGGGATGGAAAATCCCTGAAAATAGGGGAAAAGGGACGGCGATGGTGACGATTAGGCTTCTAGGTTATGGGCTCTGCAGGGTTGTTAGACGATAACAGGGGTTGTCTAGATTTGCTGCTGAATTTCCGCGATTTGGTCGCTGTAACGGAACGAAGAAGAAGACACGATAGGGGATGGAGTCGGCTACTGTATGTTGCTACTGATGTATAGTTGTTATTAAGTGTATTGTATAGGTGGACTGGAAATTGAAAGAATTGGATTGTAGGGAAAATGAATTGGGGTTGGGCTAGGAATTATAATGTGGTAATTGGGCTGAGAATAATAAAGTTGGCTGGAAATTGACCCAACTTCGATCAAGTAGAGAAAAATATTGGTTAAAATGATTTTAAAAAATAACCAAATAAATTGCAAATTCGGTCAAGTTGGATAAGACGAATTAATATCAATTAATTAACGAGCTTCTTAATCTTAACGAAATAAAATAATTAACTTGATTATAAATTAATAACTAAAAAAATATATACCAACTTAAAAAACTAATTTAATAAAATATTCAACTAAAAAGTAAAATCTTTTGAGATGCTTTTCGAATATTCATAAAATATATTAATTATATATAATTATATAGAACATATAAATTATTTAAAATTATGAAAAAGGGACGAAACTATTTAAAATAAATTGCAAACTATATTTATTATTTTATTTTTATTTTGAAATTTCTAGAAAACTAATTATTTTAAATCTTTTGAAATTTAAGAAGCTCGATGATTAATTTATATATTGGAGGGCCAAAATTGGGTGTCAACAATTCTCATTCCGGATTCGTTCCGCTTGTTCATGGTCTACAAACAATCATAATAACATGAGGATCAATAAACAACACCTAATTACCCAGATAATAAACAATAATATCAATCCTAGGTCAAACACTTGATCCCCATTCCCAAATTAGGGATTTCTCCACCATAATTTCCAAATCAAAACCCTCTCCCCATCATAATTACCCATCAGATTACGTTCTATGAATTAAAAACGAATTCAGGGAGTTAAAATCTTACCTTTAGCCTCAAGAATGGTAGAAAGCTGTCAAGAAAATCCCTGGGTTCGTTCCTTAGCTCTCAAGTTCAAAAATTGTAGAATAATTCGTGTCTGCCCCGCCATGGTGGCACTTATCCCGCTACAACAGCCCCACTCTGGAGGCAAAAATCCCGCCTCAGTGGCTCGCACCAAAATAGTGAGCTATTTAATAATTCAAAGACCCCCATTTCAAAGCACACCTTCAACAAACGATACTCAAAAACTACTCGTTCATGCTAAGATCAATTTCAGGAGTTCTACTCGCCCGAATTCAATTTTGTAAAGTTATATGGGTTCATTAATGTCTTAGATAACTATTCATGAGATCTAATTTATGATTAGATCACCCAATTTTTACCAGATTTTCCTAGACTTTAATGTCTCTTATTTCATCCAAATCTACACTTGTTTAGGAAATTCTAAGTTACTACAAAAAAGTTTTCCGACCTAAAAGTTTTCCCCGTTGGCTTTTCTATAAAGCCAAAATTTGGTCGTTACAATAGATACTAATTTACCCATCACTCGTCCCTGAGTGATAAACAGAGGAAATAGGCTAAAAAGGGAATAAAGTAGTACGTGAACCGACAAATATTTGGGGATACTTATCTCGCATGTCCTTCTCGGTTTCTCAGGTAGCTTCCTCAATTGGAAGACGTTTCCATTGAACTTTCACGGACTTATACTCCTTGTTCCTCAGCTTCCACACATCGCAATCAAGAATTGCAATAGATTCCTCCTCATACTTGAGGTCTTCGTTTAACACAAATGAGTTCCACTT
Organism: Solanum sitiens; assembly: GCA_016801875.1. NCBI lineage: Eukaryota > Viridiplantae > Streptophyta > Magnoliopsida > Solanales > Solanaceae > Solanum > Solanum sitiens. The sequence goes on along the minus strand of JABWTJ010000014.1, from coordinate 3,927,401 downwards.
AATGATATAATCCTCGCCCCCGTGATATCTCTTCAACATGGACACATGAAATACCGAATGAACTCCCTATATGTTAGGAGGTAAAGACAATCTATACGCTATCGGTCCTACATATTCAAGAACCTCAAAGGGACCAATGTATTGCGGACTTAGCTTGACCTTCTTGCCAAACCTCATCACCCCTTTCATTGGCAATACCTTAAGAAGAACATTCTCACCATCCTGGAATGTCATGTCTCTCACCTTATTTTCTGCATACTTCCTTTGTCTACACTGGGCTGCTAAGAGTTTAGTTTGAATACTCATCACAATCTCTTGAGAATCCTTCACTAAATCGACCCCCAAAGGTTTCACATCTCCAGACTCGAACCATCCTAAGGATGATCTACATCCCCTCCCATACAATGCCTCAAACGGTGCCATAACAATTCTTGAGTGATAAGTATTATTATAAGAGAATTCACACAAGGGTAGAACTTATCCCAATGCCCTACAAACTCAATCACGCATGTCCTCAACATGTCTTCTAACACTTTAATAGTCCTCTCCATTTGCCCGTCCATCTGTGAATGGAAGGCAATACTAAAAGTGAGTTGTGTGTCAAATTCATCACGTAATTTCCTTCAAAACTTGGAGGAAAACTGTGTACCACGAATAGTGATGATAGAAAAGGGCACCCACTGCAACCTCACTATTTATTTCACATAGACCTTAGCCAATTGTTCATCATTATAGTCTATTGTTACCTGAATAGAATGGGTTGTCTTAGTCGATATTTCAACCACTACCCAAATAGAATCAAACTTTCCCAAAGTCTTGGGAAGACACACCACAAAAACCATGGCTATCTTTTCCTACTTCCATTCCGGAATTGGCATTCTTTGAAGCAACCCTATAGTCCTTTGATCTTCATACTTAACTTGTTAAAAATTTTGACACATAAGATACAAACTCTGCTATATCCTTCATCATGCCTGGACACCAATAAATTCGCTTCAAATATCAGTACATCTTGGTCACACCCGGATGAATGGAATATCCCAAACCATAGGATTCGATCAACAATTTCTAAATTAAGTTATCAACTCGAGGAACACAGATCCTTCCATTGAAATTGATAACACCTTCCGCATCAAGAGTGGTTTCTTGTGCCTTACTCGTCTCAAACTTCTTATTAAGTTCATTCAAATTTTATCCTCAAATTGTTTGGCCTTGATTTCCTCAATGTATGTGGCTCTAACTTCAATGCTAGCTAAAAACCCACCTCTCTTTAAGATGCCCAAGTGCATGAACATAAACTCCAAGGTCTGAATTTCCTTAGTCAAAGATCGTTTGGTTATGCTCAAGCAAGATAGACTACATATTCTCATCGTTTTTTTACTCTAAGTGTTTGCCACTACATTAGCCTTACCCGGATGGTATTGAATTGTGACATCATAATCCTTAAGTAGCTCTATCCACATTATTTGTCTCAAATTCAAATCATTTTGAGTGAACACATGTTGTAAACTCCGATGATCGGTAAATACCTACACTTGACACCATAGAGGTAATGTCGCCATATCTTAAGAGAAAAGACTACCACTGCCAACTCAAAATCCTGTGTTGGATAATTCCCATCATGCACCTTCAATTGTCGCGATGCATAAGTTATAGCATTCTTATCTTGCATTAACACAACACCCAAATCAGAATGTGAAGCATCACAATAAACTATAAAATCTTTACCTTCCACCGGTAGTGCTATGATAGGTGCGGTAGACAAGAGAGTTTTGATCTTTTGAAATATTTCCTTACATTTTTCAATCCATTCGAAGGGTACTTCCTTTTTGGTCAAACTTATCAAGTGCCGATGGAAGCAAGGTTCTTCATAAATCGACGGTAATAGCTTGAAAGTCCCAGAAAACTCCTAACTTCCGTCACAGAGCTAGGCCGAACCTAATTCTTTACCGCCTCTACATTTTGGGGATATACCATTACCCTTATTTTTAAACTACATGCCCCAAAAATACAACCAAAGTCAACCAAAATTCACACTTTGAAAATTTTGCATACAACCTTTGTTTCCCAAGAACACCCAGTAATATATGAAGATGGTCGGCATGCTCTTCCTCACTTTTTGAATAGACCAAAATATCATCGATACAGACTATAACAAACAAATCAAGGAATGGTTTGAACACCTCATTCATCAAACTCATGAAAGGTGCAGGCGCATTAGTCAAACCAAAAGACATAACTAGAAACTCAAAGTGCCCATAGAGGGTTCTAAACGCCGTGTTGGGCACATCCTTAGGCCTAATATTCGATTGATGGTAACAAGATCTTAGATCAATCTTAGAGAAAACTGATGCAATTTGTCATAAAAGATCATCTATTCGAGGCAAGATACTTATTCCAAATGGTGACCCTATTTAATTGTCGATAATATATACACATCCTCATTCTACTATCCTTTTTCATAACAAACAAAACTGGAGCACCGCGAGGAACAACTAGGACGAATACATCATTTATCAAGAAGCTCTTGGATTGAGCCTTAAGCTCTCTTAATTCCTGGATCCATGAGATATGGAGGGATGAAAATGGGACGAGTAGTAGGTTCTAAATCAAGGCAGAAACATATATCTCTATTAGGAGGCATACCAGGCAAATCTATAGTATTCATAGCTCCAGATCATCTTAATATCATTAGAATAGGACCTAATTAGGCATTGAGGACATGAATTATTGAGATAAATGGGCCTCAAATAAGTGTAAATCTACCACTAATGATCACACAAATGTGGAGACCATGGTTAAGGCCCTCCATGAATGTGGTCCAGCTCCACATGATACACCATAACAACAACCAAAATCAGCAAATCTCTAAGTCTCCAATTAGACCCTCGAGATTAGGGGTGGGAATGGTATAATATGGTATGGTGTTTGAAAGTTCTGATCCTATAATTTTGGTATTCAATTTTTAAAATATTATATGATTACCATACCAATTTAATTCGGTAGGGTTCAGTATATTGAAGTTTGGTTTCAGTATTCTACGGTATGATAAATTGGTAACCATAATTTGTTCAACTTCCACTAATATATAATTGTATAATATAGTATTATAACTTCGACAACTACAAAAAGGTTTCAATTGTATCATACTAATAAATTACACATGTATCAATATATAGGTAAAATAAAGTAATAGAAATAGGTTGCATATTTGCTATTATTTAAGTAATAGTAACAACAACAACAACAACAACAACAACAACAACAACAATAATAATATGTAATTATATACTTCGGCATGGTATTCGATATTTCGGTATGTTATTTCTAAATTCCAAATACCATTCCAACACCCCTGTATCAAAAATTTCGATATGTTATTGTATTTCGGTATATACCATATCATGCCCACCCGTACTTGTGATTCATTTGGAACCCCGTACAGACAAATAATATGGGCAAGTTGATTATACTCTATGTTTAGGACTCAATGAAATCTTAGAATTTGAATTTGAGGTCTCCTTAACCCAAGTCTTGTGTAGATCACAAGAGAGTATTTATAGCGCCAAAAAAGGCTAAATCAAGCTCGAGACCTCTAAAAATTTAATCAAGATCTCACCTAGGCTTGAAATAAATCCCTGAATACAATAGAACGCTCAAAATTTTTATCCAAGCATCCAAACCTCAAATGTTGATCAAAGTTGACCCAAAGGCTAATGTTCCACAACTTTCAAACTTAGGACCCCAAATCCTCAAAAAAGACTTCTGAAATTTTAACTCTCTTAGTTCAATTTCCACATTTCAAAATCGATAAAAACTGACGGATCGATAGAATTTCATTCTGTCACTCGAAACTCCAAAAAATGACTAAAAATACTTTTTATCAACTTTAGCCTTTCAAATTTCTATATTATCAAAATTCATAACTTTTAACTCAAAGCTTAAAACAACTTTCATAACTCACTCAAAAATGACTCGGGGCTAACACCATGAGTAGAACTGTCAAAAGGGACGGCCTAGCCCCACCCCTCCCAAGCCTCGTGGGCCAAGGAATTTGAAGGGATAAGGTGGGTTGGACCTTCATTCGGAAACTATGGTCTTGAATATACTCAATCCAACCAAACCCTAGAAGGGCTAAGGACTGGGGCGGGCTAGCCCTTCTTTTTTTTCTTTCTTTTTATTTTTTTCTTTTCAAACTTATAATTCTATAACATCAACAAAATGAGAAGATTCTCAAATCAAATTTGCAGAACAATGGTGTTGTTTTAATAACACTAGCAAAAAGTCTATCGTAATAAGCATGTATCTCGCATACCATGTATGCGAGCGAAATAAGAGACTGACAAGTAAGATTGGCGGGAGGAAAGGGCACGAGATTTGTCTATGCATCTTAGATACATGTGAATCTACTTTGATATATAGTGTATCGAGAATAGATTAACCTAATTTTGAGTCCATATATTTTGAGATACATGTATCTTGACATACCAAAATCTGGTAAGATTCATAATATTACAACATAGGGTGTATTTAATTGATTAGATTATATACTAGTAAAATTATTTTAAGTTACCCTTAAAATAAAAGTTGTCCCATGGGCCGACCTTGGCCCGTCTCCAATCAAGCCTCAAGGGCCAAGGGCTTATATAGGTCGAGCTTATAAGTTATACTTAAAATGGGCTTGAAAAAATATATCCCAACCCTACCCCAATAATGAGTTGAGTTTGGCCAGCCCCATGGGCTAAGCCCATTTTGACGGCTCTAATAATGAGGGGGGGAATAGTACTTTATAAAAATTTCTAAAAATGATTGACCAGGTCATTACATATCCTAAGTATCATATAAAAATCAAACATGTTTACATCAAGTATAACTTATTGAGAGACATCATAGCAAGTAGAGAAATAAATTTATAATACATTCCTACTTGTGAAATGATAGGCGATCCTTTTACAAAGGCAATATCTAGAGACTTATTTGAGAAACATGTTAAGACTCTAGGTTTACGTAGGATATAATAATATTTATGTAAAGTCAAACAACTTGGTTATATTCTCGTCAATATAAGACTATTGAATTTAAATTCATATCTCATATGCATGTGATATTGTTTTAGAAATAAATAGTGTCGAAGAAGTTGTGAGATTCGATCTCCCATACAAGCAATCACCTCTTATGTCAGATAACGTGAAGAGATGATTATACTACCATGTTGTAACTTGTTTTTAAGCCATAATTGAAGAGAAAAAGATGAGTTTGACTATCATTGAACATAGAAACTCTAGTTAGAGATTCAGACCAAAGTATGTACGATGTTGGTTAATTAAACGAATGAGACACGTGTGCCAATATAAGGTGATAACATAATAGCATATATTTTATACCACGTTTGTTAAACGATCAATGGGTTAATGAAAGAATAGTTTCATGTTTCTTCATTGTGCGACACCCCAAAAGGTTAAATTATTTTTTCGTTAGAATGCCCTCTTACTGTTTCTTGAAGTTTCAATAAATGTTGCTACTTTTGCATGTCATTAGTATCCATGAATGATTTGGTAGTGCAATGCATGTCTAGGAAATCAGATGAATTGAACGTATATATTTTCTATTGATATATACTTATAACTACCGGTTACAAAATTATCAAACAAAGATTAAAATTTTGATATTTGGTATCTAAATTTTACTACCAATTACCGAATTAACAAACATAAAATTTTAAAATTCCAAACCGAATACTAGACGCCCACCCCTATTTGACTGTAGCTAAATGAGAGACAAATATTGAACTATAATGACCCGGTCGATCATTTTTGGAAAGTTTTGTGAATTAACAATTTTGCCCCTCCTAATATCGATCCCGAGTCTTTTATTATTGAGTTTCAAAAGTTGGTTTTGAAATTTGAGTTAAAATTTGAGAATTTGGTAAGTTTGTGAATTTTAAAGGATAAGTTATTAAGAAAGTGGTTTTGGGGTCTTTTGGAGTCTCGAGTGTCTAGATGGACTTTCGTTGATTTCATTAGTCCTAGAAAATGGAATATGAGCCATAAGAGTTGTCAGTTGTAGTTTTTGAGTCTTTTGATGATTTGAGGTCCTAAGTTGCGAATTTGGGGAAATTTAGCCTTTGGGTTGACAATTGTCAATATTTGGGTGCTTAGATAGGAATTTCGAGAGTTCTGTTGGACTTGGAGGATTTTTAGGGCTATGTGAGGTTTTGGTTGATTTTTGAGAGGTCCCGAGTTTGTTTTAGTCTTTTTAGGAGTGATTTAGTGATATGCTCAAATTATATCTCCCTAAAAAGGTATAAGCGGTCGTAATCAAGTAAAGAACCCAACTAGTAGGTTGGGGTCGATCCCACGAGGAAAATAGTTTAGACTTAGCTTTAATTCACAATTATGTCCGTTTAGTCAATGTCTTTCCGAAAACAAGTAAACAAAAGGGGGGGGGGGGGGAAACAAGTTCCTTAAACCGTCTAAGTTAACAAGTAAACGAAAGTAGATGTTGTTATCAAGTTGTGAGAATAACTAGGGTGTATGTGTTTCCCACAGGTTCATAACGCAGTATTCCTAGCAATAGCAATTCTTTCCTAGTGTTTTACATGCAACGTGGTAAGTAGGTATATCTAAATCCTTGGTACAACATCTAAATAATTTCACCCCGCACCTTGGTCCGGCTATGTGTGTATAATTTATTAACCCTTACCTTTACCTTTTATTAGACATCATAATCAATGTATGACTTAGTTATTACTTTGCACCAATCGACACTAGCCTATTAGATAGGATCCCACTAAATCTATGTTGATAATTCTTTTCCTATTCCTACCTCCTTGGTCTAAGCGAAAGAATTATCAATACATGCAAAACACTATTTGAGAATTGCTTAATTGCTAGTTATAATTTGTTAATTACCCATGGTTCCCACAACCCTAGTTGTGGATTTAGTTACCCATGCAAGCAAGATCACAATTCATAGTTTGAATGAAGAAATCATGAACTTACTTAACAATAAGAAGAAACCCAGAATTTCAACTTGATATTGCAAGAAAATTCTTCAAAGCAAATTCGGAAATTGATTAATTGTCCAGGTTTGCAAAACCCAATCTCCAAAATACAAAATAGAAAAATAACAATAGAAGCTAACCACAAAAATTAGGTCTCAAAGCCCTATGTATAGAAAACATAGTCCTAAAGAAAGAGGAATTAATATAAGGAAAGTTTGTTCAGTTGACGAGCCTTCGATCTACGGACCAACTGACGGACCGTCGATCAATTGACGGTCCGTAAACTCCTTCCATCGATCAGGACTTAGAATATTTTTTCTCTCTTCAGATGGATCCTTCTTTGAATCAATCATCGGACCAACAACATGGTCCATCGATCCATGTACGGTTTATTGATGCCCCTCCGCCGCTCTACACTTAGAATTTTCCCAAACTCAGGTACCGGAACCTTATTTGAACCAAACGACGATTCACCAGTACAGTCTATCTGTCACGACCCTCAAGTACACCCTAGAAGTTATATTATTCTTGAGTCGTCACACGGAAAATGAGACTTCAAGAAGTCTCATCTAAGCCACTCGTATCATTCATTGCATAATAAACATTCTAAAATGAGTAAGAATTTAAAACTTTATTCACACACGAAGAACTCTTTTCATAATTATTACACAAGCGGAAGACTTTCATTTAAAACATTAAACCTTTACAACATCTCCTTGTTCCATCTAAACTTTAGAGTATACAATACTTGGGACTAATCCCATACAAGACATAAAGTAAAGACTTAATACATAAAGGAACATGTGGATATTATCCTCGAATCGATGAGGACTCACCAATATGTCATCTTCAACCCTTAGAAACCTATCCATCCTCCATGGCATATTAAGACTTCCAATTCCCTACACTTTAGTCAAAAAGGGAAAAGAAGGGGTTAGCACATTAGATGTACTAAGTATGGAAGTCATGCAAAAATCATGAAAAAGGGACATTTAGTAAATAACATAATTTTCATGAATTTTAATTAAAACAACATACTATAAGCATAAGAACAACATTTAACACTTAAAATACATAAGAAATCATCCAAGCAATTATTCACATTTTAAAGCTCACTTTCGAGTGAACTACTTCATTGTACAATGATGTTCCTTCACTGTTACAGTGAAGTGCTTGGCCTTCACATTTAACCTCTTCCAGCATGTATTCAACCCACTAAAAGCTATACTAAGACTCACTTAAGTCACACAAAGAGACACCGCTCATACACCCTCTCAAAGCATGCCTAAACGATCCTTAAGATTACTTAGAATGAAACACATACACACTTACACTACAACAAGCACATCAACATGAGATTCTTCTACCAAAGGTGATTTCCAAGGTTCACTTGAGTGAGTGTGGAGAGACCGCCCATACAATACCTTTCACACACACGCAAGGGATCCTATAGATTACCTAAGATAGAATCATTCTCACTTAATACATCAACACATAGATAATATGACATTCTCCTTCCAAGGGCTATCAAAAGACTTACTTATGTAAATCAAGGAGATAACATCCATGATTGACCTCTTCAAGATTACCTAAGTAATCCTTAAGATTTCCTAAGTTTGGATCATGTCCACATAAACAACCATCTTCCCTAACTAGAGTCATTCTTAAGACTTATCTAGGTAAGATAAGAAGTGACCATTCCTATGCCCCCTTCACACCTTAACTAGACAACCCTTAACTACTCTAGGTAAGTACTTATTTATTTAACATATTTCCTTAACATAAGTCATTACATTCATTAGTTCATTTAAGAGACACTCATCACATAAGGACATTAAAGTAATGGTCTTGGAGAAGATCTAGGGACTCCAACTAACACCTTCAAAGCCTATTGTGCAATGTCTAGATAGCGTCTCATACCACCACCTAAACTTCATAGAACTTCTCTAATGCTAGTAAGTATCCCATATGATGAGAATAGGCAATAACCGACATAGACCATGGTAGCAAAGCATGGAATTCGGAGTTGTAACCTACTCCAGTGGAGGGTGTTCTACTTGCCAATGGTAGAACGTGGACACATCCCATGTAGGCACATGGTTAAGGAATATGAAGGGCTTACTTTGTATTCTAGCCTCATACTTTAACTAGAACTACTTCCCTTACCATACTCACTCGCTGCTAGCCTTCGTTATCATAGATTAAATCACATTAAGGTTCATACAAAAGGGTTCCATATCAAGTTCACAACCCAATTACATTTTACCCTACCAAAGAAAGGTCCACTAGGGCTACCTCACAATGGCGACAAGAAGCTCATCGTGACTTTCCTAAGGATTGATATGATGTCGTTCCAACTAATCAACCTTAAGTCCATTATTCATTATATGAAGGATACCATTACGGCTTTCGACTTCGAGTTTCATAACCTTACCACTAGGTTCAAGGTTTCACATAAAGAACCTTCTTATCATCATCCAAGGTCTCACCTATCATTCATTCATTCAAGACTAAGACGCTTTAGCTTCCTAAGTCAAGACATCACATATTCATATTATACATGCATCAAGTAAAGGAACACAAGTCTACCTAAACAAGACACAACATACTTCACTTTAGCACATATTACATGTCATTCTAGAAGCACCTAGGAACAACTATTATCATATTAAAGTCATCCTATACACTACTATATCATCATCAACATAGCCATTATAGACTCATATAGTCAAGTAGGAACTACCATGAATCAACACTAATATTACACACACAAGCACATAGTCATAGTCTACATGGTTTCCTAACATACATAGAAAGAACACATACTTTCACATTACTTCACATATAGATAGACATGCTCATACTTCTCATAAATTAACTATACAAATCATTATAATACTTCAAGTAGTTACTGACAAGGCCATGATCATCATAATACTTAAAATAACGCCGACAAGGCCACATCAATTCACATAACACCGCCACCATAAGTGGACCAAACCAATCACAACATAATTGAAGAACTAAATTACAATATCTATACATAATATGAAAGGAGTTAGGGCAGCATACCACCCAATTGATCTCACCACTTCAATCCCGAGCTAAATCATCCAATTCAATACTATAAGGCTCTTACCCATGACCATGAACATCAATTCGATACATAAACTATAATACTCAATGAAATCTAAGTCAATTCAATATAGATTTATCAATCTAATACCAAGTAGATATCAATTGATTACAATCCTTACATCATTCAATAGCTCATAGAAAACTACACTAGAATCTATAAGCATTAAGTCATTATCAAATTCAATAAGCTTAGCATGCAATAGATCTAAGAGTATTCATTACTCAATTAATCAAATTGAAACAGACTATACACCATACATGCATATTCTATACATGAATCAAAAGCCCATAACAATCTACACATGAATTCATGAATATCAACGCATAATCAATTCACTCATACTTTAGTGAAATTTAGAGATTTGAGAAGATCAAGGGTTCATGAAGAATTCATTGGAAAACATCAATAACGTCATATCTTAATGTTTGAAAGTATTTTATGCAAGAACCCAAGACTTAGAGTAGAAATTGGACTTTTTCATCTTTTTAAAATCTTTGAAATCATCTTTGAAATTGGCTCTAAGGTGATAGCAAACCTTAGATGAAGAACTGCCATACCTTATTAGAAGAACCCAATGATAATTGAAGAAGAAACTCCATTGAAGATCCATCTTCAAGCTTCATCTTCACTTTTAACCTTCATGGAGGTTTTTGGAGAAACTTTAGGAGGGAAGGGGTTTTGATTTAGATGCTAGGGTTTAAATGAGAGTTTAATCACTTATATACTCTTAAAATACCCCTAAAACTTGAAACAACCGTCCCCATGTTTTATAAGACTTGGGGTGAATTTCCCCAAAACCCCAAGTCTTAACAGAAAACTGCCAAATTTTAAGCACCATCGACGCCAGCATCGACATTCTGTGGTCTCACCCACGCCCTGTCGATAGGGTCTCGTTGGTTGCACCTAAAACACCTGCAGGCAACATGGATCCATCAACGAGACCCATCGACGGGCCGTCGCCTGGTCGACTGGCCGTCGTTTGGCCACTGCCTGACAGTGTTGAGCCCCAAGTTGGGGTCCTTCTCTAAGGCCCCTTGTGGGTTCTACGTGGAGTCGTACCTGGATGTTTCAAACCCAAACATGTACGTATATGAGTTTAAGACATATCAAATGAGTTACATCCAAAACGAAAATGTAAAACTCGATGAAACATGCCTAGACACACAAGGTCATTTCAAGGCACACCTTTCGAACGTCATGGACGTTTGACCTCCAAACTTCACGAAACTTGACATACTGCCTATATACACCATATAAACTCCTTTAAGGACCATATAAGATCATGCATCACACATAAACACATATAACCACATATGAGGCACTTAGGTGACTTAGTCGTCGAACGTCTTGGTCGTCCTTTGACGTTTGACTTCCTATGCACCTAAACTCTTAGCTAATGCCTCTAAACCACATTATAGACCAATTTAAGACCTTATAACACCATGGAAACCACGTTAGGCTCTAGCTTCACCTAAGTCATTTTCAGGATCTTACACCATCGATCAATCGACAAACCATCATTGCCTCTGGTAGCTCCACACTTGGTCAGACTTCCCCGATTTTTCTCCAAAGTCCTGAGATGCTCATCTACGGTAACCAACTACAGTACTTCGATCAAACGACGGACCGTCGATGGCCTCTGTAGGTCTTATTCTACATTTTTTCAGTTGTTTTCTTATCTTGCCGCCTGAACATCTTCCTGCAAAACAAACCCAAAACTTGTTAAACTACTACAAAGAGGCTCTAGACACACACAAATCTTAAGTAAAATGCATTGAAATTACCGTGAAACCATGGTACAGCAATTAGTTCCATGTGATTTTCGCAGATGTTGTGTCAAGGAGACCTTTGATACATATTTTGAAGGTTTCATTGAGTCCGGAGTGTAACGTCTCGTAATTTGAAATAACTAGAAAGAATTTAGAAATTGGAAATAGTCATTTTTGGAAAGAATATAAAAATCAGGAAATTTATTAAGTGCGTAAAAGTTGAGTTTTGGTAAACTTCAAATGGTCATAACTTCTATATCAGGATGATTTAGTTGTGTTTCCAGATATAGTTGGAAATCTCCTATAATAATATTTCTAACAACGCCGAGTTTGTACAATTCTGAGTTCGTACGACTGAAATATGGTCATTGGAAGTTAGGTTGTTCAAATAAGAGAATGTCCAATCCAGATTTTTGAAGGGAATTATGGTCTTTTCCATACCCTATTATTTTAATTAGTTTATAATGAATTAATTAAGGGTTAAAACTGAATTGGTTCAGTTTGTACAATTGAAAATTAACGCTAGGGTATAGAGAGAAGAATGTAAGAAAAAGGAGAAGAATAAGCAAGATTCTTTGTTTAGTAAGGAATTGATTGTGGATTTCTTCAAGGATTTGATCCTACAAGGTATGTGAGTCTTTCATAGCGTTGGGTTCGTTCACCAGTGCCAAACATGTTGTTTCAGCGTGAATTAATCCTAAAAGAGTTTGAAAGTTGATGTTCTCTAGGTGTATTCTTGAAATTAATATTGTTCTTCAGTTGGGCTGAAATTGGGAAGTTTCTAAGATCATTACATAAAGTTATTGAGTGGGCTTGTGTTAGGATCTTAGGTACATTTTTTGGGTATCTGTATCTAAAAAGAATTTGGGAAAAAGAATAGAGTTTGGGCGAATTGGGGCTGGAAAACGACGAAGAAAATTTAATCGGGCAAATCTAGGCACTGGTTCCGTGTCGAGGACCTGATCCCCGGATTTTGGAAAATGCCTTTTCGGAGCGGAGCATTCCAAACCGTCTTGCCTGAAAAAGTATTTTCGTGACCAACATTTAAACACATCTTGCGTCGTGAACCTACCTTCAAATAATGAAATTTTTATAAACTTCTCATGTTTAGCTATCTAAAAACACTCCTAAACATCATGACATATTTCGTATCACAAATCACAATCATTGAATCCATAATTCAAGTCAAGGAAAGTTAAGATTCAAGCTTAGAAGTTAAGAAAAAAGCCAAGAGAAGTTCATTTAAGTTTTCAAAAGTCTTTCACAAATGTCTTAACTTGTTTTTAAACTTAAGCTTCAAGTTCAACAAAGAGTAAAGAGTTGAGTTCATTCCTTAAAAATCTATAAAGGAACTAAGTATTCCCTAAAGTTAAAAAATGTTTTCACATTTGAGAAAGAAAGAGAACATCGATTCCAAAAAAGCTTTTAAGCTAAGTTTTGAGTAATTATCTCAAATCAAAGAAAGAAGTTTGTTTTAAAACATATGAGCTAAATATACTTTGGGAGTAGTATTGAGCACCTATATGGGGATGCGAGTTCATATTAATTCAAATCTCCATAAACCATGTATCCATCATGGTTAGTAAGGATCATACTTTTTAAATGACTCCTTAACATACTTTTAGCATAGACTAGTGGATCAACTAAGTTAAGCGTTTTATATGACGACAAAGTATATGAAAGTTCTAGAAGCATGGGCAAGACGTTGTATCACCACTTAGGCTTGTAGTGGTGGTTGTCGGTTAGAGAAACTTCAACAGATTATATATTACATTGTTATATGATTAAAGTTTAGTTTGTTACTGCATTTTCTTTAACGAACTATGTTTTTTTTACTATTTATAAAGTAATCATATATTGCATGTATTCTATTGCTTTATATTAAGTTCAGTTATTTATGAGTTGAGAAGAGCTAAAGTAAGTGTTTCATTAAATATCTTTCTTAGCATATGTTATGTTTGGTATTCCAACTCGCATTCTCGTACATTCAATGTACTGATGCGAGTTGGCCTGCATCGTATTATGATGAAGACGCAGGTAACAAGAATCAGTAGGCAGTGCCCTGTTGATCTGGTGGAGCACTCAAAGTTAGTTGTTGAGCTTTTTTGCATTCTGGAGGACTCTTCTTCATTTGTTATTTTCAGTTTTCAGTTCTTAGGATGATTGGGGGTCCTGTCCCAACATCCCTCGTTGTTTTAAACATTCTTAAGTTATCTTATCAATAAAGTGAGTATAGTAATTGATCATTTTAAATATGCATATAGTCTTTCCTAAGTAAGTAGGCCAGGCCAAGGGTTTGATTGGGGTCAGCAATGGTTCTCGAGTGCCAACCACGCCCGGGGTGTAGGATCGGGCGTGAAAAACTTGGTTTCAGAATACAGGAGTTTAAGAATCTTAGGGATTCTATGAAGTCGTGTCAGTAGATTCCTGGTTATCGGTTTGAAGCACGCCACATCTATAATTAGGAGGCTGCGACACTTAGGAAATATTCTCACTTTTTTCATACTCATTTGGTGCGTTAGAATTTAATATAAAAAAAGATTCCTTCTATTTCGTCCTTGCACGTGTTGTCAGAGGTCGTCTTGCTAAACGTAATGTTGAGGTGCAAGGGTACCCAATGGACTTGAAGTGCAACCTCAAGGGGAAGTCACTAATACTGAATTGAAGGAAGAAATAATGATGCTAAGTCAAAATGTGACAGGAACTGATTGATACTTCAAGGATCTGAGAGTTCTTTAAGATGAATCCTCTAAGCTTCACTGGTTCGAGCACTACTGAGGATCTAGAGAAATTTATGGAAGAGATGAAGAGGGTATTTTATGTTATGCATGTTGTCGACACTGAGCTAGTTGAACGTGATGCGTATCAAGTGAAGAATGTGGCTAGGACTTGGTTTGACCAGTGGAAAGGGGTAGAGATGATAATGCACCCACTGTGAGTTGGGAATGTTTCGAGGAGGCTATCTTAGGGTGTTTATTTGCCCGAGAACTGAAAGAAGCTACAGTATGAGAATTTCTCACACTTAAGCATGATTCATTGAGTTTTCATGAGTATAGGTTGAAATTCACCCAACTATCCCGTTATGCTCCGGAGATGGTTGCGGATATGAGGAGTAGAATGAGCTCATTTGTTGTTGGGTTATCGCGTCTATCGAGTAAGAAAGGTAGGGATACAATGCTTATACGTGACATGGATATCTCTAGGTTGATGTTCTATGTGCAGTAGGTTGAGAAAGAGAAGCTGAGGGATAGGGAGGAATTCTTAAATAAGAAAGCTAAGACAGGAAATGAGTCTGGGCAGAGGAAAGGCAATATAAACTGTTCATCATTTCAACAAAAGCAAAAAGTTCCTGCTTCATCATCTGCTAATGCACCTGTTCCTAAAAACAAATGTGAGTATACTGGTCAGAATTCGCAGAACTTCAGAGCTAGACCTGCAAAGTCTTAGGGTAGTGTGGCACAATGAGGTACTTGGGCTTCTGCATGTGCTCAGTATGGTAGAACTCACCAGGTAAGTGTCGTGATGGCGAAACAGGTTGCTTCAAGTGTGGACAATAGGGTCACTTCATGAAAGAGTTCTCAAAGAAGAGGCAAGGTAATGGAAATCAGGGCAATAAAGCCTAATCTTCATCAGTTGATCCACCAGACAAGGATGCAACTAGAGGAGCTACATCTGGTATTAGTGGAGGATCAAACCGCCTTTATGTGATCACTATTCGCCAATATAAAGAGAACTTTACATATGTTGTCAGTGGTATGATCAAAGTCTTTACTTTTGATGTTTATGCTTTGCTAGACCCACGAGCCAGTTTGTCTTTTGTAACCCCTTATGCTGAAAAAATAGTTTAAAGTTATTCCAGAGAAACACTGTGAACCTTTTTGTGTTTCTATACCTCTTGGAGAGTCTATTATAGTTGAGCGAGTATATAGTGATTCTGTCAATCACAAAGACACCATGGCTTATTTAATTGATTTAATTGAGTTAGACATGGTAGATTTTGATGTCATTCTAGGAACGGAATGACTTCATGTCTATTGTGCATCAATAGATTGTAGGACTCGAGTTGTCAAGTTCCAAATTCCTAATGAGCCAATCTTAGAGTGGAAAAGTAGTTTAGCATTGCCTAAAGGTCGTTGCATTTCATACCTTAAGGCAAGAAACTTAGTTTCTAAGGGTTGTGTCTATACTTCATCCTAGTTAATGACTCAAGTGTTGAGATACCTTTCATTCAGTCTGTTCTTATAGTAAAAGAGTTTCCAGAAGTCTTTCGAGATGATCTACCCAGAGTTCCTCTTGAGAGAGATATGGACTTGGGTATAGATATTCTTGCAGATACTCGTCCTATATCTATTCCTCCATATATAATGGTACCAGCAGAGTTGAAAGAGCTTAAAGAGTAGTTGAAAGATCTCCTGGATAAAGGTTTTATTCGACCAAGTATCTCACCTTTGTGCGCTCCGGTCTTATTTGTGAGAAAGAAAGATGTTTCACTAAGGATGTGTATAGATTACCATAAGCTGAATGAAGGTTACCATAAAAACAAGTATCCTCTTCTGAGAATTGATGATCTTTTCGATCAGCTTCAGGGTGCGTCTTATTTTTTGAAAATAAACCTCAGATCTGGCTACCATCAGTTGGAAGTAAGGGAATGTGATATTCCCAAGACATCATTCAGGACCCGTTATGGTCACTATGAGTTTTTCGTCATGTCGTTAGGTTTAACCAATGCACCTACAACATTCATGGACCTTATGAATAGAGTTTTCAAACCTTATTTACATATGCTTTTTATCGTCTTCATTAATGACATACTAATCTATTCATGGAATGAAGAAGAGCATGCTAGTCATCTAAGAATAGTTCTTTAGACTTTGAAGGATAAGGAGTTCTATGTTATGTTCTCTAAATGTGAGTTTTGGCTTGAGTATGTGGTGTTCTTGGACCACATAGTTTCTGGTGATGGTATTAGAGTCGATACTCAAAAGATAGAGGCAGTGTAGAATTGGCCTAGGCCCATGTCTCCAACTGATATTATGAGTTTCTTGGGTTTGGCTGGCTATTATAGAAGGTTCATAGAGGGGTTCTCATTTATTTCATCCCCTTTGACCAAGTTGACTCAGAAAACAGTGAGTTTTCAATGGTCTAAAGCTTGTGAGAAAAGCTTTCATAAATTGAAAAAGAGGTTTACTACTGCCCCAAATTTGACCTTACCGGAAGGTACTCAATGTTTTTTAGTGTATTGTGATGCATCTAGAGCTGGTTTGGGTTCCGTGTTAATGCAGAATGACAAAGTTATAGCTTATGCCTCCAGACAGTTAAAGTTACATGAGAAGAATTACCCGACCCATGACTTATAGGTTGGCTATCTTAGCATTTGCTTTGAAGATATGGCGTCATTATTTGTATGGTGTGCATGTAGATTTATTCAGCGATAACAAGAGCCTTCCGTATGGGTTTACTCAGAAAGAGCTTAATCTAAGACTGAGGAGATGGTTAGAGACTTAGAGTTACTCAAGAATTATGACATGAGTATTCTTTACCATCCAGGTAAGGCTAATGTTGTTGTTGATGCTTTGAGCAGGTTGTCTATGGGTAGTACCGCCCATGTTGAGGAAGAAAATAGAGAATTAGCAAAACATGTGCATACACTTACACGCTTGGGAGTTCGACTAATGGATTCCAGAGAAGGATGAGTGGTGGTGATGAATGAAGGTGAATCATCATTAGTGTCAGAAGTAAAAGAGAAGCAAGACCAAGATTCCATTTTTCTTGAATTGAAGACAAATGTTCATAAGCAAAAAGTAATGGCTTTTGAACAAGGGGGAGATGGTGTGTTGAGGTATCAAGGTATATTGTGTGTACCTAGAGTGGATGAACTCCAAGAAAGGATCATGGGGAAGCTCATAGCTCCAGATATTCCATTCATCCGGGATTTCACAAAAATGTATCGCAATTTGAGAGAGGTTTTTAGTGGAGTAGTATGAAGAAGGGCATTGCAGAGTTTGTTGCTAAGTGTCTGAATCGCCAACAAGTTAAAGTAGAGAACCAATGGCCCGGTGGTATGGATCAGAATAAAAAAATTCCGAAATAAAAGTGGGAGATTATAAATATGGTTTTCATCACAGGTTTACAAAAGGTCTCGCAGGACGCATGATTCTATTTGGGTGATAAAGAATCAAATGACCAATTCAAGCCGATTTTTACTCGTAAAGACTACCTATTAGGCAGAGGACTATGTCAAGTCATATATTCGGGAGGTGGTAAGACTTCATGGAGTCATTGTTTTGATTATATCGGATAGGGTGTCACGACCCAAATCGAGTCGTGAGTGGAACTCACACTTAACCTTCTAAGTGGGCGAACCAAGGAATCCAAACCCCAATATATTTCGATAATTCAACTACGAATAACAAAAATAATGCGGAAGCTCCAAAACTTATTAAAGTATCATTTCCCAAAACCTGAAAGTCATCACAACAAGGATATCTAACTCTTAATTACTAAGTCTAAGAGTATCAAAGACACCAAAGTAAATAAAATACAGTAATTTGTGTCCAAAAACTAAGGACATCAGGTAATGACCAAGAGAATTCAACCCAAGCTCGAATGAATAGCTCACCCTTGAACCTGATATGCTGAGACTGTCTAGAGCTGAGGTCTAGTCAAATTTGATGGTACATTAGCTGCACTCCATAAAAGAAAAACAAAGAAAAATACTAGTAGGGCTGAGTACGGGGCAACATGTACTGAGTAGGTATCATCGGTCAACCCAAAATAGAAACTAATATACAAAGAATAATAGTATAAACTCAACTATGACACTTAACAGATGGTAAGCAACAAACAACATGAACAAGTGACTACATAACCAATCACAATATCAAGCACACCCATGAGGACTCATGCCTCCACGACACGCTCATTTGAGAAATAGATTCTTTGAGATTGAGTACATTAAGTTAATTCTATATCTTTTCCTTTAATGTTACTGTGTCAGAACGTGACACTCCGATCAAATTATATCATGTCGGAACGTGACACTCCGATCCAAGAATACCATATCGGAACGTGATACTCCGATCCAATTATATCGTGTCGAGACGTGACAATCCGATCCAATTATAGCGTGTCGGAAGATGACACTCCGATCCAATTATACTATTAATTTATCATTTATTATCACCACTTTCAACTCATTAATAATATTTAATCAAGCCTTGTTTATTCAAGGCATCACTTCGATAAAGAGGGTTCAAGAATATAAATTTCACGGTCTCAGGATTTCAGACCAATCACAAAAAACACAATTAAGCCACACAACCACACAATCAAGAACATAGAAAAAATTCACAATATCATTCAATGCATATCAATCACTATTAAAAGTTTATTATCAAATAGCATAAACCATAACCTACCTTCACCGAAGAACCAAAGTCAAACAAGCTACTTCTCCAATACTTTTCCTTTCCTCAATGCCTCTGAACCTTTCCAATCTATCAAGTATATATGCATAATTTGTAAGTTAACGAGTCTATAAAAAAACCATGTTACTATATGTCTATCCTATACCCAAAAATTCACCCATTTCTATAATCAATTTGCTAAAGTTCAAGCCTAAGAGTAAACCTTAATCCCTCCAATTAGCATAACTTTAACGATATTCAAATAATACGATACATCTAATATTTTATTACCTATCTCAATATATAAAAGTACAATTTACAGTGTGAGAACAAACTATTAATATATAATGATGGAAGCCACTGGTTAGGAAACCAGTGGCGGACGAACTAACAACAATCCCAACATATTATTATACAAATTAGTAACCATATAGTCACCGTTCAGTTACATACATATATAATAATATATATAATTAACCCTCATTTCTTTTACTCCATAACTCTCCACTATTCTTTGTCCACAATAAATAAATAAATAATCATATATTAACCACGACTATATACAACCCAATTATGCCCAAATAAAATATAATTATTATAATAATCTACATGTACACTATTCATCAAATTCACATATACATATATCTTTTACCTTGATTATCATGTCGTGTCTCTCGAGATTGTGCCGCCTCGTGAAGTCTTCCTTCCGGGAGTGTATTTCTTAATACTCCTCGTCAATTCATCATTTACAAATATTAAACCCTAGTTTTTTAAAAATATGGTTCAAGAGGAATAGGTTATTAAATAAATTATTAAAACTATTCCATTAATTTTATAATTATAGTCACGAATAGTTTAAACTACCCATTTAGAATCTATTAGAAATTATTTTCTCAAATAAAAAATTCTAGTATTCAAAACAACCTAATGGGTCATTACATTAGATACCAATTTACCTATCGTTCGTCCTCGAACGATCAAAAGAAGGCGAGGGTAAGAAAGGGTACAAGAATTGACAAAAAATTGTGTGAATATCTTTTGTGCATATCATGCTCATGCATCAACCAACCAATGAGAGAACTAAATCTCCTCTCATAATGTGTCTCAAATAGGGTCATATCACTACTCCAGTGGTAGCGATTGTTGTGTGTAAACTCAAATGTATCCTCAATAGCCATCAAAGCTAATCGTACACACATATGTAACATGTTCTCAAGGACCTTGACACAACCATCATATGAAATCTTTTTCACAAAACCACAATAAAATGTTGATTCAATACTGATTCCAATCAAAAGTCAACCTAAACCAATCACCACACACTCATAATGCACAACCATCATAGATCTTATCAATATTTCATTCTCACAACATAAATTTTTCACGAGCTTAAGTTATATAAAGAGAATGATCTTTAGACATCAGGTACTCATCAAATGAAAATTAAACTCATATAACCTCAAGAAGAAAATGATCAAGTAACCATCCATCGAGCAATACATCCAAGCATACAGAATCTCTAACAACATTATTGAAATGTTAGATTAGTAGCTATTATAGACAAACCTTATGACTGACAAAACTATACTCAATGGTCCTCACATTCAATCACACATAGTCAAAACATGATAATAATGATGAGATAACTCCTAAGTCTATCGAACAATGGTAAATTTCCATGGTAGCTCTCCTATAAATTCTCATAAGCAAAGTTGTGTGTGTTGAATCACTAATACTTTCAACTATTCCAAACAACACCAAATCTTTCATAAGTGGAATGAACGAGTTCACCTTACTAGGAGGACAATCACAAAATCGGTACACCCGATCCACTACTAAAGACCCACCCTTAGATACGAAAACACACGCAAATGTAGAAAGTGAATCATACTCTAAATCACACCCAAATTGAAATAGTTGGTCACATAAGGGTGTATATAACCAAGGTCAAATAACTCTAGATACTCATTTCATATTTTCCATATATATCAAATATTTACATCCATTTGACTCTATCTCTTTGATTTTCTAGTTACCACAATTATCAATTTAGTCCTTATTATAATTGCACACATACTTGGTTGATTGAACCCCATATCCAGTGAAGTCAACACTCTTCATACTAACAAATATCATAAGCACATCGATCATCTACCTTACTTCCAAGCTATCATTTGTCTATGTAACGCATCTTAACATTCTATGTAGTCCCATCAATAGGGCAGTATTAACCCAACTCAAAATTCTTAGTAACCATGTAGAATTAGATCTCACCTTGTACATCATTCTTAAGTCATCTATCATATTTTGAGCAATCTAATCCCATGTAAACACTAAATTTTTTCATACCTCACCATTTGTCACCAAAATCAAAACTCAATCTTTATATAAAACTAAATGATAAACTCCTAGTAAGTTTGTGTCGAACAAGTCCACACTTCTTAGTCATATCTAAGGTTATAAGAGAAAATTCATACAACATTCAACTTTGATTCATGGGTCTATATGAGAGGTTTGATTACTTCACCTTTCTTAAATTCTACCCATGACACAAATTTAAAATTCCTTGAATGCTTCAATACACCATATTGTTGCTCATTTCGCTAACTCGTTTAGCAATCTTATTTATTGACCAATAATCTATAATATTTTACCTTATACTCTAAACTAAAACTTTAAAGTGAAATCCTCCTTCGGTCCTTTAATAATCAAGCGTAACATATTTTACAATCAAAACTATGCATAAGTCCTTCCATATGTTTAATATCTGATGTAAACAATATATAATTTATTTTTGTTTTATCTCACAAATTCATACCTGATTTTAAAGTATCAAGTCTTACAAAGTTATTTGCTGAGGACTTGACATCCATAGACAAGGGACACTCTCCACATGTACCAAAGGTAGACTACCCATACACACTGCCTTTCAACCTAAGGCATATACTACCACATTCACTTTGTCAAAACAATAAACGGTAGTCATTCCATCGTCCTTGAGAAACTCTAATCATCTTCATTGTATTAATTTGGATTCCTCTTATTAAATATTATACTAAAACACCTCATAATACACACTATAAATACAATGCCTCTACAATTTTAATGCAAGCACCACCCAAACGCATCTGTTGTTCGGGACCTAAACAAATGATCTTGCGTATATCCAAATCCAATCTCCACCGTTTAAATCAACCATCAAGATTTCAAGAACACTCATTTTAAATTTTAGCCCGATCCAAAGGTTAGGTAATTAAGAAACACGATTTGAAGGTTGCTGGTCGGAGAAATATTATGCAGCAAAATAAATCTTTTTCTTCTCCCTTCTCTCTTCTCTCTTCTCTCTTGTTGAAAGCTCTCTCAAAACCTCTCTAATGTCTTAATATCTTTCAAGGAAAATACTATGAGTAGTTCAATTTTTCTCTCAAGACCATCCTCTATTTATATAATTGTGTTTTTCCTTATAAAGTCAAAATCAACTACAAATAGGATTACAATTCCAATCCTTTTCCTAATGGAATTGGAAACCAAATAAAAATAATAATTTGGATCCTTTTTCAAGTAGGATTAGGCCTAATGTCCAACTCTAAGCAAATACTAATTTTGATATTTGAACCGGTGAAACACTTTCAAGATTTTCTTGCCACTAAAACTGATTTTAAATGAGAATTTTTTATACTATTACAACAAACATAAATCATATAGGTCATATATCACTTTCTCTTTTTACCAGTACAGACTTCACAATTGAAAAAAAAAATATCCTTCTTAGATAAGTAATGAGAGTTTCTTGCCATTTCATTTTAGTAATGCTTGACAAATCTGAGGTTATCGTCTTGGCCTAATAGTCTGTATGGAGAAATTCAATTCATATTCAAAATTTAAGAACTAAGTTTTACCACCTGTCTCATCCTACCAAGTAAACAACATAAGATCGATGTAATCAATCTTCCTTTTGAAGCTTAAGATAAAATAACCAATCCTCATTCAGAATTCTCAAGATACATTTCACAACCTAAATGTATTAATATTGTACCAAAGATTCACCGCTAAAATTTTTCTGAAAAATAATGCGCAATCCAATCGTCCACAGTAATAAACTAGTTGGTTTATCAAATGTGAAAGTAACACTGAGTCTCATTATCTAAACATGTCATACCACTAATAACTCCTTAAGTAGTTAATATTCACACTTGACAATTAATGTATTCGTTTCCACATAACACTAGTACTGTATCGTAAAAAGTCGTTAAATTCATCACTAGAACACATCATATTATCGAGAAGATTGTATCCAAATAGTTCACACATTTCTACACATTGAATGATGGCAAAACATTATCAAATATGTTCTCTCTCTAGCCTAAGTAATTTGCTTTACTTCCTAGATCAAGTCAATAACAAAAGTAATCCACTTCATAATTTTAACTAAGTAAGCATCACTGACCCTCTCTGGTATACCCTCGATCTGTGAAGTTATAGTAGAGATTCGGACCTTAATTGGTGCAACATAATTTCGTCATTCACTAAACAACCCACACATGTTATGAAACTCTACTAATTGTATTTTCTAAACTAAAGATGTTCATTTTCTAGTTGTCCCTTACGACTTTCTTGTATGTGGTCACATATCTAAATAAAGTATAAAATTTTGACCTCATAGGATGCAACATATATCTTCTGTTTCTCTATACTCAGATATCACCCCTCCTCCTATCGTTCAAAGTTTAGGGTATATAATTGGATAAATAAGATAGAAAATGTTGTCTTAAGTCATAGATAGTGTCTTACTAATCGACGCTCAACATGAGACTATCACCACACCTTGTGTATCCTCAAAACTAAACTAGTATGTCACAAACTCAACACTAAGTCTATCCACTAAATTCATTTTATAAAGCAACTCAAAATAATCAACAATAAAAGCATAAACATCTTCAGAATTAATACCCATGAAGAATGAAGATCTCAACTTTATGGACTTAACATAAAAAAAATCATGTTGATCTCTAGTCATTACAGGTCCTTCTACGAGAAAATATAACTATCTTCAAGGACACTTTTTTTTTGGTGTTGCTATTTCAACTTTTAATACTCTAGTACTAACTATATGTGAAATAGAGTGAAGAAGTTCAGATACCAATTTGTATCACCTAGACACCAATTGGATTCAAGTAGTATCACGAAAGAACGAAGAAATGAAGTTTTCCTAAAGTCCTATAGCCTCTCGAAGAAAAGTAAAGGCGTCCCCATACAGTTCTGCAAGACTCTACTAGACTTGTCCCTGTGTGATGAGATCACCGAACCTAACGCTCTAATACCAAATTTGTCATGACCCAAATCGAGTCGTGAGTGGCACCCACACTTAACCTTCTAAGTGGGCAAACCAAGGAATCCGAACCCCAATATATGTCGATAATTCAACTACGAATAACAAAAATAATGCGGAAGCTCCTAATTTATTAAAGTATCATTTCCCAAAACCTGAAAGTCATCACAACAAGGACATCTAATCTCTAATTACTAAGTCTAAGAGTATCAAAGACACCAAAGTAAATGAAATACAGTAATTTGTATCCAAAAACTAAGGACATCAGGTAATGACCAAGAGAATTCAACCCAAGCTCGAATGAATAGCTCACCCTTGAACCTGATATGCTGAGACTGTCTAGAGCTGAGGTCGATTCAAATTTGATGGTACATTAGCTGCACTCCATAAAAGAAAAACAAAGAAAAATACTAGTAAGGCTCAGTACGTGGCAACATGTACTGAGTAGGTATCATCGGTCAACCCAAATAGAAACTAATATACAAAGAATAATAGTATAAACTCAACTATGACACTTAACAGATGGTAAGCAACAAACAACATGAACAAGTGACTACATAATCAATCACAATATCAAGCACACCCATGAGGACTCATGCCTCCACGCCACGCTCATTTGAGAAATAGGTTCTTTGAGATTGAGTTTATTAAGTTGATTCTATATCTTTTCCTTTAACGCTACTGTGTCAGAACGTGACACTCCGATCCAATTATATTGTGTCGGAACGTGACACTCCGATCCAAGAATATCGTGTCGGAACGTGACACTCCGTTCCAATTATATTGTGTCGGAACGTGACAATCCGATCCAATTATAGCGCGTCGGAACATGACACTCCGATCCAATTATACTATTAATTTATCATTTATTATCACCACTTTCAATTCATTAATAATATTTCATCAAGCCTTATTTATTCAAGGCATCACTTCGATAAAGAGGGTTCAAGAATATAAATTTCACGGTCTCAGGATTTCAGACCAATCACAAAAAACACAATTAAGCCACACAACCACACAATCAAGTACATAGAAAAAATTCACAATATCATTCAATGCATATCAATCACTATTAATAGTTTACTATCAAATAGCATAAACCATAACCTACCTCCACCGAAGAACCAAAGTCAAACAAGCTACTTCTCCAATACTTTTCCTTTCCTCAATGCCTCTGAACCTTTCCAATCTATCAAGTATATATGCATAATTTGTAAGTTAACGAGTCTATAAAAAAAACTCATGTTACTATATGTCTATCCTAGACCCAAAAATTCACCCAATTCTATAATCAATTTGCTCAAGTTCAAGCCAAAGGGTAAACCTTAATCCCTCCAATTAGCATAACTTTAACGATATTTAAATAATACGATACACCTTATATTTTATTACCTATCTCAATATATAAAAACACAATTTACAGTGTGAGAACAAACTATTAATATATAATGATGGAAGCCACTGGTTAGGAAACCAGTGGCAGACGAACTAACAACAATCCCACCATATTAATATACAAATTAGTAACCATATAGTCACCGTTCAGTTACATACATATATAATAATATATATAATTAACCCTCATTCCTTTTACTCCATAACTCTCCACTATTCTTTGTCCACAATAAATAAATAAATAATCATACATTAACCACGACTATATACAACCCAATTATGCCCAAATAAAATATAATTATTATAATAATAATTTCTACATGTACACTATTAATCAAATTCACATATACATATATCTTTTACCTTGATTATCATGTCGTGTCTCTCGAGATTGTGCCGCCTCGTGAAGTCTTCCTTCCGGGAGTGTATTTCTTAATATTCCTCGTCTATTCATCATTTACAAATATTAAACCCTCGTTTTTAAAAAATATGGTTCAAGAGGAATAGGTTATTAAATAAATTATTAAAACTATCCGATTAATTTTATAATTATAGTCACGAATAGTCCAAACTACCCATTTAGAATTTATTGGAAAGTATTTTCTGAAATAAAAAGTTCTAGTATTCAAAACAACCTAATGGGTCATTACATAGGGGTGCACAATTAACTGCACAGTTTTGAAAATCAATCCAGAAAGGAATGGGTTCAAAGCTGAAGTTGAGTACTGTTTTTCATCCTTAGACAGATGGTAAAGAAAAGCGCACCATTTAGACCTTAGAGGATATGTTGAAGGCATGCGTGATCGATTTCAAAGGTAATTGGGATGATCACCTACCTCTCATCGAGTTCACTTACAATAATAGTTACCACTTTAGTATCGAAATGTCTCCATATGAAGCTCTTTACGGGAGAAGATGCAAATCTCTTATTCGATGGTTTGAGGTTCGTGAAGCTGGGTTGATAGGACAAGATTTAGTGCATCAAGAGATGGAAAATGTGAAAGTGATTCAAGAGAAGTTAGTCCCCGATATATTGGACCTTATCGAATAGCCAAGAGTTGGCAAAGTAGCTTATGAGTTGGAGCTACCATTAGAGTTAGGAGCGGTTCATCCAGTATTTCATGTCTCCATTTTGAAGAAGTTCATGGGATCCTTCATCATCATACCAACCGAAGATATTGGGATAAATGATAGCTTATCTTATGAGGAGATTCATGTTCATATTTTAGATCGCCAAGTTCGTAAATTGAGGACTAAGGAATTAGCATTAGTCAAAGTCTTTTGGAGGAATCAATTTTTTGAGGAAGCTACTTGGGAATTGGAGGAGGATATGAAGAAGAGATATCCACATCTCTC
The DNA here is from genome assembly GCA_016801875.1 of Solanum sitiens. Taxonomy (NCBI): domain Eukaryota; kingdom Viridiplantae; phylum Streptophyta; class Magnoliopsida; order Solanales; family Solanaceae; genus Solanum; species Solanum sitiens. The sequence goes on along the minus strand of JABWTJ010000014.1, from coordinate 3,900,004 downwards.
CGAATCAATAGAAATTTCATATGAAGGTACTAATTCTCTTCTTAGTATCATTAATTTATGAGTAAGCATGTTGTTGTTTGTATTTTCTTGTTGGGTGCTTGAACAGAATGATATTACACCCTTATCCTAGTAAGAGTAATCTCATTCGAGGATGAATGTTCCCAAGGGGGAGTTATTGTAACATATCTCAATTTGAAATAACTATAAAGAAGTTAGAATTTGGAAATAGTCATTTTTGGAAAGAATATAAAAATCGTGAAATTTGTGAACCGTGTAAAAGTTGAGTTTTTGTCAACTTCCAACAGTCATAACTTCTAGCTCGGGATGATTTAGGTGTGTTTCCAAATATGGTTGGAAAGCTCCTGGATTAATATTTCCAACGTCTCCGAGTCTGTACAATTCTGAGATTTAATGAGTGGGATATGACCATTAGAAGTTGGGTTGTTCAAATAAGGGAATGTCCAATCCGGATTTTTGAAGGTCATTATGGTATTCTCCATAACCTATCAGTTTAATTCTTTTTTAATGAATTAATTAAGGGCTAAAAATGAATTGATTCAGTTTTCACAATTGGAAATTAGCGCTAGGGTTCTAGAGAGAAGAACGCAAGAGAAAGGAAAAGAGAAAAGCAAGATTCTTTGTTTCGTAAGATATTGATTGCGGATTTCTCTAAGGATTTGATACTACAAGGTATGTGAGCCTTTCATACCATTGGGTTCGTTGACCCACGCGCCAAACATGTTATTTCAGCGTGAATTAGTCCTAAAAGAGTTTGAAAATTGATGTTCTTGATGTGTATTCTTGAAATTGATATTGTTCTTGAGTTGGGCTAAAATTGAGAAGTTTCTAAGATCATTACGTCAATTTATTGAGTGGGTTTGAGTTAGGTGTTTTGGTACGTTTGTTGGATATCTGTATCTAAAAAGGATTTGGGAAAAAGAACTGAGTTTGGGCGAATTGGCGCTTGAAAAAGAAGAAGAAAATTTAATCAGGCAAATCTGTGCATGAGCTCGACTCTGCAGACCTGGTCCCAGATTTGGGGAAAATCCCTTCGCTGAGCGGAGCGGTCACGGACAGTCCTGCCTCAATAAGTATTTTGCCGACCAAAATTTAAATACATCTCCTCTCCGCGTCGCGGACCTACCTTCAGACCGTGAAATTTTGATATTTTCTCATATTTAGCTATCTAAAAACACTCCTAAACATCATGAGATCTTTCCTATCATAAATCACAATCCTTGAATCCATAATTCAATTCAAGGAAAGTTAAGAGTCAAGTATAGAAGTTAAGAAATAATTTTTCCTATCACAAATCACAATCCTTGAATCCATAATTCAATTCAAGGAAAGTTAAGAGTCAAGTATAGAAGTTAAGAAATAAGTCAAGAGAAGTTCATTTAGGTTTTCAAAAGTCTTTCACAAATGTTTAACTTTGTTTTAAGACTTAAGTTTCAAGTTCAGCAAAGAGTAAAGAGTTGAGTTCATTCCTCAAAAATCTATAAGGGAACTAAGTATTCCCAAGATTTTAAATATTTTTTCACATTTGAGAAAGAAAGGGAACACCGATTCCAAGAGATCTTTTAAGCTAAGTTTTGAGTAATTATCTCAAACCAAAAAAAGAAGCTTCTTTTAAATACATACGAGCTAAGTATATTTTGGGATTAGTATTAAGCACCGATATGGGGATGCGAGTTTATATTAATCCAAGTCTCTATAAACCATGTAACCATTATGTGTAGTAAAAGATAATAATTTTTAGATGACTCCTTAAGATGCTTTTAGGATAGACTAGTGGATCCACTAAGTTAAGCATTCTATATGACGGCAAAGTATATGATAGTTTTGACAGCGTGGAAAAGACGGTGTATAGCCACTTAGGCTCATAGCGGTGGTTGTCGGTTAGAGAAACTCTCATGGAAACTATATTACTTTGTTACATGAGTAAAGTTGAGTTTGTTACTGCATTTTATTTAATGAACTACGTTATTTTACTGTTTTATAAAGTTTTTCATATATAGCATGTCTTCTATTGCTTTATATTGAGTTAAGTTATTCGTGAGTTCAGAAGAGTCGAGGTGAGTGTTTCTTTCAGAATCTTTTCAAGCTTATGTTATGTTTAGCATTTCAACTCGCATACTCGTACATTCAATGTACTGATGCCAGTTGGCCTTCTTCGTGCTATGATGCAGATATAGGAGCATCCAGTGCCCCGTTGATCAGGTGGAGCACTCAGAGTCTGTTGTTGAGCCTCTTTGCATTCCGTAAAACTCTTTATCATTTGTTATTTTCAGTTTTCAGTTGTTAGGATAATCGGGGGTCCTGTACCGACATGCCTCCTTTTATTAGAGGCTTCATAGACATTTAGTAGTTTAGTTGTCTTAACATTATCATTTCATACGTTAAGACTTGTGATGCCATTTCGCCAAGTGAATGTTTGACTTTTAAATGTTATTAAATTATTTTATCATTCAAGTGAGTATAGTAATTGATCATTTTAAATATGCATGTAGCCTTCTGCAGAGTAAGTAAGACAGTCCAAGGGTTCGCTTGGGGCCAGCAATGGTTCTCGTGTGTCAGCCACGATCGTGGTGTAGGCTCGGGGCGTGACATGGAGAGTCGATTATTATGACTCTACATTTGTTGTTTGTGTGTGCAGGTTTAGAAGAAATCTTGGGGGTCCTTTCGATGATTTAGAGTTCGGTTGGTTTTTGGTTCTAGTGCATGATAATGTTCACCATTCTGAGTCTCTCTGATTGTGATCGTGTAACATCATCTTGGGGTGCATCACTATCATGAGGATTTTGCCGCAATTGCGATAGTAAACTTGAATTAGTTGACTGCCTTACTCATCGAGATTGCGTGATTCTGGATGGCGATCGCAATGAGCGTTTGAGACTTGGACAGAATGTTTTCTAAAATTGAGGTTTCAACCCCATTTCTCCATTTTTTTTTGTTTTGGGAGCTTTGTGGTGGCTATTTGGATTAGATTTTTGAGGAAAATTTTTTGGGTAATAATTCTTGACTCCAAACTTTAATTACCCATCATTGTTTATGGACTTATGTGTTCTAATCAAGCTTTTGAAATGAGAAAATTATGTATATCTTCAAGAGCCCAAGAATTTTAGTAAAATGACTTTGAAGTTGTGTTGATTTCTCTTTTTAAATGGTTTTTATTAATGAGTTTCTAAAGCCTTAAACATGATTTTCAAGTACTATTTTCTGAATGCAAACCTTAATTTTGAATTGGTTTTTGTGTTGATTGATCCACCTTCCAAGGAAATTGATGTGGGTATTGTTGTTTTTGGAAATTTATTGTGAATACATACTTGTATATAAATTGTGTGGCTTTGGAAGTTATTTAGAAGGGAAAGACTCAACTCTTGGAGTGATTGTTGATTTATTTAAGGCAAGTGGCTTGCTAAACCTTGTATTCTTGTTGGATTAGTATGCTTCCTTCAATGATTGTGAGTTGTGAGTAATGGAGATGACATGAACCCTTCCACTTGTTACATCTAAATGAATGAAAAGAGGTTTAAATTAAAAAAGGGTATGTGTTGAACATATGATGTGATTTGTCTTACTGTTACTCTTGTTGATTGATTGATGAAATGCTTGAAAGCATGAATGTGGACTTTAATTGTATGAATTATTGTCTCTTTTGTGTGGCTCGATGTTGCTTGTGCACTGGGTTGTAACACCTTGATGAGACATGTGTTTATTTGTGATGTAAAGTCGACGGGAAAAGGTTTTGGCCAGGGACATAAAGCCGATGGAAAATAATTCCAGGTAGTGATATAAATCGATGGGAAATGATTTCGGCTAGTGATTTGATATAAGTACTATGGGAACTGATTCCGTCTAGTGATATTTTGCTGATGGGAGATGGTTTTGGCAAGGGATTGATTATGAGACTTGATACCTTTGATGTTTATGCATGACATGCTTGATATTTGAGATTGATGTACTTGTGCGTGGCTGAACTACTTGTATTGAGATTGACTTATTTGGTTTGTTTGATTGTTGAATTTTGAAGATTAAACTGTGAATATTAGGCCTTGCGAGCCGTGTACTGTAGAATTTCTAGGTTGGGCTTAATTTTGTGCAGGTTATAGTTTGAGGGGTTTGGTGGGAGATTCAAGGGTATTCGTTTTCTAGCTAGTTACTTTGTTTAGTAGGTTGCTTGTTGGGTACCGTGTTGTTGGTACTCACCACTACTTGTTTCTACATTTGTGTAGATTTGACTCTGGACCTGCGTGTCCTCCTTCTCCTTCTTTTGATCTCGAGAGTTGTCGAGGACCTAAAGAGGTAGTTGTTTGTCATTTAACGGGCCCTCTTTTTCCTTTTCTTACACTTTGTTCTCTTTCAAAAACAAAGATTGAGACTTGTATTTATTTTCTAATTTCACACTCATGTATTTAGTGTATTGAACATGTGACAACCAAGTTTTGGGGTATCGTTTAGAATGAATACATTTTCTGTCTTTGTCTTGTTCTTGCTTTAATGAATTTGTGCATTTCTTTCGTTTTCGTTGGGTTGAGGCTAATTTATCTTGGTGAAAATAAACAAGTGTTATCACGTCTATTTTTAGATAGTGACATATACATTATACCGTGATTACTTGTTTTTCAGGTGGCTACAAGAATATAATAGCTAAGAATTTAAATGTGGTCTGCGACATTCCAAAAATAAATAAATGAGAACATGCTAATCATAAAGAATCAAAATCGAATAATGATTTACAATTGAGGATCCAATAAAATGATGCCACGTGTTTAAATGATGTAATAATTTCAATCAAATTCAAGAATCAATCAAAAGCGCACGTGTCCATAATAACATATTTTGGTCAATCAAAATCAATCTTATTATATCGAATTTGTGATAAAAATGACCAGAACCAATCAAAAAAGACAAAAGAATTTATTTGAGGGTTACATAATTTTCTGAGTCAAATATCATAGAAAGCCGCCCTTCAAGAAACACACTACTGACGGCCTCCTTTTCCAAAGCAGTAGAAACAAATCCAAGGCATAACCACAAGGTAAAATTTTACAACTCTGTTTGACTTATGTTCTTCTTAAAAGTCAGATCGAACACTGTTTGTGCATAAAATTGAAACTTTAAACAAGGTTTAATTAATTTAAAGGAAATTAGAATGTTTGTTTCAAATATTTAATTAGATTTAAATATAGAAAAACTTTTGCAGAAAAGTCACATCCTTAAATGTTGTTCAACTCCGAGAGTCACTTCATATTCTTCTCCCCTTTTCTACTATGTTTCAGATAGATAATCTGTTGGAGGATCCATCCCCTGATCAGACTCAACCAATCATCCCTCCAGGTTTGTCTTGAAAAAATAAAAAATAATCCCTCCATCCATTTTTAATTGTCGTGGTTTCCTATTTTAGAGTCAAACGATAAGAACTTTGACTAATATTTTACAATGTATTTTTTCATCATATTGATATGCAAAAAAATTGCTATTTTTAGTATTTTTCATATAGTTTTGAATATCTAAATTTGTATTTTAAACTATCGAATTAATATAATCTAATTCAACTTTAAAATTAGTCGAATTAACTTTCGAAAAACACAACATGACAATTAAAAGTTGACAGAGGGGTAAAACCTTGTTTCATTGCATGCATTCATATACCATCTTTTATTTCTTTTTTGTTTTAGTTGGTTTGATGGAGCCTGGTTCATTGAACCGTAGTAGCAATGTGGTTGAGGCAATAAGGAATGAGATTGATAAAGAGCGTATCAGGAAAGAGATCATTGCAGAAGAGTCTTCTCGAAAGCAGATGTTGGAGTTGGAAGTACAGAGAGAGCTTATGATGGAAAGAGAAATAGCAAAGTTTGGAGGAGATAGATTTGCTTCATTCTGCAAGAATCAGGCTGACTCCGTGTTGTTTAAGGAAAAGATGTGAATGGGCGTCTCTGCTGTGTCTGGACATGACATAAATCACTTCTCAGAGGTTCCTTTTCACCACCGTGCTGTGGAACCAATAATTTCATCAGTGAACCGAAGTCCAAAGGTGGAGATTTTACAAGTGCAGCCCCCTAGCGTTGGCAGACTTTTGTTGGTTCGTGTTCTTCTTTATTGTTGGCCCTGTTTATTAATTCTTAAATATATTGTTGAGTAGATGATTTTTTTTATCTGTCAGTATTATTAGAACATTTGGCCCTAGTTTAGACATCAATTAGTAGTTTAGTCGTATTAGGATAGCATTAGTTAGTTCAGCAGCTATTATTTATTTATTACTTTTTCAGATATGTACTACGAGTCAATATGGCCTGAATGACCACTTCCAAGGAAAAAAACACAAACGCAAGTTGTCTGCTTTAAGAGAACACAAGGATGACAAAAATTGCAGCATTGGTCTTTTCCAAAAAAACCAAACTTATGCAGCCTTATGGAATGTCCTTGCGATGATCTGATATCATGGGAGAAATTAGAGGAAGGATCATCAGCTACAAACGATAACGATCCACCATCCTTGTTAACAGATGACAGTGAAAATGACTTGGGAAAGAATGCAGCTCATGAAAAGCAAGACAATAGGGAGTTCACATTTTAGGTGTGACACATGCCAAATCGGTACCTTCTCTGAAATAGTGATGGAGTCACATAAAATCGGAAAAAAACACAAATGCAAAACAAAAACTGCAGCATTGGATATTACAAATGACACTCAAATATTACTCCCTCCGTTTAAAAAAGGATGACCTAGTTTGACTTGGAACGGAGTTTAAGAAAAGAAAGAAGACTTTTTAATCTTGTTTTTCTAAATTAAAGTTATGTCAAATGTACCAAAATGCCCTTTAATCTTGTGGTCTTAAACATGACACGTGAAAAGTTAAAGTTAAAGTGTTGTCAAAAAAAGAAAGGGATCATTCTTTTGAAACAAACTAAAAGGAAATAGGGACATTCTTTTTTAAACGGAGGGAGTATTATTTATTGTGTCAAAGATGCAGAGGACTGATTGAGTTGAGTAATGTTGTGCCAACTAATTAGTATCTTATTTTTGTTGTCAAGTAAATCTGGTCTTACCAGTATTGCCTTGGAATAATCATCAATGTGGTTTGATTTGTCTTTATATATTTTGTTAGTCCTGTCTACCAACTAGTACCTCATTTTTGTTGTTTAAGGAAATTGGATTTATCAATATTATCTTTTCATACATGTGTGATTTGTGTTGGTTTTAAAAAGGTTTGAATGGAATATAAAGAGTTAATGACTTTTCTGAAAAAGTGTAATTTTTTTAAAAATGTGTGACTGAGCTGCGACTTTCATGAAGAGTTATGACTTTTCTAAAGAAATCTGACCGTTATGAGAGGTGCGACTTTTATGATCTTGGTTAGATGTATCATCTCTCTTAACCCAGGATTTTCATTTATCTATAGCTTCAATTTGATGTTCAGAAAATCTTTAGGAATTTAAATGAACTTTTCTTGGTCACGAGACATTCAAGTATATTTTATGTTGTTTGTTTACGTGTACACATTTTTTAAACACATCAAAGATTTTTAAAATTCTTCACATTATGAAATTCTTGAGAATGAATTTTAACAAAAGAATCATTGCTAAGCTTTATGAGGTGATTATTGTTGGGTATTAAAAGGTTTTAAAGAGAAATGAAGTATTTTTCTCAAAAGATATAATTTGAATAGAATCTTTTCATATTAAGGGCTGATTATGATTTTTCTCAATATGAATTTTTTTAAAGATTGTGATTTTTCTAATAAGCCACAATAAACATCTCTTCTACCATCCTTTATTGGATATAAATAGAAAAGTTTTCTCTCAATCTTCATATACAAATTTTCCTCATATTCTCTATTCTCTTCTTAAGCTTTTAAAAGATGTCTATTTTACCGTTGAATATGATTTAAATTAATTTTAAAAAATAATAATATGATAGAAATGGAAGAAGGTTACACCGTGTATTAATGCCATTTTAATAATGAAGCTTATATTACTCCCTCCGTCTTATTTTATATGACATTCTTTTCTATAAATAGTTGGTCCATAATACTTGTCATTTTATAAAATCAATGCATAAATTATCCTATTGTTCCTTTTTTGTCCCTATGAGCAGTGGCGGACCCAGAATTTTCGTTCAGGAGGTTCAAAAAAATAAAAATATAAACATGTAAATAAGTCTTTCGAATTGGTCCCTTGAATTTTTTTGGGTTTAAAACCACACTTTTATCACGTTTTTAAAATAAAAAATAAAGCTAAAAATACTTGAAAAACAAAACTGATTTTTTTAAGCAAAAATAAACTAAAACTATAAAGGGAAAGAAATAAATGTTGTCTCAAGGAATCGAACCATGGGCGTGCAACTTAATATTCAAGGGTCTTTTCACTGAGCCATCTAATTTTATTTGTTATTAAGGATGTTCAAAATAAATACACCTACAAAAATACAAAAAATTTACCTTATATATATCGTGTATTTTTTACCGAGGGTGTTTGGGTGAACACCCTGGACCCAACGTGGGTCCGCCCCTGCCTGTGAGTTATTAGCCTTGAAAAGATACATTTGATCAATTTTAAAAAGCTAAATATATTATTATTGTTCATTGGTTAAATTAATTAATCAAAATATATTCATTCATATTCATTGCATTGAAAACTTGAGTTCCAAAAAAAATTATATAAGGGTAGAATGATAAGTTACATCATTTATTAATGCAAGTGCAAAGTAAAATGGTGACATATAAAATGATACGGACGGAGTAGTAAATAAGACAACCAGAGAGATTCTGGCTATGATTAATTTAACCAAAAGATGAGGACAAAGAATTAAAAGAATCCATGATGATCATAACCAAAAGAATGGTTATGAGGATAATTTGAAACATCCATAACAGGCTTGAAAAATGATTTATTACTATTCTCAACCATAATCTTGCTTGCATGAGTCATCACATTCTTTTTTAAGTCTTCCAAAGAATTTTTTAATCGTTCAAGCTCATGATAGGCAAGTTCACCTAAAGGGGCTTCCAACCAATATTGACTTTTACAATTCTTCCTCATTTGATCAAATGCTTCACTCTTTTCCTTCTCAACTTCAACTTCATCAAAAATTTGAGTGAGTTGCAAGTTGAGCTCACAAACATTAACATCATGTTTATTATGAGACTCAAAAAGATGAGGGGGATTATTGGAGATTGGATGAGGATTTCGTGAAAGAAACCTATCGATAATGGACTCAACGTTAGTGTGGCCAAAGGAGTAAGCTTTTCTCGCAGGGGAGAAAACTATTATGGCAATTTCAACCCCACATAGCGTACATAGTTCACTAGCTTTCTTGAAAAGTCATGAACGGCGTTTAGAGAATGTGACTTGGAGGTGTTTCTTGACTTCTATTTTGGTAATTTTGATCTTCTGCCTGCCCATGCTTGGCTTCTTTGCCATGTATAAAAGTTTATAACAAAAACAATTCTTCTTAGAAAGGAAGTAAGAAGAATTGCAAGTGTAAACATGTACTATTTAAAGGTGTTTTGGAATTTACTCTGCAAGCTTGCTACATAACTCTCTAAATATTTTTACTATATCTTTCTTACATAGCTGATCATGTGTGTGTTGATTTGGGAGTTACAATATATTAAAATTTAAATGTCTTAATTAATGCATGGATAAAGGGAAACTCAATGCACCTTAGTTGGCATTATCAAAGTCAAAAATATTTTCCATATATCCCTTAATCAATAGTCAAACCTTTTATAAGTTGGTCCTAAAGAAGCCAGTGAGGCTATCTTTTTTTTTTTCTTAAAAGCTTAAAGTGTTTGATCAATCTTTTAAAATATTTTAAAGTGTTTTGATCAATCTTTTAAAATATTTTGAGCAGTAAAAAGTACCATTCACAAGTTGAAAAAGTAGCTTCTCCCTAATATCACTTTTTGAAAATTTGGTCGAGCATGAAATATTGCTCTAATATTAATAAAAATATTTTTTTTCAAATTGATTATTCAAATATATACAAACTTCTATTCTCTAAAAAAATCCTTTCAAAGAGTACGTAATATTTTTTTTAAAAATCAAAATAATTGTTTTTTGGTGGTATCATCAAACATGATATAACCATTAACCATGATAATCAAGAGGGTGCGTAACCTCTTAAAAGTAAATGATTATAAAGAATTAGTGAACCGTTTACCACCATAAGATGAATAAATGTATGATTGGATTTAAGTTTTAATTTTTATACAATTAATGAATTTTAATATATAGAGATAGACATATATTACTTTATAGGCTTTACATTATAAGGGCATATAACTTAAATTTTATGTCGTTAAATTAGAAATCGAACATTTATTGCATATTAGAGAGTTGTAAGCTAAAGTCAAACTTGTCAATTCTCTTACACTGAAACCTCACTAAATTAATACTTGATTAATTAATAATCTCTCTAAGATAATAGTTTCTCTAGTCTTGACTTGGACCACTGAAGAAAATCACTCATTTTCGATTAGATAATAAGATAATATATTTTCAAAAGATCTCTATATAAATATACTATCTCATTAATATTATAAATTAATAATTCTTTAAAAGTATAAAAATATGTAAGATAATTTAGTTAAATACGACTCTATTATGTTTAAAGCTACTTGAAGCTCATTTCTAACTTTCTTATTGCGTCCAAAAATTTCGGTGTTGTCTTTTCAAATTACACCTTAAATTGTGAAGAGTTCTAGATGCGATAAGTGTTTTCTTACGCGTAACTGGATTCCAAGGTACTGTATCATCTTCAATTTATCATCGACATTATTTTTTTCAATAATGATATTCACAATTTGTTCTAAGCTTTGTACCTCTAAACATGTATCATTTTCACTCATCCAATAGGTTATTAACGTCCATTTATTGCGGTAATCAAGATCATTAACCATGACCTCAAGTTCATGAATGATATTTCACAAGTGGGTTCATCCAAATTCTTTGAGATATTATTCCCGGAAAAAAAAATTGGCGTCAAAATACTCTTTAAAGTAATAAATATTAATTTATCCATTAAATATACCTCTACAAAATAATAATATTTCATGGTCCCACCTATATTTATTAATAGAGGTTATACTATAGTTAGATAGAAAAGGATCAAAATGGTCCTTTATCTTTGAATTAAGAATCAAAGCAACTCTTATGTTTAACATGGAGCACTAATAATCCTCATGTTTCAATAATTGGTACACTTTTGATACTTTTGCAAACCTCCATCTAAATTTTTGATGGGACTTTCTTTTGTAGGTGAGAACATTTCTCCCCAAACTCATTTTTCGTTGTCTCTTTCTTTCCCTTATCAAATCGAACTCTATTTCGTCATAATTGGAGCAAGTAGAATGAACTATAATGCCAAATTTTCACTGGGACAATTGATCGAGCACGTTGTGTGCAAGAAACCTACTTGCAGGTATACACGACATCAATATGCATAACACCCACCTCACATTTAAACAATCGATCCATAGGACATTGAAGAAGACCCGATGACGATAAAATTTGTTTTGTATTCATAAAAACAAAGAATTTTATTCTTGCCTCAGATTTCCATTAAAGGAAGATACACAAAAAAAATGAAAAGAATATATTCTTTGAAAACAAAAAAATGTAATTGAATAAGTTTTACTTCTCCAAATATCAGTCTATTGATTTTGATTTTATTTGTCTCATAGGGGAATTATAGGCGAATCAAAGTTATGAAATTATGGAAGGCTACTATTTGAGCGAAAAGAAAGGGTATATTTGGTTAGCTATGGTTGAAATCTTTTTCACGTGCAAAAGAGAAGTCTGTTAAAAGTTTGAAGGATGTTTGCAAGGGTACAAAAATGTACTAATTATAGACACATAGAGGACTATTAGTGTTCCATGTTAAGACACATGGAACTTTGACTCTTAATTAATTCAAAGTTAAAGGGTGATTTCGATCCTTTCCTCCTAATATTCTATGAATGGAGATCTGAATGCCACGATAAGAAGCTCAAAATATTTGGTTGTCTAGAGTCAAATTTTGGTGATAGGCGATGGATATCAATGCAAGTTATGCAATAGAAATCAATAGGGTTATCAATACCAAGTACCACGTAACAAGCATATTCACATACCTTCTGCCCTTGACATGCTAGGTAGGACTCACGCGGATACCCCTCCTCCTATTCAGTGGATCACACAGACAGGAGGACCCATAGGGGATTCAAAAGTCTGTATATGTTACCTAGTCCCGACGCAGGACTTTGTAACCTATCCGGCATAGTATACCAGAGATACATACCAATCTCATTAAAATAAAAAGGGTCGGCATCCACATTGATCTATCAAGTTTATAGTGAGCACATCCTCAATGCCTCTTTATCTAAAAAAAAAAAAAAAACATATTTCAAAGTGGTAAAGGTGGTATGGCTCACATTAAAATTAGTTTTCGAGTAAAAGTGCAAAATCATACTATCTCAAAATAGTGAAAATCAACGCATTTACGGAGATCATACCTCAAAACAGGTGAAGGTTATTATCAATGCAATGCATGTCATGGAATGTGTTAAGGGGTAGTTTGGTAGAGAGTATTAATAAAAATAATGCATGCATTAGCCTTGTGTATTACTAGTACCTTGTTTGGTACTCTTTTCCAACCTATGCATAACTAAGGTTTGCATTAGTTATTCATTGTGTATTATGGTGTGTATTACTAATATCATGGATTTCTAAGTATTAGCAATGCAATGATTTGAATGCATGCATTAACTCAACTAAAGACCCAATTGCCCCTCAATACTTTTGTATATCTTTTCCACCATAATAGTGAAGGGTATCTTTGTAAATAATTTTTTAATGCACTGCATTCTATTTTTAATACATCAAACAAACAATACCTAAAATAATATATGTTTTATTAATGTCAGAGTCGGCTCTATGCTATGAAAAACAAGGTCTTTGCCTTAGGCCCCCAAATTTTGGGGGCCCCAAATATTTGTCAAAAATAAATTATGTGTTAAATTTTTAATAAAAAAAATTGATTATTTATGATAAAAAGTATATTTTTTAAATATATTATATTATCCACTTTAACATCTTTAGTACTTTGTAAAAAATAAGAACTAATACTAAAAAGTGTTGAACAAAATGAATTACAAATTATTTTTTATTTCTCTTTAAAGTTTAGTTTCAAACATTACTACAAGCATATAAAACGAGGTATACCAAGTCATCAACTTCTTGAGTCAAATTCTATGGTTCTAATTCTTATCTTTATTTAATATTTGTCAAGTTATTACTTATAGTGAAGGGTATCTTTGTAAATAATTTTTTAATGCACGACATTCTATTTTTAATGCATCAAACCAAACAATAGCTGAAAATAATATATGTTTTATTAATGTCAGGGTCGACTCTATGCTATGAAAAACAAGGCCATTGTCTTAGGCCCCCAAATTTCGGGGGCCCCAATTTTTTGTTAAAAATAAATTATGTGTTAAAAATTTTATAGAAAAAATTAATTATTTATGATAAAAAGTATATTTTTAAATATATTTTTTTATCCTTTAACATCTTTTGTACTTTGTAAAGAATAATAAAATACTGAAAAGTGTTGAACAAAATGAATTACAAATTATTTTTTATTTCTCTTTAAAGTTTAGTTTCAAGCATTACTACAAGCATATTAAAATGAGATATACCAAGTCATCAACTTCTTAAGTCAAATTCTACCGTTCTAACTCTTATCTTTATTTAATATTTGTCAAGTTATTACTTATAGCATTGTGTTAACAATACATATAATAATTGCCTCACTAAAATGATGTTTCTCAATATTGAGTTGATAAAATCTTACCTAAAACTAATAACTGAAAAAAATATTAAATACTAATAATTTTCATCTAAATAGTGTAAGATTTTTTTTTTTTGTGAATAAATATGTATATGAAGTGTATTTATATTTTAGGCCGTGAATTGAAATTTTGCTTTTGGCCCCCAATTACGTCGAGCCGCCCCTGATTAATGCAAGCATAACTAATACACGCATTGTTAATGCAAGCATTACTAATACACTCTATTTAGCATTATTTTTATACACTTTAGCAAACGACCCCTAAGTATGAAGCAATATGCATAAACATAGGCATGATAACATAAGTAACTTAAAACATGTAGAAATGATCATTATGGGACATTTAAAAGCTTTAAAGAAAAGATGGCACAAAAATCATGAAAACATGGTCAAGTATACTAACATAAAGTACATAAGAAAGCTTTGAAGAAAACTTAGTCATTTTGTGGGATGTTAGCTTTGACCGATAATAAGTCCATAAGAGTTATATCATGGAATCTAGTATATCCCTCTTATCGAAAGAAGAGACGACTATTACCAAGGTAGAATTCGTACATATCATCATTTTCTAAAGTGGATCCACTAACTAGGTCATTTAAGACAATTCTACGGGAGCACATACTTAGGGACTAGAGGTTGCTACTAGAAACTATCCTATTTGAGCCTCCACCTTAAAGCCCTCTCGGAGATAAGTCTAAATTTCAAAGGAATTGATAAAGTCAAATATCATTTTAACATAGGAAAGTAAATGATCGATATACCAGTCCACATATTTCAAGATCAAAACATAGAATAGCTCATGTAACATAACTAAACACAGATAAGAAAATCTTTCACCAATTTGAATTCATTTTGTGATAAATATATTTAATAGTCATAATCAACATAGTATGTGAGAAATCCTTTAATAATAACACCAATACTTTCCTTTCAAAGCATCTTCAATTCATTTGCAATGAATTCATGAAAAAATGCATATCTTCATAACTTCATAATTCATAGTTCATCGGTTCGTCATAGAATCATGGTTTAAAAAGCATAATTTAAGCATAGGAAAATACAATTTCAACTAAATATCATATATTAAATTGTAATAATACATTAGAAGACTTAATTATTCATAATTGATCATAATAGAATGAAACCCACATTCATTTATTTGAAACTCTAACTTGATCATTTGAAAAAAATGAATTGAAACTTGAAATACTTAGGGACCCATGGAGGAAAGGACTATATGGGTGAATACACACATACCTTGATCCTTTAAAGTTTAAACCCAAGAAAATGGAGAATTGGAGCCTTGATCGAAACTCTAACTCTTCTAAGACTTGAAAGAATTTGGGAGCATGGATTTAGTCAAATTTAGAGGATTTAGGAGAATGGGTTCAAAATGGGTTAATTGGGGCTTAAAAACGTTTATGTATGGCTTAGAAAAATTGGAAAAATAACATTGTATAGGATTAAAACTATTAGAATAATACCCCAAAGCCCCTTTAAAGATAATCGTCGGGCCTTATCTACGGTTGGACCTAGGTCCGCAGGTCCTACGAACTATACCGGTCAATACTGGGACTTCAAATATTACTCAACTTTGACGGAACCCTATGTACAGTTAAGGGTGGTACATACCAACCGTAGAACCAACATTTAAGCTTTAATAATTTCACTAAGTCGGGGACTCACCTATGAGACCTATCTACGATTCATATAAAGATTGATGAACCATTCTGGTGAGCCGTAAAAGGGGTAAATGGACTTAATTTTAAAAAAATTATTTTTCACAGTTCCTACGGCTGCCATCCATGACACGTAGAATCTTCTACAGTCCGTTTGGAATCCCTATACACATAAACCAGCTCAAAACTGTATTTTCCTTCATTTTCAAGTCCGAAGTGTTAAAATTTATAACACTCTCAGCTTATTGCTAGCATTGTAATATGATTTTCGATTTTTCTTGAATTATTTTAGATACTCACAATAATTTATGAACCTAATTTCCTTTTGAAGACCTTGTTTAGAGGGTTGTTACCCACTTTATTGTATTTGTAATTCTTAGTTTAAATATAATTTTATTTTGATTGTTACTTAAATTCTTGGAGAAACTAAGCAAATATCTAATAATACCAAAATAATCCAAACATATATCATTTTACATTCATACGCCACTAAATAATTACAATGTATCCCCCCCCCCCTCCAAAAAAAAAAAAAAAACTAATTTCGCTTAACGGATACTAAATCAATATATCCTATCCTATATTGCATTGGCATTATTAAGAATGATAATTTCGCTTTATTGATATTAAATCAATATATCTATAAATATATATACACACACACACACTTTATTGGTATAATTAAGGTTTCTTGTTCAGAAATTACTATATATACTTTATAGTATCTGTAACGACCCGCTAGGTCGTTTTGAGCACTAGACCTTTCTCTATCATAAAATACTCTTCTCGCAAAATATTAAACATAAATTTTGAACTATTTAATTAAATAAGGTTATAGAATTGATGACTATTCTTTAAACAATTATTTTATTTTATGCTTAATGGGCCAAATTCATAATTTATGTAAGAATATTTACTACTTGACCCATATAATTAAATTAAATTAGTGAGAATTAACACTTTTAATAGCTAATTATTTTTCTTTTGAAAAAGAAAAGGGAAGAAAAAGTTTGGTGAGTACTTACCGGTGCTGCCGTGCGCATCATCCAGGTAACCATTAATTTATGTTACTGCAATTGATGATTTCTTTACTAAATTAATACCATTTAGTTAGTAATCATTGGGTAAAGATACACGTAGGTGTTTGGATGGAGACAATTTAGTGGCTAATTAGGGTAAACTAATCATAGGATAACTAAGGTTATATTGTCGTTTATGTATGTGTTGAATAGTTAGAGATGTTGTTTGGTTTATAGGTTAGGAATATGAGGTAAATTATTGTTGCCAAAAAATATATATATAAGAATTAGTGATAGAATAGTGATTAAACCTTTATGGCTATGCACTTGTGGTATTAAGGTGTTGACTAGAAAAAAGAATAAGTCAAAGAAATCAAATTTTTGGAAGTTCGTGATACTACAAAATGTGACTAGTTCTGTTGGAGGGTAAAAAAAATTTTGGTTGTTAGGAGAAAATAATTGTTGGCAAACAAAGATAGTGCAAATTGAATTTCTTGATACTTCCGTTTTTGTCAAGGTTACAGGGTGTAAAATAGTTGGTTTTAAATTTTAAAATTTTCTAATAATTATTACTTTATAGTTGAAGTTTTAATATATGATATAGGGAATCAAATTTTGAATGTATTGTTATATGAATACCATTAGGTTTATGTATGTGAGGAATTAAGACTTAACCTTATGCTCGAGATTTAGGAGCTTGATTATAGATTAGAAGGAGTATTTGGATCTAGGATAGACTTATAGTAATATGGGTGTCTATGGACTCACTTGCTTACGAGTATTGCATGTTTGGTAGATTGGAAATATTATGAAGCTTTACAAAATGGAAAAGCCAAATCTTGAGGATTGTGACACATGTCCGACATTTCAAGTATGTTAAGACTTTCAGACTTCGTTGAAGTACATTTTCATAAAGAAAAAATTGAAAATAGAATATACAACGGGTAAGGGCGAAAGATGGGGGTCTCGTACCAATGGTGTGACGGACATTGATACGAGTACCGGTGTGGTTGAAGGAAAAGTTTATTACTATATGATAGATTGTAATTTGAGACAAAGCATATGGGAATTATCTGATATATTCAG
The DNA here is from genome assembly GCA_016801875.1 of Solanum sitiens. Taxonomy (NCBI): domain Eukaryota; kingdom Viridiplantae; phylum Streptophyta; class Magnoliopsida; order Solanales; family Solanaceae; genus Solanum; species Solanum sitiens. Next base: position 3,882,383 of record JABWTJ010000014.1, on the reverse strand, counting down.
TGACTTGATTTCTTGTGTGTGGTTGTGTTTCTTTATTGAACCGGTATAACTATGATAATTGAGGTGATTATATATCATAATGACATTTGATTTATTGAGATATTGCATCATCCATTTTGATTGATATAATATTGTGCACATGCATTGGCATGAGATTGAGTATGAGTAAAGGTCTAACACGTGGAGATCATTCGCGTTGAGATCGAGTTATGATTATAATTTGGGCACGTGGAGATCGTCCGTACGAGTGATTGGTTACGATTATAAGTTGGGCACGTGGAGATCGTCTGTGCTTGGGATTATTTAATTTTATGATAGTGCATTGATATCGTCCGCACAGACACGGGGAGATCGTCCGTGTCAGTATATGGACATCGCGAGTCCCCCATGGGTCATGAACTCTCGATGTATTTCCGAGGAGTATCATGTATATATGGTTGAGAGAGTACTGGGCTAGTGAGGTATATCATTTCATGGTGTCACATTGCATTGCATCTCATTACATCTCTCATTCTTGTTGGTTATGTGTTTTATTGTTGTTTGAAAATTTCATGACATTTGGTTATCCATAATGATGAAAACTTGGTGGATAAGTATGATATGAACTAGTAAATTAAAGAATTATTTTCTTAAATACTTCTGTCACTACTTCGTTGTCGGTCTATGAGATATATTGGGTACACATGGTTTCATACTCATACTATACTTGCTGCACTCTTTTGTGGTGCAGGTTGGACAGCACGCGGAGCTTTCAGAGTTGAGTTTGAGTTATCTTGAAGTTGTGGTGAGCTACTTAGTTATTCCGTGGCCCACACCTCCCTCTTTGTAATTAGTTACTACTTTATTCTAGTATTTAGACAAGATATTCCTTTTGGATAGGTTTGTCATCTGGTTTCACACTTGTATCATAGTTTAGAAGTTCTTGTAGTTATGACACTAAATCTTGGGGTGGTATTTCTATTTTCCGCACTTATTTTGAAGACTTGGTATGTTAGACATTAGTTTGTAACTTACTTTATTTTCTATGTATAAGTTGAATTGGTAAACTTATTGGGTTGGTTACGTATGGGTTGGGAAAATAGGTGTCATCATGACTTGTGATTTTGGGTCATGACAAATTGGTATCAGAACCCTAGGTTCATCGGTCTCACGAGTACAAGAGCTGAGTCTAGTAGAGTCTTGCGGATTGGTGCGGAGACGTCTGTTACTTATCTTTGAAAGTCTATAGGACTTTAGGGAAGTTTCTTCTTTCATTCCCTGTCGTGCGTGTGTGGTTGGTTTAAGGTCAAAAATTTCTTGGTTCATTCTCTCATCAATGGTGAGGAGACATTTTCAAATTTGACCCTTGTGAAAGGGGATAACATTGTGTGGTTGAGTACATATGTTACATGGTTAGGGAAATATCTTGATAATGAGCCTTTCAATTCAAAAGAAGGAAATTAACGAGGTCGTAGATAGTAAGAGTGATTTTTCACGAGGTATTATTTAGACAAGGATACTGGAATTTCATTTGAATTTATTAGGACAATTTTATGACTCGTGCTTACGATTAGTGAATAATTTAGTAATGAAAAATTGTAATGTCGATTTGTTGAAGAGAAGTGTAAGGTTTGGAAGATTCAATTGATCAAATAAGAGTTTAGTGATCATGGTAAGGCTATAGGAAAGGTTGAGGAACGACAAACACATGAAATGTGTTTAATATTGATGAAAATTGAGATGGTAAGACTTATTATATGATTCGTATGAAAAAATTTCATTCTATATTTTTTAGTAGAGGTATACTGAAGATAATTTGAACAATTCAAGTTGGATGTCAGAATGACCATATTGATATTCATTTGATAGAAGCCATGAGTTCTGTCAAGTCTAATATATCAAGAGATTTTAAAGGCTAAATTGGATATCAATCAATAAGAACATTTAATGTGACAGATAATGATAGATATTGAGAAACTCATATTGTGAGGAGCTTTTCTAATATTGAATTGAGGATTAGTAATAATAATTGAAAATAAGATAAGAGAAAGATTCTTTAGTTAAAGGATTTTGGAATGGATAGTTGTATGAAGCTACATGAGAACACCTATAGAGATGTATGCATAGTAGTTATGAATCGCTAAATAGATCATAGATCAATATAGTAGTGGTTGGAAATATTACCCTCATAAGTAACTCATTGTATTGGGATAATCAAGGTTGTTCAAAGTATCAGTTGATATTCTCTTTATTGACTATAGTTTCATTTCGAGTGTAGATCTACTTCGTAAGTACATACCTTATTTGGATTTGAATATATTCTGAAGCTCTTCTTCTATGTTTCCACATATTCTTAACCGGTAGATGATTCTTAGTGGTAGATCGATTGCATCGATCTTATGTTGTTTACTTGGTAGGATGAGACACGTGGTCAAACTTAGTTCTTTGATTTTGAATATGAATTGAATTTCTCCATACAGACTATTGGGCCAAGACGATACCTCAGATTCGTCAAGCATTAGTAAAATGAAATGGCAAGAAACTCTCATTACTTATCTAAGAAGGATTTTTTTTCAATTGTGAAGTCTCAACTGGTAAAAAGAGAAAGTGATACATGATCTGTATGATTTTTGTTTGTTGTACTAGTATTGAAAATTCTCATTTAGAATCAGTTTTGGTGGCAATAAAGTTTTGAAAGTGTTTCACCGGTTCTGATATCGAAATTAGTATTTGCTTAGAGTTGAACACTAGGCCTAATATTAATTCTTATAGGAATATTCTGGTGAATTTGAAAGAATGGTAACAATATTTGTTGAGTAATAGATTTTGTTGGATCAAGTATACTTTTGTTGGGTGTTTCTATCATATTGGGATTCCTTTGTTATTATTTTCATTTAGTATATAATGGTATATTCCCGTAGTACGGAGGATCACTGCATTATTTGAGGATTGTCCTTTAAAATTTAAAGAATATCAAGATGTGTGAAAAATTTTAAGTATGATTTTTGGTTAATTTGGTGACATAATTAGAACATATAGTGTTAAAGAAAATGTTTATGGTGGATCAAAGAGGATTAGGAGTTTGGAACTGGGTCAGACTTACTCTGGTTACAATATTTATAGTTTTTAGGCTTTGTTGGTTGGTATCGATGGCGCTCTCATTCATTACACCTGCACTGACTAGATTAACCTAGAAGTAAGTGTCTTTTCAATGGTTTGATGTGTGTGAGGTGAGCTTTCTAAAGCTCAATGTTGGCCTATTTCCCATGTTCCAGCCAAAGGGCTCATGGCCTAATCCTACTTGAAAAGGATTGAAATTATTCTCTTTATTTGGTTTCTAATTTTTTTAGGAAAAGAATTGAAATTGTAATCCTATTTGTAGTTGGTTTTGATTTGTAAGGAAAAGTACAACTCTATAAACAGAGGAGGTTCTTGAGAGAATAATTTAATTACTCATTAGTATCTTCTTTGAAAGACATTACAACATAAAAGAGGTTTTTGAGAAAGCTTTCAACAAGAGAGAAGAGAGAAGAGAGAAGAAAAAGGTTTGTCTTGCTACAGTCGTTTTCTCCGACAAGCAATCTTCAAATCGTGTTGTCTAATTAATTAACCGTTGGATTGAGCTTAAATTTGTACTGAGTGTTTCTGACATCTTGTTGGTTGATTTGAACGGTGGAGATCGGATTCAGAGGTCAGCAAAAATACTATTTTAGGTCCTGAACAAAAATTACGTTTGGGTGGTGTTTCTTTCTATTTATCTTTTGGTTGGGTATTAATGTGGAAAGGTAAGTGATAGCTTATTCTTTGAGGTAGTTGAAACTGATTAACGAGAAGGATTATCATATATCATATCCATGATTTGGATTTGATAGTTGTAGTATTCACATTGAGGTTTAGAGGGTATTACTTTTATGGTGATTATTGTGAGGTGTTGGAGGATCATTGAGTTGTTGGAGGATCATGATAGTCCCTAATATATATATTTTTCAATCGGAGAAATATCAATTTGTGACAGCAAAGATGTTTGAGTTGCTCAAGGACTATGACATCAATATCTTTTCATATGAACAAGACAAATATGTCAGTAGATTTATCAAGTGGAAATACGATGAGTATAGAAAATTTAGCTTTGTTACAAGTGATTTGAGCTTCATTTGACTAGGGATATTCAGTCATTAGCCAATAACTTTGCGAGACTTCATATTTCAAATATGATAGAGTTGTTTATTACATGGAGGCGGGGTCGTCCTTATTAGATCAGATCTGGTCTTAACAGTTTGATGATGGAGATTTATCTAATATTTGAGACAAGGTGTCACATGAAAAAAAAATCTTGATGGCAAGGGAGTTTTTTGAGTTCTTCAGATAGGTTGACTAGAATAATCTTGGATGATTCCCATAATTGAAGGTATACAATTCATCCCAGGTCTACTAAGATGTATTGTTATCAACAAATGATGTATGAACACCGGAATTTTGAGGTATGACTTAAATAATGCTTGTACTAGAGTTGAAGTGGGAGAAGATTGCTATGAGTTTTATGATATATTCCACATACCTTAGATAAGTTGATGATATATGGATCATAGTGGAGCGATTGAACAAGTCCTCATATTTCAGACTACTTATAAATCAGAGAAGTTAGTCACGATCTACATTCCGGAGATAGTTCACTTGAATGGGTCTTTCATTTCTATCATTTCATATCGTGACACACAATATACATTTCATTTCTAGTTGTCTGTGCAAAGAAATTCAATACTATAGTGGATTTTAGTAATAGTTTTTATATTTATCGGAGTTTGCCTATGATAAGAGCTTGCATTTGATCATTGAGATGACATCATTCAAGTCTTTGTATGGTAGAAGGTGTTGATATTGATTGTTTGGTTGTATGCATTTGATGTTAGGCCGTGGGATACAAATCTACTGAGAGAGTCCTTAGATAGGGTCAAGTTGATTGAGGATAGATTTCTCATGGTTCAGAGTAGGAAAAAGAGTTATGCAGATTGAAAGGTTCACGATTTGGAGTTCATGGTAAGAGAGTGGTTTATTAAAGGTTCACTCAATAAGGTTGTGATGAGATTTTGAAAAGAGGGCAAGTTGAACCTGAGGTATATTCGTTCCCTTGATATTATTCAACATATATGTGAGCTGGCTTACAAGTTTGCTTTATCAGGTGTTAATCCTATATTTTATTTTTTTGATACTGAAGAAGTATCATCGGAATGGTGCTTATATGATTTCATACGATTCGGAAATACTTGATCAAAATATGAATTTGATGAGGAGTGAGTAAAAATCTTGGATAGGAAGGTTCAAAATTTGAGGTCGAAAGAATTGCTTTGGTAAAGGTTTAGTGAATTTATTATCCGATCGAGGAAACTACTTGAGAGATAGAGTCAAACATGAGGTTCGGATATCACCAACTCTTTCGGCATTAAGTACTTCCTATTCTTTACCGTTCGAGGACGAACGTTTATTTTAGTGGTAGATGATGTAACGACCCGCTACGTCGTTTTGAGCACTAGACCTTTCTCTATCATAAAATACCCTTCTCGCAAAATATTAAATAGAATTTTTGAACTATTTAATTAACTAAGGTTATTTAATTGATGAGTATCTTTTAAACAATTACTTTATTTTGTGCTTAACGGGCCACGTTCATAATTTATGTAAGACTATTTACTACTTGATCCATATAATTAAATTAAGTTAGTGAAAATTAACACTTTTAATAGCTAATTATTTTTCTTTTGAAAAATAAAAGGGAAGAAAGGGTTTGGCGAGTACTTACCGGTGCCGTCGTGCGCATCATTCAGGTAACAATTAATTTATGTTACTGCAATTGATGATTTCTTTTCTAAATTAATACTATTAGGTTAGTAATCATTGGGTAATGATACGCGTAGGTGTATGGATGGAGACAATTTAGTGGCTAATTAGGGTAAACTAATCATAGGATAACTAAGGTTATATTGTCGTTTATGTATGTGCGGAATAGTTAGAGATGTTGTTTGGTTTATAGGTTAGGAATATCTGGTAAACTATTATTTCCAAAAATAATAATAATGAAAGAATTAGTGATAGAATAGTGATTAAACCTTTATGGCTATGCACTTGTGGTATTAAGGTGTTGACTAGAAAAAAGAATAAGTCAAAGAAATCAAATTTTTGGAAGTTCGTGATACTACAAAATGTGACTAGTTCTGTTGGAGGGTAAAAAAAATTTTGGTTGTTAGGAGAAAATAATTGTTGGCAAACAAAGATAGTGCAAATTGAATTTCTTGATACTTCCGTTTTTGTCAAGGTTACAGGGTGTAAAATAGTTGGCTTTAAATTTTAAAATTTTCTAATAATTATTACTTTATAGTTGAAGTTTTAATATATGATATAGGCAATCAAATTTTGAATGTATTGTTATATGAATACCATTAGGTTTATGTATGTGAGGAAATAAGACTTAACCTTACGCTCGAGATTTAGGAGCTTGATTATAGATTAGAAGAAGTATTTGGATCTAGGATAGACTTATAGGAATATGGGTGTCTATGGACTCACTTGCTTACGAGTATTGCATGTTTGGTAGATTGGAAACATTATGAAGCTTTACAAAATGGAAAAGCCAAATCTTGAGGATTGTGACACATGTTCGACATTCCAAGTATGTTAAGACTTTCAGAATTCCCTGAAGTACATTTTCATAAATAAAAAATTAAAAATAGAATATACAATGGGTAAGGGCGAAAGATGGGGGTCTCGTACCAATGGTGTGACGGACATTGGTACGAGTACCGGTGTGGTTGAAGGAAAAGTTTATTACTATATGATAGATTGTAATTTGAGAATGCCAAAGCATATGGGAATTATCTGATGTATTCAGTGACTTGATTTCTTGTGTGTGGTTGTGTTTCTTTATTGAACCGGTATAACTGTGATAATTGAGGTGATTATACGTCATAACGACATTTGATTTATTGAGATGTTGCATCATCCATTTTGATTAATATAATATTGTGCACATGCATTGACATGAGATTGACTATGAGTAAAGGTCTAACACGTGGAGATCGTTCATGTTGAGATCGAGTTATGATTATAAGTTGGGCACGTGGAAATCGTCCGTGCTGGGAATTATTTGATTTTATAATAGTGCTTTGAAATCGTCCGCACAGACACGCGGAGATCATCCGTGTTGGTATATTGACATCGCGAATCACCCATGGGTCATGAACTCTTGATGTATTTCCAAGGAGTATCATGCATATACAGTTGAGAGAGTACTCGTCAAGTGAGTTATATCATTTCATAGTGTCACATTGCATTGCATCTCATTACATCTCTCATTCTTGTTGGTTATGTATTTCTTGTTGTTTGAAAATTTCATGACATTTGGTTATCTCTAATGATGAAAACTTGGTGGATAAGCATGATATGAACTAGTAAATTAAAGAATTATTTTCTTAAATACTTTTGTCACTACTTCTTCATTGTCGGTCTATGAGATATTTTAGGTACACGTGGTTTTGTATTCATACTACACTTGATGCACTCTTTTGTAGTGCATGTTGGATTTTTAATTTTAGCATATCGCGGAGCTTTCAGAGTTGAGTTTGAGTTATCTTGAAGTTGTGGTGAGCTACTTAGTTGTTCCGTGGCCCACACCTCCCTCTCTGTAATTAGTTACTACTTTATTTTAGTATTTAGACAAGATATTTCTTTTGGCTAGGTTTGTCATCTGGTTTCACACTTGTATCATAGTTTAGAAGTTCTTGTACTTATGACACTAAATCTTGGGGTGGTATTTCTATTTTTCGTACTTATTTTGAAGACTTGGTATGTTAGACATTAGTTTGTTACTTACTTTGTTTTTTACGTAAAAGTTAAATTGGTAAACTTATTGGGTTGACTTACCTATCGGTTGGGAACATAGGTGCCATCACGACTTGTGATTTTGGGTCCTGACAATATCATTAACGAGGAGAGACATAAAGTGACAGCTGGAGTTGTCTCAAATTTGAAAAAGACACCTTAACTAAATGACATGTTTAAGAGTCATATTACCCCCTTAAACAATTTTGAAGTGATATTATAACATCATTTTTTTGGCAAATTCAAATTTTTAAAGACATGTGTCATCACGCACCAATCATTAAATGACATTTGTTACTTTAATTTAAAGTATAATTTTTTTTCTTTTTAAGTTTTTCTTTATCCTTTTTTTTCTGTCTCTTATTTTTTGACTTATTTCATTTTTGTTACTGTTTTTTAATTTCATCTTACATTTTGATATTCAAGAGGGGGGTGAATTAAAAAAATGCCTTTAGTCGACATCCGATGATGGTCAATCGACTTACCTGTAGGTTAGAGAAATGACAATAAGATAATAAAACGACAGTAATTAAATGAGACAGAGAATTTTATAATGGTTCGGATCACCAATGTGGTGTCTAGTCCAGTCCCCTGGTATTTCAAGGGTTTTCTTTAGAATAGTGAGGAACTTGGTAAGTTAAAGATGATTCTTGCAGAGTTCCTTGTCTGATATGAAAATCAGAATTTCTAATTGACACAACCTCCACCAATATAACCTACACTCAAATCTTTCTTTTTCTTTTCTTATTCAGTTGTATGCTCTCAAGTATACAATGCTTTTATGAAAGATAATAGAAAACAATTGTACAAGTTTAAGTGAAGTGCGTACTTCACAACTAAGGCTAGGTGAGGTTTATATAGTATATGAGGACTGCTCTTGTTAAGGAATAGAAGGAATAGCCCAAGGGATTTATTTATCTCAATAAAGGATAATTGAGGTATTCCTTGATTGAGGCGATTTGCTTATACATGTCCATATCAGATATGAGCATGGTAAGTTGCTTCTCTATCCTTACCGATTTTGCTGGCTTGATTCTTTTATGATCATCAGATCTTGAGTCCTTGCGTGATTCGCTGCTCCAGACTAAATCTTGCTTAACTTAGTCGGCTTGATCTCTTTCCATGTCTTGTCAGTATATCCTGGATCTTTGACTTAATTGATATCACTTCCTCATATAAATAGATTGTCAATCAAGGTTAGTTATATGCTAGATATGTATGTTAATTCTAGTTCCTTAGATTGATGTTTTCCTTTTTATTGATTCGATACATATTTTGTTCCATCTTGGTGTTGTCTGCATAGATTACTTTTTTTTTTATTCCATGCCTGCGAGGTTTGTGAGTAGGGAGTTAAATATCTATTATCAAAACCAACTAATTCTAAGGAGTTAACAATCTCCCCCTTTTTTATAATGACAATTTGATCACAATTTTAATATAGTAAGTTAGAGGTACTTCCCTGAGAGAGAAAAAACTGTTGGTTTTTAACTCCTCCTACCTCTGAGAGCAGATGATAGTGCGACTCCCCCTTCTTAATGAAATATTGTGGGGAACAGTCTTCCCATTTGACATAATAAAAAAAATTACATAACCACACATAGATATAATAAAGAAAAACAGATAATTTCAAAGCAGTTTGAGGTTAGAGTGCCCTCACTAGAGAGTCCAAAAGTAAGAAGGGACAGACCCATGATAAAAGTTAGACAAAAAAATAGCAAGAAAAACAATGAGTTGAAGTGCAAAGGCTAACGACAACCCAAAAAGTACTTGAGGGGGTGTTGATAACATTCCCACAAAATGAGTCGTATGAACGCTCCACACTGCAAGAAAGACTTGAGTAAGCGGTCTGTACAGTAACAACAAGGTCATTGTTGGATGAGCTGACCCCACTCTTAAGTGTGCCAACTTTTTTAATCAATAGGTGACAATGGAGATGTCTTCCTTTTTAATTCTTATCATGCAATGCGCAACTTATCAACATCAGTACTTGTATCTTTCTGTAGATGTAAAACTTTTTTGACAGCATCGTGAAGCATCTCCAGGCCACGATCTACTGCCAGAAGTCGATTTTTAAGCTCATCATTTTCTTGTATTAGAACGGCGGCTGAATCGGCAGAGATTTTTGTAGGCTTGGGGTTCTCAGCCCTTTCCTTAACGGATTCCTTTTCAATCCATTTATCTTCCACCTGCACATACCTCATGCTTGAAAAAGTACGAGAATCATAAGTAGCATCAATAACAATAGGAGTAACCATGGAAAGATCAATAAGACGATCCACCAAAATCCGTGAAATAAGCAATCCATACGGCAGGCTGGGAGAGGTATTCGCATCTTCAATGCTTTCCCACATGTATTCCTTAAAGCAAACGGCCCAATTGATGCGGTATTTACTTAATAAGCAGTAGAGAAAAAACACATCCTGAGTAGAGATATTACTCAGGGACCCTTTCCTGGGAATGAGAGTGGTACCAATAAATGCGCCAGTATATGATTTTCAAAACAGAATGACAAAGGCCTAAAATCAGAGATATCGAACTCCTGTTCAGCCAAAACTCTCTTAGCACCTTCTAGAGAGACTTCGAAATCATCAGGACACATTCTGTTTATATACAGAATCACACCAGAAAATTTTATACCAAACACATCCTAAAAAAATAGTTCATTAATTATAAGTCGATTACCCAAGACCATAGTTTCTAGTTCACCACTATCAGGAGATATACGAAGATTTGCATGGAAGAGTCGAATAGACTCTTCGAAGACTTCAAGACCACAGAGACTAAAAAGAGAGATAATTTTTTAACTTTGAGATAGGAGCTTAGAGGGAAATGAGAGTCTTTTAATTGACTAAGATTCACCACACGACCAGGGACGATGGGTCAAGATTTGAATTCTCATACATGTGCTTCTGTTTGATTCCCCAGAACTTGTGCATGTCTGCGGAGAAAGAGAACCTGATGCGACTTACGAGGTTTCTCTGAAATCTTCTATTTTGATGTAAAGGCCCTCTTTATTGAAGACATAGAAGCATCAACCTTTGATCCTTTGGAAGAGTCAGAAGAGATGGACAAATTGTCTACTTCGATGGAACTTGAAGGAACAAAAGATTTTAGAAAGGCCATGGAATAGGTTCCGGTCATCTTGGGATGAAGAGAGGAGAAGAAGAGAAGGAAACTAAATAGAGAGGGAGAAGAAAGGGAAGAAGAAGGGTTTTTGAAAAGAAAAGGGGAGAAGTTATTAAAGGAAATTGGGGGATGATTGAAAGGAAAGGACGGGACGGATGAATAGGAAAAGGAAGAGGTAATTACACAAAAAAACAAAAAAACATGAAATGCATAGGGAACACAAATTAATTAAACTTAGTAATACCGAGACAGTTTCTAAGGAAACAGAATGTCTCTTCAAGTAAAGGCTTCATAAAAATATCAGTTAACGGATTTTTAGAATCAACAAATTTTAATGAAAAGTCCCCATTTTTAACATGATCATGAATAAAATAATGCTTAATATCAATATGTTTAGCCCGAGAATGATGCACAATATATTTAGATAGGATAATTGTACTAGTATTATCACAAAAGATGGGGACATAATCATAAGATAGATCATAGTCTAGTAATTGACGCATCATCCAAAGTAGTTGACTACCACAACTTCCAACTGCAAGGTAATATGATTCAGTAGTAGATAAAGAGATCGATGTTGGTTTCTTGATATGCCATGATACAAGGGACTTTCCCAAAATTTAGCATGTCCCACTTTTACTTATGCAATCAATTTTGTCACCTGCAACGTCAACATCTAAATACCCAATTAATTCAAAATGAGAGAAGTGAGGGTACCATAGTCCTAATTATATGGTGTCAATTAGGTAGTGAATAATTCATTTACGGCAGTGAGATGTGATTTCTTTGGAGTAGCTTGAAATCTAGCATATTTACATACGCTATACATGATGTCTGGTCAACTAGTGGTTAGATACAATAGCGAGCCAACCACTCTATATGATTTTTCATCTACATCTTTCCCTGGTGCATCTATTTTAAGGCACGTGGAGGGACTCATAGGGGTCCCAAAAGCTTTAACTTTTTCAAGTCCGAATTTCTTGATCAGTTCCTTTGTGTACTTGGTTTGACTAATGAAGGTTCCATTAGTTGATTACTTGATTTTAAGTCTCAGGAAGAATCTGAGTTCTCCCATTAAGCTCATTTCAGATTCGACTTTCATTTTATTTGCAAAATTATCGCACAAAGAAGGATTAAAGCTTCCAAAAATAATATTATCGACATAAATTTGAACTATAAGAATATACAAGGCATATATTTGAATAAAAAGAGTTGTGTCAGTTTTCCCCCTTTGGAGTTTTTTTTGAAGTATGAAAGTGTTCAATCTTTCATACCAAGCTTTTGGAGCTTTTTTCAGACCGTAAAGAACTTTAGAGAGTTTGTAGATAAAATTGGGACAAGATGGATTTTCAAAGACGGGTTGTTGTTTGAAATACACTTCTTCCTTTATAAAACCATTTATAATGTGATTTTTACACTCATTTGAAAAAGTTTAAATCGTTTAAAGGATGCATATGCGAGCAAAATGCGAATAGATTCTAACCTGGACACAGGAGCATAAGTTTCATCAGAATCAATACCTTCCTGTTGTGAGTAGCCTTGACAAACCAATCTTTATTTGTTACGAATGACTTTCCATGTTCATCCAGTTTATTTTGAAACACCCATTTGGTTCCAATTAGTGAGAAGATTTTAGGTCTTTCAATAAGAGTCCATACTTGATTTCTTTCAAATTGATCTAGTTCATCTTTCATTGCTTGTACCCATGATTCGTCCTCCATAGCTTCATTTATTCACTTTGGTTCCATTTGAGATATGAGAGTCATAGAAGTTTGCTTTCTGAGTGAAGAATGGGTCTAAATTTTGTCATCAGGTCTCTCAAGAATGAAATTTTTGAGGTAGCTGGCATTGTGTCTCCACTCCCTTGGAAGTTGGTTTTGTCTGCTGGGGTAGTGCAGTAGTTGACTCGTCAACATTTAGTTTAGTGTCGCCGATTTGTGTATCTTTGGTTCGATTTAGAGAGGTAATTTCATCGTCACAGATTTCAGCTTCCTGTACTCTTGGGTTAGTGTCATCAAATACCGCATGTACAGATTCTTCAACACTTAAAGTTCTTTTTATTAAAAATATGAAAAGCTCTTCTAATAAGGGCATACCCTAGAAAATTACCTTTATCGCTTCTTGGATTGAACTTACCGAGATTTGTCTAACCATTATTGCGGATGAAGAATTTGCACCCAAAAGGATGGAAATAACTTATGTTGGATTTCTTGAATCTCCTTAGTTCATAGGGAGTCTTATTTAGTATAGGCCTGATTAGGCATCTGTTTAGTATATGACATATGACAAGTAGTACTTACCGCTTCTCCCCAAAAATAATCAGGTTGACTTTGATCGAGAAGAACTATTCTTGATGTATCTTGTAACACCCCTAAAATACTAGACAAAGATTGTCATGTTGATACACCGTTGCTTAATTACTATAATATGTTTTATTCTCATTTTGGGGACTTGAAATTTTGTGATACTTGTAACCTTCCTTAACATAAGTGTTATCGTAATTTAACGTATTGTATGGTGGTATTTGCATAATTTTCTAATTATACTTACATAAAATTGGAAGTGTGGGTATAAGGTATATAAATATAGGTATATATTTATGCTTTTTGGGCAGCCAACTATTTGTTTGGGCAGCCCCTTTTGGTGACATATGACCATGTTACAAGGATAACTTTTGTTGCTATATATCTTCGCACCTCCTCTTGTGATTTTCATATCACCTGAAGTATAGGAACCTTAGAACATTAGCTAAAGAGTTATTCTTCAAAATCAAGAGAAAAACTAGCTCCTTTTGGCTGGAATTCGACACACACACTTCATCTTGGCAAGTGATAAATAATTCTATTTCTATGTTGTTTATGTTTTGGTATTTCAAGGATATCTCGTTCCATAGAACTTAGTTTAAAGTGAATAAATATGTTTTGGAAAGATAATTCATATACCTACAACTCATATGCTTATGTTAAACTCTAATTTTGCTGTTAAGGATTCGAAATATGGGACGCAACATATGACAAGTTCTGTCTAGATTCTGGAATTAGAAATCCTGTATGTTCAACTGTTAGTGTTTTGATTATATCTTTTTGAACAAAACGTATTTTATGGTGATTCCTGATTTTGCAAGTTTAAGAGATGTACCTACATCTTTCAGAAGGTTATAAAGTCCAATTTTTCCTTTTTCCTTTTCAAATCTAAGTTGAGACATGAAGTAATTTTGTTGGACATAATTACTATTTTGGGAGCTTAGTCGTATTTGTACTGGCTAGGCTTACTTGTTATGATAATCATGTTTTACATCGACATTTTGAGCTGCTGAGAATTAAAGAAGTTATTTAATTATATTTTTAAGGTTGTATATACTCGTGAACAAGTTGAGGACCTTCATAGGTTGGTTGGTCTACGGTTTAAACTCTTGAAGTGGTGTTGGACTGTTTCTTGTCTAAAGAATTGAGGTTTGTGTATAAACTTGTACTTGTACTATTTTTACCTTCTGGTATATCTGAAAGATTGTCTTGGTACCTTGGTTACCTCTTGTCACTTTGCATTGTTGTGTTGTTGTCATTTATGACGTTAAAGACTCTTGTGTAACTCGCCCACTTGTACGAATTGTTTGATCACTTGGCACTCTTGTTGGGACCTTGTCCTACTAGTGGCTGTGACTTTGTCAGATTGGCATGTCTCTTGATTTGGATCATTTGCCATGTTGACTCTGGATTTTTAGTTCGTCTTAAGTATGGGAGTTGTCCATTTTAAGTACGAACTAGAAAACCATTTTTAATATGGTTCTTGGTTCTCTTGATTATTAGGCTTTGACCCTTCTTGATACAGGGCGTCGACCCATCTTGATACCTACTCGTGCTTGGTGTGACGATATGATTTATATATTGGGCGATTCTTGTTATTGAACCTCTTGGAAAATGGTGTTATGAGCGTTATTGACATTTGGAGCTTTAAATATCCAACTTGATACTCTTTGTATATTGTTTACTTGATTTACTGATTATGTTTCAATCATGCTGCCCTTGACTTGAGAATGATGACTTGGTGAATTTAAGGGCTCCGAATCTATAGTTTTTACACCACTAAGCTTTATGCTTAGAGATAGTTGTTTCTATCGTAGGGAATGTTCGAGAGGATGCTTGAAGTTGGCCATTGAAGATGGAGATTTTGAAAGCCTTAAGGAAGATTAAACTTGCATATAGACATATATATTTTGTATAAACCTTGGGACTTGTACATGATCTATGTGTTGTATATTTATATGAGATTTTGAGGGTTGATTTGGTCATGTCAACATGAGTTGTAATATAAGTATGGCTATACGTTTTTATCTTGTTAAGGTATGTAAACCCAAGTCTTGTAATATACTAATTTACTATATGCTTTGAAAGTTTGTGTGAAGCATGAACCGACTGATTTTGCTACACGGAAGTTGGTAATATTCTTGTTATTTCGTCATTAAGTGTGAGGATAATATATGCACGAAAAGCTCGACAGTTAATTGCTTAAATTTTGGGAGGGTTTTCCTCAGAAGTTAAAATTTCATGTCATATCAATTTTGACCTCAAATAAATGTTTAAATAGGCAAGATACACGTCCTTAACTAGATTATTCGTTATGAACCTAATCTCTCAACTAGATTAAACTTAGTATGCCCTTCATTAATCTCCTTTATATGTCGTAAGTATTAAATTAGGTTTCTTTTCAAGTTATAGTATCTCTCGAAAAGGGTCGCTACAAGTGTTGGTATCAGAGCCTAGGTTTGTGGTTCTACGACTTTTGCTCTGAATTACTTGTACAATTATTTGCTTTCGAAAAGGTTCTATTTAGAGTTCATGTTCACTTACATGGTTTTCCATATTCTTTTTGCATATAGATGCACATGCATCATGTACATGTTCCTGATGCAATGTGATCTTCCCTTTTGAAGGAATTAAGTTATGACCTCTTCTTCTGACCGACCTATGGAAGCTGCTCATGAAGGTTTGGGTACCTCTGTTTCCCAACCTCATGCACTGGAAGGGGTTGGAGAACATATCTCAAATGAGTATGTTCCCCACACTAGTGGGTTTGAAGTGGGAAACCATCAGAGTGTAAGAGCTGGTTTAAATCCTCACATAAGTCATGGTACTCAAGCCATGAATCCTCCTTTCAACAAATGGCTGAATTCTTCCACCACATGGCTGAATCGATGCATGATACCATCGGGATTAACTTTGGAAAAATGAGAAAAATGGATGGAGTGGAGTTTGAAGGCACTGTTGATCCCACTGATGCAAAACAATGGCTAGATCGCATGGAGAGGGTGTTTGAGCAGTTGGAGTGTTCAGATGTTGCATAATTTAAGTATGTTATTTCCCTATTTCAAAAGAATGCTTATGATTGGTGGGTAAGTGTTCAGAATGCCAAGCTAAACCTCCTGTTCTTACTTGCGATGATTTTCTTAAGGAATTTCGCATGAAGTATGTACCACTTGCTTATTGTGATGCAAAGAAAAAAGAGTTTTTGAATCTAAGGCAAAGAGGCATGTCTATTGCTGAATATGAACAAGAGTTTCTAAGGCTCTCTCGTTATGCTGGAGGTATTATTAAAGAGGGAAAAGATAAGTGCAGGAAATTTGAAGATGTTTTAAATGATTCCATTAGGAAGAATGTGGCGATCCTGCAACATGAGAGTTTTTGCTAGTTAGTGTCTACAGCTTTTACTTGGGAATGACTTGATAAAGAAGAAGCTTGTAGAAATGAAAACAGAATCTGAAAGCCTAAACCAGATTTTGTAGGTCTATCAAAAAGGGGAAGGTTTGATAATTCTAAGGCTAGTAGTGATAACAGACCAGCTCAACAAAAGCAAAACATATCAGATTTTTCTGCTGCTAGCACTCCAAATTATGGTCAAGACAAGCCTCACGTTCCCACTTGTCCGCAATGTGGAAAGAATCATTCTGGTACTTGTAAGAGAGCCTGTGGTGCATGTTTTAATTGTGGGATCTTTGATCATAAAGTGAAGGACTGTCCAAATCCTAATAATGCTCTTTCTTTGAAAACAGAAGGTTTGATTCATAAGCCTTCTGTTAATCCTCCTCAAACTAATAAAGGTGCAAGGCCTAAGAGCACCTAAGCAACAGGTGCAAGTGGAGCTAATCAAGCTAGTGGACAAAGGGGTACTACACACGCTTATGCTATGAGGCAGAGGTATGATCAAGATGAACAAGACGTGGTTGTTGGTAAATTTCACTTATTTGGCTTGTGTGTGTTTACATTGTTTGATCCTGGTTCTAGACATTCCTATATTTGTTCATCACTTGTTCTTCCTGAAAATGTGAAATCCATGAGACTTAATTATGATGTGCTCGTTGAAAGTCCATTGGGTTATCACGTTGTGTGTAATCGAATTTATTGTGATTGTCCCTGTGTGATTCAAAATCTACTCTTCCCTGTTGATTTGATTGAAATGCACTTCAAGGATTTTGATGTTATTATCGGGATGGATTGGCTTTATAAATATCATGCATTCGTAGATTTTAGGTCAAAGCATGTGACTTTTAAAATCCTACATGTTCACACATCATCGTACAAGGTGAAAGATCATTGACATCTAGTATTATTTCTGCGGCCTTAGCAAGAAAGTTGATACGTCAAGACTGTAGGGCATACCTTGCTCACATAGTTGATACACAGTTGGAGAGTCCTTGTATCAAGGACATAGATTTTGTATGTGATTTTCCAGAAGTATTCCCAAAAAACCTTCCTGGATTTCCCTCGGGAAGAGAGGTTGAATTTCCAATCGAGCTTATTCTTGGATCTAACATCTTTCCATCACTCCTTATAGAATAGCTCCAGCAGAATTAAGAGAATTGAAATCTCAATTGCAAGAATTTCTTGAGGAAGATTTTATTCGACCTAGTGTTTCTCCTTGGGGAGCCCCTGTATTATTTGTAAAGAAGAAAGATGGCACTCTTAGGCTTTGTATTGACTATAGACAATTGAACATAATAAGAATAAAGAATAGATATCCACTACCAAGGATTGATGATTTGTTTGACCAACTAAAGGGTGCTAAAGTATTCTCAAAGATCGATTTAAGGTCTGGATATCACCAATTATGTGTTAGAGAGAATGATATTTCTAAAATTGCTTTTACAACTCGGTATGGTCATTTTGAATTTTTGGTGATTCCATTCGGATTGACAAATGCTTCTGTGGCATTCATGGATCTAATAAATCGAGTATTCAAGCCTTATATTGATCAGTTTGTGATTGTTTTTATAGATGATATTGTAATATTTTCCAAAAGTAGTGAAGACCATGATAAATATCTCCGAATTATTTTGCAGATTTTGAAGGAGGAAGAACTTTATGCAAAACTTTCTAAGTGTGAATTTTGTCTTGATGAAGTGTCTTTTCTGGGACATTTTGTATCAAGTGAAGGCGTAAAGGTGGATACTAGTAAGATACAAGCAGTTGTTGAATGAAGACCTCCCAAAAGTCTGACTGAGGTAAGAAGTTTCTTGGGCTTAGCAGGATACTATAGAAGATTTGTGAAAGACTTCTCCATTATTCTCTCCCCTTTGACTTAACTCTTGCAGAAGGAAGTAAAGTTTATTTGGGATGAAAATTGTCAAGAGAGCTTTGAAATTCCAAAATCTTTGCTGACTCAAGCGCCTATACTTACTGTACCAATTGAAGGAAAAGAATATGTAATGTACAGTGATGTTTCTCACAATGGCCTAGGATGTGTTTTGATGCAAAAAGGGAAGGTAATATCTTATGCCTCTCAGAAATTAAAACCGCATGCATTGAATTATCCTACTCATGATCTTGAAATTCTTGTTATAGTGTTTGCTTCAAAAATATGGTGACATGTATGGAGAGAAATGTCATATATTCACTGATCACAAGAGCTTGAAGTACTTGGGTACTCAAAAGGATTTGAACCTAAGACAGCATAGATAGCTTGAACTCATCAAAGATTATGACTGCACGATTGTTCATCCAGGTAAAGCTAATGTGGTTGCTGATGCCTTAAGTCGAAAATCCTTCCCAAGAATTTCTTTGAGTCCTTTGACATTGCTCCTTGAGTTAAGAGCCCTGAACGTTTGTTTTACACCTGATTCAAATGGCTCAGTTATAGCTAATTTGCAAGTAAAGCCAATATTATTTGAACAGGTGAAAGAAGCCCAAAAGTTAGATGAGAAACTTGTAAAGTTGACTAGAGAAGTCCAAAATAGGGAAAAGCTTGATTTTACATCAACAAAATATTGTGTCTTACTTTATCAAAACAGGTTATGCGTCCCCAATGATGACAAATTGATAAGAGAAGTATTGAAAGAAACACATACTACACCATATGCAATGCATACAAAGATGTATCAGACCATCAAAGAAAATTATTGGTGGGATGGTATGAAGAGAGACATTGCGGAGTTCATTTCAAAATGTTTAGTGTGTTAACAAGTGAAGGCAGAACATCAAGTTCCCGTTAGTTTACTACAACCCTTGTCGATACCAGAATGGAAATGAGAGAGAATAAATATGGACTTTGTTTCTGGACTTCCTCGGACTCAAAGAAATCATGATACAATATGAGTGATTGTAGATAGTCTAACAAAGAGTTCTCACTTCTTATCAAATAGGATAGGTTACTCACTTGAGCGCTTAGCCGAGTTGTACATTAATAAGATTATAAGACTACATGGGATCCCTGTGTCTATTGTATCTGACCGAGACCCAAGGCTTACATATAGATTTTGGGGCAGCTTGCAGGAAGCTTTGGGTACTAAGTTGAAATTTAGCACTTCGTTCCATCCTCAGACAGATGGCCAGTCGAAAAGGGTGATACAAATTTTGGAGGATATGCTTCGAACTTGTATTATGGAGTTTGAGGGTAGTTGGGACAAACACTTGGCTTTGGTAGAATTTTCTTACAATAGTAGGTACCAATCAAGTGTTGGAATGCCTCCCTATGAAGCCTTATACGAAAGAAAATTTTGGACCCCTAGTTGGAGTGAAATTGGTGAAAGAAAGCTTATTGGTCCTCAGATGGTGCAGCAAACAGAGGACAAGGTAAAATTATCAAGGATCATTTAAAATTTCTTCAGATAGACCAAAGTCGTACACTGATCTAAAAAGGCGTGACATTGAATATCAAATTGGAGATAAATTATTCTTAAAGTTGTCTCCATGGAGAAAGATTATGAGATTTATCCAAAAACGAAAACTTAGTCCCCGATTTATAGTACCTTATGAGATACTTGAAAGGGTTGGACCAGTTGCATATAAGTTGTCTTTACCACCTGAGTTAGACAAGATCCACAATGTCTTCAATGTTTGTAAGCTCAGAAGATATCGTTCTGATCCATCTCATTTTCTTCCGGTTGAATCTATTGAGGTTAATCCCAACATGATGTATAATGAAAAACCTATCCTAATTCAAGCTCGGGAAGTAAAGAAGCTTAGGAACAATAGAATCCCCTTAGTAAAGTTAATTTGGAGGAACCATTCTGGAAAAGAAGCTACCTGGGAGAGAGAAGAAGACATGATGACACAATATCCGCACTTGTTTCAGGACTAGTCTGAGGTTAATTTCGGGATGAAATTTCTCTAAGTAGAAGAGAGTTGTAACACCCCTAAAATACTATACCAAGATTCTCATGTTGATACACCGTTTCTTAATTACTATAATATGTTTTATTCTCATTTTTGGGACTTGAAATTTTGTGATACTTGCAACCTTGCTTAACATAAGTGTTATCGTAATTTAACGTATTGTATAGGGGTATTTGTGTAATTTTCTAAATATATTTACATATACCTGGAAGTGTGGGTATAAGGTATATAAATATAGGTATATATTTATGCTTTTTGTGCAGCCAACTATTTGTTTGTGCAGCCCCTTTTGGTGACATTTGTCCATGTTACAAAGATAACTTTTGTTGCTATATATCTTCGCACCTCTTCTTGTGATTTTCATCTCACCTGAAGTATAGGAACCTTACAACATTAGCTAAAGAGTTGGTAAGTGATAAATAAATCTATTTCTATGTTGTGTATTTTTTGGTATTTCAAGGATATCTCGTTCTATAGAACTTAGTGTAAAGTGAATAAATATGTTTTAGAAATATAATTCATATGCCTACAACTCCTATGCTTATGTTAAACTCTAATTATGCTGTTATGGATTCGAAATATGGGACGCAACATATGACAAGTTCTGTCCAGATTCTGGAATTAAAATTCCTGTATGTTCAACTGCTAGTGTTTTGATTATATCTTTTTGTACAAAGCATATTTTGTGGTGATAATTGATTATTTGAAAGCTTAAGAGATGTACCTGCATCTTTCATGAAGGTTATAAAGTCCAGTTTTTCCTTTTTCCTTTTCAAATATAAGTTGCAACATGAAGTTCTTTTATTGGACAGAATTACTGTTTTGATAGCTTAGTCGTATTTGTAAAGGCTAGGCTTAATTGTGATGATAATCCTATTTAACATCAACATTTTGAGCTTATAGGAATTTAATAAGTTATTTAATTGTATTTTTAAGGTTGTATATACTCGTGAACAAGTTGAGGACCTTCATATGTTGGTTAGTCTACGATTTGAACTCTTGAAGTGGTGTTGGACTGTTTCTTGTCTAAAGATCTGAGATTTGTGTATAAACTTGTACTTGTACTATTTTTACCTGCTGGTATATATGAATGATTATCTTGGTACCTTGGTTACCTCTTGACACTTTGCATTGTCATGTTGTTGTCATTTATGACGTTAAAGACTCTTGTGTAACTTGCCCACTTGTACGGATTGTTTGATCACTTGGCACTCTTGTTGGGACCTTGTCCTTCTTGTGGTTGTGACTTTGTCACTATTGGCATGCCTCTTTATTCGGATCATTTGCCATCTTGACTCTGGATTTTTTATTCGTCTTAAGTATGGGAGTTGTCCATTTTAAGTATGAACTAGAAAGCCATTTTTAATATTGTTCTTGATTCTCTTGATTATTGGGCTTTGACCCTTCTTGATACAGGGTGTCGACCCTTCTTGATTCCTGCTCGTGCTTGGTGTGACGACATGATGTATATATTGAGTGATTCCTGTTATTGAACCTCTTGGAAAATAGTGCTTTGAGCGTAAATGACATTTGGAGCTTTAAATATCCAACTTTATACTCTTTGTATATTGTTTACTCAATTTACTGATTATGTTTCAATTATGCTGCCCTTGACTTGAGAATGATAACTTGGTGAATCTAAGAGCTCCGGATCTATAGTTTTTACACCACTAAGTTATATGCTTAGCGATAGTTGTTTCTATCATAGGGAATGTTCGAGAGGATGCTTAAAGTTGGCCATTGTAGATGGAGATTTTGAAAGCCTCCAGGAAGATTACACTTGCATATAGGTATATATATTTTGTATAAACCTTGGGACTTGTACATGATCTATGTGTTGTATATTTTTATGAGATTTTGAGGGCTGATTTGGTCATGTCACCATGGGTTGTTATATAAGTATGGATATACGTTTTTATCTTCTTGGGGGTGTGTAAACCCATGTCTTGTATACTAATTTACTATATGTTTTAAAAGTTTGTGTGAAGCATGAACCGGCTGATTTTGCTACACGGAAGTTGGTAATATTCTTGTTGTTTCGTCCCTAAGTGTGAGGAAAATATATGCATGAAAAGCTCTTCAGTTAATTGCTAAACAATTTTGGTAGGGTTTTTCCTCATAGTTAAAATTTTGTGTCATATCAATTTTGACCTCTAATAAATATTTAAATGGGCAAGATGCACATCCTTAATTAGATTATTTGTTATGAACTTAATCCCTCAACTAGATTAAAATTAGTATGCTCTTCATTAATCTCTTTTAAATGCCGCAAGTATTAAATTAGATTTCTTGTCAAGTTGTAGTATTCTCGGAAAGGATCGCTACATATCTTGTAGTGAGCGATTCTTTCTTTCTACTACTCCGTTTTGTTGAGGAGATCTCAAGGAGGAAAAGTTTTGAGTGAATCCATTTTGAGCACAAAATTCTTCAAATGCCTTATTTTCAAACTCGCCTCCACGATCACGGTGGATAGTTGTAATGAAATATCCTGCTTCTCTTTGAACTTTTCTACAGAAAGATTTGAAGTTTGCAAAAGCTTCATTCTTATGAGTTTAGAAATATTACCCATGTAAACCTTGATTAGTCAACAACAATTACAAAAGCATATTTTTTACCTCCAATGTTTACAGTTCGAGTGGGACCAAACAGGTCCAAATGAAGAAGCTGAAGGGGTTTAGAAGTATTTACAACATCTTTTCCTTTGAAGGATTGAACAAGTCTACTTACCCATTTGAAATGCACCACATATGTGATCTTTCTCAAACTTTAGTTTTGTCAAGCCAATAACTAGTTCAAGTCGGGAGAATTTTTCAAAAGCATGCATACTTGCATGTCCAAGTTTTCGATGTCATAGCCAGGGATCACTAGAGATTGCAGTAATACAAGTAACAGAGGGAAAATCAACATTATTTAAGATATATATATATTGCTCACTCAACCTCCGATAAGAGTTACCTTCTTTTCAGGATGTTTGATTATGCATCTAGTTGCATTAAAGGTAACTTGAAACCCAACATCACATAGTTGACTAATGTTGAGAAGGTTGTGTTTGAGTCCCTCAATCAAATATACTTCGATTAAATCACATGATGAATTGAGAGTAATAGTTCCAACTCTGGTTACTTCTCATTTAGCATTGTCTTCAAATCTAACACATCCTTCATCAATTCTTTCTATAGTGTTGATATTTTCTTTCTTTCCACACATATGTATGGAGCATCCACTGTCAAGTACCCACATTCCTTTCCAGTAGGTTTTCTTAGATTGCTCCAGCAAAAGAATAAAATTATTTCTTTTTAGGTACCCAAGTATTTTTGGGTCCTTGATGATTAGTAGCTTTGGGTCTCCAGATCCATTTTTCAAAGGAATATTTTCTACAGTTACAGATTTATGACCAGGATCACCACAAGTATAGCAGGTAACTTTAATAGGAGTTTCAGAAAAATGAGAGTTAGAGATAGATCTATTTGATTTGTTTGCGCTATGATTTGGAGAATTTCTCCTGTAGTAAGTAGTTCTGTTAGATCGAACAGAACGGCGACTTGGAGATTTCCTAGCACTATTCAGCTGCATTTTTACTTCTTCATGTTCTTCTGTTAGTAAGTCGACTTCAATCTGACTTGCATCGAGAAGAATCTATCAGTCTTTCTTTTCTAGAGCAATTTTATTATATTCATCAATAACCTTCTGTAATTCATCAGTAACCATGTCCAAGGAATTTTGTAAGTCATTACAGCTGGGACATTTAAAAGGTCTTACCTCACTTGTTTCACCTAGCTCCATGAAACGTAAATTTGACATTACATCATATTCATCGTCGGTTGTTTCTCCTTGTTCCAAAGCTCCGAGAACTTTTGGATCCTCATTTCTGCGATTGTTTCTTCTCCTTCGTTTGCGATTGTTTCTTCTCCTTCATTTTGGACACTTTTGTTTGATGTGTCATGGTTCTCAACAACGATCATCATTTCTCTTGAAATCATTGTTCTTGAAATCTTGTTGAGGTCTCTATCTTCTTTGTCTAAGTATTTGTCTTACTCAACGATTTATGAGTATCATTCCTTCATCTTGATTTTTGTTGACTTCCTCTCCAATATCATATGTCTCAACTGTAAATGCCACAACTTTCTTTTTTTCATCATTATTGTATCTGTTAATGTGATTATGTTCATCGGTCATCAAGTTGCCTCAAAGTTCATCATATGTCATTTTGTGTAAATATCCATCTACAAGAATAACAACTTTAGTTTCTCAAGCCTTGGGGAGACTTTTAACGAGTTTCGCGACTTGTAATGGATTTGAATACACCATTCCAAGAGTTTTGAGTTCACATACAATTTTGCTAAATCTTGAAAACATAGATTCAATATTTTCATCTTCGGCCATTTTGAACAACTCATACCCATTAACGAGAGAACTGATCCGAGCTTCTTTTACTTTTGTGGTTCCTTCATACATCACTTCTAGTTTGTCCCACATTTCTTTTGCATTCTATCAGGTCGATATTTTGTCTTATTCTTCTCCGCTCACTGCACACAATATAGTTAACTTATAGCTCTAGCATTAGTTTGGATTACCTTTTGTTGTTCCTTAGTGATGTCAATGATTCAGGATCGAACGGATTTTCAAAGCCATCCTTTTCAGTTAGTCTGGGAATAGGCTTTGGGCCCCTCTTGATCACTATTCATGCTTGATGATCAGTTGAGGATACAAAGATTCTGAATCTATTCTTCTAGTGAGAGTAATGTCCATTGAAGTATGATGGACGGTGTGAAAAGTGTCCGTCTTGAAGTAAAGCTCCAAGGATCTTATAGTGTGTCATTTTGGATCTTTGCTCACGTATGGTTAAACACTGAACTTGTGAGACCTACTCTAATATCAATTGATATTCATGAGGGGGTGAATTAAAAAACTACCTTTTGTCGACTTCCAATGATGGTCAATCGACTTACCTGCACGTTAGTGAAATGACAATAAGAAAATAAAGTGACAGTAAGTAAATAAGACAGAGAATTTTATACTGGTTCGGATCATCAATGTGGTGTCTAGTACAGTCATCTTGGTTTTCAAGGGTTTCCTTTAGAGCAGTTTGGAACTTAGTGAGTTACGGATGATTCTTGTAGAGTTCCCTGTCTGATATGCAAATCAGAATTTCTAATTGACACAACCTCTACCTGTATAACCTACACTCAAATCTTTCTTTTTCTTCTCTTTTTCAGTTGTATGCTCTCAAGTATACAATGCTTTTATGAAAGATATTAGAAGAAAATCATACAAGTTCAAGTGAAGTGCGTACTTCACAACTAAGGCTAGGTGAGGTTTATATAGTATATGAGGACTACTCTTGTTAAGGAATAACCCAAGGGATTTTTTTATCTCAATCAAGGATAATTGAGGTATTCCTGGACCAAGGCGATTTGTTGATCTATGTTCTTATGAGATATGTGCATGATAATCGCTTCTCTATCCTTCTCAATTTTGCTGGCTTGATTCTTGTCTGATCAGCAGATCATGAGTCCTTGGCGTGATTTGTTGCTCAAGATTGAATCTTGCTTAACTTAGCCGGCTTGATCTCTTTCCATATATGGTCAGCATATCCTGGATCTTTGACTTAATTGATATATCTTCCTTATATAGATAGATTGTCAATCAAGGTTAGTTGTAAGCTGGATCTGTATGTTGATTCTAATTCCTTAGATTGGTACTTTCCTTCTTATTGGTTCAATCACATGTTCTCTTCCATCTTGGTGTTTTCTAAATAGATTACTTTCTTTTTTTATTTTCATGCAGGTGAGGCTTGCGAGTAAGAAGTTAAATGTCTATTATCAAAACCAACTGATTCTTAGGAGTTAACACATTTCACTTCACCTTCCACATTCCACCCACCCCACCTTTCAAGTTGATCTCCTTCTTCCATTTTCTTTCTTTCTTATTCTTTACCTCTCGCTCTCATTCTTCCCCACTTTTTTTTTTTACTTTTTTTCTTTCTTATTAGGTCAAATTCCATTCTTCCAATTTTTTTTCTTTAATAAGTTATATTAATTTTTAAACTTTGTTGTCTTGGTAATAACCAAACTAATTATTTTTCTAAATTCAAAAATTTTAAATCTCATCAATTTGTTTATCTTCTTTACATATTACTTCCAAATTGGAAATAATAATTTTGAAAGAATCAATAAATTCCGTAAAAATTGAATAAACTTGATTGAAATCCATATAAAAAGGCTAAATGATACCTCCCAATCATCTTGAAATCTAATGGGTTTAGGAATATTGTTCGAAATGTTAAAAAAGAAAAATTAGATAATAGTTTAAAATTGAAGAGACTTAAACTAATAATAGTTAAAACAAAAAAAAATGAAATTGTGGTAAAAAATTGTGATAGTGAAAATGAGGAGTTTTAATGAAGATGACAATGAATTTTTGAAAAAGAAAGAGGAAAAATAACAAAGAAAAAAATTAAAATAATAAAAAATATAAGAAATTATTTTTTATAACAAAATACCTGTAATAATAATGTTATAAAGTATTTGTATTATAGTGAATGTCTAACATGTGGAGTCTTTTTAGGATATGGTTAAGAGTCCTACTTGGGGACCAAGTTAGATTTCCCCTATAAATAGAGGGCTCCTCTTCATTGTAAAATCATCCCTCAAGAGAAATAATAAGTCTTCTATTATCTCTATTTGTTTCTTATTATTATTCTATAGTTTCATTACACATTATCAGCACGAGGCTCTACTTTCTCAAAAATGAAGGTTAGATTTGAAGAATTAATAAAGGTATTATTTATTATTTTGTTTTTAATTTTAATGGTCAATCTTACAAAACTAGAGTTCACTGCCCTTCAAAGTTCGGGCAGGAACTACCTCTCATGGGTGTTGGATGCTGAAATCCACCTTGATCCAATGGGTCTTGGAGACACCATAAAAGAAGAAAATAAGGCATCAAATCAAAATTGTGCACGAGCAATGATATTCTTGCGTCATCATCTTGATGAGATTCTGAAAATCGAATATCTGACAGTTAAGGATCCATTTGTTTTTTGGAAAAAACTAAATGAAAGATTTGACCACTTAAAGATGGTCATACATCCAAAGGCACGATATGATTGGATGCATCTAAGGCTACAAGACTTTAAGTCTATACATGAGTAAAATTCTTCCATGTTCAGAATCACTTCTCAGTTGAAATTATGTGGAGAAACGGTTAGTGAGATTGATATGATGGAAAAGACGTTCTCCACTTTCCATGCCTCGAATGTGCTCTTGCAGCAACAATATCGAGAGAAAGATTTCAAAAAGTATTCTGAACTAATTTCTCATCTTCTTGTGGCTCATCAAAATAATGATTTATTATTGAAAAATCATGAGAATCGGCCTACTGGATCTGAACCACTTCCTGAAGTGAATGAGGCGTACGCCTACCATGCTAGGCGTAGAAAAGGTCGTGGCCCTAATCGTGGTCGTGATTATGGTCAAGAACGTAATTCTTTTCCTGGTGTTAATCATTCATCAAATAAAAATCACAATCAAAAGAAAAAAAAGGATGAGAAACATGAAGCAACTAGGGAAGGTTATTTTTGATGCGGTGGAAGAGGTCATTATGCACGTGATTGTCGTACTCCCAAACACTTGGTTGAGCTTTATCAAGAATCGCTAAAGAAGAAAGAGAAAAATCCTGAGGCAAATTTTATCTTTGAAAATCAAGTTGACATCACGCACTTGGATGTAGAATATTTCTTCGCACATCCTGAAGGAAAGATAGATCACTGAATTGGTGATGGTTCTATGAACATGGAAGAGTGATTTTTTTTTAATTATTATTTTTATTTATTTATTTTATGGTTGTAGTTATTAATAAATTTCATGTAATGATAGTTGTTTACATGAGTATTAGTATTTTAAAATTAGTTTAGTCATATTCTTGTAGTTCATTAGTTTGTTCCTTCTTAATTAGATAATATATATTTTTCATTGATTTATTTATATGATTCTAATAGATAGTGTTAGTCAAATACTAAACTTTATCACGTGTTTGTATTATATTAGGTCTTTAAGTTGATCTAATTTTAAAAACATGCAGTCTGTTATTAACTAGGATTTATCATGCGTTTGTATTATATTAGGTCTTTAAGTTGATCTAATGTTAAAAACATGCAGTCTGTATTAACTAGGATTTATCATGTGTTTGTATTATATTAGGTCTTTAACTTGATCTAATGTTAAAAACATGCAGTCTGTTATTAATTAGGATTAAATAATATTTTTTTATTTTTTTTCCTAAAACTCGTTATTGACTTAGAGGAAGCAATAAATTAAGGTTCAACTTCTAATATTTAATTATTAGTTTATTACATTGAATATATTGTACCCTTTTGATAACACTAATATTTAATATATATTTATTTTGTGTATGTCATTCATGTGAAGATATGGATAATTCCAAAAATATATTATCGAAATATAAAGACATTTGCTTGATTTATTGTGGTACAACACATACGATATTCAAAAATAAGAAATATTTTTCTCATTTAAGTATGGGCAAAATAAATGTTACTACAATTTTCGGTAGTACTAATATGATTGAGGGCTTTGGAAGAGCCATTGTAATTTTGCCCAAAGGAACTAAACTCATCATTAATAATGTTATGTTTTCTCCAAAATCTAAGAGAAACTTGTTGAGTTTTAAAGATATCCGTGAAAATGGTTATCATATCCAATCAATGGATGAAATAAATCTTGAGTATCTTGGTATCACCAAGAATGTCTCTGGGCAAACATGTGTTATAGAAAAGTTCCCTGCTTTATCTTCTGGCTTGTATTGGACAAAAGTTAGTGCAATTGAGGCACATTTTATAGTAAATAAGAAGTTTATTGATTCCAATACGTTTGTACTTTGGCATGATCATCTGGGACATCCTGGGTCTATAATGATGAGACGAATTATAGAAAATTCGAATCGACATCCCTTAAAGGACCTAAAAGTTCTTTTAAATGGTGAATTTTCTTGTACTGCTTGTTATCAAGGCAAGTTAATGGTGAGACCATCACCAACGAAAGTTGAGATTGAGTCCCCTGCATTCTTGGAACGTATACATGGAGATATTTGTGGATCTATTCACTCACCTAGTGGATCATTTATATACTTTATGGTTCTAATACATGATTCTTCTAGATGGTCTCATGTGCCTATTGTCATCTCGTAATTTGGCATTTGCAAAATTATTGGCACAAATAATAAGGTTAAGGGCACATCCTGATAATCAGATTAAGTCCATTCGTCTTGATAATGCTGCAGAGTTTTCATCCCAATCATTTAATGATTATTGTTTAGCAATTTGGATAAGAGTTGAACACTCTGTTGCTTGTGTTCATACTCAGAATGGTCTCATTGAGTCATTAATTAAACGTCTGCAATTAATAGCAAGACCATTGCTTATGAAAACTACGTTGCCCATTTCTGCATGGGGACATGCAATTTTGCATTCTGGAACACTTATTCGTCTCAGACCGATAAATTATCATAAGGTTTCTCCATTGCAATTGGTTATGGGTCAAGAGCCTAATATATCCCATTTAAGAATTTTTGGATGTGTTGTACATATGCCTGTGGTACCACCAAACCGCACTAAGATGGGCCCTCAAAGAAGGTTAGGAATATATGTTGGGTTTGAGTCACCCTCCATTATTCTCTGTCTTGAAAAATTAACTTGAGACATGTTTACTGCTCGATTTGCAGATTGTCGGTGTGATAAGATAGTTTTCCCAAAATTAGGGGGAAGAGAATAGTGAAATAAAATGAGAAATTTTGTGGAAAAACTTATCATTGTCTCATCTTGATCTATATTATTCTACTTGTGAGCAAGAAGTACAAAAGATTATTCATCTGCAGAAAATTGCAAATCAAATGGAAGACGATTTAAAGATTTGAAAAGAATTACTAAATCACATATTCCTGCAGAGAATGTCTCAATTTGAATTGATGTTCCTATAGGACCATTCACTAGTGTCATAGCTAATGAGTCAAAAGCACGCCTAAAGCGTGGTAGACCATTGGGTTCTAAGGATCAAAATCCTAGAAAAAGAAAGATTAAATGCCAAGATGACACTATGAAAGAATCTCATATGGAAGTTCAAAATTTGAATAATTTTGATATTAATGAAAGAATCAATGAACTTGAAACTCAAGGAAATAATGAACTATCCATAAATTTAAGAGATGTTGAAACTAATTTGAATCGATCAGAAATAGTGGTTGATTATGTCTTTGCATATAATGTTGAAACAACTATCATGCAAGATAATGAGGATCTTGAACCTCAATCTGTTATAGAATATCGACAAAGAAATGATTGGCGAAAATGGCAACAAGCAATTCAATTAGAGTTGAATTCACTTGTCAAGCGTGAAGTTTTTGGACCTATAGTTCAAACACCTAATGATATTAAATTTGTTGATTGCAAACGGATTTTTGTGCGAAAAAGAAATGAGAAAAATGAAATTCAAAGGTATAAAGCACGCATTATGGCACAAGGATTTTCTCAAAGGCCTGACGTCGATTATGAAGCGACATATTCACCCGTTATGGATGCAATAACATTGTGTTATCTCATTAGTTTCACAGTCCATGAGCAACTTAAAATGCATTTGATGGATGTGGTTACAGCCACCTTTATGGATCACTTGATAATGAGATATACATGAAAATTCCTGAAGGATTTGCGATGCCTAAATCATGTAATTCAAAATCTAGAGAAATGTATTCAATTAAACTGCAAAGATCATTATATGGTTTGAAGCAATCTGGACGCATGTGGTATAACCGTCTTAGTGAGTATTTAATTAAGGAAGGTTATACAAATGATGCAATTTGTCCATGTGTCTTTATAAAGAAAACAATATCGGAATTTGTTGTACTTGCTGTTTATGTTGATGACATAAATCTTATTGGAACTCCAATAGATCTTCAAAAGGCAATTGATTATTTAAAGAACGAATTTTAGATGAAAGATCTGGGATGACAAAATTATGTCTTGGTTTGCAAATTGAGCATTTGACAAATGGTATTTTTATTCATAATCTGCCTACACAGAAAAAGTATTGAAAAGATTTTGTATGGATGAAATGCATCTCTTAAGTACTCCGATGGTTGTTCGTTCACATGATGTGAACAAGCATCCATTACGACCTCAAGAAAAGGATGAGGAAATTCTTGGTTCTGAAGTACCATATCTTAGTGCAATTTGTGCACTAATGTGTCTTACTAATACTACAAGGCCTGATATAGATTTTGCTGTTAATTTGTTAGCAAGGTATAATTCTGCTCCTACTAGGAGACATTGGGATGGGATCAAACACATTTTGTGATATTTTAAAGGCACAACTGATATGGGCTTATTTTATTCTAATAATTGTAGCCCAATCTTGTTGATTATGCTGATGCAGGATATTAATCTGATCCACACAAAGCTCGATCTCAAACAGTCTATGTGTTTATATGTGGGGGACTGTCATATCTTGGAGATCTACAAAGCAGTTCATTTTAGCCACTTCATCTAATCATGCTGAAATAATAGCTATTCATGAAGCAAGTAGAGAATGTGTGTGGTTAAGGTCTATGATGCATCTCATTTGAGATAAATGTGATTTGGAGTGTGATAAAGTACCCACCACTTTATATGAAGATAATGCAGCATGCATAGCACAACTTAAGGGAGGATTCATAAAAGGAGATAGAACAAAGCACATTTCACCAAAGTTTTTCTATACACACGAACTTCAAAAGAATGGTGATATAAATGTGCAACAGATTCGTTCAAGTGACAATGTGGCTGATCTATTCACCAAGTCTCTACCAACTGCAAGTTTCAAGAAGATGGTGCACAATCTTGGAATGCGAAGATTCAAGTCTTTGGATTGATGTTCTTATTAGGGGGAGTTAATATGCACTGTACTCTTTTTCCCTTACGAGGTTTTGTCCTACTGGTTTTCCTTGTAAGGTTTTTAATGAGGCATCATAGATGCTTATTAATAGATATGTGTACTCTTTTCCTTTACTAGAGTTTTTCTTTTCTTAAAGTTTTTTTAGTAAGGTTTTTGACGAGGCACATCATTTATGAATTAGACATTCAGGGGGAGTGTTATAAAGTATTTGTATTATAGTGAATGTCTATCATGTGGAATCCTTTTAAGATATGGTTAAGAGTCCTACTTGAGGACCATGTTAGATTTTCCCTATAAATAGAGGGCTCCTCTTCATTGTAAAATCATCCTTTAAGAGAAATAATAAGTCTTCTATTCTCTCTATTTTCTTCTTATTATTATTCTATAGTTTCATAACAAAAAAAGTTATATTCATTATTTTAGGTGGCTCACGAAGAGAGTAAATACACTCTCTATACCAGGTGGACAAAAATAATTTAATACTATCAGTTCAAGATTGTGTAGGTGGGGCGGGGGTAATAAGATGTATGTATACTTAAGGTGTCTTTCAAAGAATTCAGAACAAGTTTGGGTATCATATTATTTATTTTCTCTATCGTTGACTAATAAATAATTTTTGAACAAGAAACCTTAATTATACCACAACAATATGCATATACTCTTATTGTATAATTGACTAATGAGTAATGAATAAGAAACTTTAATGATACTTCAACAATATACATATGCTCTTATAGTATCATTGACTAATGAGTAATTTCTGAACAAACCTTAATGATGCCAATATATATATATATATATAACCCCTCCCCCCCCCCCCCCCCCCCCCCCCTTCCCCGAAAAAATTAGTATATATATATATATATATATATCCTCCCCTGGAAAAAAAATACTAATTTTGCTTAATGGATACTAAATCAGTATTATATACTGTATTGGTATCATTAAGGTTGATATTTCGCTTTATTGATACACTCTCTCTCTCTCTCTCTCTCTCTCTAAATATATATATATATATATATATATATATATATATATATATATATATATATATATATATATATATATATATACTGATTTAGTATCAGCTAAGCAAAATTATCAGTCTTAATGATATCAGTACAATATATGGTACTGATTTAGTATCAATTTAGCGAAATTATCAGCCCTAATGAATGTGAGGTATGTGTTGTAATTTTTTCGAGAGAATGGGTATTTCTCGAATTACTTTGGATTGGGGTATGAACATGTAATTATTTTGAGTTTAATGACTTATTTATGTAGCTTTTCCTAAACTCTATTGTATCATATTATTTAAATCGTTTGATAACGATAGAAAGACCCATTGTAACGATCGATTTGGTATGATTGCATCATATTCTTCTCATTTTGTCTTTACTTATTATTAACTAGGAATCAAATGAAAGAGCAAGAAGATGAATACATACCTATGTTTTCTTATTTCTAATACTCTATTGCAGCCATACAAGTTTTATAAACCTCAAGGATCCATGTCTAATACAGTTTGGTTCTGACTTGGACCTTCAAGTCAGAAAATTCCAATAAGAGTAAATATAACAATCAAATAATCATCTCCCTTGTTAACAATAATCCAACCAGTTATCAGACTTTCGTTTGAGTTTGGCATCGTGAAATGTCACAAGAACTTGTGAAGAAGTTCTAGGAATATTCAAAACCTTCTTTGATGCCTTTTCTGATTTCAGAGCATAACCGGCCCAAACAATCGTAAGTTTTTCTAATACTCGTGCATTCTTTAGAAAAAACCTTCGCAGTTCTATCTCCTTTTCTTCATCTTTGAAACCAATCAACGGAATCGACTTTAGATGAGAGTCCAAGCACCCAAAACTTTCTTCAGGATCATGCATCTACCAACAATGACGGATCTAAGATTTTCGTTGAGCGAGTTCAAAAAATAAAAATGTTGTGTTTGAGATCTGAAACTTGCAACCCCAAGGTGACTTTTGAACTCCCTAAATCACTGAGTCAGTCTCTAGCCTTGTGTTTAGGGTACTCAAAATCTCTCTCTCTATATATATATATATATATGTATGTATATGTGTGTGTGTATTTTTTTTATCAAGGGGGATCAGGTGAAAAACTTCATGGCCCCGACCTTGATCTTCCCGTACTGGCGAATATTGTACATTAGAGAATTCTCTCTCCATTCTCCATCCTAGCAGACAGTTGAGAGTCAGAAGAGAAACCAATTTATCGAGTATACTAAACACTTATAATGAAACAACAATAAATCAAAATAAGCAATCACTCCAACATAAGTAACAATTTCATCCATTACTAGTGAAAATGTAAAACATGATTCACTTTTTCAAGTGTCAACGATTCATCAAAAATTCGAGTGTTTTGTTCGTATTGAAGAATGCAAAGTATGATACGTACAATTCAAACCAAGCCATCCATCCAATCAACATGTTATTCATATCAGGCTTTCATCACATCACTTCCCAATTCAAATCTATTTCTACCATTATGTTCCATACACCAAACATGATTAAATTCAATGGCATGAGTATGCAGGTGATGCTTTCCAACTTCCAAAGTGAATTGTATTAGTTAAAACTGATGAAATCCTATCCCTTTCATTGTGACATGTTTCAACATTTTTGAGAGTCGAATCTTGGATATAGGTTTATAGTTTAGCATTATTACAAATTTCTTTAGCAAGCCCAGTTTTCAAGCGTAATTTCACCACCTTCTGATTTTGCAAGGATCTTTTCATATAAATCAACTTTGAAAAGTTATCGACCAACTACCATATAAAAGAAGTGTAATTTGCAGACCAAAAGAAGTGTAATTTAGAACCTCCAGATTAGGCGAATACTTGAGCAATTGTATCATAACTTGCATATGATCTTCATCAACTCCCAATTTCAATTTTAAGGACTTGAGCTTATTAAAGCATATGGGAGATCCTGTTCGTACAGACCCTAGAACACCATAAGAAAAAACAAAAAAATGAGAAAATTATACATTGTATATGTTTTAACACTTGTATGCTTATTCCAAAGAAAACGAAACCTTGCATAGTTTCAGAACTGATATAGAAAGGACTTCCTTGATCATCTTATGCACAAGTATGAGAAACCAAAATAAAAATATTTTTCATCACTATCCTTAAAATAGATGTCAACATATTCTATTGAAAAGAGATTCTTGATTACTATATCCTTTGGAATCTGACATTTACATTTTAAGATTTTGAGTGTGAGACAAGAAATTTTGATTTCACAATTGGCATAATAATCGCCATGAAGAAAAGAGATGTTGAATCAATAGACAGAAGCTTCATACGTTTTAATTAAATTGCAATCAATTAATTTCATATTTTCAAGGAGTTCACATTTAGAGAAGAAGCAATTTGTCAAATGTACGTTCATATGATAACTTGACACTGCAAAGATGAAGAAATTTTAGCTGACAAAATGATTAGGCAGTTTAAGTACATCACCATACAAGTTTAGTTTCAAAACTTAAGTTAAACGACAATACGGCAACTCAAATGGCTCACGATGCCAAAAGCACAACACAAGTTGTTGAACATTTTTTGCATGAATCAACAGTAACATATATGTGCTTTCAATCATATCGCTATATGAGAGGGTATAACGGACAAGGTTAATCGTGTTTTGGGAAATTAAAAAGGTATACATAAATTCCTCTAAATTTGAGTAATGAAAGTGAAGGACAGTAACTAGTATCATAGGGGATGGTAGCGCATATGTATTTACACCATTTGAACAATACAGTAATATGAATCACATAAAAAATACAGAGATTTGAAAGGATGTTGTGAAGAAGTATATATATCAACGGGCAATGAACTTATCCAATCAATCTCATTACTGGAAATATGTTTCAATTCAAATCTTTCGATTCAGATGCAAAGAGAGAGGATAACGGCAGATAGGGTTTCCCGGATTTGGCTCCCCTCCATTTCGTCAGGTACACATAGATGAAAGACATGTGTACTATTAATTGTTAAAGGTCAAGATTACATTATATTAACTAGTATCATAATCATAGTTAAACAATAAGTTTTGAACAAATAATTTCTTACTTAGGTAAGAAAAATATTCCTACAAATCATAGAACTGTATTTAATATTAATATTTACATTATTTAATCGCTTCCTATGCTAGCAAATTTATTCTTGAAATATTAGGTTGAGAAATTTAAAAAATAAAAGGAAGTAAAAATGGGAAGTAAGAAATGCATAATTAAAATTAAAAATGTGAAAGTATAAAAAAAAAAATCGTTTTAAAAAAGAAAAGAAAAGAAAACATCAATTTAAAGGCAAAATATTTTGTAACTCTACTGTTAGTCTAAATAAACTAAACGTTGTTATCCATTTTAATATTTAAATTTAAAATAAAATTAATGATATAAATATATGGATACCAAAAATTGAGAAGAACTAATTATTCTTTCGAAATTTGGAGAGATTTTTTCCAAAACTTAGTTACTTAACTATAGTTATGATACTCTAATTATGCAATATAATATTGACCTTTAACAATAAAATAGTACATATGTCTCTCATCTAGATGTGTATTTGACCAAATAGAGGGAAAGGACAATGGAGGGGAGCCAAATCCGGATTTCCCTGTTTATACAATGAGAAATGACCAAACCGGCACTTAATTTATCTGTAATATTTTATTGTATACCTTAATTTTTTTCATTCGATAGAAATAGTCCTTAATATATAATAGAATATTATTATAAGAAAAATGTTAGGTGAAATGGGCTGATGAACCATTATACTTGTTCGAGTTTGTATTATAGATCCTTTTACTTCATTCCTTTTAGCAATTGAACCTTTAAAACCAATCAAAACGAGATTTTCAAATTAAAATCACGGAGCAACAATTTTCATAATACTTTTTTTTTTCTTTTAAAAAAATAAAATCATTGCATGGACAACGAGTTTCGTCAAAATTAATTAGAACTACATTAAATCTGCTTTAATATAAGGTGAAACAAAATGAGTGACATATATTATTCTTAAAAACGAATGATTCCACGAGAATATTTTGAGTACAACAAATATTTCAAATTTTAAAACTCACTAACCATGGGAGAACATACATATTCATGTTCTACAAATGGGCAGTAGATTATTGTTGTAACCGATAAGTTGTGATAAAGTGATAAATATTTTTTCAAAGAATATGACATGAGTACTTAAAAAAGTCGATATCTCAATTTATCTCACACACTTTTTTAGTCAATTTCGAAAAGAATAACACATTTTTATAGTTAATACTTTTTGTTTCTTAATACTTGTTATCTTACTAAAAAAATAGATGATCCACATTACTCGTCCGTGCCATAACCAGCATCGTACCTATTTTCGATTTTATTGTATACAACCCGTTAAACTCATTCAATTATTTGTTTGATAGATTAAGCCAAGGGATATCACATTAAAATTAAAACGAATTCCGTTAGGAAGAATGTCACGACCCAAAAATGGAGGTGATGACAGTCGTCTTATCCCACCAAAACAAGTCAGCCTAAAACTCAACCATTACAATAAAATGCAAAAATTTTATAATAAACTCAAAAATACCCCCAAAATCTGGTTGTCGCGTGTACAAGCCTCTAAAGTATTACAATAGAACCAAAAGAAAATATAAGTCTCATATGACATTGTTTCTAGAGTAGAACAATATCATAAATAGGAGTAAGAAGGTATGTTAAGATGACAAACAACTACCTCACAAATCTCCAAGAAGCCTCGGAAAAGAAGAGAATATATCACAAAGGTCCGGCTAGTAACCTACAGAAAATTGTAGAAGCAAGGAGTGAGTAACAAACCACACGGTACTCAGCAAGTAAATCTCTAAACACAAGCTAAGGAGATGAAATACGGGTATTCCTTACACCCTAACCAAATCTCCACAACTACAACCTGCATAATACCAACTCAACCTAACAGTTAACAATTTACAAGAACATAGCTCAACAACAATACTCTAACAATCACGTGTTCTCAACAACAAACTCAATATTCATTAATCACAACCTGCATAACTACAACTTGCCTAAAAATCAGTCCAACCTAACAGTTCAAAATTCACATAGCACACAACTCAACAACAACATTCTAACAATTACATATATATCCTCAAAAACATGCTCAATATTCATCAATCAAAGTTCCATCGAAAGACACTCACAAGATCAGCAAAACACAATATCAAGTTCACTAATAATAAATATGTGCAATGCAATGTCAAGTATAGTGATGCATGTCTGATCTAGCGATACATATCCGCTGTCTCGGGACCCATGAGGGACATAGATGTCCATCATCCATAAAGACGTGCGATATGACCCTCAATAATAGTAACAATTGCGGCGCGCGATACATCCTTCGAAATTAGTATCCATCGCGGTGTGCGATACGTTCCTCGAAATGGTACATCCTCTTTAATTTCTTATTCTTTCTCAATTCACATAACACTTGTCACGACCATGTCTCAGAATAATGCAAATGACATGTTCACACAAATAATGAGGAGATGACCATTTTCATAATAAGACACAATTCACAATAATGCAATCGTGATACAACATCAACAAATAAGCAATGAGCCTTCAAATATCACACACCAAAAATTTATCACATTGCCTTTTTCTTACCCTTTTTCAATCATTAGAATTACTCTACATGGACAAGTCAACCCATTACCAATTCTCATTACTCCAAACACATATTACAAGGAAATACACGAATTTCATACACTTAATAAGGGTTTAGAAATTCACTTGTCTCAATCAATCGAGAGTTCACTCTGGAACTTGAGCCTTCCCCTTTCGTTGAACTTTCAACTCAGAGCAATCTATTTAAACAAATGATCACAATAAGATTTCAAAACTAACAACACCCATATTACTATGCATCTAGTCTATACCTGAAAACTCATTCAAATTCATAATTATGTTCCTTGTGTTGATGCCAATTAATATTCCAACTCTCATATTTCTCAATTTCAAGCCTAAGGTTAAGAGTACAATCTTAATAGCTTTCATATAATATAATACACCCGATATGTAATTACCTTTCTCAATATATCAAAACCTAAAATTATAATGTGATAAAAAAAAAACAAGAACAATCTAAACAGTAACTTAACAAATCCTAAACCCATCCATCATCCTACCCTTTAA
The DNA here is from genome assembly GCA_016801875.1 of Solanum sitiens. Taxonomy (NCBI): domain Eukaryota; kingdom Viridiplantae; phylum Streptophyta; class Magnoliopsida; order Solanales; family Solanaceae; genus Solanum; species Solanum sitiens. The sequence continues at coordinate 3,842,641 of JABWTJ010000014.1, read as the reverse complement.
TCATTATACTTGCACCTTTATAATCCCAATTATTACCACCTCAATCACTTGGTAATTATTACCGATGATTGCAGCAAAAATCTGCTCCCCCCCCCCCCCACACACACACACACACATTCACGTTGCACCAACAATTTTTAACCCCCAACTTATCTAGTATTACATCCATTATTTCCACTTATCCATTAAATAATAATTAAAGTTAAATGGATAATTTTTCTACTAGTAAACTCCAGTAATGATCTAATAGTCACGAACATACCCATATTATTCAAAACGTAAAAAATCTAAAAGTTTCAAATAATCAACTCGTTATTGGATCCTTAAATTCATTAAATAATAATAATAATTAATTAGTGAATACAATATGGATGTGATTAATTATCATTCTATATATATATAATCAAATAACTGTTATAAAACAATATAATGTGGATGTCCACTACACCAAGAAGTTATTCACCCATTATCTCCACTATTTTCCTCATTATGAAGATGATCATAACCTCCATAACCTCCACCTTTATAACCATTATTCTTATAACCTTTCACTTTCATAACCTCCCAATTATATTCATGTTATTGTCATGTTTATGACTAACCTTTTGTATGCCTCTATGCTACACTATAATAGAGGCATAAGAGTTCATATTGTATACACTAGAAGATTTGGAATAATACGAAAAGATCTCATATCTTGTCTTCCTATTTCTATTGCTTTCATCTTCTATATTTCTTGTTTTATTTTGCTTTAGTTTTACAACACGTTATCAGCACGAGTTGCTCATCCTCCGTCAAGAATCAATGGTAGGTATTTTTTTTTTATGAATTATCCTCGTAATTCTTCATGCAAGGTATACTTCATAACTTTTCGGTTGCATGGTATACTTCATATTCTATATATTATTTGTACTAACAAAGCTTGTTTTGTAGTTATCTAAAATGGTTAGTAGATTATAATTATCTTCATAACAATGTTGAGAGAGACTATTAAAATATTTAAATTTATTTTAACTTGGGACTTTTATAAGATTCTAACATGTTGTTCTAATTAATTGATTTTGTTCATTTTTCTTGTATATTAAGTCAAGTTCAGATTATATTTATGATTTTCGATAATTATTTTCTTGGTAATGAACTTGGTTTATTAAGGCATTGATTGAGGGTAAGACGGTGAATTCAGGTTTCACCGCACCAAGTGGGTAAGACATCGAGTTAAAGTCTTGGTGCACCATGATAATAAGAAGTTGAGTTCAAGTCCCATTTATTTATGATCAAATGTGTCTTTATATGGGTAAGACGTTGGGTTAAAGTCCTAATGACTATAGTGATGATATGATGATGACTAACATAAAGTTTTATACTTTTGACTTAAAGTCATGGAATTAACCCAATTAATTTGCTCCATTCTCTTATGTGAATGTGGTAGCAGTATCTTAATATGTCTGAAAAATGACAAGTGATTGAATGTATGAATATTGGTATGGTAAAATGTTAATAATCACCATTGTGGTAATTAAATGAAAGAACATTATGGGTTCTTAAGATGTTCCTTCAAATGTGAAGGCAATTTTGTCCATTAAAATTGTATAAAAGGTTATTGGACACATTGTACTTAAGATGGTCCTTCAAATGTGAAAGGTAATTGTTAAAGGTAATTTTTATCCATCAAAGTGGTATGAGAAGTTGGATACATTGTTGTTGGTGCAACCTAATTTAAAAAGTTTTGTAAATCCTCCATCAAAATAATGAATACAAAGTGGTAGTACATTTGGTATATTTGACCTTTTAAAGTGATGTTGAGGTGAGTCACATAATGCCAAAACATGACAATGAGTTTCTAATAAAAACTTATGGAACATGTACAAATGGTTATGGTTCATTTCTTGAAGAAAATGTGACTTGTGTTCGTATGGATAAGAACATGTTCATATATTGCTAGATGAATGTCACATCTCACCTCCACGGGAGGTTTGAGAGATTGAAAGAAAATATTTTGACATAAATGGTCATTTTGGTCATATATATACTTTGAGTACTACACAAATATTGTGGTATGTTTTATTATGAACTATTGGAGGGCAAAAGAAAGAAATAAATCTTTTCTGTAAAGGTTGTGGCCATGACCAAAATAAATGTTGTTGTGTGGCAACACAAAATTTGTCATTGGTTATCAAAAAATAAGTCTTGAATGTAATAATTTTAACCATGAGAATAATAATAATTTTCTCTTTAAGGAGATGGTCACCATAAGAATGACGTTGTGAAATTTGTGGTAGTACACAAAATTAATTGAGTTCCGAACGGGCTAATTTGTTACTATCCGGAGGAATAACATTATTCACAATATTGAGGTTGTAGTAAGTCTCAAAAAAAACTTTTTAATTTTCAGTGAAATTGAAAATAATTATTGTATTGAGACTGTAAATTATTGAAAGATGAAATATCATCAGATTACTACAATCAAAGCAGGTTATGAGTATTTACATAAAAGGTTACCCGTCTTTCTCTTGTTTGATGTATACAAATATGGGCATGCTGATGGAATCACATGCAAAAGTAAACTAGAAGTTTACTAGAATAAATATCAGTTGGCACAATCGGTTGGCCATTCCGATTCAAATGTGATGCAAAAGAAATTGAGAATTCATGTGGCTATATGTTGAAGAAATAAAAGATTCTTCAAGAATTCTCTTTTGTAGTTTGTTCTCATGATAAAATAATCATTGTATCAGCTATGGGTGGGATTGTATCCCCTGAAATTATTTGGAACATATAAAAGGTGAATATGGGCTCGTTCACCTGACATGTGGACCGTTTACTATTGTGATTTAATTGATTCATCTATGGTATGATCACATGTGCATTTGTATCAACTTACAAATTGGTTTTTGTAATATTGTTTGCTCGAATTATTAAATTAAGAGCACACTTCCAAACTATAAAATTATGTGGCTAATGCTGGTTGGTTTAGCAGAAATTGTATACCTCCAATTATAGCTAGACCATTGATTATGAGAACAAATCTCTCAAATAAAATTTGGCATGAGATGAGTTTATTTAACATGTATGCATCAAGCCAACAAGGTTCTCCCAACACAATTGGTTCAGGGTCAGGAACCAAATAATTTCCATCTAAAAATTTAACGTGTGCACATATGATTTTATTGCTCCACCATGCACAAAGATGGATCCCCAATTGAGGTTGAGGGTGAATGTTAGATTTTCTAACAATAGGGGGAGATATGTGTAGCAGCTGAAAATTATGTGTGGGGTGAATTATCTAGATCCTCGTTTAAAAAAATGTGAACTTGAAGTTCAAGAGATAATTCATTTGCAAAATATTGCAAGTAATTTGCCAGATGTATTTGCTGACCCAATATTTTCATTAAGCTGCAAATGCTCCAATAAATAGTCCTTTGAAGGACAGAGTCTATGGTACGCCAGAAGCGTGATAGACCAATCGATTCCAAATGTAAAACTTCTTGATAAAGGAGAGGAGCACATTATCAAAATGGTCATTGATAATGAGGTAAGTGCTTTATAAGAGCACTATGACATAACACTTCATAAAACCTTGGTGAAGGTTCAGGTACCTGAAAATGATGAATCGTGAAGAGATCACGATATGTTATGTTGTATTGAAATTAAATCAAAATGATCGTTGACGGTATATTTGATATGAAGTAGTACTGAATGCTATAAATGGTTACGAGGATCTTAAATTTAAATCTGTCATATAGTGTGGACAGATAAATGATTAGTCAAATAATATGCAATATTCAAGTATATTTTGTTTCACTTAGAAAAGTGATGTTTTTGAACTTATAGTTCATAGACCAAAATATATGTCAGTAGAGTACAAATGAATCATTGTGAGAAAGTATAATCATAAGATATAAAGTACAGTTTGTGCCTCGGATAATAAAGGATTTTTGCAAAAATCCTGACATTATTAAAAGGAGATATATTCTCTAGTGGTGGATGCAATAAGACTTGTTTCAGTCTGGCAATAGATGAAATACTTGAATATGCATAATGATTGATTATTATGTCTTATTTGACAATGAAGGTTAAATGAAAATCTTTGAAGGATATAAAAGGTGTAAAAGCATATTGAGTACCCAATGATTTTGAGACTGCTTGATACAGAAAAAGAATCTTTTTGATCTCATGAAAAGATTTGAAATGTCATGTATTAGTGTAATTTGTGCACTTACATATTGTTGGTTATGCAAATGCTAGAAGATTATTTGATATACATAATGAAAGTTATGTGAAAAGATTGTCATAGTATCATTTAAGTTATGACAAGAAACTGACAAAGCAAGTGACTCAACGCATAAAAGATGAGCTTCAATAACATTGAAAGTATCAATCTCTGAGTCAAAAATGATTTGATTATGTAGATGCAGAATATTTATTTGATCTACACAAAGCTCGATCGCAAAAGAGCTATTTGCTTACATATGGAGGCACAACAATATTTTGGCATTCAACAAACATTGATAACCACTTATTCAAATCGTGCAGAAATAATACTGATCTATGAAGTAAGTTAGGGTGTGTTTGGTTGGAATCATGATCTATCATATTCAGAAAATATGTGATTTTCCAGCCACCATATACGACAGTAATATATAGCTCAACTGAAGGGAGGATATAATCAAAAGAGATCGAACAAAGTATAGTTCACCAAAAGTCTTTCACACATGATCTTCAACAAAATGGTGAGATAGACGTTCAAAGGGTTATTCAAGTGATAATCTTGTAAACTTATTCACTAAAGATTGCCAACATCAATATTTGGGAAGTTGTGATACAAGATTGGAATGCATTGTTTTCGAGATATCAAGTGAAGTTTTTATCAGGGAGAGAAAAATACGTGTTGTACTCTTTTTCTTAACCATGATTTTGTCCCAATTGGATTTTCCTGCTAAGGTTTTTAACGAGGCAACATTCAAAGCGTATTAGAAGATATGTGTACTCTTTTTCCTTCACTAGGATTTTTTCCCACATGGTTTTTTCCTAGTAAGATTTTAACGAGGCATATTATCTATGGACATCCAAGGGGGACTGTTATAAAACAATATAATGTGGATGTCCACTACACCAAGAAGTTATTCACCCATTATCTCCACTATTTTCCTCATTATGAAGATGATCATAACCTCCATAACCTCCACCTTTATAACCATTATTCTTGTAACCTTTCACTTTCATAACCTCCCCATTATATTCATGTTAATGTCATGTTTATGACTAACCTTTTGTATGCCTCTATGTTACACTATAATAGAGGCATAAGAGTTCATATTGTATACACTAGAAGATTTGAAATAATAAGAAAAGCTCTCATATCTTGTCTTCCTATTTCTATTGCTTTCATCTTCTATATTTCTTATTTTATTTTGCTTTAGTTTTACAATAACCAAATATAAATATAATAATATTGTCATATATTTGTGTACATATGTGCACAATTAATGAAAGGATAGCAAAGCAATTAATTGAAAGTTTCAGTTGAATTTTTCTTACCTAAAGCAGATTATCCTTCGTTGATCCGTATTCACGCGCGCAAGTTAATTCTGGCTATTCATCTTATTTTTTCTTTTCTAATTTTAATTGTTTATTAAAACCGACAAATTCACTAACTTATTTTTAATACGTAGACCTAGTGGTAAGGATATTAAATGTAATATGAACTTGACTCATTAACCATCAACTAATGAAAATTAATTCTTTAATAAATAAATACCCATTAAATAAATAAATGTACTTATCGAATAGTTTAAATTCCCAAAATTATATTTCGGGTCATTACAAAGAAAATCCTGCTCATGCAACGAAATATTTTTTTTAGAGAAAAGACATAAAGTCACCATCAAAGTTTTTCCGATTTTCAAAAAGACACCTTAACTTTGCAACCGCCCTATTATCCCACTAAAAAATTTTGAGCTGATATTATTTTATCATTTTTCACCCACTGACATAACTAATATAATTTTGTTTTTACAACTGTTTTATCATAAAATATATTTTCTTATTATTTTAACTTTCTTTCCTTTTCATTTTTCTCTTTCTTTCCTTTTCAAAAATTTATTGTCATCTCAATGAAAGCTTGTCACGTGCGATGTCACAATTTTTATCACAAATTCACCTTCCTTATTTTGCTACTATTAGTTTTGTTCTCTTTAATTTATAACTTTATCTAAATACTAGTAATTCCATCCGCGCTTCGCACGATTATATAAAATAAATAATTTATTAAATATATATCATTATATGAAAGAGGTGTTTATAAATATGATAATGATTTATCTAATATTATATTTAATATATATATAAATCTAAGTTAGAGTTTTTTTTGAATATTTTTCAAGAATTTCTCCTCATCCGCGCTTCGCACGATTATATAAAATAAATAATTTATTAAATATATATCATTATATGAAAGAGGTGTTTATAAATATGATAATGATTTATCTAATATTATATTTAATCTATATATAAATCTAAGTTAGAGTTTTTTGAATATTTTTCAAGAATTTCTCCTCACATCAAAAAATATATAAAATAAAATAATAATATATTTCCGTTAATGTGCATAGATATACGATTTGATTCCACAAAGGAAAAGGTAAGAAAATTACATGTAATATATTTATTATTTTTTAAAAGTGAAAGAACACAATATTTATTCTTATAGTGTATTAAAAAAATTAAAAATAAATCACATAATATACTATTTGTCAAAGTAAAAATAAAATTAATGAATAGATAAGGTATTTGGAGTTTGTTAATTACAACTAATATAAAACAAGTAATAATTATCATCAAATAACGAATAATGATTTAGCCATAAAAATTGCTACGCACTTATGTCTCATTTCTAAATAAAAAAACAAATAATATTTGTTGTGCACATATAAATTTTTAAGATTACCTCACTCTTAATGAATGCATAAGGTATTTGGAGTTTGTTAATTACAATTAATATAAAATGAGTAATAACTATCATCAAACAATGAATAATGATTTTGCCGTAAAAACTCCTACGCACTTATGTCTCATTTCTAACATAAAATATAAATAACAATTATTGTGCACATATAATTTTCTTAGAATTACCTCCCTCTCCCTCCCTCTCGTTAATTTATATTTATCAATTTTTATGTCATGCCATAATTTTTAATAGTTCGAAGAACTTAAACTTAATAAATATCAAATGAAAAATATATATCAATCATTAAAATTTATTTTTATACAATCAATTATGAAGTTTAAAACTTGATTAGTAGGTAGGAGACTTTGAAACATGATTAAGTTATTAATTAGTTTGAACAAAAGAAAATTAATTATAAATTTAAACATGGCTAATACTTATAGTTGAATTTCAATTATAATTGAGATGAATTCATAAGAAAGTGATATCTCTTTAGTATCTATGCCATTTTAAAATACTAATTTGAATCAAAAGAAATTATAGATTTACAACCATTATGAATCAATATAAAATAAACTTAAGAAAAATCATAGTAATACATAAGAAAGGAAAGAAAAAATAAAATACATATATCATTACAACTTTAATCATAAAAAATAACAAAAAAATAAAATCAATACATAATTGTCTGAGCTCATTCAATATGCACTTCACAAGTCTACCATTATTCTTTTTGTTATTCAAGTCAAACAAAATCATGAGTATAATATAATACTGAAAATAAACAATGGCATATACAGGAGGAGGTCACCGGGTTCACGTGAACCCATGATCCCCTCTCGAAATCATATAAAATAGTGTTATATTTTTTTGAAATATTTCAATATAGATGTGTGACCTCACACTCGAAGTATCATATAATGTCGTACGAATGATTGGTGCACCTCTCTAGGTGAGGTTAGGAATTTGAATCTTTTATCTATCTTGTTTTATTTTTCTTTCTAAGATTTTGGGTTTAGAAAGATGAAAGTTACTTTTGGACCTATAATTTTAGAATTTTAATGATTTTCTGTAAAAAAAAAACCTAACCGATCAAATTTATATCTTAGATCTGCCTTTTCATAACAGTGCACTCATCAATAAATCCTGAATACGCCTATGAAAATAATGGCAACTTTGGAGTGAATCTTAAGAAATATAAAAATGAGGTTGTATAGGAAAAAATGAAGGAATACTATAAGGTGTCTTAACTTTTACATTAAATATTTAATGGTTATGAATATGAAATATTAAAAATTATGAGATTTATAAATATTATTAATAGGAAAAATTAAATAGATGAGTCATGAGTTATGATGATATGAAAAATATATAAGCAAATATGATGGAAAACATAGAAAAAAAGAGGATATAAATATAGTTTATCAATTGTATTAATTGATAAATTACGTGGGCTTAATGTATTTATTTATCAATTATATATAAAGGAGAAATATATTAAAATTTGAGAAAAAAGATAAACACAATTGTTGGCTATAAAGTTTAAATAATTTGGCATGTAAAGAGTCTAAGTTGTAAGTGTTTATTCATTAATAAAATATTATTTTCTAATAAATTAAGTGATTTATTTTTATCATAACATAATTAATTTAAATTAAAAAAATCTTAAAAAGATCACAAAAAATAAAAATTGAAATGTAAGTCATAGAGAGGTGTCACATCAGCTCTTCTATGTTTCTCTTTTATATATATATTAAGAAACTTATCCGCGTTTAACGCAAAATAAAATAAAATTACACTCGTTTGGTCATAAGAAATTATAAATTAAACTTCTTTCGGGAAATTTTTATTTTATTTGGATATTAATTTGACCATGACAATTCAAATTAAACCTTATTTATATTTTGTTTTAAGCAAATAAAAAAATGTATAAAAATAACTTTTTGACAGACCTTTTACTATATAATGTCCACCCAAATCATTTATAAATATTTAGTATTTGCTACTAAAGAAATAATTAAATGAAAATATGATATCAAAAATTTCTCAAAAAAACATGCTTTATTATATTACTCAAAAAAGAATACAAACCAAACAATCTTTCATCAGGTTTCTACTCATACTCACCTCTCTAATATTTTGGATTCATGAATTGAAGATGTTTCATGACATGTTGATATTCATTTGAGTATAGGTCTAAATATAGCAATGTTCAAATTCTTTGATTAAGTTATAAAGTTTTTAAAATTTTCAAAACTTATAATACACGAAGTAATACTATAACGGAAATAATATTCAATCTATTTGAGAATTTTTTTTTAAAAAAAAGATTACGGAAAAAATATTATGCTTCATTAACTTGGTATGTAAGCTAATAATCCAAATTAGTACAGGAAATGTATGACGTATTAATAAAATAAATTGAATTTGTTACAAATCCACTTAATTGTGTGGATATTTCTTTAACCTATCCTAACGTAATGTATACATTTATTATATTAATTAATATTATAGTAACGTATTATCAAATATTGCAAAAGGATGATTTAAACATCCTATAAAAGGATGATCTTCAACCTTAGAAAATACACAAAAAGAAGTAAAAGAATACTCTATACTTCTACTTAATATTTCCATTTGTCTTCCATTTCTTGTTTAGTATTATTATATTTTTCTCTTGTTTCATAACACGTTATCAGCACGAGTCTCTAACCAATTAAGACTTACTTAATTCGGAATTAATATTTTTCCTAAACATTAATCACTTTTCTTTTCGAGTCAGGTATACATTTATATGTTTATAACATATCTAACAGGACTTGCATAAATCTTTGATCCGTATTTTTATTACTATATACTCATTTAGACCCTCAAACAAATCAATGTGAGCAAGAAGTTCAAAAGATAATTTATTTGCAGAATATTGCAAATCAACTAACAGATGCATTTACTAACCTTTCACGGGTTACTAAATCATATATCCCAGCTACTAATTCTCAAGTTCAAGTTGATGTCCCTATAGGACAAAATGTTAAGGCAAATGAGTGTGGACCACGCTTAAAACGTGGTAGACCAATTGGTTCCAAGGATAAAAATCCTCGTAAAAGAAAAGGAATAAGTGATCAAGATGATCATAATATAGAGGAAATTGCTCATGAAGAGCTCTGAAACATAACAAATGATAACACCACAGAGGAGGTCCATATACTTGAAAATAATGAGAATAATAAAATCTCTATAAATTATGTCTCGACGAGAAAAAAGTGGAATCGAAATAATATTGTGGTGGATAATATTTTTGCCTATAATGTTGCAGTTGAAATAATGCAACAAGATGAGGATTTAGAATCAAGATCTGTCAATGAATGCAGACATAGAATGATTGCTTAAAATGGAAGGAAGCAATTCAATCAGAATTGGTTTCACTTGAAAAATGTGAAATTTTTGGAAAGGTGTTTAGACTAGTGGGTCACAAATGGATTTTTGTGCGAAAACGCTATGAAAATGGTAAAGTCATAAGATATAAAGCACGACTTGTTGCACAATGATTTTCACAAAGGCCTGACATTGATTATGAGGAGACTTATTCTCCTGTGGTAGATGCAATTACCTTCAAGTATCTAATAAATATGAAAGTTCATGAAAAGCTTGAAATGCGTTTAATGGACGTTGTCACGATCTATTTATATGGCTCGCTAGATCACAATTTTTTTTATGAAAATCCCTGAAGCACTCAAAGTTTCTGAAGCATATAAAATTCAAAATAGTTGTTCAATAAAGCTTCATAAATCCTTATATGGATTGAAACAATCAGGGTGAATGTGGTATAATCGTCTTAGCGAATATTTACTAAAACAAGGGTATAAAAATGATCCTATTTGTCCTTGTATTTTTATACGAAGGTCAAAATATGAATTTGTAATAATATATGTTTATGTTGATGACTTGAACATTATTGGAACTCCTAAAGAGCTTTCAAAAGCCGTTGAGTGTTTGGAAAAAGAATTTGAAATGAAAGATATTGGTAAGACAAAATTTTGTAGTGGACTTCAGATTGAACATTTGACAAATAAAATATTTATCCATCAATCGACATATACTGAAAAGGTTTTGAAACAATTTTACATGTATAAATCACACTCATTGAGTACGCCGATTGTTCTGAGATCTCTTGATATAAATAAAGATCAATTCCGACCTCAAGAAAAGGATGAAGAGGTTCTTGGTGATGAAACACCATATCTCAGTGCTATTGGGGCACTAATTTACCTTGCCAACAATACCTGGCCAGATATTTGTCACGTAGTAAGTTTATTGGCGAGATTCAGCTCATGTCCAACAAGAAGACATTGAAAAGGTGTTAAGCATATATTTCTAATGCATCCAAGTCAGAATTGGTCGGTTATGTAGATGTTGGATATTTGTCTGACCCACATAAAGCTAGATCTCAGACAGGCTAAATATCCACATATGGAGATACAACTATATCATGACGTTCGATGAAGCAAACAATAGTTCCTACTTCTTCAAATCATGTAGAGATAATAGACATTCATGAAGCCAGTCGAGAGTATGTATGGTTGAGATCAATGACTCAACACAATTTGCAATTATGTGGTCTTTCTGTGCAATCAATTAAATGGAGGATATATCAAAGGAGACCGAACAAAGCATATTTCACCTAAGCTCTTTTTTACACATGATCTTTAACAAAATGGTGAGATAAATGTTAAAAAAATCTAGATCCGTTCGAGTGATAATCTTGCAGATTTATTTACTAAGGCATTACCAACATCTACATTTGAGAAGCTAAGATATAAGATTGAAATGCGTCGTCTCCAAGATATCAAATAAGTTTTTCATCAGGGGGAGTAAATACGCGATGTACTCTTTTTCCCTTAGCCAAGGTTTTGTCCCATTGGGGTTTCCTGATAAGGTTTTTAATGAGACAATACTCAAGGCGTATTACAAGATGTGTGTACTCCTTTTCCTTCACTAGGCTTTTCCCCGCAGGATTTTTTCTAGTAAGGTTTTAACGAGGCACATTATCTATAAATATCCAAGGAGAGAGTGTTACAAATCCACTTAATTGTGTGGATATTTCTTTAACCTATCCTAACGTAATGTATATATTTATTGTATTAATTAATATTATAGTAACGTATTTTCAAATATTGTAAGAGAATGATTTAAACATCCTATAAAAGGATGATCTTCACCTTTAGAAAATACACAACAAAAGACGTAAAAGAATACTCTATACTTCTACTTAATATTTCCATTTGTTTTTCATTTCTTGTTTAGTATTATTATATTTTTCTCTTGTTTCATAACAGAATTGAATTATCATGTTTAAAAATAATCAAAACAAACATGAAAAAAAAAGGAGGAGATGCTATAAAAATTCAAAAGCCACTTCATAAGACCATTTACCACATTTTCTTAAACATAAATTTATGTTAACTTATTTATTGAATTTCAATTTACATTGCAAGTTCATATGAGTTACAACCTTTTCACCTCACTTATTTTTTCGTATTCCTCGTAAATTTACATTGAACATTCTATTATAAATATTTAGTATTGATATTTTTGAATGAATATCAAACCATATTTTCAATCTTCAATATTTTTTTATCATATGTTCAATTTATTTCACAATTAAAGTGTTAATGAAAGACGGGTGCAATAACATTTTATTTCAGAAAAATGTATTAATCATCTTATCTATTTCTATCAATATAAAATTATGTGTTAACTTAAAAATATCTAAAAATTGTCAATGTATATATTTGGCCTTATTAATTAATTAAGAATGGGTTGGCATAGCCTTTCTAATGCCTTATTAATTAATTGAAAATGTGTCAGCATAACCTTTCTAATACAAATCAAGCTCTAAGATCATGATAATATGGATGGTGGTAGAGTTTGTCATTATTTTTGTCTTGACAATAATCATTCGTCTTTTGATCTTTTTTGTATTATTAGATTTTCTCCTTCATCTTTTTGAAAATTGAATAAAAAATAAGTTTTTTATTGAAAAAAAAATGTTTTTAAGTATTACGAAAGAACACATAAAAAGAAATCAAGAACTTTTTAGAAAAAAGACGTTATGAAATTAATATAACATAAATTTATATCACTCATATCATTTGATGAAAATTTATAAAGTCAAAAAAATTGATGAAAAATAATTATAAATCATGAAAAATTATAAAGAAATTATTTAAGAAAAAAATAAAGGCAAAGAAAGTGCATACAAAAGTTATTGCATGACGAAAACTCACACATCAAAGTCTCAGTTCAACATTGGAAGCAATCACCTACTGAAAGTTAATTGCATTCGGAAGAATAAATAAATATCATAATCTTAAATTAAAAGTGTAAAATAAATATGCATTTATATTGAATAAAAGAAAAAAAAGGCAAAGATAATTTAAACCATTGCCAATTTTTTCTTCAACTAAATGAATGAAAAAAAATACGGGAAAAAGGAAATAAAAGATAAAGTACTTGAAAAGCATTATATTTTTGAAACTCAGGAACATTTTTCACACTATTGTATATTTATACTACTTCTAAAACAACCAAAAAAAAAAGTGTGCAAATTATTACCTTGAAAATGCAGATTCATAACCAAAATAATATTTCATAGCAGAAATCTTTACGTAAATTTTTGTCTTTTTGAATTCGTTTGTAACAAATTTCATACTTACTTGGAAAGAATAAATTATCATCGTATATAATTACGTTGAACAATTACAAAGCATTAATACATCATTTCTAGTCTAGAAGGTAAATGCAATTAAATTTTTCTATTCAAAGAATCAAAACATATTTCAATTTAAGCTAAAAAAGTAATAATATAAGTAAGAAAGTAGACAAACTAGGTAGAGAGATAAGATAGAAGTGATTTCTTATTTTTCCAAGTATATTCAAGTGTTTCTCAAATCTTTAAGTGCATAACATAATCCTCAAGACCTGTATTGTTACATAAATACATATAAAGAGATAACAATAAACTTGACATTAATTCTTGAGAAAGAGGGAAAGATTAAGGGGTGTGGAAGATAAAAGTAGGAGGTGGTGGAGGTGTGAGTTTATTACACATAATGGGGCAATTATAATAATAGACATCTATATTAATATAGTAACATATTTACAATAAAACATTAATTATTCAACAATTATATAAAGGCAAAAGGGTCTCATGGACCCTCGTACTTGTATGAGTTTGTATTATGCATCATTCTACTTAACATTTTATCAAACGAATTCCTAAACTAAATAAAACACAATATATTAAACCCTTCTGACCATTGACTATGATTATATGACATTAAAATAGTTGAGTTGGCGAGGGAGTGTGACTACACTCGTTTAAGGCAAGTGAACATCATATTTTAAACTTTAAATTATTAAAATTATATAATAAAAAAATTTAAAAAGAAAAAAACCATCTTCTTCTCCACACCACTTTTTCAGCCACCCCCACCACATCGCTGCCCAAACCTTTTTTTTTCTCCACACCCTATAGTTATCTTCTTTAGCCCGATCTTGGCATTGACACTTTGATAACATCAGGTTTCATGGCGATTATCAATGAAGGGAGAGAGCCATGTTGGTTTCATTTGTGGTGCACGCTGATTCGCAATGACGTGAAAGGGAGAGAGGCGACTTTGATCCATTTTTCGCTAGAATGATAGTGATGTTGGTCCTTTTTTCCTGCCAGATGGGAGGCGGCGAGGGAATGTTTAGGTACGCCGAAGAGAATGGAGATGAGATGTTATTTCTGGCGGTTCGCAGAGGTCATGGGTGGTGTGGAGAAAGAAAAATAGTGAAGAGGAGAACGATGTTGGAGATGGCACGAGGAACTGGTCACGGCAAAAAGATTTGTTGGCAGGAGTTGGTGGTATGACCACTTATATTGATGGTTCTACGAAGATCGGAGAAGAGGAAAGGAACATGTGTGCAGAGGAGCCAAGATTTTACTTTAAGAAATAAATAAATTTTTTATTATTTTATCTTTTATCTAATAAATTTAGTTGATTTTTTTAAAACAACTTTTAGTGAAGATAATAATAATATATTATTAATTTAAATGACATGAATTTGACATGTCACCTATTCAAGGAAGAGTGAGTTACACATATGTTAGGAGGCCTAGGGGTTTATAAATCATTTTTTGATGGAGTTTAAGGGTTTAGTTGGTAAAGGATTAAGTAAAAGGATTTACAATACAAACACATACAAGTATAGGGGTTCACCAAACCCTTTTGCCTTATATAAATATTAAAATTTGAGGAGAAAAACTAAGAAATGCCCAAAAAAAGGAGAAAAAAAGATAAATAAGAATGAAGACCATAGATAGGTGTCACATCACCTTGTGTATATATGGCATAATTTTAACATTATTTAAAGGCAAAATAATAATTGTGTTATTAATGGTCAAAATGAAAATCTAGAAGAATCCATACATGCCTTAACTTTTGTTATATTATAGGCCCATAAGGATATTATTATAATTTTGTTAAAATGAAGAGTTCTATTAATGAACTTCTTACAAACAATAATAAATGTTAAGCTTGTTTTGACATATTTTAGAAAGAAAATTTTGAACTAATTAAAGTAAAATGTGTTTGAATAGTTAATATTTTGTTCCTAGAAATATTTTAAGGGACTATTGCGTAAACATATTATTAATATTATGTTACATAATATGACCACTAAATTCGTATCTTGATTATTAAAACGGAAAAGAGTCAATTATACCCCTGTACTAATAATAGTTTAATATACAATTTGTTATACTTTGGATCTAAATATGTCACTCCTGTTATAATTTAGGCCAAAATATACCCTCAGATTGTAGTTTGACACAAATATACCCCTAATTCTAACGAAAAACACATGTCAAACTTAAAATTAAATGACCCATCCCTAATTTTAAATATTCAATTTTGATTGATTCTCATCCTAACCTACCCGACCCATTTTTTTCAGCTTCTTTCACTTTTGTATCCAAAAAAAAATAGTAATTGCGGAGATTCTCCCTCCATCTCCTTCCTTAAATTCCAATCAGGTACACCAAAAACTGTAGTCATCATGATAAAAAAAAATATACCAATTTGATTCATCATCATGACGAGAAACACAATCTTTCCCTTCTACTATTAGCACAATCGAAAATTCCAAACAATTGAACATTATGTATAAGCAAAGAAATCTAAAATGTCTAATCGAATTAAACACCAGCACTATGGGAGCCACCATTATAATTTTCACAGCTTTGCTGGTGGTAAAGGTTGTTCAATGTAGAGAAGAAGAAACAGTAAGTTTGATTGGGTCGGGTGGTTAGAAGGGCGGGTTAAATAAATTGGATATTGAAAATTAGAATGGGTCATTTAATTCCAAGCTTGACTTTGCATTCTGTAAAAATTAAGGGTATATTTGTGCAAAGATATAATAAGAGGGTATATTTGGACTCAAAGTATAACGAAAAGAGTATATTTGGATCCAAAGTAAAACGAAGGATATATTTAAACTATTTCCAATAGTATAGAGATATATTGACCATTTTCCGTTATTAAAATAGTCTTTTAAATGACGTATCAATATTTTTTAATTAATTCAAAGAAAATATCAAATTTCATGACTAAAAGAATGAACAATGTTTAACTATCAAGAAATCAATAATTTGATAATGTATTCATCGAAAGATTAAAAAATATAAAATTTTGATTTCTATATTTTCTTAATATCAAATATGATAAATTATTTAACAGAGAAAATTTGACAAGGAAACCGTTAACATTCAAATTCTAATGAATATTAAAAATTCAAACTACAGAAAAATGAGTGGTTAAAAAATAAAGAACAACAAAAGAAAATGTCAATCGAAAAAAAAACTTTGTTGAGAAATATAGAGGAAAAAAACAACAAATAAATAAATAAATTAGGAAAAACCAACCTGAAAAAAGTATATTGATTATTTTGTGGGGGTAAGATGTAGAGTTTTCTTTATGGCATGATACTAAGAATGTAGTATCAAAAAAATTAATTAATGTAATTTAAAATATAACATTACGGTAATTATTATTGTATATAGAAATAAAGTTTCTTTCATGATTGTTTTTATTGTTGTGGAGGTACAAATTATTTTTTTAATAAATACTCTCAATATTAGAATATAACACTATGATAATTGTTATTGAATATAGAAATAAAGTTGTTTTCTTGATTGTTGTTATTGTTGTGAAGTTAGAAATTATTTTTTTCAAGTATTTCTATTTATCGAAGACAATAATAAAATGTATCACAAAATTCAAAGACAAAGCCAATTACAAACACAACAATATACATAAGTTGAAGCAATAGAGATGTGAAAGACTTTAAATCGATTTTTATGAATTGATTGATGAATGATTAGTATTTTATCGGATGCAAAGCTTATGGTGCAAATATTACAAAACAAAGATAATAACATCGTGGAAAATAAATACCACTTGTGAATATATATGAAGATCGATGAGCTTTTTTTAAAAGATATCAATATTTTATATATTCCTTGCATACGAAATGTTTTAAACTCATAATCTAACACAATTCTCTATTTTCTTGCTACATAGAACTTTTTAGAATTTCAAATTTTTCAATTTAGGTTGTAAACGACACATTTATGTCGATATATTGAAGTTGTTTACTAAAGAAAAAAATAGTATAAAGTACAAAAATCTCATTTGGAGGCTAATTACATCATATCTGGGAAGTTTCTTCAATTACAAAAATCTCGAATTTTTTATTACTCTCAAATATGTTCCTTGATTGTCCAATACATTGCAAATGACATATTACTTTGGGGGAGGAATGTATTTGAGAGAGCCTTTGTATCTATTCGAGAAAAAATAGATGTATTCGAGAGGAAATAGAGATGTACCCTAGAGAGAATTATTATATCTTAAGTTGTGAATTAGATCCAAAATAAAAATTTGGTTAAGATATTTCTTGTGCATATGCGTAGCATTATTGTCTTTTCTCAATATTCATGAAGAATAAGGACAAGAGGGTTAATACACTATGATAATTTTGGTGGATTAGAGCTTCTTGATAGCTATCAAATGGATGAACTTGTTATTTATAGTTGGTTGTGCACTGCTATTTTTATCTAATGTATCGGTGGGGGTTTTCGAATTTGTTACAAATATTATTATCGATAATGAAAAGTTGGAGATAAGTCTTAAACCTTTTCTCAAAATTCGATGACAGATTTAAACGTTTTTTCTTATTTATTTATCATGTAGTATTTTATTCAACTATCAGAATAAGTCTGAAGACAAATGTCAGAATTTTGTAAGTTAGATTACATGTGCAATACAAGACATATTTCTTTTTCTAACCTAACCGGATTAAGAATAGAATTTTAAGCTCTTACTATCTCGTGTCATAAAAAAACAACTGTTAAGCCAAAAGATATAATAACAACCTTTGGTACATTATCATTTTCAAATTGAAGAACAGTCAGAGAGAGCTCTACTACCACCAAAATAGAGTTGAGAGAACAAGCCAAACATAGTATGGGGAAAAGAATTCTGCTGGTCATTATTTTGGAGTTCTATGTTCAGATTTTTCATTTTTCATTGAGTTGATGAAGATATAACCACTAAGAAATTGAACTTCTTTGCATGTTCGTTTTCTCGAAATGCTTGCAGACTTTCTTTTCTATCCTCCCCTTATTTTAATTGAGTGTAGGTGCAATAATGTTCACATTACATAAAGTTCTCATTGTGATTTACGATTTATTTTGAAAAAAGTAAATGAAAAATCAAGGTCGAAATAGTAGCTTGAAATGGTAGAGTGTACTGATACTATCTTAGAACACTAAGATATTTAAGTTAACAAAGGCATAGATGTCTGGGAGACATTAGCACCTCTAATAGTGTCTTCCGATATACTTTTTGGTTTACCATCTCATTTATGGTTTATTGAGATGCCAAATAAAGAGACAAAACGATCTGAAAGATTGCAGTACAATTGATGATCACAGTGTTATATCCTTAAGAAACTATTACAAAACATTGCCAAAGGCATTTTATTTTTCAATTTTCTTTCAACATATCATGTGTACCCTTACTACCTCACATAAGTAGGGTCTACATACATAGTACACTCTTCGGACCCCAATTCTGAGACTACACGGGTATTATGTTGTTGTTGAACTTTTGAACTTTCAATTTTATCTTGTTGAACTTTTGAACTTTCAATTTTGTGAACAGTATTACTTCAAGTTTAAGAGTCTTGCCAGAGGATAAGCTTTTGGTCACTGTCGACTAAACTTTGATTTTTTGGGATTTGACTTATGAAATTAAAAAAGAATGGAAGAACTGGGTGTATTCTACCTAACAATATTATCGTTCCAGAACTCCTTTCTAGTCCTTCAATTGCTTTGCCTATTAGAAACTTAAAAGTAGTAGTATTCCTGATTTCTTTCCAATAACATTTAAAAATGTATTATCAAAATTTTATATATAGCATTATATTACAGTTTATTGATTCTACTAGAAGTTCATATCATTTCACCAACTATATGAGTTCTCATTCATTTTGCAGATAATTTAGATGTGTAGTAATTGAAAATCATTGTTGATAGACTTTCAATTTTATCCATTTATATTGCATAGTAAGGAGATTTAGAAGGTTGAAGAGTGAAGATATATGATCTTTTAACTTTTATGCAAGTGAGAGTTGTCTGAGGTGGAATTGTTCCACCATGGACTTCCAATGGTGTTGATAAGTTCATATGTTACAATTGGACTAGATATTTGGTTGGTGAAGACTTTTTATATTAGCTCTATCAAGACTTAAAGAGGCAAACATGACAATTCAATTCAAGCATGAGACTATTTTATGTAAACAATGACTTTATTGTTCGGTTTTATATGTGTGAATGGAAAATGAATAGTTGCGACTTTTAAGAATAGTTGTGACTTTTATGAAAGGTGCGACTTTAATGAAAAGTTGTGGCATTTATGAAAAGTTCGACTTTTATGAAAAGTTATGACTTTTACGGAAAGTTGTGACTTTTATGAAAGGTGACGACCTTTCCGAAAGATTGTGACTTTTCCAAAGGTTTGTGACCTTTCCGATAAGGCACAATAAGAATATTTTCGCACTACCCTTTGTTTTCTATAAATTGAGAGATTTCCTCTCATTTTAATAATAGAATTTCTGAACTTCTTCTACTACTTCTAAATCTAGTATTTGAGTGACTCGCTGACACCTGTGTTTTGGATATCAATACACTGGTGATTGAGATCATTCTATCCTGGGAGGACATATTCCAAATCAAACCTCGGATACTAGAAGGGAATAATTTCCTTAAGGAGACACTGTGCATTCAGTGGGCTTGATCTTCTTTGTGTTTTTCAAAATTCTGGTATGTGTTACAGATTTTAGATTTGTGAATTAATATTTGTTCTTCTGTTCTTCACTGGTTCATTAAACTTTGGTAACTTCGTGTTTCTGCAAAGTTTGTTGGAATCAGTAAGATTCTTTAAACACAGATTGACAACAATTCTTCTTTAAGAAAAATATTTCGTATAGTTTTTCTAATATGTTTCTGATCTAGTTTCTCTACTACTTTTAATTTTCTAGTCGTGAAAATATTCTTAAACTTTGTTGTGTATTATTAAGTTCTTCAAAATTTTGTTTTAAGTATCTTAGGAATATAAAATGAACAACAATCTTAAGGAAATTATTATACTGTTAGTATTTTTTGTATTCTACTGATTGAGAGAATCTGATCATGAAAGTAGAAGATAAATGCATTACTTCTCCATAATTCATTGCTTTGTTTAAAAAGGTTGAAGTGAGAATGTAACAGAAAAAAGTTTTTTTTGGTATTCCAATTAAAGATGTAACCTTCTTATTATTCATTTAAGGAGGAAAACAGTTTCTAAAGGTTAACAATTTTGATATTTATCATGTATGCCTTTGGAAAATGTTTTGCAAATCGTATGATTTTCGAATGAATTTTTCTTGGCAAATAGTGTTGCCTTTAAAATTCACTAGTTTGCAGAGTGAGACATGGATATTTTTGTTTGATAAAATAGTATGTCAAAATATTATAGTTGGAAGACTATTTGAAATGAAAAAAAAAATTCTATGTGATAATCTAAGAATATGTTTTATTCTGTTTGGAATTAAAATAAAAAAAACTTTTGTAGTTTTATACTCCCTGTCAATTTGATTGTGTCTGATTGTTGTAGACTAAAAAACTTTTGTAGTTTTCTACTCTGAATGAATTGGATTTTGCAATTCCTTTGAAGAATATGAAAACTTCACATGATAAGTCAGTGTTGTACTTTTTATGTTCTATAAACTTCATTGTTAAATAGAAAAAAATGTACAAAATTTATCTTTATTGTTAGTATTCTAAATACTAAGTGGTATGTCTATTTGTGATAGACGAGAAAGACCAGCGACTTAGAGTTGGTGTTTTTGTGCCTCTATGGAATGAACTTTGACACTATGTAAAGATTATCAAAGAGAACTGAAACTCTATAATTCTTTCGTAGAATAATATTTTCAAAAGAGGTTTCATACTACCAATGACATTTGAGAGTCTGAAAAAATATGTGAAAAAATTTATTTTCAAATACTTGAAAAATATTTTTGAGATCACATTTAAAATGTGGGGGTTCTTTGCTTATGATTAGACTTGGTGTCTAATTTAACTTTGGAGCAAAAGATATGAAATTCAAGGATACTTTTGTATTATGTTAGACCCACAAAATTCTTGGAGTATATTTGGAATTGTGGTTATTGAGTTTCTCTATTACTAGTATATAGTGTGACTAGTATGAAACAACCAAATTATATATATACTTGTTCAAAATAATCGTGTTCTTTTATGAAAAAAGTGTCACTTAAAATGTTGTGATTTTTCATGAAAAGATATATCTATTATAATAAAAGTATTTGCATAGACATGAATATTGGTGAATAGTCATTTATTTTGTTTTTGTAAAAGTAACATTTGGACTATATTGCCTTTATTTAACCCGATGAAACGTTGTTCATGGGTATTTCTATAACAATCAAATTGAAAGTCATGGAAAGGTCCTTCTGAAAAGGACATTTGACAAGGTGATGACTCTAAATATGTTTGTATCACACAAAATTGTAAAAAATAGGAACAAAATATTAGTGAAAAATCTACCTCACAAAGAGCTTTTCAAACTGAATGTTTTTATTTGTTCTTATTTGCTTGAGTCAATGTTTGTGACATGAACACTTGAGGCATGTCAATTACAAAACCTTGTAAGGAAAACTGATCAACTTAGAAGTTTTGTCTAACTTTGAGTGTAACAAATAAAAATGTCAAGTTTATGTGGAATCTAAGTATGCTGAGCATTCTTATAAATATGTTCAAAGGAATTTTAATCCCTTAAAATTGATTTACACCGACATTTGTGATATGAAGTCAATACCATCTCGTAGTGGGAAAAAGTATCTCGTTACTTTAATTGACAATTGCATTAAAAAAAAAGACTGTCTATTTGCTTAATGGTAAGGATGAAGCAATAGAAATGTCTAGACAATATAATATCGAAGTTGAAAATCAGTTGGGAAAAAGATAAGAAGTGATAAGAATGGAGAGTATGAATCTCCTTGTGCAAAAATATGTTTGGAAAGTGGATTTATCCATCAAACTACTGCCTATTCACATCAATCTAAAGAAAAAAATTGAACGTTGAAAGAAATAATGGATGCATTTGTAGAAGTTCGGGTTTACCACAAAACTTGTGTGGAGGAACTGTCCTTACTGCAAAAGGGAACAAAAAAAATATTGTCTTTTCATAAAGAAAGCAATTTTGTTTGTTCAGGACACAATCTATTCCATATGAGAAACTGAAAGGAAGGAAATTCAACTTGAAATGTTTCAAAGTGTGGGGGTGTCTAGCCAAAGTCCAAGTTCCTATTCCTAAAAGGATTGAAATAGAACCTAAGACTGTGGACTGTAAAATTAGACTTGAGTAGTCTAGAAAAAGGTCTAAACGACCTTGGAAAGAACAAAAGGAGAATGAGATTCAAAGGTATAGTAAATGTCAAGGGACATATACTTCCTTCGAATATGATTTTGTAACATTTCTTGTGTCTTATGTAGACTCATCCTTTTGGACAAATGGTATCAATAGTGAGATTGATGTAACCTTGAGCAATCCTATTGGAAGTTGGTTGATCTTCCTCCAGGAAATAAACTTTTGGGTTCAAAGTGAATCCTCAAAAGGAAAATGAAAGTCGATAGAACTGTTGACAAATATATAGCAAGACTTTTTGTCAAAGACTTCAGAAAAAAAAACAAGGTTTTGATCTTGTTGATATATATACTCATCAGTAACTAGAATTATATCCATTCGGATGCTAATATTATTAGTTGTGATATATGACCTCCAAATTCATCAAATGAATGTGAAATATTTCTCTTAAACGAAAAATTGGAGGAAGAAATTTACATGAAACAACCCGAGAGTATTATGGTTCCTGGTAAATAAAAGAAAATGTGCGAACTTGTTAAGTCACATTATGGACTAAAACAAGCACCCAAACAATGACATAAGAAATTTGACCAAACCATGTTGACAAATGGATTTAAGAATGATGGAACTGATAAATGTGTTCACATTAAAATCACAAGGTCATTGTTTGTTTGTATATTGGTTATATATTGATCATCAATAAAGACACTAATGACATAAATGCTACTAAACATATGCTAGGAAGCAAGCTTGGAATGAAAAATTTGGAAGTTGCTGATGCGATCTTAGGTATAAGAATCCTTAGAACTCCATAATGTTTAGCATTTTCACGGTCTCATTTCATTGAAAAAGTACTTGACTAGTTCAAATACTTGGATGTCAATATTGTCAAGTCTCCAATAAATGTGAGTTTTGCATTTCAAAAGAGTGAAAGCGAAAGTGACTCACAATTGGATTGTGCTAGAGTATTGGAAAGTGTGATGTATACCATGAAGTGTGCGCGATCAGGTATAGCATTTGCAATTAATAAACTGAGTCGGTTCACAAGTAATCCCAATCAAACTCATTAGATGACAATAAATAGAGTTTTGGAGTATTTAAAAAATACTTTAAACTATGTCTTTCATTATAACAATATCCAGCAGTATTGAAAGGATATAGTGATGCAAATTTGATCACCGGACAAATGAAGTAAAATCCACGAGTGGATATATACTTACTCTTGGTAGATGAGCAGTCTCTTGAAAGTATTTCAAATGAGACATGTATCGCTATCTCTATAATGATCTTTGAGCTAGGTGCTCAAGATAAGGTCAGTGAATAAGTCGAAAGACTCTGAAATTTCTTGATAGATATTCTTTTTTGACCCAAACAATTGGCATTAGTATGCATACACTTTGATAGTCAAGATGCAATAGGTAGGGCATGGAGCATGATGTATGACGTAAAGTCTCGTAATATAGGACATAGACATGATATCGTTAGAAAACTACTCTCTAGTGGAACTATCAGAATTGACTATGTAAAGTCAAAGGATAATGTGTCGGATCCACTTATAAAAAGGCCTAACTAGAGAGAAAGTTTAAAGATCATCTAAGGGAATGGATTTACGACTTAGGATAAGTCATCATGGCGGTAACTCTATCTATCAGATTGGAGATCCCAAGAGCTAGATTCAAGGACAAAAACAAAGTTGTGACTGACGGTTCGACATTGTCAACAAACTCAATCCATTCTCATGATGAAGACAATGCTCAGGGACAAGGATACAACATTAAGGCTTGTTAATGAGTTAATAAAGCTTAACGGTTTTAATGATTTGCTAAGTTTGATAGAGTTGACCAAATAGTGTATCTACGCGATAACACAGTTAGAAATCACCTATGTGAGTGTGAAGTGTAAGCCGCTTCAAAGAGGATGATTGTCAAAACCCATCTCTCTATACACTCATGAAACCAAGAGATGTTCATGGCTGAAACGAACAAAATTGTAAGAACCATAAACGGTAAAGGATTAATTGTGTGACATATGGTTGTCTAGGTATACACCAAAGCTCGACGGTTCAAAGATATCGCATCTACCGATTGACCGAGTATATCCGACATATGTTCACTACGTAAAGTCCAAGTGGAAACCTACTTATCCAGATGCAATTAATTCTTGCTTGTAAAGTACACATACTTGTCCGTTTCTTTGTCTTGGAGTCATTCTCCATTCATGCGGGGGATTGTTGGGTTTTAAATGTGTGAATGGAAAATGAAGAGTTGCGACTTTTATGAATAGTTGTGACTTTTATGAAAGGTTGCGACTTTAATGAAAACTTGTGACTTTTATGAAAAGTTGCGACTTTTATGAAAAGTTGTGAATTTTATGAAAAGTTGTGACTTTTATGAAAGGTGACGACCTTTCTGAAAGATTGTGACTTTTCCAAAGGTTTGTGACCTTTTCGGTAAGGCACAATAAGAACCTTTTCGCACTACCCTTTGTTTCTATAAATTGAGAGATTTCCTCTCATTTTAATAATAGAATTTCTGAACTTCTTCTACTACTTCTAAATCTAGTATTTGAGTGACTCGCTGACACCTGTGTTTTGGATATCAATACACTG
Organism: Solanum sitiens; assembly: GCA_016801875.1. NCBI lineage: Eukaryota > Viridiplantae > Streptophyta > Magnoliopsida > Solanales > Solanaceae > Solanum > Solanum sitiens. The sequence goes on along the minus strand of JABWTJ010000014.1, from coordinate 3,817,050 downwards.
GTGATTGAGATCATTCTATCCTGGGAGGACATATTCCAAATCAAACCTCGGATACTAGAAGGGAATAATTTCCTTAAGGAGACATTGTGCATTAAGTGGGCTTGATCTTCTTTTCTTTTTTTTGAAATTTTGGTATGTGTTACAGATTTTAGATTTGTGAATTAATTTCTGTTCTTCTGTTCTTCACTAGTTCATTAAACTTTGGTAACTTCGTGTTTCTGTAAAGTTTGTTGGAATCAGTAAGATTCTTTAAACACAGATTGACAACAATTCTTCTTTAAGAAAAATATTTTGTATATTTTTTCTAATCTGTTTCTGATCTAGTTTCTCTACTACTTTTAATTTTCTAATCGTGAAAATATTCTTAAACTTTGTTGTGTATTATTAAGTTCTTCAAAGTTTTGTTTTAAGTATCTTAGGAATATAAAATGAACAACATTTATTGTGACTTCTTATTATGTACATTGATGTCATTATTTTGTGCTGTTATGTTCGAGGAAAAATCGTAATCTATTTTTTTTAAAATGTAAAATTAAATAGAATCACTGTTTTTAGAGCCATTTACCATCAAAAATACTTGAATCACTTTTCCATCTTGATTTTTCCTGTTTTCTTCCATTTGCCAGTAAGTTTTACTTTTTCAAAAATCAATCTGTTGCATTCACAAATGGATCAAGACATCACGTTTTTCATAATATTTAGAAGATGCTTCATTAGATGGTTGAGTGTGCATTGACATTTGCTATAATATTTTTCAGAAGTAAAATGATTGCGCTCCATTATCTTTGGCAGCAACTCATATATTGGTGGTAGGCTACAAGTATTGAGGTAATAATTGCTAATGTTATATATATATATATATATATGTATATATATACATATATATATATATATGTATATATACATATATATATATATATATATATATGTATATATATATATATATATATATATATATATATATAGAAAAGTAGGAGTTTCATTAGAATAAAGTCGCTAATTAGGACTTTAGGTCTAAAACAAAAGGAAGTGAACTCATAGCATATTGAGACTATCCATTTTGTTGTCTGATACTATGTTCCTCGGACTCGTTCAAAATGTCAACGGGTGTGTCGGATCCTTCAAAAATAGTGTATTTTTGAAGGATTAACATGGATGCAATATCATTATTGGAGATTCCGAGCAACTTAGGTCTGATATATATATGTGTCATAATTTACATGCTCCCTAAAATGTTGCAGCAAGCTATTTCAATTCAATCTTACATCTAAATGTTGTATTCTACTTTATTTCATCTTCTTTGTGCTTTTGTTGGCTAACATACCATGTGCGACATGTGGTCTAATTGAATAATGATGAATAAATTAGTTATCAGAACTTGAGCTAATAATGTATACTATGATGTTCAAGTTAGTACTTACGTGAATCATGCTGTCTTTACTTATAATTATGCTTGACACTGAAATTTTATTTTTTAATCGAGAAATTTGCATATTTTTAAAGAACAAAAGGTGAGGAAATTTCATGCTTAGTAGAGTTGAAGTGAAACTACATATGTATTTCATTGTATACTTGATTTGACGTGTTATGTTGTATCAATAATGTATCTTTCTGGATAATCTATGTAAAAATACGAATATTTGTTGATCTTTAAAGACTGAATCCTTGGGATAGGCATAAGAGCCATAGGTGATTAGCGCTTAGTATTCTCTTGATATAAATTGTTGTCATTTGAACTATGTGGTCTCATTAGTTATTTCGTTGCTCAAATATTTTAACAATTTTTATTTTATTTTTCCATATCATTAAATAGATGTTTCAAATCACCGTATGTTCTCAATACTTTGAGTTTCTGAAAATTTCATCGTCTTTTAAAAAAAAGCTTAGGTAGTACATGAAACAATCGAAAAAGGTGTGCAATGAGATTCTTCAATTTCTTGCCACATACAACTCACTGTTGAAATATGAAAATGAGAAATCTTTGGTTGTATATATATTGATTCCATAGCTCTCAATACTTTAAGGTTTTACCAGAGTATCAATTTCCACATCATGTGTATATAGAGTCACAGTTATGACTTGTGAGCCACTTTTATATGTAAATGGATACAATGGTCTATACTTAATAAACTACATTCATGTTGCAAATTTATGAGCATCATGAAGGTACCCTTGGAGGTATGATGTTAACAACAACAAGTATATATTATAAAGCACATTGGAGACTGAGTTGAAAAGGTTCCCCACATTGATTAGAAGTTAGAACAGACACTCATCCCATCCTCCAGAAAAAAGAGGATCGAATTTGACACTTAGACAAGTTAGATTACTGTATTGAGAACACGTTTTTGTTTTGAAATGTTTAATGACCACATGCACATCCATGAATAGTGAATAAGTCCTTTCTATGTGTAATGTGGCTATCTTTTGGCCACAAGTTTTTACTTGGAGCCAAAGCATCAACCTATGGATAAGATAATTTCATATTTCTCCTTTTATATTTTTATCCAACTTGGAGCCCAAGTTTTGGCTCCTATAAAAGGAGACCATTTCTTATCTTGAAAGATACAACCAACATACTTACAAGAGCTTCTGTATCTCTTGTTTTATTCTCCCCTTCTATAGAGTATTTTGTGAGAGAGTGAGTGTTGGGAAACACTTGTGTGAACCTGTTATTTGATGTGATCTTGTGAGGTTATTCTCTTTTGGGTATTTGGGATTAATTAGAGTTTTATCTCTAATTTTGTACTCTCTTATGTACTCTTATTGATATAGTGAAATTGCTCCTCTTCGCCTGTGGATTAGGTCATACTGACTGAACCACATTAAAATTTGTGTCTTATTTATTTGCTTTACTTTTGTTATTATCAACTTATCATTGTCATTATAATTTTTCGGCTAAATTCCGCAATGTCCGAATCACCGATCCTAACAAATTGGTATCAGAGCCGGATCTAATCGGGTTATTTCAATAGCCAAAATGACAGTAACAAAGACTTATGTTGAGAAATTTGATTGAAGTGCGGACTTCGGGATGTGGCAATTAAAGATGGAGGCTATCTTAATTCAGGATGGCCTAGATATGGCGCTAGAAGGAAAGGAAAAGAAGACAGAAGATATGACGAATCTGGAGTTTGCCGTCATAGACAAGAAGACAAAATCAGGTATCATTCTAAATCTCTCAAATGAGGTTTTACATGAAGTATCTGCAGAAACCACAGCCAAAGGCATGTGGGAAAAACTAAAAACTCTGTACATGAAGAGAACGGTGGAAAACAGACTTTACCTGAAGCAAAAGCTTTACACATTTCGCATGGTTGAAGGTACTTCTATTCTCTCACATCTTGATGCATTTGATTCCATTCTTATGGATTTGAGTAATATCGATGCTGAAGTTAAAGATAAGGATTAAGCTGTCTTATTACTTATTTCCTTACCCCAATCATTTAAGCATATTAGAGATACTATGCTTTATGAAAAAGATAATATCTCATACCGGGAAATTAAATCTATCTTAAAATCAAAAGAACAGATAGATAGAGATATTACAGGGGAAAGTAGTGGAACCCATGGGGAAGGATTATTTATAAGAGGTAGATCTAACATGGAATCAAGTAGTGAGAGATTTAAATCAAGGTCGAAGTCCAGATACAAAAATGTAGTGTGCAAATATTGTCATAAGAAAGGTCATATTATTTCCAAATGTTATAAGTTGAAAAACAAAGAAAAGCATAAGGAAAATAAAAATGAGCACCAAAATGTTGATCCTACTGAAGCAAGTGTAGCGGCTGATGAGTGTGAGGGAACAATATTCTTTGCTGCTAATAATAATTATAAAACTGATGATGAGTGGATTTTGGATTCGGGTTGTTCTTATCATATGTGTCCCAATAGGGATTTGTTTACCACATATGAATCTACTGGAGGTGGAGTTGTATTGATGGGCAACAATGCTCCCTGCAAAGTTTTTGGTAATGGTACAATCCGAATCCGAATGCACAATGGGGTGGTGAGAACTCTCACCGATGTTAGATATGTCCCTGACTTAAAGAAAAATCTTATCTCATTAGGCACCCTAGAATCTGTTGGGTGCAAATACACAGGCGAAGGTGGAGTTTTGAAAGTCTCTCTAGGTGCTCTGGTGATCATGAAAGCACGCAGGTGTGGTACGTTGTACACTTTATTGGGATCCACTGTTACAGGTACTGCTGCAGTTTCTACTTCCAATCAATCTGATTCTGACATCACTAAATTGTGGCATATGCGATTGGGGCACATGAGTGAGAAAGGTCTTTCCATCCTTAGCAAAAGAGGTCTTCTTAGTGGACAAAGTACCGGAAATATGGAATTCTGCGAACATTGTGTGTTCGGGAAGCAGAAAAGAGTCAGCTTCAAATCTCCAGTAATTCATCGAACAAAAGGTATTTTGGACTACATTCATTCAGATCTTTGGGGTCCTTCTCGTTTCGCGTCAAAAGGTGGTGCCAGGTATATGCTAATTTTCATTGATGATTACTCAAGGAGAGTTTGGGTTTATTTCCTGAAAAATAAAAGTGTTGTTTTCTTAACTTCCAAACAATGGAAAGTTTTAATTGAAAAGCAAACAGGAAAGCATGTCAAGCGGCTTAGAATAGATAATGGCTTGGAATTTTGTAATGATGAGTTCCACAAATTTTGCAAAAATGAAGGAATTGCTCGACATCACACTGTGAGGATGATCCCTCAACAAAATGGTGTCGCAGAAAGGATGAATAGAACTCTTTTTGAAAAATCTCGTTGCATGATTTCAAATGCTGGGTTGACAAATGTTTTCTGGGCAGAGGCTATCTCTACAACTTGTTATATCATTAATCGTTCCCCCTTTGCACCTTTGAACTTTATGACTCCCGAGAAAATATGGTCACGTACTCCTGCAAATTATTCTGATTTAAAAATTTTTGGTTGTCCTGCATACATGCATGTAAATGATGGAAAATTAGAGCCAAGGGCTAAAAAGTGTATTTTCCTTGGATATGCATCTGAGGTGAAAGGATACAAACTTTGGTGTCCTGATCCAAAGTCACCAAAATTTATAATTAGCAGAGATGTTGTTGACACCCAATTTTGGCCTAACATTTTTTTAAAAAAAATCGTAATTTTTAAGTTTATTTATTTAATAGTTCAAAAATATTTTTTTTATAATTTTTGAATAAGTTTATCGATAACTATCCTTATTTATTAGAATTTAGAATTTCTTATTAGTTAATTTTAAAATTGCATCTTTACAAGTCATTAGTTACGTTCATTATATTTTTTTAAAAATTCATTTTATTTGTTAATATTTATGTTGAATTTAGCACAGTCTAAAATTTATTCAAATACGAAAAAGAATTTAGGAATTCTATTCAGATAATTTTGGGCCACAATGCTAAGCCCATCATTTGAACTCATTTTGTGTTTTCTTATTTAAGTTATTAATTAGGTCAAAAAATGGTGGTGGATAAAATAATTTAGGGTTAGGTTCTAGTTTGTTTTTTTTTCCCCCAAATTTTTGAAGAAGGGTCTCTTTTATGTTTATAAGCATTTTCCGGCAGCTCGTCGGAGCACCACCGGGATCCGGCGTATCGACCACCCAATGACCCCCCATTCCCTTTTCTTCTTTTCTCGTTTCTGTCCAGCAACTATCTCCAGCAAACCACATCCCACAACCACCTCAAAAAACCCCTCTGTTCTACCCATTTTTTGGCAACCAAATAGCCACCACACCCCCCATTTCCGACCAAAAACCCCAACCAAAACAACCCCTTTTTCAAGCAAACAGACCCCCGTCACAAACTCCGGCGAGGAGCTCTTAGCTTCGATGAACCGGAATAGTAGAAAAGAAAATCAGTGACCATTGTCCAGACCCCTTTCCCCTTTCCCCCATTTTTGTTTTTTTTTATATACTTATTTTGCAGGTCACCGGCTGTCCCGAGCTCTCACCAAACCCAAATCCAACAACCGACGAACCGGGAACAACAAAGCTCAAAGTTATGTCAAAGGACGAACAACAACCAAGCAAATTTCTCTTCCGGTGAGGTGGTTATGGTTTCAGATCTTGACAATGGAGGTTTGAAACTCCAACAACCCTTTTGTTATTCTTTTAAATATGTTATTGTAGTATATTTTCACTATAGTTTTGTTGCAATTTTATATTGGTTCTAAGATTATCTTATGATAATATTATCGCAACTAATTTTATTCATGTTTCTAATTTTCAAGTCACTCTTGTATTGACCGTAGCATTACTCCGTTTGGTCAATTTTTGCCTTTGTTTTTATTTATTGTAGCATTACTTTAATTATTAGTGATTCTTTGATATGTTTGGGTATTGTATTGTTTGTCTATTCTGTGAGGCTTTATTTTATAACTTTTTGAGTTTATTTTATCTTTTATTTGATATAGATATCTTAATTAAGTATTGTTTCTTGTTCCATGTGTCTATTTTCTATTCTTTATGTTTTCAATGTTACTATTTTGGTTGAACTAAAATTGGTATAGAAGACTTAGGTGATTTGAACACTGTAAGTTACTTTTGATTTGTGAAATATTTGTAAGACCACTATTTTGAACTATTTTATTTTATTGTAATTATTTTTGTTAACTTGATATTGGGTAAGGTACAATGGACATAAAATGGCCAATGAAAAAACTCTCCGTCGGTTTTGGAGGCCTTTCCATTTTAAAAGACGGAAATCTAATTTAAGTTCATATATGTTTATTTGTTAAATTAGCCAATGAAAAATCTTTTCGGGTTTAGAGGCTTTTTCATTTTGAAAGACGGAAATCTAATTTAAGTTCATATATGTTTATTTGTTAAATTGGCCAATGAAAAATCTATCCGGGTTTAGAGGCCTTTCCATTTTAAAAGACGGAAATCTAATTTAAGTTCACATATGTTTATTTGTTAAATTGGCCAATGAAAAATCTATCCGTCGGGTTTAGAGGCCTTTCCATTTTAAAAGACGGAAATCTAATTTAAGTTCATATATGTTTATTTGTTAAATTGGCCAATGAAAAATCTATCCGTCGGTTTTGGAGGCTTCCCTATTTTAAAAGACGGAAATTTAATTTAAGTTCATATATATTTATTTGTTAAATTGGCTGATGAAGAAATTATCGTCGATTTCCAAGGCCTCTCATGTTAATAAGACGGGTTTTTGATTTTTAAGCTATTATTTGGTTTATTCATTTTTATTCATATTTTATTTATTACTAACACTTTTACTAAGTGTCTTTACAGGTACATAGAGGTTCTCGCATTGAAGTTATTCGAATTAAGTTCGAATTGTATTCTTTATTCAATATTTTGTATATATTACGTTAGGCAAACTTTAGGCCGTTTCTTATATTTTCTTATTTTATTATTTGTGTATATTGCATGTTTATTATATTTGTATATTATTTTATTTTTATCCTCAATTTGAAAAAAATGAACTCAGTCGGGAACCACATTTGTGAATTCTGAAGGATGCCTAATCCCTTCCCTTCGGAATAACTTGAACCCCTTACCTAGAATCAAATTGGTTTCGTAGATCACATAATGGTTTTCCTAGTTTTTTTCTAAAATTAGGTGGCGACTCTTTTTAAAACTCGTTTATTTTTAAAACTCTTTTAAAATTGAATCAATTCATTATTTTTTGAGTCACCGCGACGTTTCGCCTTATTTGAATAGAGTGGGGATGTAAACAGAATGGCGACTCTGCTGGGGACTATAGAGGTTTTAACCAATATGAATTTATTTATTTTTCAAATTGAGGAAATTTTTGTTTTATTATTATGTTATACCTTGTATTTTAATATTTCGCTGATTATTTGTATATTGTATTTATTCATTATTTATTTTATTATGTGTATATTATCATTGCATTCATGGCATAATATTTTCCGTCAAACGACAATTATTTCATTTCCACTAAAGGACGATTATGCGGGTTCGCAGTCGTTCATTAACCAAAAATTTTCTCGAGGCACCCTGACGAGTGTAGTTGGCTACTTGATAGTCAACGATCGTTAACTGTCTCAGCTCAAGTAGTCCGTTTGGGTTACCTTTTCCACTCTAAATACAACCCACTCCTAGTAAACTAGCGTAGAGCCGAGACAAATCCAAATTTAAGCATTAGCCTAAGATGACCCAACACCCAAGACGTGTTGAGTCCATTAGAAAGACCACCTTGAGTCCATAATGGCCTCTAGCCTAAAAGGACGATCATAATTGTGTGTAATTTGAAGGATGTATACGTTGTTTGACAAACCACTGTCCATCTGAATTAGACGGTTATTTTAATAGTTTACTTTTGTCAAACTCGGGTTTTCAGAAACTATCATTCAATCCAAAAGTGTTGGCAATCGGAGATGACAAGAATTTCAAGAGGAAGGCCCTTCCGCAAAGGCTTAGAATAGGATGGTGCCCCTACGTGGGATTGAATATTTGTAATTTTCTCCTTCTTTCTTTTTCCCGTAACTTCATAATTCTATTTCATTTATTCATAAAATTGTACTAAGTGTTTTGGGGGACAATGGAAAGTTGTCAAAGGGCGTAATACATCCTTCAAATCGATAGGCCTACCCTAGACATAAAAGGGTCACATATTTGTATAGGACGCGCAATAATTGTTTGTATGTTATGTGATATATTTTCGTTTGTCTTTAATTAAAACAGTATTTATGTGTTTAATTCAGTATTTGTGTGATATTTTGCATTATCCATTACGTACAGGAACTAACACTCTTACATTTTGAGTTGTTCTTCTTCACAGCGAAAATTGATTTATGTTAGGATTCAAAAATTATTATTTGTCCGAAATTGCAAAAGACAAGAGGATTAGCAAAATTCGAGTCCTTGTATTTCACAAGACATTAATATTAAGTCAAAACGATAAATCAGGGAAGTATTTGACTATGAGGTCGCATCCATTTATTTTTATTATTATTTTGCATGATGTTCCTAATCTCACATATTTCTCATATTTTTGTAGGAATACCGTCCCCGACATCAGTCGGGGATGGTCATAATAATGTCTGGATATCGTGAAAATTGGGAGGATACAAAGGTCCAAGAAAATATCCAAAAAGAGTACAACAAATCATTACTGTAGAAATTCGTAGGTTATATTCAACAGACAGTATAAATATTGACAATTAAGAGGCTATAAAACATATTGGTGCGGAAAAAAAAATACTTCATGACTACAAATTTTAGTGGCGCTAGACTATGGAAATTCCTTTGAGTTTGTCTAAAACTTTAAATTATTATACGCCTTATCTGAACGAACTACGCGTACCTGATTCTCATTTTAATGAGATACGTAGGCAACCCTTCTTGGGTTCGTTATTATCTTCTCCAAAAAAAATAATAATAAATAAAATAGTTTGTGCATATTTTCCAAGTCATATCTGCACGAACTACGCGTACCTGATTCTCATTTTAATGAGATACGTAGGCAATCCTTCTTGGGTTCGGTATTATCTTCTCCAAAAATAAAAAAATAAAATAAAATAGTTTGTTAATATTTTCCAAGTCATATCTGCATGAACTACGCACACCTGATTCTCATCTTAATGAGATACGTAGGCAGCCCTTCTCGGGTTCGGTAATCATTCTTTCAAAAAAAAAATTACTTGTACATACTGTAAGAGTCATGTCTTCAGCTCGGTTGGGACCTATGTAGTTAAGAGCATGTAAATATATTTGATATGATGGAAAAGACTGACTTTGCGGTAAACTATAGATTCTCGTGGTACCTCTTATCCGTACTTTTGTGATGCTTGAGAATTCTCTTGCATGCAATCAAGATAAGAATAAAACTAACCTTATGTTTCATGTGCATTGTGTGGTGAGCTTTTGATCAAAGTTCAATTGTGTTACACTGTTGATCTAGAACTTGACCTGAATATTTTTCAAGGCAAAATCCTGAGTAATGTTTGGTTTGAGAAAGGATTGTAGGCCTTTTTAGACCCGATTGTGCCTTTCAAAGCCTACCAAATTACATTAATCCCTAGTTTTCCCACTTTGAGCCTGAAACCTTTCTTTGGACAACCACATTTTAACCACTACCCTTTTAAGTGCTTACAAGCGCTATCCTCTCTTGGCCCAACCTTCTTGAGTGCACCAAGAATGTGCAAATTATAAGAGAAGATCCATGTTTGAAATTTTCGAAAGCAAAGATATCGAGTCTCCCAAAGTCAAAAAAACAAAAGACTTCTAGAGAAAAACAAATAAAGCAAGAAAGAAAAGGTGAAAGAAATAAAGAAAGACAAAAATACCCTTACAAGGTCAATGAAAGGTGGGAAGGAAAATACTCCAACAAAAAGGAGAAAAATTTATAAGAAAGGAGTGAAATAAAAGAAAAGCTCCAAGAAATAAGGACTCAAAAGAAGTCAAAACAAAGAGGGTAAAAAAAAAAAGAAGAGAAGAATGAAAAAGCTCCAAAAAATGAGAACTCAAAAGAAGTCGAAACAAAGGAAGAAAAAAGAAGAAGGAGGAAAAAGAGTCAAAAATGAGAATTCAAAAGAAGTTGAAAGGGGGAAAACAATGAAGAGGATCTAACGCAAAGGCGTACCAATCATTAAGAGCACAAATTCTGTGTGACACTCAAGGAGGAATTAAGTCACTTTTATCCCAAATAAATATCCTACCCATCCCTAAGCCTACGTTATAAGCCAATGACAAGCCCTACATGATCTCATTCTAAATATTCTCACATTAGTGGAGATTTACATAAGGGTCAAGCATATGGTATCACAGTTGTGTGCATTGAACATTTTGTGAGTGTGAGTGCACTTTGAAAAATGTCCTATAATCAAATGATTTAAATATGTGTGAAATAGGACTAGCCTTTGTCGTGAGGGCACTTGAAACATGAGGATTGGTACAATTCAAAACCTTTGTTTGAAGCAAGATGAACGGATCATGTTGATCCTTAAGTATATTGGAGGTACCACTTGAAGCTGTAGGAATTACCTTAAATTCAATCTTAAAAAAATAAAAAAAGGGAATGAGAGATTTACTTGCAATCTTAACTGTTGGTACCAATTATAGTGAAGGTTTGACTATCTCATCACATTCTTTATTTTTCAAAAAAAGAAAAGAAAAGTGAGCAAACACTCATTCTTTAATATTTTTAAAACCATTTTAAAAATCTTACAATTTTATTTAAAAAAAAAAAAATTGCCTTTTGAGTTGTTCATTGTAAAAAGTGTCATCGGGTTAATGTTGCATGTGTGAGACGCCTATTTTACTTCATTGGGTTGTCCATCCCAAAAATGTGATATATCTTGTCTTTAGGCTTTGAATATAGCAAGGAATACCATTTTCATATTTCATCATGTTCATATTGTGCATTTTCTACTAATAATTTTTCAGATTCTTTGCAGTACTCATCATCCACAAGATTGGAACTACATTTGACCTGATTCCTGCCTCAACAGGATATGTAGGCGCCACGACGGCTCGGTCATATACCCAGTGTGATTATTATTTCTCCTTACAATAAAAACTGGACAGAATTTTTGAAAATATCTCAAAAATTCACAATAAAGGTGTTATCGCCATAAAGTCAAGATTGAAGATCATTTTGAGATTTGCCAAAAATTTTAAATGGGACAGAATTTTTGAGGAAGACCTCAAAATTCTGATAAGTACTGCGAGAAGCTTGACAGCAACTACAAAGATCATTTAGCGCTTGAAGCTCAACGTCAACGTGCAAATCTTCAGCGTTGTGATGGCAAGCCAACAACTCCTCGTACAAATTCTTAATAAAACTTGAGTCACAACAAATATAAAAGGGTCAAGACTAAAATGTTGATTGCTCACATGTGTTAAAGTTGTCAGGCTTTTGTACATATTCGCTTTTAAAGAATCTTTTCTCAAGGTTTCTTGACTAAGTCGCTAGCTAAGGCGATATTTTTTCTACTAATTGTTTCTTTTCAGGTACAGGAACAGGGGAAAGCATTGGGGAGATGAAACTTTCAAAACAATTCCCGAGCCATCCACCTCATTACAGTTGGACAATCATCGAGCCATCCACATTGTAACAGTGAAAAATCATTAGATCATGCATCGCGAGTTAATATTCAGGCATCACGAGTTAATATTCATGCATCGCGAGTTAATATTCATGCATCACGAGTTAATATTCATGCATCGCGAGTTAATATTCATTCATCGCGAGTTAATATTCATGCATCGCGAGAAGATATTCATGCCTCGCAGAAAATTTATGCATCGCGGGAAGATATTCATGCCCCGCAGAAGATCATGCATCGTGAGTTAATATTCATGCATCACGAGTTAATATTCATGCATCGCGGAAGATAATGCATTGCGAGTTAATATTTATGTATCGCGAGAAGATTTCATGTCTCGCAGAGATTTATACATCGCAAGAAGATTTCATACCTTGCGGAATTCATGCATCGCGGAAGATCATGCATTGTGAGTTAATATTTACGCATCGCGAGAAGATTTCATGCCTCGCAGAGATTTATACATCGCAAGAAGATTTCATACCTTGCTGAATTTATACATCGCGAGAAGATTTCATTCCTCGCAAAATTTTATACACCGCAAGAAGATTTCATACCTTGCGGAATTTATGCATCGCGAAAAGATTTCATCCCTCGCAAAATTTATGCATCGCGAGAAAATTTTATCCCTCGCAAAATTTTATGCATCGCGAGAAGATTCCATCCCTCGCAAAAGTTTATACATCGCAAGAAGATTTCATACCTTGCTGAATTTATACATCGCGAGAAGATTTTATTCTTCGCAAAATGTTATACACCGCAAAAAGATTTCATACCTTGTGGAATTTATGCATCGCGAGAAGATTCCATCCCTCGCAAAAGTTTATACATCGCCAAGAAGCTATTTGCATTTAAGTCGCATCTATTCGGAGGTGAAGGATGTGCACCATATCTTTTCAACGTTCAAGTCGGTGGAAACTTGCGTTGAAAGATATTTGCATTTAAGACGCATCTATTCGAAGGTGAAGGATGTGCACCATATCTTTTCAACGTTCAAGTCGGTGGAAACTTGCGTTGAAAGATATTTGCATTTAAGTCGCATCTATTCGGAGGTGAAGGATGTGCACCATATCTTTTCAACGTTCAAGCCGGTGGAAACTTGCGTTGAAAGATATTTGCATTTAAGACGCATCCATTCGCAGGTGAAGGATGTGCACCATATCTTTTCAACGTTCAAGTAGGTGGAAACTTGCGTTGAAAGATATTTGCATTTAAGTCGCATCTATTCGGAGGTGAAGGATGTGCACCATATATTTTCAACATTCAAGTCGGTGAAAACTTGCGTTGAAAGATATTTGCATTTAAGACGCATCTATTCGGAGGTGAAGGATGTGCACCATATCTTTTCAACGTTCAAGTCGGTGGAAAGATATTTGCATTTAAGACGCATCTATTCGGAGGTGAAGGATGTGCACCATATCTTTTCAACGTTCAAGTCGGTGAAACTTGCGTTGAAAGATATTTGCATTTAAGACGCATCTATTCGGAGGTGAAGGATGTGCACCATATCTTTTCAACGTTCAAGTCGGTGGAAACTTGCGTTGAAAGATATTTGCATTTAAGACGCATCTATTCGGAGGTGAAGGATGTGCACCATATCTTTTCAACGTTCAAGTCGGTGAAACTTGCGTTGAAAGATATTTGCATTTAAGTCGAATCTATTCGGAGGTGAAGGATGTGCACCATATCTTTTCAACGTTCAAGTCGGTGGAAACTTGCGTTGAAAGATATTTGCATTTAAGACGCATCTATTCGGAGGTGAAGGATGTGCACCATATATTTTCAACGTTCAAGTCGGTGGAAACTTGCGTTGAAAGATATTTGCATTTAAAATGCATCTATTCGGAGGTGAAGGATGTGCACCATATCTTTTCAACGTTCAAGTCGGTGAAAACTTGCGTTGAATTATATTTGCATTTAAGACGCATCTATTCGGAGGTGAAGGATGTGCACCATATATTTTCAACGTTCAAGTCGGTGGAAACTTGCGTTGAAAGATGTTTGCATTTAAGACGCATCTATTCGGAGGTGAAGGTTCTGCACCCTATCTATTCAACGTTCAAGTCGGTGGAAACTTTCGTTGAAAGATGTTTGCATTTTGTCCTACTGATGGACATACATTCAAAATCCTACCGATGGATAATCTTTTCATTTGTCCTACCGATGGACATACATTCCAAATCCTGCAGATTGATCATCATCTTCATTCGTCCTACCAAGGGACCTGTATTTATCTCCATTTATCGTATGCTACCCTTTTTCTTTTAGTTTTGCCTATAATAATGAGTTTTATCTTTATTTTTTTAGAACATTCTAGAGGATGCACTCTCAGAGGAGCCACATGTCCAAACTACTTCAGCAAGGACGCAACACATCATAGAACCTTTTGGAGACAAGTCTGGGATTGACTTCTACCACATTCAACCGCACTTCTCTACAAAGGTCATGTGTTAGGTCAAAATTGGCTTGGTCAATTTCATTTTCTTCGAATTTCTTGCATCAATCCAAGTAAAATGAGGGACAACTGTTGACACCCAATTTTGGCCTAACATTTTTTTAAGTTTATTTATTTAATAGTTCAAAAATATTTTTTTTATAATTTTTGAATAAGTTTATCGATAACTATCCTTATTATTAGAATTTAGAATTTCTTATTAGTTAATTTTAAAATTGCATCTTTACAAGTCATTAGTTACGTTCATTATATTTTTTTTAAAATTCATTTTATTTGTTAATATTTATGTTGAATTTAGCACAGTCTAAAATTTATTCAAATACGAAAAAGAATTTAGGAATTCTATTCAGATAATTTTGGGCCACAATGCTAAGCCCATCATTTGAACTCATTTTGTGTTTTCTTATTTAAGTTATTAACTAGGTCAAAAAATGGTGGTGGATAAAATAAATTAGGGTTAGGTTCTAGTTTGTTTGTTTTTCCCCAAATTTTTGAAGAAGGGTCTCTTTTATGTTTATAAGCATTTTCCGGCAGCTCGTCGGAGCACCACCGGGATCCGGCGTATCCACCACCCAATGACCCCCCATTCCCCTTTCTTCTTTTCTCGTTTCTGTCCAGCAACCATCTCCAGCAAACCACATCCCACAACCACCTCAAAAAACCCCTCTGCTCTACCCATTTTTTGGCAACCAAATAGCCACCACACCCCCCATTTCCGACCAAAAATCCCAACCAAAACAACCCCTTTTTCAAGCAAACAGACCCCCGTCACAAACTCCGGCGAGGAACTCTTAGCTTCGATGAACCGGAATAGTAGAAAAGAAAATCAGTGACCATTGTCCAGACCCCTTTCCCCTTTCCCCCATTTTTGTTTTTTTTTATATACTTATTTTGCAGGTCACCGGCTGTCCCGAGCTCTCACCAAACCCGAATCCAACAACTGACGAATCGGGAACAACAAAGCACAAAGTTATGTCAAAGGACGAACAACAACCAAGCAAATTTCTCTTCCGGTGAGGTGGTTATGGTTTCAGATCTTGACAATGGAGGTTTGAAACTCCAACAACCCTTTTGTTATTCTTTTAAATATGTTATTGTAGTATATTTTCACTATAGTTTTGTTTCAATTTTATATTGGTTCTAAGATTATCTTATGATAATATTATCGCAACTAATTTTATTCATGTTTCTAATTTTCAAGTCACTCTTGTATTGACCGTAGCATTACTCCGTTTGGTCAATTTTTGCCTTAGTTTTTATTTATTGTAGCATTACTTTAATTTTTAGTGATTCTTTGATATGTTTGGGTATTGTATTGTTTTGTCTATTCTGTGAGGCTTTATTTTATAACTTTTTGAGCTTATTTTATCTTTTATTTGATATAGATATCTTAATTAAGTATTGTTTCTTGTTCCATGTGTCTATTTTATATTCTTTATGTTTTCAATGTTACTATTTTGGTTGAACTAAAATTGGTATAGAAGACTTAGGTGATTTGAACACTGTAAGTTACTTTTGATTTGTGAAATATTTGTAAGACCACTATTTTGAACTATTTTATTTTATTGTAATTATTTTTGTTAACTTGATATTGGGTAAGATACAATGGACATAAAATGGCCAATGAAAAAACTCTCCGTCGGTTTTGGAGGCCTTTTCATTTTAAAAGACGGAAATCTAATTTAAGTTCATATATGTTTATTTGTTAAATTGGCCAATGAAAAATCTATCCGGGTTTAGAGGCTTTTTCATTTTAAATGACGTATATGTTTATTTGTTAAATTGGCCAATGAAAAATCTATCCGGGTTTAGAGGCCTTTCCATTTTAAAACACGGAAATCTAATTTAAGTTCATATATGTTTATTTGTTAAATTGGCCAATGAAAAATCTATCCATCGGGTTTAGAGGCCTTTCCATTTTGAAAGACGGAAATTTAATTTAAGTTCATATATGTTTATTTGTTAAATTGGCCAATGAAAAATCTATCCGTCGGTTTTGGAGGCTTCCCTATTTTAAAAGACGGAAATTTAATTTAAGTTCATATATATTTATTTGTTAAATTGGTCGATGAAGAAATTATCGTCGATTTCCAAGGCATCTCATGTTAATAAGACGGGTTTTTGATTTTTAAGCTATTATTTGGTTTATTCATTTTTATTCATATTTTATTTATTACTAACACTTTTACTAAGTGTCTTTACAGGTACATAGAGGTTCTCGCATTGAAGTTATTCGAATTAAGTTCGAATTGTATTCTTTATTCAATATTTTGTATATATTACGTTAGGCAAACTTTAGGCCGTTTCTTATATTTTCTTATTTTATTATTTGTGTATATTGCATGTTTATTATATTTGTATATTATTTTATTTTTATCCTCAATTTGAAAAAAATGAACTCAGTCGGGAACCACATTTGTGAATTCTGAAGGATGCCTAATCCCTTCCCTTCGGAATAACTTGAACCCCTTACCTAGAAACAAATTGGTTTCGTAGATCACATAATGGTTTTCCTAGTTTTTTCCTAAAATTAGGTGGCGACTCTTTTTAAAACTCGTTTATTTTTAAAACTCTTTTAAAATTGAATCAATTCATTATTTTTTGTGTCACCGCGACGTTTCGCCTTATTTGAATAGAGTGGGGATGTAAACAGATGTAACCTTTGACGAATCCTCCATGTTACATCCCGATAAAGAGTCTTCTAGTTCCTGTAACAAGAACAAAGAGGTGGGTATACTTGAGCAGGTGGAGGTTGAGCTTGGCGTTCCTTCTGAGCCAAACTCATCAACCGTGGAACAAAATACAGTTGAAACTCCAGAAGCTGAAGCCCCAGAAGTTGAGCCAGAAGTTATAACTTCTGAAGTTGAACCACCAGATGAGTATTCCATAGCCACACAAACCAAGGAGACAAATTCAAAACCTAGGAAAGTATGGAGATTACGTTGCATTTTCTTTTTCAATTGCATAGGAAACTGAAGAAATTGAAGCAGTTTCTGGTGTTGATTCAACCAAGTGGATGATTGCAATGAATGAAGAAATTGAATCTCTCCACAAGAATGGTACTTGGTCTCTTGTGAAGCCACTATCAGGCAAGAGAATTGTTGGTTGCAAATGGGTCTTCAAGAAAAAGGATGGCATCCCAGGAGTTGAAGATGCAAGGTACAAGGCACGATTAGTGACAAAGGGTTATAGTCAGGTACAAGGAGTTGATTTTAATGACATTTTCTCACCTGTTGTTAAACATAGCTCTATCCTTGTCTTGCTTGCCTTAGTTGTCATGTATGATTTGGAGTTAGAACAACTTGATGTTAAGACAACTTTCTTACATAGAGAACTTGAGGAACAAATATATATGCACCAACCTGAAGGATTTGAAATTGAAGGAAAAGAGTATCATATTTGTCTGTTGAAGAAATCCTTGTACGGATTAAAGCAGTCTCCAAGACAATAGTACAAGAGGTTTGATTCCTTTATTTTGGGACATGGTTATTCGAGGAGCATGTATGATAGTTGTGTTTACTTTCGAAAGTTAAATGATGATTCATTTATTTACTTATTATTATATGTTGATAACATGCTCATTGCTGCTAAGGATTTAGCAGAAATTCACATTTTGAAAGGTCAGCTGAAAAGTGAATTTGAAATGAAAGATTTGGGAGCAGCTACTAAAATCCTTGGCATGGAGATCAAAAGAGATCAAGGAGCCAACAAGCTATTCCTGACCCAGAAGAAGTAGTTAGAAAAGGTCTTGGAGAGATTTGGCATGAAAGATGCTAAACCAGTGAGTACTCCTCTTGCTGCTCATTTTAAGTTATCAGCTGCTCAATCACCATAATCAGAGGAAGAGGAGAGGCATATGACAGATGTACCATATTCCAGTGCAGTTGGCAGTATTATGTATGCAATGGTGTGTACACGTCCAGACATTTCACAAGCAGTAAGTGTGGTAAGTCGGTATATGGCTTGTCCTGGAAAAGCACATTGGCAAGCTGTGAAATGGATTCTCAGATACTTGCGAGGTACTTCAAACGCATGTTTGGAGTTTGGTACAAACACTAACACTTTGGTTGGTTTTGTAGAATCTGATTATGCAGGTGATCTTGACAAAAGAAGATCACTGACAGGCTATGTATTTTGTATTGGTGGTTGCGCTATTAGTTGGAAAGCTACATTACAACATGTAGTAGCTTTATCTACTACCGAAGAAGAATATATGGCAGTGACCGAGGCTATCAAAGAATCCTTATGGTTGAAGGGTCTATTTGGTGAACTCAGTTTACACCAAGGTGGTGTTACTATATTCTGTCATAGTTAACTGCCATTCACTTGACTAAATCAGATGTATCATGAGAGGACGAAACATATTGATATCAAGTATCATTTCATACGAGATATCATTGCTGAACAGAAAGTCGTTGTTCAGAAGATCAATACTAAAGACAATCATGCTGACATGTTCACAAAGCCTCTTCCAGTTGGCAAGTTCAAGCTCTGCTTGGACTTGATTTCCATTTGTGAAAAATGATTTAGCCCATGTGGGCTTTGGCGGAGAGGGTGGAGCAATTCATTATACTAGCAAAAATTAAGCCAAGGTGGAGATTTGTAATGTGGCTATCTTTTGGCCACAAGTTTTTACTTAGAGCCAAAGCATCAACTTATGGATAAGATAATTTTATATTTCTCCTTTTATATTTTTACCCAACTTGGAGCCCAAGTTTTGGCTCCTATAAAAGGAGACGATTTCTTATCATTTGAAAGATACAACCAACATACTTACAAGAGCTTCTTTATCTCTTGTTTTCTTCTCCCCTTCTATAGAGTATTTTGTGAGAGAGTGAGTGTTGGGAAACACTTGTGTGAACCTGTTATTTGGAGTGATCTTGTGAGGTTATTCTCTTTTGGGTATTTGGGATTAATTAGAGTTTTATCTCTAATTTTGTACTCTCTTATGTACTCTTATTGATATAGTGAAATTGCTCCTCTCCGCCGTGGATTAGGTCATACTGACTGAACCACGTTAAAATTTGTGTCTTCTTTATTTTCTTTACTTTTGTTATTATCAACTTATCATTGTCATTATAATTTTTCGGCTAAATTCCGCAATATCCGAATCACCAATCCTAACACTATGTGTTATACTTTTTTTGTGAATACTTAAATTATAGATCAATCTATACACAGAGTATATCAATTTTGTGTCTTATTGCTGATTTTCTTTTTTCAAAGTTCAAATTTTTAATTTGAGTTTTGCTATGATGATAACATTCATGATTCAAGGATTATCCAGTTGTTCTTCCAATTTCATAGATGATATTTGTTGTGTCACTCAAACCTTTGGAAGGTATGGGCTTTATTTCATCGTTGTGTGACCGTGACCTTACAACTCTTTGTAAAAGGTTGCTAATGTAGGTTTCTTATGGAGTAACCATATTGGAGTAGATTTAGTTTTTGCAATCTGATTGCAAAGTTATGATTGAGTTATCAACAAGTCCAATTTGTATTAGTAGTAGCTAGGCTTACCTAGCTATTTCTTCATCATTGTCTCCTCGACACTCCTCTACTCTTCTGGTCTTTCATTTTCAATAATATTGATATAGATATTGAAAATTTAAGCTCGTTTATTTTTTGTCTCGCTATGTTGTATGATCTGTATGCATGTACAAATTTCTTGTTCCAAGTTTACCTTTTCTAATTTATATATCACTATATATCTTCTGCTTTCTTCTTTGGACATTATTAATTAGGAATTGTCTTTGCATCTGAACTATAATTAGCTTCAAAGCTTAGCAAAAACTCAATTTAGGTACAATTAAGCAGAAAGCTAAGGTGTGTTGGATGGAAAGTCGAGTCCAAATTATGCATGTATACAATAAACTCAATCGCCTAGCTTATTGTCACGCCCCGAGCTACCCCCGAGACGTGGACACGGAATCTATGACCACGAGTGATCCCAAGCTAACCCTGCTGGCATGATCATGAGCATACTAAAGAATATAAACTGTTGCGGAAGTTAAATCATACTTAAAATGAAAAGAAGGGGAATACCCATATTCTATAACTGAGATATTTGAAAACAATGAGTTTAATACAAAAGAAATATTAACTCAATACTAAGCTGAATCTAACTATGTCTGAAATAAGCCTCTAAACTGGACTAGAAATACTGGGACAAGCCCCAGCTAAAACTAGCAAAAACTGAAACTAAAAGACTAAATACTGAAAAGAAACTCATGACTATTATCCTCAGAGAATGAGGACTCACCACTGAATCTTTTGAACTGGAGATCGGAAATCGATCTATGTGTGATTTGGATGCTGAGAACCTGAACCTACATCACGAGAAGACGTAGCACACGTATGCGTCAGTACTTGAAGGTACTGACCATGTAAGATAGAGTAAAGCTGAAATAAAATATAACTGAACAAGCACAAAAGCAAGTATAATAAACTGAACATAATATACTAAATTTTTGAGCTAACTGAATGCTATGACCAATTTATAATATGCTGAAACTGAATATTGAATATACTGATAAATGGTCAATGCAAAGAGTTTGACTGATCTGTGTAAGCTACTAATAACCGATAATAAAACCACATGATATAAATGTGGAGTCCGATCTATACGTCCCATCGAGAGGACCCAATATACCCTGCTAAAGGTACAAAGGCATGCTGGCGTGATCACTAAACTGATTGCCCACAGAGGGGACTTACAACCTACTTGGCTAGTAGTTCTGGGACTATTGGGTACGCTAAACCCTAGTCCAACTTGGTATTATGCTACTCCCAATGAATTATGTAAATTAACTGATTACGTCTGAGTTTCTGTAAATACTGGATAGCTTAAAAATGAACATGCAAACTGAGAATGCGACAATTAATCTAGTAATTATGCATTTATAACTGAGGCATGTATATCTGAAGTGTCTGAAATATCTGACCTAGCATGTGTAATTCAAGAACTAAAGAAATACAAAGGTAGGGTTCTGAAATTCATGCGATAATCTGAGTAATAACATGATAATCTGATTTGGAACATATATTTAATAAATTCATGATGTTCTATCAAAGTTATATAAATCCTAGGTTTAATCATGACAAGAGAATCAACAACTGACTGAAAACTAGGGACTTAATGGGTGAAAGGAACCCACTAGTGAAATCCCACATACCTGGTGATGAAATCTACGGAAAAATACTTAAGGTTTGGGGCTAGAACTGCTGGAGCTTGTGGCGTTCTTGAAATAGGGTTCTTGAGCTTTTTCTCCTCTCTTGCTTCTAATTTTCTAAGTTTTGATTTAATGATTTGACTTAGATATGTTTTAATTATGTTTCTAGGCTTAAACTGACCAAAATCTGATGATTTAGGGTCAAAACGACATATATTAGGTTTAAACAAAGTGGGAAAGGTCCAAAAGACCCCTGGGAAAGTTGCTATCGGACCAATCGACAGCCAGGGCTGACGGTCCGTCGATTGAACGACGCCCCGTCGGTTTGTCCGTTAGTTGGGCCTCTTCGACAGGCCTTTACTAAAACAGGTATCACTTTTTACTCGGATGTCTGATTTTAGCAAGGTTGGTGTATATGGAAAGATAATTCAATTATCTATCTTTGGGTAGGTCATGGGACACCTAATGCATTTTGTGCTAAGAGTTATGACCATTTGAAATTGACCCAACTGCATTTCCCCTTAACTGTCTGCAAATTTTCCACCTATGGACCGTGCTGGTCATCCGTAGCTCTTGTTAGAGAGTGGGTGAAGGGAGTCTCGATCGACGGTCATGGACTACGGACCGTCTTCTGACCTACGGACCGTAAGTCCGTCCGTCGACCAACACTTAACTAATTTTCTTGGGCTAAGATTTTTGGGAGTTTCTGATCCCATCGACGGTTGTGTAGGATGGACTGTGGGTCAGGCTACGGTCCATCGATGGTCACGTCAGTTGCTCCTGCAGATTTTTTCAAAAAACTGATTTTTTTCTTTTTTGGCTACGAGGTGTTACATTATCTCCCCCTTGGTAACATTCGTCCTCGAATGAAGACTAAACTAGCTGAAATAGAGGGAGAGAGCTGCAAACCCCACTACTAAACACTGAGAACAGAGTTTCTGACTAAATTGAGTTCCGAGTACATGCAAATACGCTGAAAATGCAAGTACAAACTGAGGGAACATGATTGTAAGACTGAATTTACGCATGAATGACTAGAAAAAACTGAAGAGGAACTATTACCTCAAGCTGGAGTGGAATCGGAAGGAAAGAAGTGAGGATACTTGGCTTTCATGGCTGCTTCTGCTTCCCAAGTAGCTCCCTCTACGGACTGACTCCTCCACAAAACCTTGACTAAAGCGACTTCTTTGTTTCTTATCCTTCTACCCTGACGGTCAAGAATCTCAACTGGTACATCCTCATAAGAAAGACTATCTTTCACCGCCACACTCTCTAGTGGCACTATAGAGGCTGGGTCACCCACACACTTCTTCAAGAGTGAGATGTGGAAGACCGGATGCACTGCTGCTAACTCTACTGGCAATTCTAACTCATATGCCACCTTGCCAACCCTTTTCAAGATCTTGTAAGGGCCTACATATCTAGGACTGAGCTTCCCTTTCTTGCCAAATCTCATAACCCCTTTCATAGGTGAAACTTTCAGAAAAACCCAATCATCAACTTGGAACTCTAGTTCCCTTTTGCTTTACATCTGCATAAGATTCCTGACGACTTTGGGCTGTCTTAAGTCTATCTCTAATGAGTTGCACTTTCTCCATAGCATGAAGGACTCAATCTGGCCCTATCAAAGCTGCTTCACCTACTTCAAACCAACCAACATGAGATCTACATCTACGCCCATACAAAGCCTCATAAGGGGCCATCTGAATGCTGGAATAGTAGCTATTGTTGTAAGAGAACTCAATAAGAGGAAGGTGATCATCCCAACTACCTTTAAAATCGATCACACAAGCCCTTAACATATCCTCTAGGGTGTGAATGGTACGCTCTGCCTGTCCATCCGTCTGCGGATGAAATGATGAGCTAAGGTTAACTTGAGTGCCAAGACCCTTCTGAAATGACTTCCAGAAATAAGAGGTAAACCGAGGACCTCTATCTGAGATGATAGAAAAAGGAACTCCATGTAACCTCACAATCTCATTAATGTAAAGCTTGGCATAGTCCTCTGCCGAATATGTAGTCTTGAACGCCAAAAAGCGAGAAGACTTAGTTATCCTATCAACTATCACCCAAATGGAGTCATGCTGTCTGCGAGTACGCGGTAACCCTGTGATGAAATCCATATTGATTACTTCCCACTTTCAAGTAGGAATGTCGATCTCTTGAGTCATACCCCCTGGTTTCTGAAGTTCTACCTTGACTTGCTGACAATTGGGGCACTTACTCACAAAATCTTCTATATCCCTCTTCATGCCATTCCACCAATAGACTTCCCGCAGATCGCGGTACATCTTAGTGGCACCTGGGTGAATAGAATATCTGGAATTATGGGCATCTGCAAGAATATGTTGTCTCAACTTGCCCACATCAGGAACACACAACCTACCCTGGTAGCGAAGTACACCATCTCCCCCTTGGGAGAAAACCTCCACTCTGTGATTATGGACTGCACCCTTAATTTCAAGCAAGATTGGATCACTGTCTTGCTTTTCCTTAACCTCCACTACCAAAGACAATTTTGCCCCATTCTGAACTGTTACACCACTGTCTGATATGGTCATAAGGCGAACTCCCAAGCGAGCAAGCCTGTGAATAGCCTTCACTATCTCCTTCCTTTCTTCCTCAACATGGGTTACACTACCCATAGATAATCTACTAAGAGCGTCTGCTACTACATTCGCTTTGCCAGGATGATAATGCACACTCATATAATAATCCTTAAGGAACTCAAGCCATCTCCTCTGGCGAAGATTCAACTCTTTCTGGGTGAACACATACTGAAGGCTCTTATGGTCAGTGAAAACATCTACATGAACACCATACAAGTAGTGTCTCCAGATCTTAAGTGCAAACACCACTGCTGCAAGCTCGAGGTCATGAGTTGGATAGTTCTTCTCATGAACCTTAAGTTGTCTAGAAGCATAAGCTATAACCTTATCTCGCTGCATCAACAGACAACCAAGGCCAACTCTGGATGCATCGTAATAGATCACATAACCATCTGAACCCTCTGGTAGAGTCAAGACAGGAGTTGTAGTCAATCTAGTCTTCAATTCTGCAAAGCTTTTCTCACAATCATCTGACCATTGAAACTTGACCATCTTCCGAGTCAACCTAGTCAATGGTGAGGCTATGGATGAAATCCTTCCACGAACCTTCTGTAATAACCCGCTAAACCTAAGAAACTTCTGATATCTGTAGCAGAGGTAGTTCTGGGCCATTATTTCATGCTTCTATCTTCTGCGAATCCACTCGAATTCCTTCGCTAGACACAATATGACCAAGAAAAGCAACGGATTACAACCACAACTCACATTTGCTAAACTTAGCGAATAACTGGCTATATTTGAGAGTCTGCAAAACAACTCTCAAATGACTTGCATGTTCTTCCTCACTCCTAGAGTAAATGAGGATATCATCAATGAAGATAATAACGAACAAGTCCAAGTACTGTTTGAACACTCTGTTCATCAAATCCATGAAAGCTGCAGGAGCATTGGTTAGTCCAAACGACATAAATACAAATTCATAATGACCATACCAAGTTCTGAAGGCTGTTTTCGGAATGTCACTATCTCTGACTCTGAGCTGATGATAACCCGATTTGAGGTCTATCTTTGAGAAATGACTAGCACCCTGAAGTTGGTCAAACAAGTCATCAATCCTGGGGATGGGATACTTATTCTTGATTGTTACCTTATTCAACTGTCTATAGTCAATGCACATTCTGAGAGAACCATCTTTCTTCTTTACGAACAACACTGGTGCACCCCATGGTGAAATGCTAGGTCTGATGAAACCCTTATCTAGAAGGTCTTTCAACTGCTCTTTCAATTCCTTAAGCTCTGCTGGAGCCATTCTGTAAGGAGGAATAAATATAGGCTAGGTATCTGGAAGGAGATCAATTCCAAAGTCGATTTCCCTTTCGGGAGGAACTCCGAGAAACACTTCTGGAAATTCACTGACTACTGGAACTGACTCAAGAGTTGGGGTTTCAGAGCTAGAATCCTTAACCCGAACTAGATGATAGAGATAACCCTTAGAGATCATCTTTCTGGACTTAAGGTAAGAAATAAATCGACCCATAAGTGCTAAGCTACTACCCTTCCATTCTAAGATTGGTTCGTCTGGAAACTGAAAACGAACAATCCTAGTTCTACAATCGACTGAGGCATAACATGAGTGTAACCAATCCATGCCTAGAATGACATCGAAGTCTACCATTTCTAGCTCTACTAGATCTGCTGAGGTGACTTTCTGAGAGAGACAGTGACAGGGCAATTTCTGTATACCCGTCTAGCTATAACTGGGTCACCAACTGGAGTAGACACTGAGAAAGGTTCTGAGAGAGTTTCTGGATTGACACTGAATTGGACTGCTATGTAAGGAGTTAAAAAAGAAAGAGTAGCCCCTGGATCTAACAATGAATAAACATCAAGGTCAAAGACTCGTAACGTACCAGTGACTACATCAGGAGAACCTTCCTGATCCTGCCGAGCCTAAAGAGCATAAAGTCTGTTCTGGCGCTGACCGCCACTTGTACCAGATGAGTTACCCTGTTGAGTCGGGGGACTTGCTGGTGCTGCTGAAGTTGTAGACTGAGATCTACCATTTCCACCTCCTTGACCCTGTCTAGAAGGACAATCCCTCAACCTGTGACCAGACTAACCGCACCCAAAACATCCTTCTTTTCCTGCAAGACACTCGCCCGGATGGTTCTTACCACACTTAGGGCAAGCGGGGTAAGTCTTGGTGCCTGAAACACTTCCCTGCGACTTAGAGCCTGGTGCTCTAACCTTCTGGTCAAACCTGTTCTTAGAGGATGGAACACTAGCTGATGAAAGGGCTGGAGATGAGAACTTCTGTTGACTTTGCGAGCGATTTCCACCACCTGATTTTTGCTGAGAATAGTCATAGTTCCCAGTCCTAGCCTTATTATTCTTTTTGGCCTGTTCTCTAAGCTTATCACCTTCAACCTGCTGAGCATGAGTCATAAGCCTAGAGATGTTCGTATCTCCCAGTAACATAGCACTTCTGCACTCTGTTTTCACCAAATCTGACACTCCATACAAGAACTTATTCATTTGAGCCCTGGAGTCAGCAACCATGTGAGGATCATACCTGGAGAGTTGGTTAAACTTCAGTCCATACTCTTGGACTGTCATGTTTCCCTGCCTCAAGTTCATGAATTCTTGAGCCTTTGCTTCCCTCAACTCTATTGGGAAAAATCTGTCGAGAAAAGTCTCACTGAAGCACTTCCAAGTAATAGGAGCTGCATTTGCAACCCTATTCTCCTTCCACTGAGTGTACCAGATATGAGCCACGTCTTTCAGCTGGTACGATGCCAACTCACCCGATCATTCCAGGTAACCTGCATCACCTCAAAGATCTTCTTGATTTCATCCAAGAAATTCTGAGGATCCTCATTAGTCTGCGATCCTAAAAACTCAGGCGGATTCATCCTAACAAAGTCACGGACCCTTGCTGCTGCTGATCCACCATTTTCATTCAGAGGAGCATGAACCCAATTGTTCTGGTGGGTCATACTCTGAGCCAACATCTGTATGGCATTCCTGAACTCAGCATTAGAGACTTCTTGATCTGGGGCTGGAGGAGCTGCGTTCCCATTCCTAGCGTTCGCATTCCTAGCATTAGCTCTACGAGAAGGCATGATCTGAAACGTAGAACATCAAGATAGAATGGAATAAGATAATACCTTACGCACGATAAGAGTAATAAAAAAGTGAAGTTTTTCTTAAAACACTTCATAGCCTCCCTCTCATTAGATGTGGTGCACTTCACACCCATGAAAAGGACTCTACTTAGTGAGGCTTTTCAGACATCCTAGGACTCTTGAACCTAGTGCTCTGATACCAAGTTTTGTCACGCCCCGAGCTACCCCCGAGACGCGGACATGGAACCTAGGATCACAAGTGATCCCAAGATAACCCTGCTGGCATGATTATGAGCATACTAAAGAATATAAACTGTTGCGGAAGTTAAATCATACTTAAAATGAAAAGATGGGGAATACCCATATTCTATAACTGAGATATTTGAAAACAATGAGTTTAATACAAAAGAAATATTAACTCAATACTAAGCTGAATCTAACTATGTCTGAAATAAGCCTCTAAACTGGACTAGAAATACTGGGACAAGCCCCAGCTAAATATAGCAAAAACTGAAACTAAAAGACTAAATACTGAAAAGAAACTCATGACTATTGTCCTCGGAGAATGAGGACTCACCACTAAATCTGCTGAACTGGAGATCGGAAATCGATCTATGCGTGATCTGGATGCTGAGAACCTGAACCAATATCACGAGAAGATGTAGCGCACGTATGCGTCAGTACTTGAAGGTACTGAGCATGTAGAATAGTGTAAAGCTAAAATAAAACATAACTGAACAAGCACAAAAGCAATTATAATAAACTGAACATAATATACTGAATTTTTGAG
Source organism: Solanum sitiens (assembly GCA_016801875.1). Lineage (NCBI taxonomy): Eukaryota > Viridiplantae > Streptophyta > Magnoliopsida > Solanales > Solanaceae > Solanum > Solanum sitiens. The sequence goes on along the minus strand of JABWTJ010000014.1, from coordinate 3,788,914 downwards.
CTAACTGAATGCTATGACCAATTTATAATATGCTGAAACTGAATATTGAATATACTGATAAATGGTCAGTGCAGAGAGTTTGACTGATCTGTGTGAGCTACTAATAACCGATAATAAAACCACATGAGCTAAATGTGGAGTCCGATCTATACGTCCCATCGAGAGGACCCAATATACCCTGCCAAAGGTACAAAGGCATGCTGGCGTGATCACTAAACTGATTGCCCACAGAGGGGACTTACAACCTACTTGGCTAGTAGTTCTGGGACTATTGGGTACGCTAAACCCTAGTCCAAACGGTATTATGCTACTCCCGCTGAATTATGTAAATTAACTGATTATGTCTGAGTTTCTGTAAATACTGGATAGCTTAAAACTGAACATGCAAACTGAGAATACAACAATTAATCTGGTTATTATGCATTTATAACTGAGGCATGTATATCTGAAGTGTCTGAAATATCTGACCTAGCATGTGTAATTCAAGAACTAAAGAAATACAAAGGTAGGGTTCTGAAATTCATGCGATAATCTGAGTAATAACATGATAATCTGATTTGGAACATATATTTAATAAATTCATGATGTTCTATCAAAGTTCTATAAATCCTAGGTTTAATCATGACAAGAGAATCAAGAACTGACTGAAAACTAGGGACCCAAAAAAGGAACCCACTAGTGAAATCCCACATACCTGGTGATGAAATCTACGGAAAAATGCTTACGTTTCGGGGCTAGAACTGCTGGAGCTTGTGGCGTTCTTGAACTAGGGTTCTTGAGCTTTTTCTCCTCTCTTGCTTCTAATTTTCTAAGTTTTGATTTAATGATTTGACTTAGATATGTTTTAATTATGTTTCTAGGCTTAAACTGACTAAAATCTGATGATTTTGGGTCAAAACGACGTATTTAGGGTTTAAATGAAGTGGGAAAGGTCCAAAAGACCCCTGGGAAAGTTGTTGTCAGACCAATCGACGGTCAGGACTGACGGTCCGTCGATTGACCGACGCCCCGTCGATTGGGCCTGTTCGATAGGCCTTTACTAAAACGGGCATAACTCTTTACTCGGAGGTCTGAATTTAGCAAGGTTGGTGGCTATGGAAAGATAATTAAATTATCTATCTTCGGGTAGGTCATGGTCCACCTAATTAGTTTTTTTCTAAGATTTATGACTATTTGACGTTGACCCAACTACATTTCTCCTTAACTGTCTGCAAATTTTCCACCTACGGACTGTGCTGGTCATCCGTAGATCTTGCCAGAGAGTGGGTGAAAAGAGTCTCGATCGACGGTCATGGACTACGGACCGTCATCTGACCTACGGACCGTAAGTCCGTCCGTCGACCAACACTTAACCAATTTTCCTGGGCTAAGATTTTTTGGAGTTTCTGATCCCATCGACGGTTGTGCAGGACGGATCGTGGGTCAGGCTACGGTCCGTCTATGGTCACGTCAGTTACACCTGTAGATTTTTTCGAAAAATTAATTTTTGGTCTGTTTTGGCTACGGGGTGTTACACTTATCATTTGTCCAACCTTGCAATACAATGGCGATGTTATCATATTTCTGATTCATTTGCTCCACTTCCTTCACAAGTCAAAAAAAGAGGTGAACTTAAATAAAATGGGAATGACTTTTAAATCAAATCTATTGTGGTTCTTTCATGATTGTAAAATGGATGTGAGTCTCCAGTGATCGTTTTTTTGTTCACGAGTGGTAGTTAGATGCCCATTATATTTTGCACTTTGAATGGATCAACTAAATTCTACACCTAATGCCAGGTTTTGATTTTTGAGTAGGGTGCAGGAAAGACTTGTAAGCACATTGTAAATTTTCATATGGAGCTATTTATCAACAAATTCTGAATATGACCAAACTTGATATTGAATTGATAGTTGAAACTTAAAGAGAAATGACAATGCACCTTAACGGTTTCTTATTGAATGTATATTCTTTTATTATGCAAGCTAAGAAATATGATTTGTTACTAAATGATGGGCTTTATGTTTTTAAAATTGTGTTAATCAAAAGTATTTATTGCTACTTCGGATCTCAAACATATTCTTATTGTTGGGTCCGTGCTTAGCACGGACAAGAACCATCTAATATATATATACTAGGTAACTTGGTTGCGCTATGTGCGATTATCAAATATTTTATTTATAACGTACATTATATTTATTATCAAAGATTAAAATTCTGCGGATATCAAAGACCTATCAAGCTTGGAGCAATACACCGTTTTCACTCTGCTTTGTATCTGAATTTTACACTTGTCTAAAGATGTTAGAGTTAATTGTACAACTTGATTAATTAACATGTCGCTTCTAGAAGCAACTAGAATAAAAGTAGTTAGTTAGTTAGGTATTGTCAGATTATTCATTAGCAAATTGTATAAATACATTAGAGTAGCTAGTTTATGTAATAATTTTTTTCTATCAATACAGTTTCTTTCTTCTTCTCTCCTTCAATTATTTTTTCTGTATATTCAATTATGTGTGGGAAATTATCATGGTATCAGAGCTTTGAATATCATTCATGGTGTTTTCCCAATTTTTGTTCCAGCTCTTCGGCTCTTCATGATTTTCCATTTCCGTTCGAAGTTTTTCGCTAGCTCTTCGTTTCTTCACGATTTTTCATCTTTGTTTCAATTTTTGTTTCTCTTTTCACACATGGTGATTGATTTAACTAATGAAGTTTCTGGCTCCACACCTCCCAACTCTCAACAAATTGATTGCAATGATTCACTCTATGTTCATCCATCTGATACACCAGGAGTGTCTCTGGTTCCTCAGCTGCTAACTGGAGTAGAAAACTGCTCCGAATGAAGTAGATATGTGAAAATTACACTAGTCGTGAAGAACAAGTTAGGTTTTATCGATGGTTCCTGCATTAGAGAACAGTACGTAGGAGATACATACAAGCTACATTAATGGAATCGCTGCAACGCTATTGTACAGTCATGGATAATAGCATCTGTTTCGAAGGAATTGTGAAGAAGCATTGTCTATTCATTATCTGCGCATAAGATTTGGGCAACTTTTAAAGAAAGGTTTGATAAGATCAATGTGATAAGGAAATAAAGAAATTGGGGATTGATATCAAGGTACTACAAGTGTGTCCACTTATTTTTCACATCTAACAGATTCCTGGTTGCGATTGTCCTCGATCCAGACCTTTTATGGGGTATTTAGGTCTGCAGAAAACCATGAAGTTTCTTATGGGGCTTAATGATACATACTCTCCACAAAGGAGTCAAATCCTCATGATGGATCCAACTCCTTGTCTCAATCAAGTTTATTCCATGATTATTCATGAAGAGAGCCAACGTGTGAAATTTTCTTCGGGAGCTTTGAGTAGTGGATCCATGGAAGGTTTAATCACAGCCAATGCTTCACGTTATAGATCGAATACTTACAATAATTCACTGTGTTGCACTTATTGTCACAAGCAGGGACATGTTAAGGAATTTTGTCATCGACTCATTGGTTATCCACCAAACTTTCAATTCACCAATAATAGACGGCCACAAGGTAATCCTAATAGCAGCACTAGTTTTGGCAATTCATCCAATATAGGGTATTCATTCAAGGAGGGCATTATGGCAACAATAACACTACAAGACAGGGGATCAATCACAACAATTACAACAACAAAACTACAAGACAAGGAATCAATCACAACAATGGACAAGCTTACAATAATGCAGGATACAAAGGAAAAAATCCAGCGTATGGAGGTAATGTTAATGCTGGTGGACCATCAACCCACAATGCCAATGTTTCCAGTGGTGATGCAGCACACTCATCATCGCAATCCATTCCAGTAGTACATACTTTCACTCCTGAACAATATCAACAGATTCTGCACATGCTTAACAAAGACAAGGAACCAACTGACTCAGCTAACATGGCAGGTAAGCCACTCATCAACCTAGATTATTGGATTGTGGATTCAGGTGCCACTAATCACATGACTTCATCTCTAAATCTGTTATCTAATCCTACTCTACTTCCTTCTCCTCAATACGTACATTTACCTAATGGTGCTAGAACTGCTATTACTCACACTGGCACTTCCACTCTTTCCACATCACAATCTATTCACAATGTCTTGTACATTCCTGATTTTCAATGCAATTTACTTGCAGTTTCAAAAATCACCAGAGATTTACAATGTTCTGTTTCATTTTATCCTGATTTCTGCCTGTTTCAGGACCTTTGGAGAGGTGTGGTGAAGGGGATTGGTAGACTACATGGAGGACTCTACATTCTCAATCCTTCGACACCTGCTACCACATCTCATCACTGTCTATCTTCTGTTTCTACACCATCTCCATTGTACACTGCACCAACATTTGATCTTCAATCACCAACATCTGTCTCTACATCTTCACTTTGGCACAATCGAATGGGACATGCTCCTTATTCAATTTTGCAGAAGATCACTTCATTAAAGAAACATGTAGTTCATCCTTGTAATTGCTTTGTATGTCCATTAGCCAATCATCATAGATTACCTTTTCCTACAAGTACTAGTATGCCTAAGAATCCTTTTGATCTTGTTCACATTGACATTTGGAGTCCATATCGAGTTTGTACTTTTAATGGTTTCAGATACTTTCTTACTCTTGTTGATGATTGTACTCGAATGACATGGACCTATCTCTTGCGTTTGAAAAGTGATTCATTTGTTATCTTACAATCGTTCATTCAAATGGTGCACACTCAAAACTCAACTTCCATCAAACACATTAGGTCAGATAATGGTTCTGAATGTTTCAACCATCATTGTTCTTCTCTTTTTGTATCTAAAGGAATTATTCACCAAAGTAGTTGCGTCCACACACCACAACAAAATGGTTTAGTTGTACGCAAACACAGACATCTCCTTCAAGTTGAAAGGGCCCTTAAGTTCCAAGCTCAAATTCCCTTAAAATACTGAGGATATTGCATTCTTACTGCTACATACCTCATCAACAGACTGCCTACTCAAGTGTTACCTGGGAAAAGCCCTTTTGAATGCTTTCATGGACATAGTCTTTCTCTTGATCATATTCGAACCATGGGTTGCCTATGTTATGCCACTACACCTGATTACTCCGATAAATTTTCCTCCAAATCCATCCCTGCACTCTTCATGGGATACTCTCACACTCAGATAGGCTACAAGCTTCTTAATCTGGAAACTGTCACCTTCCTTGTCAATAGAGATGTAATTTTCAAAGAGCATATCTTCTCAGTCAAATATCCGAAGTCCTTATTTCTCAATAATTTATCAACTTTATTGTCTGATAACAGTGATGTTCCTTCTTTTCTTACTTCTCCTTCCCCCATACCCTCTGATTTTCATTCTCCCACCAGTGTTGTACTCCCTTTACCTCCCAGTGTTACATTTCCGACTGATTCACCTATTACTTCTCCTATGCAATCTCCTGATCAGTCTACCACCCCTGCATCACCATCCCCTCGTACTTTAGCTCCTTTACTTCAAAGGAAATCCACTAGATCCTCCAAGACTTCCATTTGGCTAACTGACTATGTTCATCCTCCTCTTCCTTCCTCTTATTCTTCTTTATATCCAATTGACCGCTTTGTCTCTTATTCTCATCTTTCTTCCACATTCCAATCTTTCTTAGTGCTTTTTCTGCTCATATTGAGGCTTCTACTTATGCACAACCTACTCAGGATCAGAGATGGGTTCAAGCCATGAAGCTTGAGATTGAGGCACTTGAAGCTAATCACACCTGGGATGTAGTTGATCTGCCTGTTGGTAAAGTTCCTATTGGTTGTAAATGGGTGTTTAAAGTGAAGTATAATGTTGATGGGTCTGTGGAAAGATACAAGACTCGCTTGGTTGCTAAAGGTTTCACTCAACAAGAGGGTATTGATTTTCATGATACTTTTTCCCCGGTTGCTAAGATGGCTACTGTTAGGACAATGATCTCATTAGCTGCTCTATATTCTTGGCCTATTTTTCAAATGAATGTTCATAATGCCTTCCTAAATGGTGATTTGTTCGAGGAAGTATATATGACACCAAGGTTTTGGCAGTCAGGGGAGCAGCCACATAAGGTATGTAGACTGCTCAAATCCTTGTATGGATTAAAGCAGGCTAGTTGTCAGTGGAATCTCAAAGTAACTGAAGCACTTGTACAGTCAGGATTCATTCAAAGTAGACACGATTATTCTTTGTTCACTAAGTCTGATGGAGGTACCTTTGTGGTGATACTTATCTATGTTGATGATCTTATGATTACAGGAAATGATTTAGGTGCAATTAAGAAGGCACAACATGCTCTACACCAAAATTTCAAAGTAAAGGACTTAGGTGAGTTGAGATATTTTTTGGGGATAGAATTTGCAAGATCCAAAGAAGGGATTGCCATGTCACAGAGAAAATATACACTTAGTCTAATTTCAGTATAGGGACTAGCAGGATCAAAGCCAAAAAAGGCACCACTTGAGCAACACTTAAAACTGACAAGTATAAAATATGATGCAAATATGGAGAATGGCATGGTAGACTCGCCATTGGAAGACAGTGGGAGTTGTCAGAAATTGATTGGGAAGTTGTTATATCTTACAATAACAAGACCAGATATTTCCTATTCAGTGCAATGCCTCAGTCAATTTATGTGTGCGCCTAAACAATCTCATTATGAGGCAGCTTTAAATGTTGTAAGATATATAAAGAAGCAACCAGGTTTGGGGTTACTAATGTCAAGTGCAGTATCACCACATGTGACAGCGTATTGTGATTCTGATTGGGCCTCATGCCCTATGACTAGAAGGTCAGTTTCAGGATATTGTATAAAATTAGGTTCATCATTGATTTTGTGGAAGTCTAAGAAGCAAAGCACTGTCTTTAGAAGTTCGACAGAAGCTGAATACAGGTCTATGGCATCCACTGTTGCAGAGTTGGTTTGGATAGCAGGCTTGCTAAAGGAATTGAAGGTTAAAATACAATTGCCAATGGATCTATTTTGTGATAATAAGGCAGCCCTACAAATAGCAGCTAATCCAATGTACCATGAGAGAACAAAGCACATTGACATTGATTGTCATTTTATTAGGGATAAAATTCAAGAAGGTCTAGTCAAGACAGCACATGTGAGCATCAAAGAACAATTGGCTGATCTATTGACAAAAGCTCTTGGACATCAACAACATGACTTTCTACTTGACAAGTTGGGAATGAAGAACATATTTCATTCACAACTTGAGGGGAGTGTTAGAGTTAACTGTACAACTTGATTAATTAACATGTAGCTTCTAGAAGCAACTAGAAGAAAAGTACTTAGTTAGTTAGGTGTTGTCAGATTAGTCATTAGCAAATTGTATAAATACATTAGAGTAGCTAGTTTTTGTAACCGTTTTTTTTCTATCAATACAGTTTCTTTCTTCTTCTCTCCTTCAACTATTTTTTCTGTATATTCAATGCTGTGTGGGAAATTAACAAAAGAATCAAACAACCACTTAATATATATGATAACCAGAGGAAATCGGACATATTGTTTAAGTAAAATATTGAATTCATACAAGAATGTTTGTTAATAATAAAACTTGAGAATTTCATCTACGGTCGTCATTCAATTGAAAGAATCTCCGTTCCAGAATCGTACGTGAGATTTTCACCTCATACGGCTCCTCCCTTATGTGCATAATGAGAATAATACATAGAATCAAAAAAGATTCAACGATGAAAATATTCTCATTATGAACTCAGCAGGGCTAGTGTTTTTACAAGAAATCTCTAGCCAACCTTCCTGCAAGAGATTCTTTCTTAACATCAAGCCTATTGGGACTAGATAGAAATGATAAGATAACTCGCACAATTTCTTTGTTTTTAACGCCTCCTAATTTCCAGGAATTAGTCACTTCAATAGCCTTCGATGGTTATACGGGTATCCAAAGGACGAACGAGATGGATGTTTGTTGTCCCAACCATTCTTTTAGTCCCAAGCCCGCTAAGAAAAGGGCTGACTTAGAACAAAGTTTTCGTGTTGTTGATTCCTAGGTTCTTATTAGTTGATAAACTCACATTTAAATTATCTTATTAAAATAGTAATAAAATAAGCTTATCCTTGATTAAGATTTTTTCCATACAATCGATACTCTTCTATTGAAGAATAAATCTTGATACTAAACAGTAAACATAAGAAGCAGGAGTTTCAATTTAACCAAACAATTTACAAACACTAAAATCAATCCAACTTAATATGCAGAAATAATGAAACCAATAAAAGTAATCAATTTCTACATAATAAGATAATTTTCAATTCAACATCCATATCCAATCCTTTTTGATAATTTAGCACGTGTTAATAATACACATAAAAAGTAATGGCAAAAAATAAATCTAAAGACGAAAGAGAATAAAAGAGAGAAAACAAACATTAATCAGACTTCCACTTAATTCAGCAAGTGATTTTTTTTTTGTTGATTTGTGAAGTCGTAAGGATACTTATAAGATAACGAACGAAAAAACTCAAAATCAACCTAATATCTCATCGACAACAAAAATATTAATAAAAAAAATTTGGTTTGTATAATTTAGATACAAAGAAGAGACAAGAAGAAAAAACAAAAAAATTCAATGTGATAATTTATAGATATATTGGTGACTGATGTGAAGTTAAAGAGACAAAATAATATTTTAAAAAATTAATGTGCACATAATTTTAACTTATGATTACCGTTACTAATCTCAAAAGTTAATAAACTTTATGTCGTTACTGCAAATTAATGTGTCTTTATATAGGTATATAATAGACGAGTTTCAAGAAATGAAATGAAATGAATTAAATATGGTTAATTGACTATTTTTAATCTTTTGTAAACATATTAAAGTGAAATTATGTATTTTAAAATTAAAAAAAGGGCCAAAAAAAATCACAAAAAAGGAAAAATAGAATTCTAGCCCTTAGAGCGCGCCACGTCACCGTTTTCATATTCCGATTTATATATATAAGATTCATCTATAGAAGATTGAGAGTAACTCAATAACAACTCGTAGTATCACATATTTACTATTTGGTTACATTGTGAGAGTGATTATTACTTAAAATTTCTTCTAAAATTATATAGCTAAATTTTACATTTTTACTTATCATTGGGCTTTACGTTTTTGTCATCAAAATTGTCATATTTTATCAATTCTCTATTTGAAAGTAATTTTAGTTTATATATGATGGAGTGATGTTTTCATTATAATATTAATAATTTTATTGTTTTTTTTTCCTTTTAGGGAGGTAAATTTTGCTTAGTATGATAGTAATAAATATATTTTAAGAAATAATGATTCTTTTATTATTTGAAAGTTAAGGTATTAGAGTTAATTTGCGACTCATAATAATTTTATATCATTTCATATTTATACTTGTAAAATGAAGTTTTATTTTCTATTAATTTTCAATCATATTTTTAATCGATTTAAACTATTAATGTATTTTTTTAGTTTTGTGTTATTATATTATTTTTACTATATCATGAAATAAATATTTAATGATCCATAGGGCTTACCTCTTGCCTCAATATATTAAGTAAAACGTAAAGTCTCACGGCCCCGCCCTTTAAAAAACGATATGATGTATGCATTAGCTTATGTATTAGTAGAACATTATTTGAGCTTGCATTAGTCATGCACTCTATTGTGTATAACTCAACATGGAAATCTTATTATGAGTTATACACTCTATATGTTTAATGTATGAATTAGCATGGTTAAAGACGCAACTGTCACACAATTGTTTTACATTTTTTTATCATATTTGTGGATGTTATTTTTGTAAATAAACGTTTTTTAAAAAAATTTGCAATAAATATCATTTTTAATATATAAAAATAATTAATGAAAGCATAACTAAAACAAACGTATGCTAATCCACTCTATTTAATATCATTCTTATATACCCTACAAAATAATTAGAAATCATTTAAGCGAGTATAGTATATCCGAATAATGTTAAATAAAGTGGAAATGCCTACGTTTGCATTAATTTATCTCTCTTTTTCAACATCAAACTTGGTCCGGGCCAATGAAATAAATTTCAATAGGTTCTACTATATTAAGACACTTAATAATTTAAATATCTCGGCTGATTTTATACTTATTGTGCCAACATTGTCAAAAAGGAAAATATTTCTAATATTTCAATAATAAGACAACTTTATAAAATATTTCAATAATAAGACAACTTTATAAAATTAGTTGTTTAAAGCTAAAAATTTATATGAATTTATACAATAAAGTTTTTACATATTTTTTATTTGAATTTGTTTATAATAGTATTATTGTGGCCATTTGGTACATATCTATGCCATTCACAAATACATATGTAATGTTTTAGTAAACATTCAATATTAATGTAGTATTCATTAAAATTCTCATTGCATATGAATCTCGATTTTTTGCCACTAAGGATGTGTTTGGCGTGGTATTTTTTTTTTTTTTATGTTCGACTTGTTAATTTTTAAAAAAAAGTATTTTGCTACGAAAACAAGTTACTTAAAAACAAAAAAGATTATTTTTCTGATGAGAATGAAAAAAATAAGTTGACATTCCACTTTTTTAAAGATATTACTAATCTTGATTCAAGAATAAATTTATACCTCAAATTTAATTTTCTTTTCTCTTCTACGAAGAACACGATAAACCAATCCAAGAATTATAACTATAAGACTATAATTAGTTATAAAATAACTTTATGTGCCTACCCTTTATTATCTAGCGATTTAGAACTTAAAAAATTATAATCTCAAGACTTTAATCTTAAAATAAGTTTGTCTGTTTATTCCTTATTATCTAGCAACCTTAAATTTTAGATACAATATTATATTAACAAAAGGTGAGAGATATTATTTTCACACTATAGATACCATTTAAATGATTATTGTATGTTAGTACTTAATTTTTTTTCTCGCTATCATATTATATTTGACATTGAGAGTTAGGAAAAAAGGCATGGTATAATATTAGAAATTTAAATGGCTCAACATTGATATATATCCCTAAAATGCATTATAGATTCAAAATAATGATAACTTAAATCTATAATTTCTCTCGTACGCGTCTCTCTCCAACTTTCTCACCTATCTCTTTTGTCTATCTCTCCCACATATATTGAGAAGGCCGAACTCATAAACTGATCTCTAAATTTGTTGGATTTTTCCCTCAGGTACCTCAACTATGCCATTTAGGGGTGTGCATTCGGGTTTTCGATTCGGTATTATACTATTCGGTTTGGATTTTTGGTTTTTGGTTTTGAAGAAGTGCAACCCAATCCAAACCAAAATAAATTTGGTTTGGTTTGGTTTTTCTCTTTTTAGTTTGGATTATTTCGGTTTGATTAATTGGTTATGTCAATAATAAGAAACATAACAATGTTATATTTACAATTTAAAATTATATATATATATATATATACACACAATAAAGTAGAAGAATAGTAAGGTGTACTTGACACATCAATCCATAAGAAATTGAGAGTTGGGGAGGGGAAGTTATATATATATATATATATATATATATATATATATATATATATATATATATATATATATATATATATATTTCTACTATATATAAAAATCAAACAAAGGCCAGATGATCGACAATTAAAAAAGGTAATTTCAGCACTATCCTTATATCTTTATGCTATGTTAAAATAATGTGAATTTTCACTTTCACTTATATAAAATATTCCACATCAAGCCTTAATTCCCTAGGAGGCAAGGAAAATGTACTTCTATATAAATTAAGAACTTTTCAGACCAAGTAACCACAACTTGCATCTGTTTTGATAGTGTTGCCTATGCCTTTACTAAATTATTAAATATAAAATACATATTGTTAAATTGTGTTGTTCTATATTTCACCAATCAACTTAATGAATCTTGATATTTGGCTGAGAAGGTTTCTGTTCTTCCCTTCTCGTAGCTGATTGTGGTAACTGTGATACATGGACATAGGAATTATTTATGGTCCTTAGCTTCCTTCATATTTCGTGGTTCAATTGCAACTTTTCACATCATTATAAATAGGCTTCGCAAGTTACATTATTTTTGACTTTCACACATTTCAATTAATTCATGAGTTTCAACTATTTACATAAACCTGCTATTTCTCACACTTAAATTGCACTATTTGACAAAAAAAGAATTGCATTATTTGACAAAAAAAGAATCACACTATTTAGTTCATGAGCTCTATGTAAGATGAATAAAGTGCATGTCCATCAATTTACATTCCAGCAGAGACGTCTCATGATATTTATCAAATTATCTTGATCTTATGATGTTCTTGGTTAGACAAGTTTCTTCAACCTACCCTGATATTTACCTTGTTATCGAAGAGATCGTTAAGTTATCACGTCAACCTATTCATATATAGTGCTCATTGTTTGTAGTTTCTTACTGATTGTTTTACTGCACAACTGGTTCGAAGCTAACACAAGTAAAGTATAACTCATTAATGAATTGTTTCTTGGTTGTAGTTTGGAACAGATCTGCAAAGGTAATGATTAATGAGAACCCAAAAAAGTGCAAATGAAATATGAAGTCAAGTGTAAGAGGTGGTCACTCATGAGAAACTCACGAAGATGAGGGAGCTCAAAAGAAGGAATAAAAATTTTGGTTCAATATATGTATGGACAATGACCTTTATTGGCAATTATCTTTATTCTCATAATTGAATGCTATATGGTTCTGGCAAGTTTAATAGGTATTGTAGGTCTTATGTTATCTACTGAAAAGCTAAATATTTTTCCTCTGACCATACTGTATTACAATGATTTGCAGATGTTGTGACAAAGTCCATTGAGACCTATTTCAGGTTGCATATCTGAATAGTCATCTTGAGGTAGTTTATTTTTTGTTTTTAACCTATTTGTTACTTGAAAACACTTGTCAAATCTTACTCGCACATTAATACCATGCATAGGGGGGCTAAACCATTCTCATGTTGTTTCTGATTCTGATGTGAAATTTTTGTTCAATCATGTAAAAAGTAAACCTGAAAAAATCAGTTACCAATGTTTCTACCCATAAGTAGAATGTATCAATTGATTGAAATCTCAATATACCACTCATGTAAGTTTTGCTTTTAATATTAATGAGTATGACTTTAAGGCATTTTGATTGTCTTCAATAGGGAGATCTTAAAGAGGCTGATGAGCTATTCCTATCTAGATCAAGAGGTTGAAGGGGGGATGAGTCTGCTCTTTTCGAGTCAATTATGCAGAAAAGGATTATACCACTAAGTAGTGCATATTCGTGCTTAATCAGGCACCCGAATGTCTCTCGTGGTTACTCTCAGTGAAATCAAATTATCAATTGTGAGTCTATCCGTTAAATCTTTGATATTTATTTACTTCCTTAGTTTTTCATTATTGTTTGTTCTCTGTGTTGTATGTTGTTAATGTGGGACAGTGGGAGCAAAAAGTACTCTATTGTTTTCGAGTCAACTATGTAGAAACACTACAACAAAAATGATCATTAGCGGCAACTAATTCTTAATTGCCGCTAAATATGTATTTTTAGCGGCAAATGTCACTCTTTGTATATGTCCCTAAAGCCTTTAGCGACATTGGTTCTAATGACACTTAACTAATGCCAGTAAAGGCTTTAGCACTCTTTATTAATGTCAATGTTTAATGCCGCTAAAAATCGTTTTTGTTATAGTGAAAGGGATTAATTATACCATCCAGAGGTACAAATCTTGTGTTCAATCAAGTGCCAGAATAACTATCAGAGAAATCATGATCTTATCAACTGCGAGTTAGTATACTTGGCCAAATCCTGTGCTAAATCTTTGACATGCATTTTCTTCCTTATGGTTTTCATTATTTACAAGTCTAAAGAACTATATTCTCATAATACAGACCACTAATGGTGTAGTGCAATAAAATTAAACTCAGCTGAATCTCATCAATGGAGGCTCGAACGGCTATCACCAGCCTAAATTATTATCACCAAATCAGACTAAAGCTTCAACAATGGTGGATTTCAAAGCTTTCCCACCAAAAGTTTTTCAATTCCGTATTCAAATTCTGACTTCAAAAGACCACACCAAATCAACTTCCAAATTCGTTTTCAGATGTTCCACATTAGAGTCTCTCGACTCTCGAAATGCTACCAACACAAAGCTTCTCAAGTTTCTACTTGTTTACTTTTTAAGGTAAAGTTATTTAGCTATTCATACATTCAACATTTGAGAGTGTTTGTATTTTCTTTTATAAGTATAAGTTTTTTCTAACACAAAGGTGATTAGTTTTCCTAAATTGAACATCCATAATTCATGTAATATGATATTGGTACAATTTCTTAGCCTAAATCCTGCTCTCTTACTTTTCTTATCTTCTTGCATAAAGGTGATACATAATTTTTATATACATGGGTGTGTAAAGAACTCTAAATACATAATGTTGAGTCTTGATCTTATAATATTTAAAATTTTACAAGCAACTTATTTGATACAACATTATATACACTTATACTACTTGTTGTGTGGAGTTACTTAAATCTTTTTGTCTATGATATGTAAAATTCAAATTAGAAAAATACTTATTGCTTTTAACCTCCTCTGACATAAAAGACAAGTAGTATGTATATAAAATGTTTCTTTTCTGTCCACAGTGATAAATCAGTCAGATATGTTGTATATGATGTGTATTTGTTTGCTTTGGCAGTGTCTAGAAGTGGCATAATTACCATTTGAAATGTGTGATTGAACATATGTTGGTCCTCTTCATATTGCCATCTTATCTTAGTACCAGTTATATCAAGAAATCTGATGATGATAAAATGAAGTTGTAGGAAGGATTAACTTTTTTTTTTTTTTTCCGATGACAATAGGAAGGATTAACTTTTTGCAACATTTAGTTTGGGACATGCATTCAAGCAGTTTTATTCTCTTTATTCATAAGTTTTCCTTATATGCGACTCTTTCCTAATTTTTATTTATGTACTTTTTGCACTTCTATTGCAGGTAACTCCTTTTACCAACAGAGATTTACATCTTTATCAGGTAAGTGCTTTTTTCACTGTTGTTGCCTTCTTAGGGACAGGGGTGGACAACATAAAGTCCACCAGGTGCTTGAGCACCCATTAATCTTGTATTGGACTATATATATCTATGTAGAAATTAAACAAGCTCATGGTGGGTGCTTAAGGTAGTTTTAGTGTTGCTGAGCTTGAGTTCGATCTCACTCTCAACATTTTTTTTATATATATTTTTGAACTCCTTTAGTGAAAATTTTCTCCGCCATTACTAAGCTAAGAGAGCACCACAACTTTAAAATCCTGAATCCGCCACTGCTTAGGGAGCTATTGCTTCGAGTTACATGGCATTCACTGTGTCAATAAAAAATGACTTTGGGGAATAGATGTTCACCGTTGTTGCCTTCTTAAGGGGATATTGGTTTGAGTTAAATGGCATTCAACATGTTAAATAAAAAAAAAACTTTGGAAAATAGATGATCCATTTGGCACTCAGGATGAATTTTTACAACTTGCAAGAAGACTGAGCATCTCCACAACTGTTGGTCTGTCTCATCATGTTGCTATCATCAGATCAAGTAAAGTTCGAATATAACAGATGAAATAAGCTTATGTACTAACTACATGTCTTCATTTTCCTCGTTCTTCCTCTCAGCTGAAAAATCATATCATGCGGATAGAATTCTTTGGAGGTACATTCAGATACATAGGAGCACCTTAGACATGATGTAAGATTTGATAATATATATTATTTTAATGGTACATGTCAGATAATTCAATCTTACTACACATCTTAATATTGTTACAGATTCTTTCCTTCAAGAACTTAATAACCGTGAGACTGATTCTTATTAACGACCTTAGTTCCCCATTTATTCCTGGAGCTTTTTGCATATTGTACTTGCATTTTTAAAAATATATTTTTCTAATAATCTTGTACGTTATTAGGTTGCTACTACTCAAGTTGGGTTCTAGGGGATGAGAGTTTGATTTCCAACGAGCTCTTAAAAGGCACCATTAAATTTCACATTATTGTATCAACTATTTCTAATATTTGAAATGTCAAACTTTTTTGTATCCTATGAGCTTGTCGTAACTCATTTGTACTCAATTAAGTACATAATATATTGTGCTATTAGATAACTTTTGGTCGCAATGCTTGGATTAAGAGCTATTGGTGCATCTTAAGTTTAGATATTGTTTCCAGTGTTTCACGCGTTTGTTTTTGCCGTACAACTTTTTATTGACATAGTAGAGCTACTAAGAAACTGAATTCACCATTAGATCTCCCACATGTCATGATACGGTGTTGGGTCTGTGCTTAGCACGGACTTAGACCTATCTAGTTACATTAAGAATTAAGATTAAGATTATAGGTATAATCTATTGCTTCTTATTCTAATCACGTATGCTTACCCATTATAAAATAAACATGATTTTTATATGATTCATAATTTTATTATCTGATGCCTTAACATTTTCAGTTTATAAAACACGAAGAAAACATATGGAAACATTTTGGTTAATGAATATTGTTTATTTGTCATTTTCTTTTAATTTGTTTTTCTTTTCTTAGTCGAATAAATTTTGTTATGCTTATATGTTTTGCAAAATAAATTTTGTTATGCTTATATGTTTTGCACCGTTCATTTCATTCACTAAGCATGTACATCTCCAAAAAGGATTTATGTTTTAATTTTCCATTTTAGAAGAAAATTATGCTTCTATTTGCTATTATTATTATATTAATTGTTACTCTAATCTTTGAGATTAATTTCATTTTTTTGGAGTAGACGGCAGAAAACAATTTCTTTTAGCTTGACAAATAAATAAATTGAGAGAGGCATATATTTGTCTCTGGTAAGCAGTGACGCGAATGATGACGGTGGACTCAAGTCCCGTCGCATCAAAAGGATAAGACATCAGATTAAAGTCCGTAGGCACACAGTAAAAAATATTTGAGGATGAAACGGTAGATTCAAGTTCTATCGCACCAAGAGCATTAGACATGAATTTGAGTTTTGATGCACCATGATTGGGTTCAAATCTCATACAATGATGGCGTAACACGCCTTATATGGGTAAGACATTGAGTTTGAGTCAATGCATCAGAGTGATGATAAAATGATGACTAAGGCAAAATGATATATTTTTTTATGAAAAGTCTTGAAATTCATCTCATTCAATTTGCTCCATTCCCTAAAGTGAATGTGGTAGCAGTAAATGATAAGTTAGAAATATGCCAAGTTGCTCTATTCTATAGTACAAATATGGTAGCAGTTAATAATAAGTCTGAAAGACGACATGTGATTAAATATATGAATAGGGACGTGAAGTGATAAATTATAATAGTCATCATTGTGGTAATTATAAAAAGGAAGAATAATATGAGTTCTTCAAATAGTCCTTCAAACTATGAAAAATAATTTTATCATCAAAACGGTATGAAAGGTCATTGGACATGCGGTTGTCATGCGACCTTATTTGATAAGTTTATAAATCCTCTATCAAAATAAAAGAATATAAAATGGTGGTGCACTTTATCTTTCAAAGTGATGTTAAGGTGGATCATGTAAATATGCCATATATAAAGGTATAACATGTATAAATGGTTATGGTCAACTCATGAAGAGATTGTTACTTGTAATAAGCATGTGAATGTTTGCCTATTCTTGAAAGTAAATATGGAAAAATATGAATAAGAATATACTCAAGTACGGTTGGATATATGTCACAACTCACCTCTACGAGAGGTTTGAGAGAAATAAATAAATTTTATTTGACATGAACGGTCAATGATTGTGTACGTTTATACGTCATGAATATTATGGTATATTTGTTATGAACTACCGAAAGGGCAAAAAGAAAGAAGTAATTCTTGCATATAAAGATTGTGACCATGACCAAATATATTGTGTGACAATACAAATTTATCATTGATTGTGTACCAATAGTACAACAAAAGTAAAGCAAGAAACATGTCTTGCTCGTAATAATTTTGACCATGACAATAATAATATAATTTCTCCTTGAGAAGATGTTCACCATATAGATTGTGTCATGAACTATGTGATAGTACACAAAATTAATTACAAGCTCTAACGAATTGTATTATTATCAGAGGAATAAACTGGGGTTGTAGTAAGTCTCAAAAGAAATTCTTTAAGTTTCGGATGGATTGAAAAGAAATATTGAGACTAAAAATTATGAAAAGATTTAATATCTTTCAACTACAACCGAAGCAGTTTATAAATATTTATGTAAAAGATTACCCATTTTTTTCTCTTATTTGTTGCACACAAATATGGGCATGCTAATGGAATCACATGCAAAAGTAAATTATAAGTGTACTGAAATAAAGATTAGTTTGAATGACCGCTTGACCATTCTGATTTAAATGTGATGCAAATGTAATTGAGAATTCAGGTGGCTTATATGATGAAGAAATAAAATATTCTTCAAGAATTCTTTGTGTTGATTATTTTCTTGATAAAATGATCATTGTAACAGCTAAGGTTGGGATTGAAATCCCTTAAATTTTGGAACATATAAAAAGGTGAA
Organism: Solanum sitiens; assembly: GCA_016801875.1. Taxonomy (NCBI): domain Eukaryota; kingdom Viridiplantae; phylum Streptophyta; class Magnoliopsida; order Solanales; family Solanaceae; genus Solanum; species Solanum sitiens. The sequence goes on along the minus strand of JABWTJ010000014.1, from coordinate 3,770,357 downwards.
TGTGGGCTCATTTACCTGCCATGTGGATCATTTGCAACTATATGATAGATGCATCTGGGCGATGATCACGTGTGCTTTGTTGTCAACTTACCAATTGGTGTTTGTAAGGTTGTTTGTTCGAATTATTAAATTAAGAGGACAGTTCCAAACTATGAAATTATATTGATAATGCTAGTTGATTTAGCAAAAATTGTATGCCTCCAATTATAGCTAAATTATGGTTATGAGAACAAAACTCCCAAATAAGATTTGACATGAGATATTTTTATTTAACATTTAGCAACACATGTATGCATCAATCCTACAAGGTTTTTCCATTAAAATTGATTCAGGGTCAGGAATCAAATAATTTTCATCTAAAATGTTGAATGTGTGGTTATGATTTTAATTGCTCCACTCCGCACAAATATGAATTCCCAAATAAGGTTGGGAGGAATGTTAGATTTTCTAACATTAGGGGGATAGATGATTGACATCTGAAAATTATGTTGTGAGGTTAATTATGAATTATCTAAATTCTCAAATATATGAATTTGATGTTCAAGTGATAATTCATTTGCATAATGTTGCAAATCTATTGCCAGATGAATTTACTGACCATATGTTATAATTCAGCTGCAAATGCTCCAATGAGAAGTCCTTGAAGGACAAAGTCTATGATACGCCTGAAGCGTAATAGACCAATCGATTTCAAATGTAAAATTCCTTGAAGAATGAGAGGAGCAAATGATCAATATGGTCATGATAATGATGCAAATGCTATAAAAGAACACATTGACATAACACTTCATAAAATCTTGGAAAAGATTTAGATTCCTAAAAATGATGAAAAAAATGAAGAGATCTCGATAAGTTATGTCATATTGAAATCGATATCAAATAACTGTCGGAGGTATCTTTGATATGAGGTAGCGCTCAATAAAATAAATTATGACGAGGATCTTGAATTTAAATATGTCATAGAGTGTGGACAGATAAATGATTGGCCAAGTAAAATGCATAATTCAAGTATATTTTGTTTCACTTAGAGAAGTGATTTTTTGGATTGATAGTCCATAAATTATGGTATAAAGTCAGTGGGGTACAAATAAATTATTATGCGATGGTATAATCGTAAGATATCAAGTACGGCTTGTGCCTTGGGGCATATATTTATCGCAAAAATTCTGACATTATTGGAGATATTTTCTTCTATGGTGGATGCAATGAGATTTGTTTTGATCTGACAATATATGAAAACTTGAATGCATATAATGGATAAGTATCATGTCTAGCTAGACAATAATGAAGGTTATATAAAAATACTTGAAGTAATCGAGGTTCCTGAAACGTATAAAAATTTGAAAGGATTTTTTTCAATAAAGCTTCAAGAACCCTTAAATGGATTGAAATAGTGAAGGAAGAAAAGGGTACAAAAGAATAACCTTAATTGCCCTTGCATTTTTATGAAAAGATCAGAATGTGAATTTGTTATGATAGTTGTGTATGTTGATGACTTGAATGATTAGTACCCTTAAAGAGATTTCAAAAGTTGTTGAGTGTTTGAAGAGGTGAAAAGGTCTTGGTAAGACAAAATTTTGTCTTGACCTACAAATTGATAATTTGACAAATGAAATATTTGCCCATCAATCAACATACACAGAAAAGTTTTGATACGATTTGATATGGATAAATTACATTCATTGAGTACCCCAACGATTATGAGATCGCTTGATATAAATGATGATTCAGTTTGATCTCTAAAGAAGGATGGAAAGCTTCTTGATGATAAAACATCATATCTCAGTGCAATCAGGGCACTAGTGCATTTTGCCAACAATACTCGACCAGATATTTGTTTTGCAGTAAATTTATCGGCAAGATTCAATGTCTCTCCAACAAAAGAACATTGAAATGGTGTTGAGAACATGCTTGAATATCCTCAAAGGATCATAGTTATGAGTTTATTCTATTTCGAGGAATCAAAGATAGAATTGATTGGTTACGCCAATGCAAAATATTTATCTGATTTGCATAAAGCTCGATCTCAAGCACGTTACTTGTTTGCATGTGGAGACACAATAATATCTTGGCGATCACTGAAGCAAATATTGGTAATCACTTCTTCAAATCATGTAGAAATAAAAGTCCTCCATGAAGCCAGTCGAGAGTGCGTATGGTTGAGATCAATGACACACCATATTACATAAAAATGTGATTTTTCTTTGAAAAGTAATATATCAATCACAATGTACAAAGATAATCAACTGCAAATGAATGTGTCCACAAGATGATTATTGTTGTGAACAAGCTGAATGAGCAATTTACTTTCAACAACGAGGTCATAACGAATCGAATGATATTCAATAATGTATTCATCTAAGCTCAAAGTCTCGTCATATTCATCAAATCATAAAATTATATATTAGGATGAGTTCAATGATGCAACATCTTCATGAATGCGATTTGATAACAAAAACATTGTTAATATCAATATTTAAGAAGTCAGTGTACAAGATTTTAGACATCATCACAAGAAATTAAGTGATGTTTTAATCAGGGGAGTATAATACGTGTTGCACTCTTTTTTCCTTGACCGAGGTTTTGTACTGCAGGATTTTTCTGGCAAGGTTTTTAATGAGGCAACAAATAATGCGTATCAAAAGATATATGTACTCTTTTTTCTTCACTAGAATTTTTTCCCACTGATTTTTTGTAGTAAGGTTTTAACGAGGCACATAATCTATGGACATTCAAGGGGGAGTGTTATAAATTCATTGTATTGTTTGGATTGTCCATTAAGTCTATCCAAGAATTAATTCAATTCATGTATGAATGCTTCCAAGGTGATAAGAACATTAAGGGATAAACATGTATCTACTAGTTGGATGACTTTCGGGAGTGATATCTCAACACTATAAATAGAGATATCACTCACCATTTGAAGGATACACTTGATTTAGAAGAAAAGTTCTCTCTTCTATCTACATTTCTTTCCTTCTTCTCTTTACATTTATATTGTACTGTGCTTAAATTTTATAGCAATTATCATAATCTCTAAATAATTAATAGTCATATTCTTGGCATTATTTGTTATTCATATCTATAAATAAAAGCATTGTAAGACTCTAGACAAATGATCACATTAGTCTTTTAAATTGTTATGTTAAGGATACTTATTTATTCATCCTTTAAGTTGACTCGAAGAATAAAACTATTGAATGGTGATCAACTTGTGGAAATGAATGTCGACAAGAGTTGAAAGATAGTGTATTGATTTTGTATTTTTTAACTTTATTTTTTAATGATTAGGATGGAAAGCGGGATAAAAATAATGTTGCGTTCATTTTTTTATAGTTCTTTTTATGATTTTTTTTTATTTTATACAAAAAATATTATTGTTGTAAATTTAATTATATTTTTATGGTTCATAAGAGCAACTTATGACTTTGTTGGAAGTCATCTAACTACTGCCAAAATATTTTTCTCTATGAGAACAATTAAATATTTGGTTAATATATAATAACATCTTATCGTTTTTATAACCGCGCAAAGTACGGATGAGTTCACTAGTTATCTATATCACTAAACAATAGTATCTAATTAACTAACACTCAATCTATTTTGAGTTTAAAATTTTAATCAACCCAAATATCTATATCACTATAACGTTTCTCAATTTTCATGTTGAAAAATAATTTAAGTTCATAAGAGACAGTAATTTTCAATTTAAATCTAAAATATTAACATTAAAGTTAGAAATTTACTGTAGTTAATATAACTTTCAAGTTTGAAAATCTGAAACTATAAATAATTGTTTTAAGGCACGTGATAAATTAATCAAAATTTAGTTGATAATGTTATCATATTAAGTAGTTAATAACGTAGTAATAAATAAAAGTACAGTATATTGTACAAGTTATTAATTGATCATGTGATTTATTTATTTAATTTTATGGAGATTTAAATATATTGTGTTTTAGAAATCGATGACATAAGAATTTTTTATTATAGAATGAGAGATGATATATTGAAATAAGTTATATTACTATATATATAATTAATAATTATATTATCCGCGCAACGCGCGGACATACATACTAATTTATTTTTAAAGAAAATAAAGTATTTATTAAATGAGTTATATTTATAATAATGTGCATTCATACGAAGAAATTAATATAAAGAAGGATTAATTTATCAAATCATAATTAATTTATATTTAATTAATTAGGTTTAAAGAATGGTTAAAAAGTCTAAATTAAGAGAAGTAAGTATAATATTAAAAATCTTTAGGAAAATTTTGAAATTATCCCAATTTTTTTATTATGACATGGTTAGTAATTTATTTAATTAAAATTCTGTCATGGTTATAAATTATATAATTGGAAATATCGCTACTCTATGTAGGTAGATATTGTTAGAAAGATAGGTTATTACTAATTCTATTCATTAGGGATGAATAGTTACGTTGGTGAAAGCTATTACACTCCAAATTTATTTTAAAAATAATATTACCACTCTAATTAGAGAAAATACATAAAAATCTCCCCTATACTTGACAACATAACTTACTTTAGTACTTAAATTATACGGATGTTTAAATACCTTCTTAACATCATTGAAGTGAATTAAACACAACCCTAAAAATAGATTACCACTCTCACCTACTACATCATAGTAATGTAAACACCACGTCACAACCATGTAAGCAATCACAACATTAATTTTCAATTTTTTGTTTTTGCTTATTCAACATTTTTCTTAAACATCTTCTTAAAATCATTACACTAATCAACTAATCAAAAATATATTTTAAAATTAAAATTGGTCCATCTTCTTCCACCCCTTCTCTTTTATACCCCTCCCCCCTTCTTCTTTCTTGATTTTCACCATTTTTAAATTTCACTATCTTTTCTTTTGTCGAATTTTCAGCCTTCAATAGTCGTTTTCTTCTTCAACATTCATCAGATTTTTTAAAAAAAAATAGCATACTTACTTTTTCTTCTTCAAACCCTCTTTCTCTCCCACAAATTACAGCTTAGAGAATAATATATTTTGAAAGTTATTTTAACATCTCGTAGCTTGAATTAACTAAGAATAAGCTAAGAAACCAAGAGAAATCAATTTTGGGAATAAGTAGGGAAATCAGGAAAATTTCCAACTTTCAAAAGTAAGTTTTGATCATTTTCTAACGGTCATAACTTCTAACTCAGGGGGAGTTTGGATGAGTTCTTTATATGGTTGGAAAGCCCTATGAAAAATCTTTCCAACTCCACCGAGTTTGCGAAAATCCAATGTCGTATAAGGGAGATATACCTTTCGGAAGTTGGATTGTTGAGCTGAGGAAAATTCCAATCCGGATTTTAGTAAGGGTAAAGTTGTATTTTCACCCTAGTACTTCCCAATTCGTTTTAAGGTTATATTAGGGGTAAAACCAAGTCCCAAATCAGTTTTAGAAAAACTTAGAACTCTTAGGGCTTGGGAGAAAAGAGAAAAGAAGAGGAAGATCAAGAATTGTCCAAGAAACGCCAAGATCTTTGCGTGAATTTCGTCAGGGGTGATCCCTATCGAGGTATGTGAGATCATTCGGTCTTGGGTCCTTTCACCCACACCCCAATTTGATTCAATACATCCAACTAGAGTTTATTTGAATGAAAATCTTAAAGTTCTTGATGAAAAGTTCTGAAGTTCTTGTTGGTTGAATTGTAGTTGATCTCTAGAAGATTTGATTCATGTTTCCGGACTGTTTTTGGGTCTAATCTATTGGGTAATGAAGTATTTAGAGATCCTAAGTGATTGAGGTTGGATCCATGGGAGTTTAAAAGAGTTAGAATTGAAAATCGGAGAAGAAAAGTCGGAAATCGCTTCTGACAAGCCCTGGGGCGCCGCGCCTGCCAGATCCCCTCAGGGAAGCCTCTGTCTGACACGCCCTGGTGCGTAGCGCCTCTCAGAGTCCCCCAGACCAGGGTCTGTCCGACAGGCCCTGGTGCCCCGCGCCTCTCAGAGCGCCAAGACCCCCTGGAGACCCCGTTCATTCCCTATCTTTTCGTACTAGTTCCTAAGTGATGTACCTATCATTCCTAGTTGATTCCAACACTCTAAAGTACATCTAAACATCATGAAATCATCCATAAATATGATATCATTATCCTTGAATCCATAATCCAATTCAAGGGAAGCTAATATCAAAGTCAAAGAAGTTAAGAGTCAAGTTTAGAAGTCAAGAAGCAAGTCAAAGTGAGTTCTTAAAGTTTTCAAAGATTCTTATACAATCATTTTAACTTTGATTTAAGTCTCAAGTTACATGTCGAGCAAAGAGAAAAGAGTTGAGTTAAATTCTCAAAGGCTATAAGGGAACTAAGTATTCCCTAAGAGTTAAGTTTGAAGTTAAGTAAAGAGCAAGAGTTGAGTTCATTTCTCAAAGGCTATAAGGGAATTAAGTATTCCCTAAAGATTTATAAATGTTTCCCATTTAAGTTAAAAGGAAACTAAGAGTTCCAAAAGAGTTTTGAACTAAAAGGGGAACATTGATCCAAAAAGGAGCATTTTAAAAGCTAAAGGGTTCGGTAAATTATCTCAACCCAAAGGAAGAAAGTTTTATTAAAAGTATGAGCTAAAGTATATTTTGGGAGTAGTATTAAGTACCGATGTGGGGATGAGAGTTAATATTTACTCAAGTCTCCATGTAAACCATGAAGCCATCATGGGAATTGACGGGTCATTCTTTTTAGATGATCATGTAAGGTAATCTAGTGGATCCACTAAGCTAAGTAAGGTCTTATATCGATGGCAAGGTATAGGACAGTTCTGGCAGCGTGGGCAAGACGTTATATCACCACTTAGGCTCATAGTGGTGGTTGTCTGTTAGAGAAACTCCCAAAAAATTATATTACTTTCATAAATAAATAAAGTTCAGTTTATTATTGTTGTATTTTTAATGAACTAAGTGTTTTATTTATATATATATTGCATATGTCTTTATTGCTTTATATTGAGTTATTATCTTGTGAGTCAAGCAGAGCTAAGGTAAGTTCATCCTTAATCCATTTCAAGCTTTATAGATGTTTAGCATTCCAAATCGCATACTCGTACATTCAATGTACTGATGCCAGTTGGCCTGCATCGTTTTATGATGGAGACCCAGGTAACCAGGATCAGCACGCACCGCTTCGTTGAACCTGCTTGAGCTCCAGAGTCAATGGTGAGCCTCCTTGCATTCTGGAGGACATCCTTTTCATTTGCTTTACTAGTTTAGTTCATTAGGATGTTATGGGGTCTGTAACATCCATCTCAGTCAATTTAGAGGCTTCATAGACAATGTACTAGTTCAGTTTTGGAGTCTCCTTTATCTTATACTTCGTATGTTACAATATTGAGACTTAAGTGCCATTTTGGCCAAGACAAGTTATTAAGTTATTTTTTGAGAATGCCTATAATTCTTTATCTGAGTTTAGTATAGTCTTCCGCTGATTTAAGTAAGTCAGGCCAAGGGTTCGCTCAAGGCTAACAATGGTCGTTGGGTGCCGGCCACGTCCAGGGTGTAGGCTCCGGGCGCGACAGTTATTTTTTCTTAACAACTCAAATAAAAAATGAAGATTGCGTAAAAAAGTTAATGTACCCATATTTTTTGCATCACAACCAATAGAATTCAAAGTGGATTTCTTAAAATTCAAGAAAATTTACATTAAATAATATGAATTGGGTATTGAGTTTTGTGACTAGTGAAGGGCGGGTGAGGTGAGGATTTAAGATGAAGGAAAATTTTTAATATGGAAGAAGAAAGCTAGAACAAGTGTTTCATTGAGAAAGAAGACATTTGAGAAGACAACAAAATAAAGAGAGAACAAAAAGATTAAATATTTTTTTAAAAAAATTGAACCCACAAATTTTATTTTTTTTCTAAACAAAAAAATTCACATTTTTCAAACTTTAACTTATTAAAAAAAGTTAAAAATTATTAGTTATATATTGACCAACAAAATATGTCATGTGTATGATTTTACATTTCAGTTTTTCTTTTTATTATTTCACGCGCTTTGAGGAGAGTGAATACACTCACTTTGACACGTCAGCTCTTAGGGTGAAATTTAATCAGTATAAAATTGTTAAGAAGTATTTAAAACGTCCGTATAATTAAAGTACTAAAGTAAATTTTGCTGCCAAATTTAGAAGAGATTTTATGTATTTTCTCTCTAATTATAAATAATTAATATTCTACACCATGCACATGTATAGTATGCCCTTTCCTGTTTCATTTCCCCCTCTATGTAATATTATTTTTTATTTCATATGTGTTATAAAACATAAGAACTAAAGAACAATGACAAGATGAAGAGAAGAAGAATATAAGACAATAGAAGAACAATATATACTAACTTTCTTTCTTTCAAGTGTATCAACATTATTCTCAACACCACTATTTATAGTATTACATTGAGGAATACCAAAGGGTGTCATAAACATTACATTAAACCTTGAGAATTACTACCCATTATGGAGGAAATAAAGTTAGGAGTTATGGTCATCCATTAATCGACAAAAATGATTTACAACACTCCCCCTTGGATGACCATTGATAGATAATATGCCTCGTTAAAACCTTACTAAGAAAAAACCCTGTGGGAAAAAAAATCTTAGTGAAGGACAAAAGAGTACACATATCTTGTTATACGCTTTATTTGCTTCCTCGTTAAAAAATATGCCAGGAAAACCCATTGGGATAAAACCTAGGCTAAGGGAAAAAGAGTGTAGCGCGTAGTTTACTCCCCCTGTTACAAACATCATTTAATTTCTTGGAGACAACGCATTCCAATCTTGGATACCAACTTTTCAAATGTTAAGGTTGGTAATGCTTTAGTGAACAGATCCGCCAAATTATCAACTGAGCGTATTTGTTGAACATTTATTTCACCTTTCTTCTCAAGATCATGAGTGAAAAAGAATTTTGGTGAAATGTGTTTTGTTCTATCTCCTTTAATGTATCCTCCCTTTAGTTGAGCTATACATGCAGCATTGTCTTCGTACAATGTAGTTGGAATATCCTTTTTTAAAGGAAAATCACACATTTCTTGAATATGTTGAGTTATGGATCTCAACCAAACACACTCCCGACTTGCTTCATGGATGGCTATTATTTCTGCATGATTTGAAGAAGTAGCAGCTAATGTTTGCTTCATTGAACGCCAAGATATAGTTGTGCCTCCATATGCAAATAAATAACCTGTCTGAGATCGAGCTTTATGTGGATTAGACAAATATCCAGCATCTGCATAACCAATCATTTCTGACTTGGATTCATTAGAATAAAACAATCTCATATCAATGGTTCCTTAAGATATCTGAGTACATGTTTGACTCCATTCTAATGTCTCTTTGTAGGGGCCGAGCTGAATCTTGCCAATAAACTTACTGCAAAATAAATATCTGGTCGAGTATTATTAGCAAGATACATAAGTGCCCCAATAGCACTAAGATATGGAGTTTCTTCACCAAGAAGCTCTTCATCATTTTCTTGAGGTCTGAATGGATCTTTATGTATGTCAAGCGATCTCACAACCATCGGGGTACTCAATGGATGTGATTTATCCATGTAAAATCGCTTTAAATTTTTTCTGTGTATGTTGATTGATGGACAAACATTCCATTTTTCAAATGCTCAATCTGTAATCCAAGACAAAATTTTGTCTTACCAAGATCTTTCATTTCAAATTTTTTTGTTAAACACTCAACAACTTTTGAAAGCTCATTAGGAGTGCCAATGATATTTAAATCATCAACATACACAGCTATTATAACAAAATCAGATCCAGACCTTTTTATAAAAACACAAGGGCAAATAGGGTCATTTTTGTACCCTTCCTTTAGCAAAAATTGGCTAAGACGATTGTACCACATCCGTCCTGATTGTTTTAATCCATATAAGAATTTTTGAAGCCTTATCTAATAACTTTCTTGCGAATTTTTATATGCTTCAGGTACATTGAACGCTTCAGGAACTTTCATAAAAATATTGTGGTCCAATGAGCCATATAAATAGGCTGTGACAACATCCATTAGACGCATTTCAAGCTTTTTATGAACTGCCAGATTTATTAGATACCTGAAGGTAATTGCATCTACTACTGGAGAATATGTCTCCATATAATCAATACCAGGCCTTTGCGAAAAATCTTGTGCCACAAGTCGTGCTTTATATCTTATGACTTCACCTTTTTCATTTCGTTTTCGCACAAAAACCCATTTGTACCCCACTGGCTTGACACCTTCAGGTGTTCGGACTATTGGCCCAAAAACTTTACGTTTTTCAAGTGAAGTCAATTCTGCTTGAATTGCCTCTTTCCATTTTTGCCAATCATTTCTCTGTCTACATTCATTGACAGATTTTGGTTCAAAATCCTCACCTTGTTGCATTATTTCAACGGCAACATTATAGGCAAAAATATTGTTCACCACAATATTATTTCGATTCCACCTTTTTCTCGTCGATACATAACTTATTGAGATTTCTTCGTTCTCATTATTTTTCAATTGTTTGAACCTTCTTAGTGGTCTTGTCGTTTGTTATGTCCCGGAGCTCTTCTTGAGCAATTTCCTCCACAATATGATCTTCATGATCATTTGTTCCTTTTTTTTTCGAGGATTTTTATCCTTTTAACCAATTGGCCTACCATGTTTTAAACGTGATTTAGACTCATTTGCTTTAACGACTTGTCCTATTGGGACATCAACTCGAACTGAAGCATTTGCAGCTGGAACATAAGATTTAGTAACCCTTTGAAGGTTAGTAAATGCATCTGGCAGTTGATTTGCAACATTTTGCAAATAAATCATCTTTTTAACCTCTTGCTCACATTGATTTGTTCGAGGATCCAAATGATATAGAGATAATGAATTCCAATCTATCTCTTTCTCCAACTGTTTATGTTCTCCCCCTCATGTTGGGTATATTGATTCATCAAAATGACAATCAGCAAACATTGCCGTAAATATATCTCCTGTCATAGGTTCCAAATATTTAATAATAGAAGGTGATTCATACCCAACATACACTCCAACCTTCTTTGGGAATCCATCTTTGTGCGTAGCGGTGGGGCAATTGGAACGTATACCGCGCACCCAAAAATTCTAAGATGGGAAATATTTGGCTCATGACCAAAATCCAACTGTAATGGAGAGAATTCATGATAACTAGTTGGCCTTATTCACACCAATGCTGCTGCATGCAAAATAGCATGTCCCCATATTGAAACAGGCAACTTTGTCCTCATTAACAATGGTCTAGCTATCAATTGGAGACGCTTAATCAAAGATTCTGCTAGACCATTTTGAGTATGAACATGAGCAACTGGATGCTTAATTGTTATCCCCGTGGACAAACAATAATCATTAAAGGCCTGCGATGTAAACTCACCAGCATTATCAAGACGAATTGTCTTTATTGCATAATCTGGAAATTGTGCTCTTAATCTTATTATTTGAGCTAACAACCTCGCAAAAGCCATATTGCGAGTTGATAATAAGCACACATGTGACCATCTTGTTGATGCATCTATCAAGACCATATAATATTTAAATGGCACACATGGAGGGTGAATTGGCCCACATATATCACCCTGTATACGTTCCAGAAATGCAGGGGATTCAATCCCAACCTTAGTTGCTGATGGTTTAATAACCAACTTTCGTTGAGAACAAGCAGCACAAGAGAATCCCTTTGATTGAAGATTCTGATTCTTCAAAGTATGCCCATGTGAATTCTCAATAATTTTACGCATCATATTATAACCGGGATGGCCCAACCAGTCATGCCAAATGATAAAATCATTAGAATTAGTAAATTCTTTGTTTACTATGGCATGTGATTCAACCATATTAATATTTGTATGGTACAATCCAGAAGAAAATGCGGGTAATTTTTCATGCACATATTTTTGCCCCAATTTTATTGTAGTAATATAAAGGTATTCAATATTTTCTTCATTGGCAGTCTCAACATGATAGCCATTTTGGCGAATAACCTTGAAACTTAATAAGTTTCTTTGAGACTTACTACAATACAATGCATTTTCAATATTTAATATCGTTCCCCCAGGTAGTAGTAAGGCCGCTCTTCCAGAGCCCTCAATTAATTTTGCACTACCAGATATTGTATTAACATAAGCCTTTTTCATAATCAAATTAGAGAAATATTTCCTATCTCTTAAAATAGTGTGAGTTGTGGCACTATCAAGAAGACACATTTCTCCATTTCTCATCTTGAACCAATGGAAGATTGGGGAATTTTATTTATCTTCTTAAAATAAAAGTACATCATAAGAAATATGAAAAATCAACAACTTTGCAAGAAAATAAAATTACTTATTTTTCTTAATATAAAAACAATATAAGAAAAAACATAACAACTAAAAGCACATAAATCAAAAAACATAATTATTTTCCCCAATCAAATGATCAAACATTAGTTTTGATCTCCAAAGAAGTCTTCAACTTTCAAATGAGTAATATCATAAAGGTCATCAAAATCATCATCTTTTAAAGCCAAATTTTCTTCAATATTGTCATCATATTTTTGTGAAGGCCCTGCCTCGGCATCATTTTTACAAGTCAAGTGTGACTCCACCCGAGCATTAGAAGAAGATGCACCATTTTTATTTCCTTTTTTTTCAAAGAATCTTGATAAAGCCTAAAAAAATGCTCAGCTGCTCGGCATTCATTCTTCCAATGCCCTTTCATACCACAACGATGACAATTGCCTCTTGAAGGATTGCTTTGAGAACCCATATTGTTCTCCTTTTTGTGGCGACCACCACCACGACGATTATTATATCGTCCTCTTCCATTGCCACGTCCACGCACATTATTTTGACCTTGATTTTTATTTTGTCTTCTTTTAGACTGGTCATGTGCTTCAACCTCATTTGCTTCCGGTAACGGAGCAGTTCCCGTAGGATGGGCCTCATGATTTTTCAATAAAAGAGTATTATGTTGCTCAGCCACAAGAAGACATGAGATAAACTCAGAATACTTTTTAAATCCCCTTTCACGGTATTGCTGCTGTAATACCAAATTTGAGGCATGAAAAGTTGTGAGAGTTTTTTCTAACATGTCCTCATCTTTTATATCTTCCCCACATAATTTCAATTGGGAAGTACTTTTGTATACAACAGAATTATATTCACATATAGTTTTAAAATCCTGTAATCGTAAGTGAATCCATTCATAACGAGCCCTTGGCAATACCGTTGCCTTAAGGTGGTCATACCTTTCCTTCAAACCAGTCCACAATTCAAGTGGATCTTTCACCGTAAGGTATTCAACCTTCAATCATTCATCCAGATGATGACGAAGGAAAATCATTGCCTTCACTTTGTCTTGACTCGACGCAGCATTATCATTTGTAATAGTAGAACCAAGACCTCTAGCGTCAAGGTGAATTTCAACGTCGAGTACCCATGACAAGTAATTATTTCCAGAAATGTCAAGTGCCACGAACTCAAGCTTTGATATATTCGACATGATAACTATCATAGAAAATAATTAAATTAGAGTAAAATAGACAATGAGTAGCAAAACCTCTTTTTTTTTTCTTCATCAAAGTAAAATTAGCATGCAATCTAAATTAATATTATGCCTCACAAGTAACAAAAATAACTTTTAGTAAACTTGTTAGATGAAGTCTTTTCATTAAAAATTAATCAATAATATAGATAATTTTAACATTAGATTATGAATGGATACCTCACAAGAAATGTTGTTCAACCTTGAGACTTCCTGCTGATAACGTGTTATAAAATTTAAGAACTAAAGAACAATGACAAGATGAAGAGAAGAAGAATATAAGACAATAGAAGAACAATATATGCTAACTTTCTTTCTTTCAAGTGTATCAACATTATTCTCAACACCACTATTTATAGTATTACATTGAGGAATACCAAAGGGTGTCATAAACATTACATTAAACCTTGAGAATTACTACCCATTATGGAGGAAATAAAGTTAGGAGTTATGCTCATCCATTTGACCACCTTATCAACAACATTACTACCAATAAAGGATAAAATTAACCTAGGAGTTATGGTCATCCATTTGACCACATTATCAACAACATTACTACTCATAAAGAAGAGAATTAACTAAGGAGTTATGGTCATCCATTAATCCACAAAACTGATTTACAACAATATGATAATTTTTTGCCTTATATGTTTTTACGTACAGTATAATTTAACTTATATTGTGTGTCATATTTAAAGCAACTTTCACATATAGTAAACATAAAAATCATATTTATATATTATAATTATAGTTTGCATAATTGCGTTCCATAGAAAAAAATTTGTTTGATATGAAGCTTTTGATTTGTATAATTCTCCAGAAACATCCAATTTATACAAATTGTTCATTTTTATATAAATTCATTTATACATTCTGATTTGTATAATAGATCTATATTTATATAATTATAAGCGTATATGACGAAAATGTATGTATTTGTATTTGTATATACACTTTTCTCTCACTTTATACAAACACAAACACATTTTATACATTTTATATCGAAATATATAAAATGGATAATTGTATATCAAAAATGGCTAATTGTGTACCGAATCAGATGACAAAAAAATGAAATATTTGCCGCGAATTATAATAAAAACAAACTATAGCTATAACATTTAATTTGAATTAATAGTTTGGTAGTTTATACAATTTTCCCTATTATAAATTGTAATTTATATTTATTAAAATTATATATAGAATATTCCCTTTACAGAAAACCTACCATTATCTTTAGGAATAATTTCAGATAACTCTTTACAAGTTTGAACTCATGCCACTTACATTTAGGGGTGTTCATCGTTTGTATAACAACCGATCCAAACCGAAAAATCAAACCAAACCGATTAAATTAATCGATTTAATTTAGATTTTGATTTGGTTTGGTTTTAGATTGTTAAGAACCGATAGTATTTGATTTGGTTATGATTTTATTTGAAAAAACCCGAAGAAATAACCGAACCGAACCAACAAGTTATATACATAAATTTTATTATTATACATACATAATACTTATTTTCATAAACAATTTTAAAGATTTTATATATGTTTCATCCAAATTTATTTATAATTTACTTATGAAAAAAATGTCCAAGGTGAGAACATTTTTCTAATTGGCTTCATATATATGAGTGTCCATCGAAATTCTCTGTGGGACTGAAAATGTCATTGTCTCTTCCTTCTTATGCCAAAATAGTGAATTTTGAAGTTTTTTCCAGTAAATTCAATGACCGAAAGTTCTATAAAGGCATTCATTCTAACTATTTATTCGTTTGAATGGATTGTTGTCACATTTTTCACGTTTTGAATGATTTTTTTCTTTTATTTTTATGTATGGTTAATAACCGAATAACCGAACCTGTTAATTTTGAGTTCTGTATGCATAATTCATGGTGGATATGTCCACCATTGATGAGTTCTCTAAGCTGCGACATATTAGAAGAGAAGAGAGGATCAATGTTTTATTGAATATGAATGAATAATACGATTACAATTGATAGATAGTACTTATAGGTCCAACTAATCTTCTTCTGTAAGTTCTATTCAACTAACTTCATAATCAATTGTAACTAATTCTGTTAGCTGCATCACAATGACACTTACAAGAAATAACAGCAATAAGGAACAGGTTATTTCAATACACCCCCTCAAGCTGAAAGGTGGAAAACATCACCCCAAGCTTGGACAGAAGGAAGTGATGTTGTTCTACAACAAGACCTTTAGTAAGCAAGTCAGTCAATTGCAGGGTAGTTGACAGATGTGCAGGTTTAATCAGCCCTACCTGAAACCTTTCCTCGCAAAATGACAATCAATCTCAATGTGCTTTGTACGTTCATGAAGCATGGACTTGAGGCTATTGTATTGCGGCTTTGTTATCACAGAATATCTCTATAGGAGTAGGAACCTTGAACCAATATCTTGTAAGAACCCAATCAACCAAATGACTTCTGACACAACTGTTGCCATGCTTTTATATTCAGACTTTGCTAAGTTGCGACTAACTGTGTGTTGCTTCTTCGATTTACAAGAGATCAATGAGCCTCCAAGTTGAATAACATACCCTGTCAAAGATCTCCTAGTGTTAGGGCAGGCTGCCCAGTCTGAATTACAGTAGGCACTCAACTTCAGTTCAGAACCTTTCTTCATAAAACACCCAATCCAAGAGAGTGTTTGAGATATCTAACTATCCTGAGTGTTGCATCCCAATAAGACTTCTTGGTTTGTTGCATGAACAGACTTAGCAGTTGCACAAAAATAGATATCAGGACTTGTTATAATCAAGTAGATCAGCTTTCAACAAGTCTTTGATAAGTAGAAATATCTTTCAATAAAGGGTCTGCAATTGCATTGCTAGGTGATCATCATAGGCTACACTTGTGAGCTTGATATTGGCTTCCAATGGGGTTGAAGATGGTTTGGCTCCACTCAAACCAACATTAGAAATGACTTCTAATGCATACTTCCTTTGAGTGCGTAAGGCTCCATGCTTGGACCTCATTACTTCTATCCCTAGGAAATAAGTGAGTGGTCCTAGGTCCTTGACTTTGAACTTGCTGTGGAGATACTGTTTTGCTGCATAGATGAGGTCTTGGTTGTCTCCAGTAATAAGAAGGGCATCTTCATATATGAGAATAACTACAATGCCTAATCCTTGCTTCTAGGTAAACAATGAATGACCATAGGAGCTTTGTTTGTAATTTTCATCCAAGAGGGCTGATGTGAGTTTAATATTCTATTGTCTTGAAGCTTGTTTAAGGCCATACAAAGACTTCAAGAGCTTGCACACTCTGGTTTCCCCCTGTCTATGGAACCTGAGGGAGGTCCATATAGACAACTTCATCCAAGTCTCCTTGAAGGAAAGCATTACTCACATCCATGTGAAAAAGATCTCATTCCTTAGATGCAGCAACACTTATCACTGTCCTGACTGAAACCATCTTTGCTACTGGAGAAAAAGTCTCATGATAGTCTAAACTTTCTCTTTGAGTATAGCCTTTGGACACAAGCCTTGCTTTAAACTTGTCCACCTCACCATTAGCTTTATATTTGACCTTATAGACCCATTTAGCACCTATAGTTTTCTGACCGGCAGGTAAAGCAGTCAACTCCCAAATATAATTAGCTTCTAGAGCATCTATCTCCTGTTGCATTGCATGAACCCATCTACAATCTTGATAAGCCCTTTTGAAAAAGGTTGGTTCAGTGGGAATGGACACATTTTCTAAATACATCTGATAAGCTGGAGATAAATTATCATAAGAAACATGTTGAGAGATTGGATATGAGCACGCCCCTTTAGGCTTAATAGTAGAAACATATTCACTAAGCCATATTGGGGTCATGGTTGTGCTGATTGGTCTACTGTGATCAGAAACTGCAGAAATTGAATCAGCACCATCCTACAATGTTGTATCCTCTAGAGTGGCCACCTGCACCTCATCATGAGGGAAAATAGAATCTGGCAAGGTGTCATCTTGCATGTTTTCAACTAAGTCAGGTAAAGGCTGAGTTTGCTCTCCAACATCTAAGGAACTAGGAGCATTAAGAGGGATGCATTGATCGATAAGAGTGACATGGAACATGTTCAAATATGATGTTGCACATATCTTAAAGGGAAAATAGATTCTCTGAATCAACATCCCTATTTACAAAGAAGATTTATCCTCTAGATCATGTAATCTGTAGCCCTTTTGAGTTTTAGAATAGTCAAGCAAAACAACCTTAATTATTTGCCCTTACATCAAACTTGTCACTTCTAGGTAATTTACTAGCATAACATAAGCAACCAAACACCTTTAAGTGATCAAGAATAGGTATCTTTCTATACATTAGTTCATAGGGTGTCTTCCCATTCAAAACTGGACAAGGTAATTTGTTGATCAAGTACACTGAAGTTCTAAAACAATCACCCCAAAAACTGATAGGCACTTCACTTTGGAATTTAAGAGCTCTAGCCTTTTCTAAAATGTGCCTATATTTTCTTTCCACTATACCATTCTGCTGAGGAGTGTAGGGACAACTGCTTTGGTGAATGATGCCATGTGAGGCCAATAATTGCATGCATTGAGTGTTGAAGAATTTAGTTCCATTGTCAGACCTTATGGACTTCACATTGACACTAAAGTGAGTTTTAATCATAAAAAGAAAATTCTTCAAGACAGTATGGACATCATATTTAGAATGTAGCAAACAAATCCATGTATATTTGTTGTAGTCATCAACAATAGTGACAAAGTAGTATTTCTTATCATATGTAGGCTTTCTATAGGCCCCCACAAGTCTACATGAATGAAGTTGAAACAAGAAAGTGTCTTACTAGAACCAGTAGGAAAGTTAGATCTATGATGTTTAACAAGAAGACATATTTGACATTTATCTTGTATATTATTGCTAACATATTTGGAAATAGAAGGAATGTGATGCATCACATTTGAGGAAGGATGTCCCAATCTAAGATGCCAAAGAACACCTTCCGCTTGGTGTTTGAAACTGACAGCACTTGTAGTAGGAGTGACTTATTCCTTTAAGAGATATGACCCATCCTTTTCTCTACCGATCCCAAAGACTTTGCCATTGTAGAGTCCCTTAAAGACACAAAAATCAAGAAAGAATAGAGCAACATATGACAAGTCCTTAGTTATTTTAGACACTGAGAGGAGGTCGAATTTTAAATCAGGAACATGTAGAACATTCTGTATTTTTTATGTTCCAAAATAGTAGAATTCCCTGCACCTGTGATTTGACATCTCTCACCAGTGGGCACCTGAACTTTGTCAGTAATATGGTTGTCTAGTTTCATAATGTTAAACAGCAGATCATTACAAGGTGTAGTATGAGAGGCTCCAGAATCAATAATCTACTCATATGCAAAAATATTTGACAATGAAGAATGTATACCTGTCATGTTAGACACACATTCACTACTGAAGTTTTTGTGATCCTGCTTCTCAAGCAATTCCTGATATTTTTGTTCAGTTAGAAAGTAACTTGATCCTGAACTTGAAGAGGAATCATATGGACCAGTTCTTTGTGGAACTCCTGAATTGGTACTGGTGCTAGTGTTGATTGTTGGTTTGCCCTGACTAGATTGTGCTTGTTGATTTTGTTGTGAAGCTTTTCTCTTGCTTACGAAGTCAGAAGGGTAGTCGAATACCCTGTAGCAATTATCCTTTAGATGACGTTTGTATCCACAATGTATACAGGGTATTCCAACTCTTCCTGAACCTCCATAGCCTCTCCCATCTCCTCCAGACCCTCCAGGACCTCATTTTTTTTCTAGATCTATAACCTTGAGTCCTTTCTGTCATCTTAGTCAAAGGATCCTTCTGAGCATCAACCACTCCTAATGATCTTTGGCTTTCCTCTTGAGCCATGGTAGGATAAGTTTCGTTCACAGTTACATTCGCATTGCAAGATAAAATGTGGCTCCTCAGATTGCTATAACTCTCATTAAGGCCCATAAGGAATTGCAACAATCACAATGACTTCAATGTTTATATAAGCATAAGATTCTTGACAATCAAAAGCAGGCAGTGAAACCATTACATCAAGTTCGTTCCATGGATCTTTCATTTTCGAGTAGTAGCTTGTCACAGAGTTTGTTCCCTGTTTCAAATTAGAAATTTCTGCCCACAAATAACAAATCCTCGTCAAATTCGATCTATCAAAATGTCCTTGAATTCATTCCATACCTTCTTCGCATTTGAAGCATAAACTATGCTTGGCATCAAATCAGCAGAAATAGTACTGCCGATCCATGATAACACAATTGCGTTACACTTCTCCCATAACTCTTCTAGTTCTCCTTTGAACCACTCTTTGTGCAATTTCCATTCACAAATCTAAATTTTCCTTTGCCTCGCATTTCTAGTTTCATCGATCTGCTCCACAAAGAGTAGTTCTCTGGTCCTGTGAGTTTGATCGGAATTGTTACTAAGCCTGGAGAATCAAAAGCTTGAAGATAGAGAGGATGATGATGATCAATTTTTGTTGCAGTTGGAACTTCCATTTCTGCAGTAGATTGTTCTCCTGTCATTTACTAAACTAATTGATTGCAATGAACTCAAATTCCTAAGCTCAGATGAAGGTAATATCACCGCTCTGATATCATGTTAACTTTGAGTTCTGTATGCAGAATTCTTGGTGGATATGTCCACCGTTGATGAGTTCTCTAAGCTGCTATAGAGATATTAGAAGGAGAAGAGAACATCATTGTTTTATTGAATATGAATAAATAATACAATTACAATTGATAGCTAGTACTTATAGGTTCAACTAATCTTTTTCCGGAAGGTTCTATTCAACTAACTTCATAACCAATTGTAATTAATTCTGTTAGCTACATCACAATGACACTTACAGGAAATAACAGTAATAAGGAACATATTATTTCAATAGAACCAAACCAAACAAAAATAAAAAATAACCAAACCGATAAATGTACATTATATTTAGTTTGGTTTGATTTTGATAATTTTAAAACCGATTAAATTTGTTTGATTTTGATTTTGACCAATAATCGATCTAAACCAACCCATAAACTCCATTACTTACATTCCTCGTGGCTTATGATATTATATTTATTTTTCTTATTTTCGTGTAACCATTGTTGTAATTTATTTGTTGTTAATGCGAGACAATTATAATTTAACGAATGTATCTCTTCTGATATTATCTAATTTTAATTAATTAGTTTTATGAATTATAATATCTTAAATAATTCATTAAGTTTTCCTTGTCTGTTCATGCATGTCAAAATATCCACATAAAGCCTTCATGGATGTTGATAATGATGTCATTCATATGGCAACCCAACTTCCACCTAAACCCCAAGATCCTCCTAAACAAAATACTTAATGATGCAGTAATACTCCTTCATACAAAGACACTTTAATGAATAGAATATTGCCCACGAGCGACTCATCGTATATAGAGATGCCTCCCTATCTGCCCCAAGATAGCGTCCCTACCTTGACATGGGAGGGTGATGACAAATACGGACGTAATACGAGCTCTATTACTTTAACCGAGGAAGATAAACAAAGAATGTATGCTCCATATAGGAACTCTATAATTATAAAACTTCAAGGTAAGAGATTCCTCCACCAATATCTCAAAGCTAAACTCCAGTCAATGTGGAATATATCTGAGCGATTCCCATTAATCGATCTGGATCACGACTACTACATAGTTAAATTAAACAAAAAAGAAAGTCAAGCGAAAGTTCTTCATAGAGGCCCATGGTTTATCAATGGTCACTACCTCTCGACTTAACAATGGATCCCAAATTTCATACCAAACACCACCACTCAATCCATCTCAATAATTTGGGTGCGTCTCCCCCAACTCCCAACAGATTCTACGATGCGATTATTCTGCAGAAAATTGGAAACTCGATTGGAAAATTACTGAAAATTGATGCTTGTACAAGTGCAACACTTAGAGGTCCTTATGCAAGATTATGCATTCAAATTGCTTTGAATGAACCAGTGAAATCACAGATCTACATAGGAGACCACAAACAAACTATTAAATATGAAGGCAAAGATCTATTATGCAAATCCTGCGGGATGATTGGTCAACACCAACGAAATTGTCAAACTACCTCAAAACTTAAATCCAGCCCCAATGCTGGGAAAACGAACGTATACAAGAAGTAAAGATTAAGGAGGAATGGCACACAATTCAATTTGGTAGTAGCAGAACAAGGACTCAGTTCAAAAACACGTCTCCAAATAGAAGATCCCAACTGGTACCCTCAGGTATGAATGTGAATGAAAAATCGCAACGCCCAAGTAACTCCTCTGTAAACCATAATAATCTTTCATCTAATTTTCCCATTCGCAATAGTAACTATCAGAAGAAAGATAGTGTTTTCATAAACGTTAGTGGCAACGGAAATGAAGTTAAGAACTCCATTATCAATAAATCCATTCAAGACTTTCAGTCCTCTAACAAATTTGTTTCTCTGTCCATGGAGGAAGAACAGTTGATCAATACTTTTCACCCTCCTTCCCAGACAACATGCATAACAACTCTCTCCTATTGACAGGTGGCCAGGACAAGTGTCACAACCCCACTAAACCCTCTTTAAAAAGCACTAAAGGTAAAACAGTGGGTAATAATAATGGTAATAACTCATTATCCAATTACGTTACCCGTAACAACAACTATAACTATCCTATACAAGATATCGTTATGCCCCCACTTCAACAAATGGTCATTGTTAATAATAATATTGACAAGTGTGCTCCTTCTAATTCTCTCACTCATATTGACTCGGACTACACCTTAAATTTCACTTCGTCCACCATTGTCATGCAAACCATATCTCAAAGAAATATATCCTCAATCATTAAAGACAATCCAACACTCCACCCCTTCCAATATATCTATTCAACTTCCCCTTAGTCCAATTGAGTTCTCGCATATATTCACCACTAAAAAGGAACTCAACCAGGCTCTGCCTCCTTACCAAGAGAATGAACAATGACAACCTTCCTCCCTTCCCTCCATTGCCAAACCCCCCAATGGTTTAAGCCACAATAGCTCTCCTGCTAGATCAACCACCTCTATCTTGGATAGAACATGCACTGCAAGGTCAAGCGGTGTTCTTCACAATGGATCTGAATGGACAGGAGGTAAGGATAATACTACAAAATCAAAATTTCTTTGCCAAACTGATATCGAAAGGTATGAGGTTGGCGATGGACAACTACCTAAATCACTTATGGCTCAACAATATAATGTCTCCGTTAGCCCCTGCAATAGATCCAATGTTGTACACCAACATGTAGCAACACTGGGGTCTTCCCTCTCACTTCAACCTACTGATGTCGCAAATGACAAATCAGAATCTTACCTTCTTCATCTCGGCGGAGGCGATTCAAGGGGATCCTCTATTATTTCTGTGGATCCCTCAACCTCCCTAAGATCTAACTATTCCCCAGCAGTAAACGTGACCGAAAATCTTCAGACCCAAACTCAGGAAGTAGAAGAAACTTCCCAAATGGACTCGTTTACAGAAATGTCAAATCTAAAAGAAGTAGCACTTATGCTATTTCCAAAGATGGAAGACAAGAAATACATATTCCTATGCCCCCCAACGATGAGAAAGTGGTCCATCGATATACGTCCCTCGATCAACAAGTGGGTTGCAAAACTAGCAGTAGTATTGAACCCAACTTTCACGAAAGTGCCCCCTGGAGAGACATGATCTGATGAATCAAAGAACTCAGTCATTCTCCATGAATATGGCCCCTACTATAATAATCTGGAACATAAAGGGGGCAAATAATATGGCTTTTAGGAGGAACATGTGTGACCTCATCACTACCTAGTCTCCTACTGTTTTAGCTTTTCTGGAAACCAAAATGGAGAACCATAAGTCCATTAAGAATGAATATAATTTTTTGGGAATGATGGAAGTTTCTTCTACGGGTTGATCTGGTGGGATTGTCATCCTTTGGCATGAAGATCAGGTCAATATCACTGGTATGAGACAGACTTATCAGGAGCTTCACGTTATGATGGAGGTACTCCCTAATCATAACCCTTGGCTTTTATCCATCATTTACGCTAGTACCCATGTGTTTTACAAAAATACCCTCTGGGAAAATCTTAGATTAATTAAGGAAAGTTATAATGGATCTTGGTTCATAGGGAGAGTTTAAATGAAATTATTTGTCAATATGAAAAGAGTGGGGGTAATCCTATTAGCCAAACTATAGATACCAATTTCTTAAATTGCATCAACTATTATGGTCTAATAGATCTGGGGTTAAAGGGTAGTCGTTATACTTGGTCAAATCATAGATATCGATCGGGTCTTATTATGGAAAGATTGGATCACTGTCTTGCAAACCTGTCCTGGTCTCACATTTATCCCAATGCTTCTATCACTCATCTTCCTCGTACCTTTTTTGACCGTTCACCTCTTCTAGTACAATTAGATAATATTGATAGGTGTAATCTGGATAAGCCTTTTCGTTTAGAAAATTTTTGGTGTGCTCATCTTGATTTTAAAAATATTGTGTCTTCTTGCTGGCAAAACATGGATCTTATCACTACTTATAACATTTTCGTCCCTACTGTTAAGCAATGGAGTAAGATGACTTATGGAGATGTTAATTATAAAAAAAGGAATTATATCTAGACTTAACGGGATTCAAAAATCTCCTTCTTTAAACTCTAGCCTCTTCATTCAAAGGCTTAACACCCAGCTCGTTAAAGAATATAATGATCTTCTTCTGATTGAGGAGAACTATTGGCGTATGCCATATCGTATAAATTGGCTTAATGATGGAGATTTGAACCGTAAATTGTTTCACACATATGTCCTTAACCACAGACGGAGGAATAATGTTGCTTTTTCATCAATGAAAATGGTGAATAGATTACCTCCCATAGTGAGATCCTTAATCACACTCTCACTTACTTTGAAAAAACCTTCTCCACCTCCCACGACCTCTCGCTTCTCCATAATCCATATTTCAGGAATGTTCCCTCTCATAATTTTGATCTCTCAAGCCTCGATAGTCCTCTAACAGACCAAGAGATCATTAATGTTGTCTACTCTTTCAACCCTTATAAAAGTCCCGGACCTGACGGCCTCCACCTTTTTTCTATCAACAAAACTGGAACGTAGTTGGTAAATCAGTCATTGATCTTTGTCATTCCATCTTTAATAGATGTCATATTCCTCCTCCCCCTCAACAATACGTATATGTGTTCCGAAAATTAAATATGCTAATAATCTTAAGAATTTTTGTTCGGTAGGTCTTTGTAACACCACGTACAAAATTATTACCAAAATAATCATTAATCGTTTGAAACCCTATCTAGAAAATATCATTGGTCCTTTTCCAGACAAGTTTTCTTAAGGAGAGACGCCCAGTGGATAATGCTATAATAATTCAAGAGCTTATCCAATACATTAAGAACTCTAAAGCAAAGGCCGCCAGTTACATTCTAAAAATTGATTTGGAAAAAGCTTTTAATAAATTGGAATGGTCGTTCATTTACGAGACCCTTCAATTTTTTAAGTTACCTCCTAAAATTATTTCTTTAATCATGAATTGCATTTCCACTAGTTCCTTTTTTGTCCTCGTTAATGGCTCCAGATTTAGGTTCTTCTCTCCCAGTACAGGAATTCGTCAAGGAGATCCGATGTCTCCATATATCTTTATTCTTTACATGGAAATGTTGTCCCTTCACATCAATTACCTTGTAGACATTGACATCTGGAAGCCTATAAAAATCTGCCCTACAACGCCTCCTCTCTCCCATCTCTTCTATACGGATGATCTAACTCTCATGTCCAAGGCTCACCCTAACTCCATCAATACTATAAACAATTCCCTTCAAAAATTTTGTGCCCTCTCTGGCCAAACCATTAACCTTGCTATATCTAAGATTATCTTTTCTAAAACTTATTCTGTTGATTTCATTCAACATGCTACGAATACCCTCCGCATCAAGCAGGCCAACACTTTTAACAAATATTTGAATTTCCAATTATTGATCGTTCCCCTAAACACTCGGACTTTGGTTTTATCATTGACAATATGCGTGCAAAGCTAGCTAGTTGGAAGTCAAATCTTCTACATCTGGCTGGATGCCTTGTCCTTATTAAAGCTACCCTTAACACTATTCCTAACTACATAATGCAATTCATTAATATTCCTAACAAAACCCTTAAAGCTATTGATAAAATATAGCACGACTTTCTTTGGGGCACCACTAACCGTAAGAAAAAGTTCCACTATGTTAGCTGGAAGAAAGTTACTACCTCTAGAGATGAGGGAGGCCTGGGAAATACAAAGGCGGAAGACAAAAATAAAGTTGTCCTGGCAAGCCTTGCCTGGAGACTCTTCTCGCATCCAAATCAGGTTTGGGCGAAATGTGAAATTGCTAAGTATGCTGGCAAAACTCTTACCTCTCGTTCCTCCTTCATAACCAAGAACATCAAAGAGGGATGGAACATTTGTACTAAGGGTATTTTCTAGAATATTGTTAATGACAAAAATATTAATATTTGGGATAATAACTAGATTTCGCCCCTCCCCCCCCCCCCCCCCCCAAATCACTATTTACGTTCTCTAATTCAGGTCCCTATTCATCCAAATGACATAGGAAAAAAACATTAGTGATATTTTCTATAATAATTCTTGGCATTTTCAGACCTGTCCTTTGTTCTACCCGATGACATCCAAACTAGAATCAATTTTGTTAACTTCACTGATGGTCTTCGAATTTTTGACTTCTCCTCATGGGAAGTTAACAGTAATGGTCTCTTCTCTATGACGTCGATGTACAATATTCTTAGTCCTTACCCTACTCCGACTACTCCCAATGATTTTAAGTGGATATGGAAAACTCACACTCTTGGTAAGATTAAATTCTTCCTCTGGCTCTGCATCCACAACCGTTTTCCTACCAACTCCTACCTCTTTAGGTTAAATATCACGATGTCTATAATTGTCCTATCTGTAGGCAAGAAGAAGAAACCATTTTCCATATCTTCTTTCGTTGCCCTGTTGCTATGGCCTTTTGGACATCCTTAAACATCACTATTCCTGATGAGCATCCTCATTGGATTCCTCTATTTTTCCAATCGAAACAACCTCTTGAGAACCACCTTCGTAGTTGGGACTGTTTTGTTCCTTTTGGCGTTTGGCATGTCTGGCTCAATCAAAATAATTATTTTTTAAAAACTCCTTATTACCTGTCTATATACCCTATCTCATTGCTAGGGTGTTAGAATTTTGTCTCTTTACCAAACCCCTCATCAAAGGGAAGGTTAAAATAAATCGTTCAGTGAAGTGGTTTCTTCCGTCTCCCACTGGAGTTAAATTTGTAACAACCCTAAAAATGGATATGCTAAGTAATGCTTAATGTGTCTAGAATGCCTACGATTAGACCGGGTTCACACGGATTGATACGCGTATAACCAGACCTCTGAACCCTTGCTACAGCCAAGCCAACTAACTTGGAGAGTTAGTTGAGCTAGGAAAGGTTGGGTCCAGCCATGTAGGACTCTCGAACACGAAGATTTACTCGAACGAGTCTTTACCGGACTTAAAAAGGGGAAATCTTAGGTTTGGAGGGTCTAGGGGTAAAATGGTCTTTTTCCAGGCTAATTACCCTAAATATGTAATTTATTATTTAATTAATAAGGTAGAGGGGCATTTTGGGGAGAGAGGGCCAAAAATTGGCCTTTGAGGCAAAATCTTGCTCCACCCGGGTTCGAACCTAGGTGGGAGCAATGATTTAATGAGATTTTGTTAATTGGTGAATTAATTTAATAAATTAATAATTAATGGCTGATTTAAGAAAAAGGAAAATCAGATTTTTTAATAGTAATTATTAATTATTTATTAGTTAATGTGTTTTATTTGACTAAGTCTCCTAGTTGACTAAGTCTAAACTACTTCACCTCTTTTAACTCTCTCTCACGCTCATCTCTCTCTCACGTGTCTCTCATTCTCTTTTCTTTCACGTTTTCTCTCTGCCTAAACAACTAGAAGAACAGAAAATTTATTAAAGTTCTTCACACTTGAAGAACTCACAACGAAAATTACAAACAAACAACTAATCAAAAACGTTACGCAAGAGGGAGGATTATTCTGTCGAATTGGTGTTAAAGTTGAAGGGATTTGGACGTGATTTTTGGAGAAGGTTTTGGGCAGCAAGTCAAGGTTTGAACTACATAAAAGGTATGGGTTTTCTTACTCTTGGTCTCTTTCCCAAGAGACCCCTAGGATTCAGTCGATTCTAATCCGAAAACTAGTATTGTTTCCCCGTTGCATGTCCCTGTCACTAGCTCCTATCGATGGTTGTAGGTTGGTATGTCTGCTGGTAGATATTAGGCATGTAATGTGTTTTCGTGATGAATATGTTCGTGAATGTGTGTTTGGAATCGTACGAATGATAACCTATGCTTTCCGAAAATATGTGTATAAGTATGTGTGCAAAGTGTGTGTTGCCGTAGCTCTTGGACACGGATTGGAGCATGGAATGACTTGTTTTATGGTTGTATTTCACGTGCACAAACTTGTATAAATCGTGATGTTCATATGAAGTATAATGTGGCTGATTTGAGTGAAAAACTATTAGCTAAGTGATTCACGAAATGCCCTAAGAATTAACTCTAAATGTTGATGAAAAGAAGCTGAAAAATGTATCTCAAATTTCCAGCACCTTGTTGGTTAATTTCAGCCAAGTAAAGTTGTTTAATAAGCTATGTAAAATGAAGAAAAATAAGTGAGGTCACTGAGGATCGAACCCGTGACCTCACCATGTTAAAAATCAGTGAAATAAGGTGAGAAAAGAGAATGTGACATGTGGGATTCGAACCCATGTGCCTTGACCGAAAATAATAATAAAAATAAGAAATGAGAGGAGTGGGATTCGAACCCACCACCTCTCAGTCAGATTTAAGGAGAAATTAAAAGAAAATAAAGGGTGAGGCGTGTGGGAATCGAACCCACGACCTCTAGGCAGAACCAAGGTAAATTAAGGAGAAGAAATTAAAGTGGGGTTGTGGGGGTTCGAATCCACACCCCCTAGGCCAAAAGGAGAGAAATTAAAAGAAATGAAAATAAAAGTAAATGAGGTTGTGGGGGTTCGACCCCACATCTTCTCAGTCCCATTGAGCGAAAAATGAAGAGAGAAATTAAGGGAAAAATAAAATGAAGGCGTTGGGGCTCGATCTTGGGTCCCCAAACCGTATGGATCAAACCAAAATGAATAAAATGTAAGTGTTGTCCAAGGGATTCAAAATCGGGTTCCCTTGCCCAAATTTCGTATTGATACATAAGTCATACGTGAATAAATGTTCAAAAATAATATTGTCTACATAGATCGAAATCGAGATCTTGGCATACTTACAAGATGCATTAGTCTTGTACCACATAATCTTAGGAAGATATGAATCACTTAAACGAACTATGAATGAAGCCTCATGGCTTTTATGTAATGACCCATAAGTCTAGCATACGTTTAAAATAAGTGAACCTAAGATGTATGTAATGAAATGATGAAACCTTAGAAGGGTTAAGTAAGAATGTGAAACACACTAAATGGCCAAGTGCATTGGCATATGATGAAATGAACAATGAAATGATGAAACCCTAGAACGGTTAAGTAAGAGTGCGAAACACACTAATGTCCAAGTGCATTGGCATATGATGAAATGAACATTCACGAAAAAAGGGGTGAGTAAATATGAAGAGCAAATGTGCTAAAGTTAATGAATGTGGTGACAACATGATCAGAGGCTAATGTGAAAGATGAGAGCAATCTCAAATGAGCCTAATTAAATGTTACCAAAACGTACTCACCTATGAGAGTGTAAAGTTAATGAAGAGACCAGTCTCTATGAACACTCTAATGAAAGTATTGAGAATAATGTATACTTAATACTAATGATGAGATGAGAAATCATCTATTGAGATATGATGTCCTCATACTAGAAGCCAGCTTCCATGACGTATGAGTTGAATGCAATGGAACTTTATACTGAGCACCGATAGGCTAGCTATGAGCGGTGATGCCTTCTTTCAGGAAGGGCGGAGGTTCACGTAACTCTCATGAGATGAGACTGTCCGGCATGTCGGGTAAGGGTCTCCTTATATCTCCTAGTCTTCGAACCTATACTGCCAATATAAGGATCTGGCGGGGTTCAATTCCCATGTACGCTAGCATGTTTTGGGTCACTTTGGCCGGTGATTCCACCTCTTTTAGGTGTGGGGGAGACACTGGATTTTATGATGCTCACATGATCTATGTCGGTTAAAGTTAAAGTTCCCAAAGAATGAATGAGGCCAGCCTCAAATGATGCACATAATGAAATGAATGATACCAAAGGTGTTAGGATAGGATAATCAAGAGGTGAGTTAGACTTAAGTAATGACACTAGGTCATTCTTGGTCATTGCACAGCGAACCCGATGAAAGTCTTAAACTACATCCTAGGTATAGCTGGTGTTTACACTAGCTTATGAATGAATGAAATGAAGTACGTACGAATGAATGAAGCAGACTCTGTGTTTGCTAAAGAAGGCTCCCTAGTTGAGGTCCCATATGTTGAGCCCTCATTTTGGGAAGTCTTAATGTTAAGTCCATGATTCCAAGGTCTCATGGCATATGAACGAACGATATGAAAGATGTTATGTTTTATACGCAATATGTTATGTGCTATATGCAATATGTTATGTGCTATGTGTAAGATGTTATGTGTTGTATGCAATATGATAAGTATGATGATGCATGTTACTCTCATGGCATGACTTTCCTAATCCAAATTTGGCAAGTCCACTGACTTTCCTAATCCAAATTTGGCAAATCCACTGACTTTCCTAATCCAAATTTGGCAAGTCTACTGACTTGACTTTCCATAAATCATGTTGTTAGGAAAGAGCTATTCTTACTCATGCATGTCCTTGGTGTGTGCTTGCATATACCCATACTTAGTACAAGTGTGTACTAATCCCATACAACTCTATATTTTTAGGTGCAGGCACAGGTGGACGCTAGAGCTTACAGGTTGACGTTGCAGCTATCCGGATGTGGAGCTTTCATCTGGACTTGGTAGGCCCTCATGCTTTCGAGGATGTCTACCGTTATTATCTAGCTTAGATGTAGGCTTTAGCTAGTGGAGCATGTTCCACTAGTATTTCTTTCCACTTTTATTTCAGACTTTGTATTGGTGCCGTTTTGGCAAAAATACGTTTAATGCAATTATAAACTGTTTCTTTCATTTGATTATCTCTATATTAGATGGTTGATTTGTGAACGCCTATGATGTTAAGTTTAAAATGTTTTGCATGGAATAAGAAAATAAAAGGTTCAAATTTTGCGCTAAAATTAACCTAGATGAAATAAGAATGACGTATATAGGCTTGTCTGCGACCTCTGAGAGGTCAACGACGCCGGTCTCGTCTGGGGTCTAGATTCCGGTCGTGACAAAATTAAATTTTGATGGAGCCTACAACCAATCCTCTCTTATTCATGGTTTTAGAGATTCCCTTGGTAATAGGATTGCAGTGCAAAAGGCATCAATCCCTGCCATATGGAGTTACAGGCTTTCCATGAAGGCCTCTCACTTGCAATCTCCAAACAACTCACGATTTTGGAGATTGAAACGGATGCCACTAATATTATTAGAATGCTAGAACACCCCCCTCCCCTCTTCACTAATATTATCCTGAATTGTAGGTCTGCATTGAGGAATCTGGGGAATCCCCGGATCCGGCACAACTTTAGGGAAGGCAACATTGTGGCTCATAAACTAGCAACTGAAGGACTGAAACGAGCCACAACTTATGATATGATGTTTTTGATGGAACCACCTCCATGGATACTTAATGAGGTGCAGTTTGATAGATCTGGTGGTTCTACTATTAAGAAATATTCTATCCTAGCGTGTAATAATCTAGTAAAATTAGGAAATCAAATTGTTTTTCTTTCTAATGTATTAACCCATAGTAGGGTCTTGGCTGGGTTTGATGCTAATCTTACCCATAATGCTTATGCTACTTGTCCGGAGCTTGCTATATATGTAGCAACCAATGCTAATGTAATAGCTTAACATGTTTCATACATAAAATCTTGTTTAACCCCACAAAAAAAAGAAGTAATCTTTGGAACCGATAGTGGTTTCTCATTAAACGATTTTGCTTTCCTTAATATAAACATTTTTATTCTTCTTTTTATGTAGTTAATAATCTGGGATATGATTACTAATCATATATATATATAGAGAAGGTGATGTGACATCTCTCTAAGATCTCCATTCTCATTTTTTTCCCCTCTTTTTTAGCTCTTTTTCATATTTAAAATATTGAATTTATTGTGAAAGTTAATTTATTATAAAAAAATATTATATTAATGAAGGAACATCTATGTATATCAAAGGCTCTTCACATGACAAATACTTTTTCTTTCTTATATTACATTTTAAAAAATGACTATTACGACTTCTCCATTTATTTTATTTTTTAATGTACAAAATTGAATGTCTAAAAGTTTACTACTCCACTCAATTCCCATAATTTGAAAAATTAAAAGTCTCATTATTTTTTATTTCATTTTTGCCTTGTGGGATTTTCTATTATATAAAAAGAGATTGACAATTATTACTTGTCCATTTTTTTTATAATTATTTCTAATTACTTGTCAATTTTGATAAATCAAGAAAATACAAAATAATTTTATCTATTATAGTCTTAGTTAATTACTTTTAAAATATATACAATTTCTTGAAAATCTTAAATTTTTAATCCATCCACTTCATAATAAATAGGGGTAAAATGATAAACTCACTATATCAATAATTATTTTCTTAATAGGTGTGTCAATTCAAAAATGGACAAATAAACAAAAACAGAGGGAGTGATATGAAAAATATTTTATGTACAAATTCAAAATACAATTATTATAATATACTAGCTTTTAATACATATTTACTGCGCTTCGAATTCAATTCAAAACTAACTCAAATTTTATTCAAATACCACTAAATTTTAGATTCAAAATGGAGTTTTGACACTTCAATATGAATCCTTTCAATTTTTTTCATACCAGTTGTCTATTATTAGCTTGATATATTAATCAAGAAATAATGAATAAAAGAGTAATATTAATATTACCTTTTGAATATACTACCTCTGTTTAACAATATTTATCTACTATTGACTTGACACACTCCTCAAGAAACTATAAATAAAATGATAATTTTACTTATCACATTTTGAATATAATAAATGTCTTGAAAAATATAGTAGGAAAATAACTATAATTAATGATAAAAATAAATTAGGAATTAAGTGTAAAATTATTCATGAATTTCATAAAGTGGACATGTATTGTTAGACATCTAATTTTAGTATAGTGGACTAGTATTGTTGGACGGAGAGAATAACAAAAAAAAATTCTTAAAATGTACTATTAAGGAAATGACTATAATTAATGATAATGATAAAATTATGAACTAGGTATAAAATTATCATTGATTTCATAAAATAGACAAGTATTGTTAAATATCCCGAAATAGTAGTGGACAATTATTATTGAACGGGAGAGTAAATAATACTCCTTTTGTCCCTAATTACTTGTCCACTTTTTCTTTTATAGTTGTCCCTAATTACTTGTCAATTTTAACAAATCAAGAAAGAATAATTTCTTTACCTATTATACCCTCAATTAATTATTTTGAAAAAAATAGAACTTTTTGAAAATTTTAAATTTTAATTCATCCACTTCATAATTAATATGGGTAAATGATTAACTCACTGTATTAATTTTTAATAGGCGTGTAAATTTAAAAATTGATGAATAATTAGGGACAGAGGGAATTTAAATAATCTTAGGATAATTATCTAAGTGTTGCTTATTAAGAAAAAGCATTTCTAGGAAAAAATGTTTTTTTGAAAACAATAGGTGTATCTCAGATTATTTTGTGTTTGGTAAGTTAGCCGTTTTTTAACAAGTTGGGCGAATTCAACTCCCAATGCCGTATCACACACTTCTCTGTTATGTGTTGAGGCCTGATATTATCAAAAAGAGGAAACAGTCATAAATTTAAAATAATTAAAATAAATTGTTATGAATCTATATAAATTCAGAAGAAGAATAAAGTAGGGAGAAGAGAAAAGACTTCTTATTTATGTTGAAGTGTATTTAAGATTCATCGATCTTATTTACAATGAAGGAAAACCCTTTTATTTATAGGGCAAACCTAACTTTGTCAGCAAATAGGATTACTAACCATATCCTAAAAGGACTCCACATAATTAGACATTCACTATAATACAAATATGTTTATAACACTCCCCCTTGAATGTCGGTAGATTATGTGCCTCGTTAAAACCTTACTAGATAAAACCTAGTGGAAAAAAAATTTAGTGAAGGAAAAAAAGTACGCATATCTAATAATACGCATTATGGATGCCTCATTAAAAACCTTACAAGGAAAACTCAATGGGACAAAACCTTGTAAGGAAAAAAGAGTACATCGCATATTAACTCCCTCTAATGAGAACACCAATAATCTTCGTTTTCTAAGCTTGTGTGCATCATCTTCTTGAAAGTTGTAGTTGGTAAAAACTTGGTGGATAAATAAACTATATTATAACTTCAACAAATATGTTGCATGTTGATATCGCCATTCTTGGGAGCTCATCAGTATATAAAAGCTTTGACGAAATATACTTCCTTCTATCTCCTTTTATGAATCATGCCTTTAAGATCAAAGATTTTTGCAAGTTCCTTACTTCAACTTCTTTAAGCAAAAAATATATTGTCTTTTGAAAATTCTTCAAGAGTTTCAATTCAAGTCATCAACTTGCATAACAATATTACTTTTATATGTTTTATGCATTTTTAATCTATTTAATCCTTATGAGTATTATAAACAAGTTTTCCAAAAACTTGTATACGCTTTAGATTTTGAACCCATCAGATATTTTCATATCAATTTTTTCAAGTGACAACATTCAATATTAGATGTATGACATCTTATAGTGCCTAGATTGCAAGTCAAATAATCTTTACGCTCACCAAGATGCATCGTTCCACTTTTCACTTGATAATCATTTCTACACCAGCGTACTTTAATAGTCGTAGAATTTATATCATCATAATCTTTTACAATATTGCGCGCTATTGTAATAAAGATATCGTTAAGACATATCATTTTGTATCTATTTACAATATGACATAACTAATTGAGATCTCATGACTTCATTATTTTCAGGTAGCTACCCCTCTCATGAGGTTTCATAAAGTGTTATGTTGTAGGCTCTCCAAGAGCACATTGTCTCCTCATTGTGATCATTTTTTGTTATTTGATCCTCCCCTTTTTCAAGGATCATTTTATTTAGAATTGATTAGTCTATCATGCTTCATGCATATCGTAGACTCTATCCTTAAGGGACATTTAATAAGAGATTTACAAGTCTTGTGTTGCTTCTAATCTCCCCCTTGTGTTAGACAAACTAATATAGATCTCACTCTTTTGAAGAATCTATCTTTGTGCATCTTTGTATATTCATTGATTATATATTACATATCAAAATAATCAGATGAAAATTTGGTCCCTGACCATAAATCAATTGAAAGAAAATTTGATCATAATTTATTGGTCTGATGCGTACAATTACTTTTGTATGCAATATCGTATTTCATATCGAACACATGGAGCTTTATTTTCAGAAACAATGATTTCACTATTCATCTTAGACATTTAATGTCAATCATCTTGAATATTCGTCAATATTATCAAGATAATTGTCTTGATTACATATTCTGAAAGTTGTGCTCTAACTCAATTATCTTGCACAAACAGTTTCGTGAATGTCAAATTGCAAGTTGACAACAAACACACATGTGATTATATTATAGATGCATCTGTTTATCATATCACATACTAGGTGAACGGGCCCATATTCACCTTCTATATTATTCAGAATTTAGGAATTTAGTCCCAACGTTAGTTGATCCAATCAACTTATCACAAAAACAAGCAACATAAAGAATTCTTAATTAATATTCTAGTAAGAGGAGTAGTTATGAACCCTGTAGACCATCCCCATGGGGGTTCGATTCATGAGGCTCTCATTCTCAATTACTTAAGGTAAATTCTCATATCTTTTTTATGAATGTAATGAGACTATCTTCTCTTCTTTGTTCATATTCCAAAAAGATATCGAAACTAATGTAAGACCAAAATAGTCGAAGGACTCTTCTGACAAGTTCTTCAATGTATGTCTATTACTGAGTATGAACATCTTTGTGATGATCAAATTATTCATGCCAACTAATACAATTATTAGTACTTGTAAACTCCAAGTTTAATATGTCAGGTGCCTTTGCTTTAGTAATATTTTCAATTTATTATTATTATATGAGCAAATTTCAACTTTAATACTCCAAGAGTAAATTTTAGATTTATTTTTTCTCAATTACCTACCTTTTCTAATGTGAATCGTGATCTCATTACTGAATAGACTAATCTGATTATCATAAAATTGTTTCTATAATCATATTATTTATGTCAATAATTTTGCAAACTTCAAGTTGCGAGATGACAATAGGCACATATGAGACCATATAGAAGGATCACCTATTAGGACCATGAAGTATCCAAACAACCCACTAGGTGAGTTAATAGGTCCACAAATATCCCTATGTGTACGTTCCAAGAACGCAGAGGATTCAATCTCAACTTTCATTGATGATGGTCTCACAATCAACTTACAGTGCAAGCAAATTCACCATTTAAAAGAATCTTTAGATTCTTTCATGGATGTCTGCTCGAATTATCTATAATTCACCTCATCATTATAGACTCATTATGTCCCATACAATTATGCAAAATTAAGACAATATGGGAATTAGTATTAAAATGTGCCTCAATTGCACTAATTATTATCCAATAAAAGTCAAAAGATAAATTATGAAACTTTTCTTTAACATATGTCTGCCCAAAGACAATCTTGGTAATAACCATATCTACAATCAAAAGTTGTGATCTTTTTCACGCCTAACATGGTGGCTTACACCTCATTCACTTTAGAGAATGAATCTATATTTTAGCATTTAACAAAAGTTATCATTTTTCGTGAATGAAACACAAACACATGAGCATATCGAATTATGATAGCTTTAGTACCCCATTTCATACTTATGTGCATTATTCAATCACTTGTCTTCTTTCAGACATATTATGCACTACTACCACATTCACTTTAAGTAATGGAGCAAATTCAGTAAATTTAATGGCTTCTCATTCAAAAACACATTAGTTTTTCTTTAGTCATTATTATATTATCAATATGGTCCATTAAGACTCAAATTTAATTTCTTATTCATATAAAAGTTTCTTAGGCCATAAATCGATGGAACTTGAAACTAGTATCTTCTCATCATGGTGCACCAGGACTTTAACTCAATGTCTTACCCTCTTGGTGCGATTGGACGTAAATCCATTGTCTTATTCTTTTGGTGCGATAAAACTTAAATTCATCGTCTTACCCACAATAAGTCTCAACCTCAAGCCTTCAAAATAATTGTAATCTATCACTTTTGATGATTAATATGATCGTACATTAAAATTACACACAAAATTGAAATAATTGATTTATTATAATCAACATTAGTAGTTAATAGATATAGCTTAATAAATTGCATACCTCATATAAAGGATGAAAACTAACCTTTCACTAAATTGTGCTTATTCAATTATTAAAATAAATTAAGGAATTCTCTTTCCAATCAGTTAAAATTAAACGTATAAAAAAGTCGACAAGTCTTCTTAAATACTTACTCCAGATCTGTCACATAAATAATTATAACATAAAGATAAATCATACCTTACATATATGAGAACCTTATTGCATAACTTATGCAAGATTTCTTTTGCACTTTTCCCGTCTTCTATCATAATACTTTAAGAATAGAATAATCTTGCTGATAACGTGTTATGAAACTATATAAATTTAGAAGAAGAATAAAGTAAGGAGAAGAGAAAAGATTTTTTATTCATTTTGAAGTATATTCAAGATTCATATATCTTATTTACAATGAAAGAAAACCCCTTTATTTATAGGGCAAACCTAACTTTGTCACCAAGTAGGATTCCTAACCATATCCTAAAAGGACTCCACATAATTAGACATTCACCATAATACAAATATGTTTATAACATAAATTATATAAATTTCATTAATATAGGTTTTAATTATTACTACCTCTATTCCATATTAACTTAAGTTTTGAGGTGTTTCATATCCTTTAAGAAAAATTGGTTAGGACATAAATTAAACATAATTTTTTATTATTATCCTATTAATTATTATCGAAAATAACTAAACATTGATTATAATAACTAATTCCAATGCTAACTTAAAGGATAACATTGAAAAAAATATTTTAAAAATAGTCTTGAAGATTGAAAACTTAAGTTAATTTGAAAAATGAAAAAGGGCTCTAAGCTTAAGTTAATATGAAATGTAGGGAGTAAAATTTTTGATAATTTCAAATATTATTTCTTATATCATATTCCATACATATAATACATTAATTTGAATCCACAAGATATATGTATTTGTCATATTTTAAAATCGAGGTATGAATTTTATTTGCTTAAGTTAATTGGTTGTAAATTGATTTCCTTAATTAGGAAGTAATTAAGTATTTCCATACACATGGACAATTAATTCTAGAAACTTGAATTAATAAAATCTCTTAATATAAGATAGAAAACAAGGAGTGCATTTATGTTAATTTCATTTTATTATTCTTTGAAATAATATTCATTACTCCCTCCATTGCATATTAACTTAAGCTTTCAGCCCTTTTTCATTTTTCAAATTAACTTAAGTTTTCAATTTTTAAGACTATTTTAAAAATATTCTTCCAATTTTAACCTTTAAGTTAGTATTGAAATTAGTTTATAATCAATATTTAGTTATTTTTGACAATAATTAATAAGGATAAAAATGGAAAATTATGTTCAATTTATGTCCTAACCTTTTTTTCTTAAAGGGTGTAAAATACTTTAAAGGTTAAGTTAATATGAAATGGAGGGAGTAATAAAATGCAAAAACATGTATATCTCATGTAATTTGATTAATTTCATTTGGTACTCTTAAAATAATAAATTAATTAATTTGATTCCAACAAACTAAACACTAGACATATGAATATCATGCAAGTACATTCATATGTATCATTGAAGTATATAGTATTAATTTTGTATATTTTTATGTGTCTAATATTAATATTATGTCTCAATCGATATGATCTAATATTTATTTCATGTATCTATTTATATCATCTAATTTTAATTTCATGTATTTGTTATATGTATATCAGTATCTAGTATTAATTTGATGTATCAGATATCAATTTTATACATTATATTTAAAATTATGTAAGTCGGGTACATAGTAAACATATACACATAATTATATGTATCTTAATATGAAACGTAACTAAAACACATTAATTTGGGAACAAATTACGATGCTAGAGTATCTGTCTTATCATTAACCCCAAACAAAGTAAAAAAAAATTCAAAATTCTTCCTTTCTTTTGGCATCTAGAGTTTTTTGTCATAGTTACATATAGCTAAGATATACGACTCTTAACTAGATACATGTACACCTAATGTGTATCCAACAATGTTGCACTTGATCTGTATCTAATGGTACATTATTCTGTTACTTAATACTCGAGTTATTCTTTCATCTTGATGGGGTCGTTTCTATACTTAGATTTATTCTCGGCTTGAATATTAGTGGATGATGTGTCAGTTCCTGCAATAAAAGTTCATGAGTGAAAATAAACAAATAAAAGTTGGGTGATTTAGTATAATATTGTAATGTGTAGTACCTTTGACAAGAAGCATCCGATTTAGGAAATTATCAGCCATTAGAGTGTTTGAGAGATAACAAAATAAAAAAGAATATAAAATCTCATTTGTAATTTTTTTTAAATTTGAACTTCACAACATTATGAACTTTAACTCAGATACAAAATCAATATACATGCAAATAATAAAACAACCGAAACAAATCTATATCTATAGCGTTGATTTGAATTTGCAAACATGTATTGAAAGAATGAAGAAAGAAAGAAGAACAAAATGAATGAAGAAAAAGTGCAAGTGGACGTGCGGAGGAAGGGAACGACAAACGTGAGTAAAAAAATTAGCTTATTAATGTACCATTAATTAAGAAGTTTAAATTTAAGATAATTATTCAATACCATACTAAGAGATTCATATATCTTATTAAATCTTTTAAAATGTATGATATAAATATCAAAAGTGATAGTATGTGTAGTTGTTCTAAACTAGAGGTAAATATTATATATATGATAGTAATGATGCCTATAATAGCTTTGTAGTTTTTTTGAATAATTATATGTTCATAACTCAATTTAAACTAATTTAAAAAATACTTATTCTCTCAAAAAGAAAAATTACAACCCATATCCTCATTCTTTTTTCATTTTCATTTATTCTTTTTGTCCTATCATTAATTTCTTTTATTTTTTCTCATTTATTTTTTCTATCTTCTCTTTAATAATTTTACTATTTTATCCTTTATTAGAAATATCATTTGGTGATGGTATTATTTCTAAAAAAAAATTAGTTTATCTTCTTTTTATTTGTCTCTCTCTTATATTTTCACCTTTTTAAGAAAATAAAATAAATTACTATATTCTTTATCATTAATTATTTTTCATTTTCTCCATTATTCTTTTCATTTTTTTTTCATATTATTATTATTTATTACAGATACCGTTAGTAATATTTTTATTATTTCTTTTTTGGGTTAATTTATTTTCTTTTTATTTTTTCTCTCTCTTTCTTTATTTTACCTTTTTCATATTATTATTATTTTTAATGGGAAATTTCAAATTTTTAATTATAAAACAATGATAAAGGGAAAAAGTTGGGCTAGATGTATAACGCAAATACAAGGTGATAATGTGAAAATTGATAGAAGTTAACTATTAATTTATGCCACATTTATAATTATTTTTGTATGTGGAACAAACCAAATACGCTCTACTCTGTTCTTTTCCTTGAAGTGGCTAAAGTTGGGGCACCCGGAGAGGTATGTACAAAATGTATTATAATTGTAGGTTATATTTTTTGTTTTATTAATAATGTCAAAATATTTTACATCTGAATTTCAAATATTCAAACATTAAATTAGTTTATATGTTAATATATAAGAAATGCAAATATATATACTAACTTGTCATACTAGTCCATTTATCATTTCTTTTCTCAAATATGAAATCATAACTTGAAATAAATTTAAAAAAGCTATATCAAAGATTACCTAGGCAGAAAAATTAGTTGGAGAAACTGAGAATGACATAGTGTCACAAAATTATTCGTCTGTTTTTTACGGGAGAATGATTATTTTCTTAACTTTCCCTTAGACACAAGAAGTCATCCATCTTTTGTATACCGCATTTCACACCCTACTAAATCGTTGTTACTTATATAACAGTTGAAATTTCCAAAGGGATTATAGAAGATGCACAAACCATTCTTTTGGTTTAGAGATAGAAGCCACATGGAGTCTTGAACATAAGAAGGAGACGCATGAGGATCATCAACCACTTTCCAATGTAATGGAGGAGCAACAGATCTCCATAATTTACATACCAAGCGAAAACTCATGTATACTTCTTTAGATAACGAGAAGTTACCCTTTGAAGGTATAGAGAAAGATGGATGCAAATGTTGCTCTCTACAGGCACATCATGCTTATTATTAATACCGTACTTGGAAGAGGAAGACGAAGAACACTTTTTCAACTTGAAAATTTTGGCCCTTCCTAACCTAAATAAGTCAAAATCAAATGTTATATAACAATATTCACAAACATTTATCCTACACGATATTAAACAATCAATTACATGGCGAATAAAGGAACTAAATTGTGAGGTCTAAAGACACGAAATCGCTTCCATATATATATATATATATATATATATATATATATATATATATTCTTTAATGTTTCGAAAACGAACTAGAAGAAAGACAAAATGTAATTTATTTTCTTGTTTAAAAATACTTATAATAATTCTATTATTATTAAATAATGGGGGCCTAATACGAATGACTCATTTTTAAAGGAACTGAGTCGCCCCAGTGCACAACTAATTTCATATTGTTTGGAAATATCAATTTCCTTCTTCCTGCTTATCTGTTTTACCTAGGTGGTCTCCAGTATTTTTCTATTACTTGCCCTAATAAACTTAAATTTCTATAGGTGTGATTTAGAAAGAAATAAGATAGATATACTTTGGACTTAAAACTGATGTGGATGTTGTGGTGTATTCGATGCTAGTCAACGATCTTATCATTTGACATTTCCCAAACATAGTTACCATTGGTAGTTCTTGATCTTACTAATTGTTGGTTATTTTGAGTATTTTAATATTTGTTTACTATTAAAATTGTCTCACATGGGAGTCATGGCATTTCATTGCTGCAACGGCATGCACTTGTGCCTAATTACTTAATGGTCAATTAATGACCATAGGTATTATGCACTTTGCTTTCTGCTGAACGTTAGGATAGTCAAAGTGTAATGCTTGGTGCATTTGTTGCCCACATTATATTTTACTTTTAATTCCTCTTCCATTATACCTTGTAACATATATAATTCCTAAGGTCATTACCTTCACTACTTACTACACAATTATCTTAATATTCATTGCTAGGAAGACTTCTTCTAGTATAAATAGAGGTGGTCTTCATTTGGTTGATACACACAAAATACAAGAGAAAATATAGAGTGAAAGAGTTAGTCAAAAAGAGAGTTCTTATTAGTTGAAGGGAGGTGTTCTTTTTTGTGGAGCTTTGGACTCAACTCTTGTCCAGAGTTGTTGAGTTATATTTTGTGAAGGCTGTTGTATCCTGGAGGGACAAGTCAAAGAGGACTACTGCTGGACCGGTGAAAACATTTGTTGCAGTGGGCTTGAATCTCCTTAAAGAGAGCGAGATATCCGCGCCTCAACCTGAAGAGATTTTATTTCTTCATTTCATTTTCAGTTGTAATCTTGTAATTTTTGTTATCTTGTAAGTTTTCACTAACAATTTTAAGGAGAATCAACATGGCTACAATTGAAAAAATCGCGGATGTCAAGATGGGAGACCTTAACAAGCTATTTCGGTTCAATGGAAACCACTTTAAGAGATGGAAGGTAAAGTACTTTTCTACTTAATTCTTCTCAATGTTTCTTATGTGTTAACAGAGAAGAATACTAAGAAAGAAGACATCACCTCTATGAATGATGATGAATCTATTTCTCATCTAGAGAAAGTGGAAAAGTACAATGGTGATTCCTATAAGTGTCGGTATTATCTTCTTAATTGTCTATCTGATAATTTTATGATTATTATGATAGAACTTACTCTAGTGCAAAGAAAATTTGGAAGACATTGCAGAGTAAGTATGATACCAAAGAGACTAGAGCGAAAAAATATGCGGCTAGTAGATTTTTTGGTTTCGAAATGGTGGACAACGAATCAGTGGTAGACCAAGCTCAAGACTTTATCGTGATTGTTGGAGAGCTTAGGTCTGAAGAGGTTTAAATTGAAGATAACCTTATTGTTTGTGGCATAGCATATAAGCTTCCACCTTCTTGAAAGGAATTTCAAAAAACTATGCGCCACAAACAAAAGGAAACCTCTCTTGAAACCTTGCTAATGAAAATCCGCATGGAAGAAGAAGCAAGGGGCCAAGATGCACTTTTACAAACAGAAGAGAACAACATCACAACGAAGGTAAATTTTATTACTTCGAATAATGCTACTCCTGAAACTCACAAAAATACTTCTTTGAAGCCTAAGAAGAAAAAATTCAAGAAAAACAATGGTAGACCTTCCAAGAAAAATAATGGTGAAAATCACCAAACACAAAATCAACAAGTTCAAGAAAAGGGACCATGTTTTGTTTGTGGCAAGAGTGGA
Source organism: Solanum sitiens (assembly GCA_016801875.1). Taxonomy (NCBI): domain Eukaryota; kingdom Viridiplantae; phylum Streptophyta; class Magnoliopsida; order Solanales; family Solanaceae; genus Solanum; species Solanum sitiens. The sequence goes on along the minus strand of JABWTJ010000014.1, from coordinate 3,726,806 downwards.
CATATTGCTCGATTTTGCAGATTCCGGAAACGTGGACCTAACACTCAGGCAAACGTTACCGAAGAACCTTTTGTGGCGGTGATTACATACATAAACATAGTTGAGAATGTTGATGGATGGTGGGCTGATTCTGGTGCAAACCGTCATGTCTGTTATGACAAAGACTGATTTAAAAAATATACATTTGAGGAGCCCAAAATCATCATTCTTGGTGATACTCACACTACTCAAGTTCTTGAAAAGGTAGATGTCGAATTGTGTTTTACTTCTGGAAGGATATTATCTTTAAAAGATATACTTTATACTCCTTCCATGAGAAAAAATTCGATGTCTAGTTTTATTGTTAATAAAGCGGGCTTTAAACAGATTATTGAATCTAATCAATATGTAATAGTGAAGAAGGGTATTTTTGTAGTGAAGGGGTATGCATGAGATGGGATGTTTAAGTTGAATGTTGAAATGAATAAAACTTCTACTTATGTTTATATGTTTTCTTTTATCAATTTTTGGCATGTTCGTTTGTGTCATATTAATGACAGTTATGTTGGAATCATGAGTAGTTTAGGATTAATCCCAATGGTTAAAAAGAATTTTGAAGAGTGTGAGGCTTGTAGTAAAGTTAAAATCACTAACAGACACCATTTTCAAGTTGAAAGAAAATCTGATTTGTTAGAATTAGTTGATACTGATATTTGTGAACTTGGTGGAATTCTAACTCATGGAGGTAATAGATATTTTATCACTTTCATTGATGATTTGTCTAAGTTTACATATGTTTACTTGATGAAAAATAAAAGTGATGCTTTTGAAAATTTCAAAACTTATCTCCATGAGGTTGAAAATCATTTTGGAAGAAAAATAAAAAGAATTAGAAGTGATAGAGGCCGTGAATATGAATCAAATGAGTTTAATTCTTTTGTTAGATCATTGGGAATAATTCATGAAACTCCTCCTCCTTACTATCCTTCATCTAATGGAGTAGCAGAAAGGAAAAATAGAACTTTAGTTGAATTAACTAATGTCATACTTATTGAGTCACATGCACCTTTAAATAATTTTTGGGGTGAAGCTATTTTAACTGCTTGTTATGTATTGAATCGTGTGCCTCATAAAAGTCTAAATTGACACCTTTTGAATTGTGAAAAGGTTACAAGCCAAGTTTGGGATATCTAAGAGTTTGGGGTTGCCTAGCCTTTGTGAGGCTAATGGATCCCAAGATTACAAAGTTGGGTAAGAAAGTTACTACTTTTGCTTTTCTTGGTTATGCTTCAAATAATACAGCCTATACATTTTTTTAATATTGAAGATAATATTGTAATAGAATCTGGTGATGCTATTTTTCAATAAAATAAATTTTCATTTGATTCTAAAAATAGTGGGGGTCAAAGATATTTTGTCTTTACCTAGTTCTTCTACTTCTACTTTGAAAAATAAAGAAGTTGATGGTTTTGAGATAAGAATAAGTAAAAGAGCTAGAGTAGAAAAATATTTTGGTCCTGATTTTTATGTGTTTAATGTTGAAGATGACCCTCTCACTTTGAAAGAAGCATTATCTTCACATGATTCTATTTTTTGGAGAGAGGCTGTAAATGATGAAATGGAATCTCTAATTTCTAATAAAACTTGGAAGTTAATTGATTTACCACCCGGTTGTAAAACAATTGGTTGCAAATGGATCTTAAGAAAAAAGTTGAAATCAAATGGATCTAGTGGTAAATACAAGGTTAGGCTAGTTGCAAAAGGTTTTAAACAACTAGAAGGCCTAGAAATTTTTTGATATTTTTTCTCCGGTAACGAGAATTACATCCATAAGACTTTTAATTGCTATGACTGTAATTTTTGGTTTGCACGTTCATCAAATGGATGTAAAAACTGCTTTTCTAAATGGAGACCTAAATGAGGAAATTTATATGGATCAACCCGAGTTTTTTGTTGAAGCAGGCCAAGGAAGCAAAGTATGTAAACTTACTAAATCCCTATATGGCTTAAAACAGGCACCAAAGCAATTGCATGAAAAGTTTTATTCCTGCATGATTGAAAATGGTTTTAAGACAAATGAGTGTGATAAGTGCATATATCATAAGTCTTGGAATAATTCACATGTGATTATTTGCCTATATATTGATGATTTGTTGATCTTTGGCTCTAACATGAATGGTATTGATGAAGCTAAAAATATTTTTATAAAAGATCTTGGTGAGACAAAATTCATTCTTGGAATAAAAATAACAAGAACATGTGAGGGAAGTTTCCTTGACCAGTCACATTATGTTAAGAAAATTATGAAAAAATATAACTTTCATGATTGCAAGCATGTTTCTACTCCTTTTGATTCAAGTATTCACTTATTTCCCGTTGAAAGTAAAAATGATGTAATAAATCAAAAAGAAATATGATAGAATAATCGGAAGTTTGAGATATGTGACTGATTGCACTAGGCCTGATATTGCATATGCAGTAGGAGTACTTGGCAGGTTTACAAGCAAGTCAGGTAATGAACATTGACATGTTGTAACAAGAGTTATGAGATATTTAATTGAAACGAAAAAATTATGGTTTGTTCTATAAAAAAATATCATGTTGTACTTAAAGGCTTTTGTGAAGCAGATTGGAACACTTTATCAGGTGATTCTTGTTATACCATTAGTTATGTTTTTACTTTAGGTGATGGTGCTGTTTGTTGAAAATTAAAAAAACAAACTATAATTGTTAACTCTACCATGGAGGCTGAACTAATTGTTTTAGCTTCAGCTAGTGAGGAAGCAAAATATTGGTTAAGAGATTTATTATTTCAAATTTCTTATTTTGAAAAACCAATTCCTTCTATTTTAATTCATTGTGATAGCACCGCTGCAATTGGTAGATTTCAAAACCGTTATTACAACAGTAAATCCATACCTATAAGGAGGAAACACAGTAATGTAAGATCATATTTGACAAATGGTACCATTAATGTTGATTATGTTAAATCTTGTGATAATCTTGCAGATCCTCTTACTAAGGCCTTTACAAGAGAAAAGGTCTGGAGCACATCGAGAGGGATCAGATTGAAGCCTACAAATCCTTGAGTCATATATGAGGAAACCCAACCTGGGGACTAAAGATCCTATAACCAGGTTCAAAGGGAAAAACTAATCATATGATGACTTGTTGTGAAAAATGCACTATTTTTTTTATTCCCTCCCTATGATGTGAGTGCATTGTTTCCTGTAGTTTGTGAAGGTTGAGTTGATAAAACTCTTAATGAAAATATGTAGCCCGTATGGGTGGACTGTTAAACTTACAGGAGCACTCTCGACAAATTTCACACATGTGATGTGTTGAAGTAGGTCGCTTCCTATGAGAATTGGCTTATTCTCTAATGCACTCGTGAAATCGGGATAGCACATGGCCATAACGTGCTGGCTTTAAAGCTCATGTCAACACATTGATTATTACGTGTGAGCAATGATATTTTATTTCCTTTATGCAGTCATAGTTTAAGTCTGAGACCACTACGACTCTGGAGTAAAAGTTATTGTTTCACTCTGGAGTAAAAGTAGTCTTCCTTCAGCTGATATACTCTCTTTTCTAATATTAAAATGAGTTGGGGATTGTTGGTTATTTTGAGCATTTTAATATTTGTTTACTATTAAAATTGTCTCACATGGTAGTCATGGCATTTCATTGCTGCAACGGCATGCACTTGTGCCTAATTACTTAATGGTCAATTAATGACCATAGGTATTATGCACTTTGCTTTCTGCTGAACGTTGCAGTGAACGATAGGATAGTCAAAGTGTAATACTTGGTGCATTTGTTGCCCACGTTATATTTTACTCTTAATTTCTCCTCCATTATACCTTGTAACATATGTAACTTCTAAGGTCATTCATTCACTATTTACTACACCATTATCTTCCTATTCATTGCTAGGAAGACTTATTCTAGTATAAATAATGGTGGTCTTCATTTGGTTGATACACACAAAACACAAGAGAAAATATAGAGTGAAAGAGTTAGTCAAAAAGAGAGTTTTTATTAGTTGAAGGGAGGTATTTTTTTTGTGGAGTTTTGGACTCAACTCTTGTCCAGAGTTGTTGAGTTATATTTTGTGAAGGTTGTTGTATCCTGGAGGGGACAAGTAGAAGAGGACTACTGCTGGACCGGTGAAAACATTTGTTGAAGTGGGCTTGAATCTCTTTAAAGAGAGCGAGATATCTGCGCCTCAGCTTGAAGAGATTTTATTTCTTCATTTCATTTTCAGTTGTAATCTTGTAATTTTTGTTATCTTGTAAATTTTCACTAACACTAATTTCTGATGATGGGATCAAGATGGAGGATGTTGTCACGTCCCGAGCTACCCCCGAGACGCGGACACGGAACCTAGGACCACAAGTGATCCCAAGCTAACCCTGCTGGCATGATCATGAGCATACTAAAGATAATAAATTATTGCGGAAGCTAAATCATACTTAAAATGAAAAGATGAGGAATACCCATATTCTATAACTGAGATATTTGAAAATAATGAATTTAATACAAAAGAAATATTAACTCAATACTAAGCTGAATCTAACTATGTCTGAAAATAGCCTCTAAACTGGACTAGAAACACTGGGACAAGCCCAAGCTAAATCTAGCAGAAACGAAACTAAATGACTAAAGACTGAAATGGAACTCATGACTGTTGTCCTCGGAGAATGAGGACTCACCACTGAATCTGCTGATCTGGAGATCGGGAAATTGATCTATGCGTGATCTGGATGCTGAGAACCTGAACCTACATCACGAGAAAATGTAGCGCACGTATGCATCAGTACTTAAAAGGTACTGAGCATGTAGGATAAACTAAAACTGAAATAAAACATAACTGAACAAGCACAAACGCAAGTATAATAAACTGAACATAATATACTGAATTTCTGAGCTAACAAAATACAACGACCAATTTATAACATGCTGAAATTGAATACTGAATATACTGATAAATGGTCAATGCAGAGAGTCTGACTGAATTGTGGGAGCTACTAATAATCGATAATAAAACCATATGAGCTAAATGTGGAGTCCGATGTATACGCCCCATCGAGAGGACCCAATATACCCTGCCAAAGGTATAAAGGCATGCTGGCGTGATCACTAAACTGATTGCCCACATAGGGGACTTACAACCTACTTGGCTAGTAGTTCTGGGACTAATGGGTACGCTAAACCCTAGTCCGACTCGGTATTATGCTACTCCCAATGAATTCTATAAATTAACTGATTATGTCTGAGTTTCTGTAAATACTGGATAGCTCAAAACTGTACATGCAAACTAAGAATGCAACAATTAATCTGGTAATTATGCATTTATAACTGAGGCATGTATATCTGAAGTGTTTGAAATATCTGACCTAGCATGTGTAATTCAAGAACTAAAGAAATACAAAGCTAGGGTTCTGAAATTCATGCGATAATCTGAGTAATAACATAGATAATCTGATTTGGAACATATATTTAATAAATTCATGAAGTTCTATCAAAGTTCTAGAAACCCTAGGTTTGATCATGATAAGAGAATCAAGAACTGACTGAAAACTAGGGACCCAATGGGTGAAAGGAACCCACTAGTGAAATTCCACATACCTGGTGATGAAATCCACAGAAAAATAGTTAAGTTTCGGGGCTGAAACTGCTGGAGCTTGTGGCGTTCTTGAACTAGGGTTCTTGAGCTTTTTCTCCTCTCTTGCTTCTAATTTTCTAAGTTTTGATTTAATGATTTGACTTGGATATGTTTTAATTATGTTTCTAGGCTTAAACTGACTAAAATCTGATGATTTAGGGTCAAAAAAACGTAACTTAGGGTTTAAACGGAGTGGGAAAGGTCAAAAAGACCCCTGGGAAAGTTGTTGTCGGACCAAACGACGGCCAAGACTGACGGTCCGTCGTCTGACCGACGCCCCGTCATTGGGTCCGTTGACTGGGCCTGTTTGACAAGCCTTTACCAAAATGGGAATAACGTTTTACTCGGAGGTCTGATTTTAGCAAGGTCGGTGGCTATGGAAAGATGATTCAATTATATATCTGATGGTAGGTCATGGGACATATAATTCATTTTGTGTTAAGAGGTATGACCATTTGAAGTTGACCCAACTGCATTTCCCCTTAACTGTCTGCAAATTTTCCACCTACGGACCGTGTTGGTCATCCGTAGCTCTTGTCAGAGAGTGGGTGAAAGGAGTATTGATCGATGGTCACGGACTATGGACCTTCGTCTGACCTACGGACCGTAAGTCCGTCCGTCGTCTAAGACTTAACCAATTTTTCTGGGCTGGAATTTTTGGGAGTTTCTGATCCCATCGACGGTTGTGTAGGACGGACCGTGGGTGAGGCTACGGTCCGTCGATGCCACCGTTGGTTGCACCTATAGATTTTCTGAAAAACTGATTTTTGGTCTGTTTTGGCTTTAGGGTGTTACATTATCTCCCCCTTGGGAACATTCGTCCTCGAATGAAGACTAAACTAGATGAAATTGAGGGAGAGAGCTGCAAACCCCACTACTAAACATTGAGAACTGAATTTCTGACTGAATTGAGTTCTGAGTACATGCAATTACGCTGAAAATAAAAATACAAACTGAGGGAACATGATTCTAAAACTGAATTTACGCATGAATAACTGGAAAACTGAAGAGGAATTATTACCTCAAGCTGGAGTGGAATCGGAGGGAAAGAGGTGAGGATACTTGGCTTTCATGGCTGCTTCTGCTTCCCAAGTTGCTCCCTCTAGGGACTGACTCCTCCACAGAACCTTGACTGAAGCAACTTATTTGTTTCTCAACCTTCTAACCTGACGGTCAAGAATCTCAACTGGTACATCCTCATAAGAAAGACTATCTTTCACCGCCACACTCTCCAATGGCACTATAGAGGCTGGGTCACCCACACACTTCTTCAAGAGTGAGATGTGGAAGACCGGATGCACTGCTGCTAAGCCTGCTGGTAACTCCAACTCATATGCCACCTTGCCAACCCTTTTCAAGATCTTGTAAGGTCCTACATATCTAGGACTGAGTTTTCCTTTATTTCCAAATCTCATCACCTCTTTCATAGGTGAGACTTTCAGAAAAATCCAATCATCAACTTGGAACTCTAGTTCCCTTCTCCTTACATCTGCATAAGATTTCTGACGACTTTGGGCTGTCTTAAGTCTATCTCTAATGAGTTGAACTTTCTCCATAGCATAAAGGACTGAATCTGGCCCTATCAAAGCTGCTTCACCTACTTCAAACCAACCAACAGGAGATCTACATCTACGCCCATATAAAGCCTCATAAGGGGCCATCTGAATGCTGGAATGGTAGCTATTATTGTAAGAAAACTCAATAAAAGGAAGGTGATCATCCCAACTACCTTTGAAATCGATCACACAAGCTCTCAACATATCCTCCAAGGTCTGAATGGTACGCTCTGCCTGCCCATCTGTCTGTGGATGAAATGTTGTACTAAGGTTAACTTGAGTACCAGGACCTTAATTAAATGACTTCCAGAAATGAGAGGTAAACTGAGGACCTCTATCTGAGATGATAGACAAATAAACCCCATGCAACCTCACAATTTCATTAATGTAAACCTTGGTATAGTCCTCTGCCGAATTTGTAGTCTTGACCGCCAAAAAGCGAGAAGACTTAGTCATCCTATCAACTATCACCCAAATTGAGTCATGCTGTCTGCGAGTACGAGGTAACCCTGTGATGAAATCCATATTGATCACATCCCCCTTCCAGGTAGGAATATCGATCTCTTGAGTCATACCTCCTGGTTTCTGATGTTCTACCTTGACTTGCTGGCAATTGGGGCACTTACTCACAAAGTCTGCTATATCCCTCTTCATGCCATTCCACCAATAGACTTCCCGCAGATCGCGGTACATCTTAGTGGCACCGAGATGAATGGAATACCTGGAGTTATGGGCTTCTGCAAGAATATGCTGCCACAACTCGCCCACATCAGGAACACACAATCTACCCTGGTAGCGAAGTACACCATCTCGCCCTTGGGAGAAAACCTCCACTCTCTGATTATGGACTACACCCTTAAGCTCAAGCAAGATCGAATCACTGTCTTGCTTTTCCTTAACCTCCACTACCAAAGACGATTCTGCCCCATTCTGAACTGTTACATCGCTGTCTGGTATGCTCATAAGGCGAACTCCCAAGCAAGCAAGCCTGTGAACATCCTTCACTAGCTCCTTTCTTTCTTCCTCAACATGGGCTACACTACCCATAGATAATCTACTAAGAGCATCGGCTACTACATTCGCCTTTCCAGGATGATAATGCATACTCATATCATAATCCTTAAGGAACTCAAGCCATCTTCTCTGGCAAAGATTCAACTCTTTCTGGGCGAATACATACTGAAGGCTCTTATGATCGGTGAACACATCTACATGAACACCATACAAGTAGTGTCTCCATATCTTGAGTGCAAACACCACTACTGCAAGCTCGAGGTCATGAGTTGGATAGTTCTTCTCATGCACCTTAAGTTGTCTAGAAGCATAAGCTATAACCTTATCTCTTTGCATCAACACACAACCAAGGCTAACTCTGGATGCATCGCAATAGATCACATAACCATCTGAACCCTCTGGTAGAGTCAAGACAGGAGCTGTAGTCAATCTAGTTTTCAATTCTGCGAAGCTTTTCTCACAATCATCTGACCATTGGAACTTGACCATCTTCTGAGTCAACCTAGTCAATAGTGAGGCTATGGATGATAATCCTTCCACGACCTTCTGTAATAATCCGCTAGACCTAAGAAACTTCTGATATTTGTAGCAGAGGTAGGTCTGGGCCATTGTTTCACTGCTTCTATCTTCTGTGAATCTACACGGATCCCTTCGCTAGATACAATGTGACCAAGAAAAGCAACGGATTGCAACCAAAACTCACATTTGCTAAACTTAGCTAATAACTGGCGATCCTTGAGAGTCTGTAGAACAATTCTCAAATGACTTGCATGTTCTTCCTCACTCCTAGAGTAAATGAGGATATCATCAATAAAGACGATAGCGGACAAGTCCAAGTACTATTTGAGCACTCTGTTCATCAAATCCATGAAAGCTGCAGGAGCATTGGTTAGTCTAAACGACATAACTACAAATTCATAATGACATACCGAGTTTTGAAGGCTATTTTCGGAATGTCACTATCTCTGACTCTGAGCTGATGATAACCCGATCTGAGGTCTATCTTTGAGAAATGACTAGCACCCTGAAGTTGGTCAAATAAGTCATCAATCCTGGGGATGGGATACTTATTCTTGATTGTGACCTTGTTCAACTGTCTATAGTCAATTCACATTCTGAGAGAACCATCTTTCTTCTTTACGAACAACACTGGTGCACCCCATGGTGAAATACTAGGTCTGATGAAACCCTTATCTAGAAGGTCTTTCAACTGCTCTTTCAATTTCTTAAGCTCTGCTGGAGCCATTCTGTAAGGAGGAATAAAAATAGGCTGGGTATCTGGAAGGATATCAATTCTAAAGTCAATATTCGGGAGGAACTCCGAGAACATCTTCTGGAAACACTTCTGGAAATTCACTGACTACTGGAACTGACTCAAGATTTGGGGTTCAAGAGCTAGAATCCTTAACCCGAACTAGATGATAGAGATAACCCTTAGAGATCATCTTTCTGGCCTTAAGGTAAGAAATAAATCGATTCATAGGCGCTAAGCTACTACCCTTCCATTCTAAGATTGGTTCGTCTGTAAACTGAAAACGAACAATCCTAGTTCTACAATCGACTGAGGCATAACATGAGTGTAACCAATCCATGCCTAGAATGACATCGAAGTCTGCCATTTCTAACTCTACTAGATCTGCTGAGGTGACTTTTTGAGAGACTGTGACAGGGCAATTTCTGTATACCCATCTAGCTATAACTGGATCACCGACTGGAGTAGAGACTGAGAAGGGTTCTGAGAGAGTTTCTGGACTAACACTGAATTGTACTGCTATATAAGGAGTTACAAAAGAAAGAGTAGCCCCTGGATCTAACAATGCATAAACATCAAGGTCAAAGACTCGTAACGTACCAGTGACTACATCAGGAGAACCTTCCTGATCCTGGCGAGCCTGAAGAGCATAAAGTCTGTTCTGGCGCTGACCACCACCTGTACCAGATGAGTTACCCTGCTGAGTTGGGCGACTTGCTGGTGCTGCTGAATTTGTAGACTGAGCTCTACCATTACCACCTCCTTGACCCTGTCTAGAAGGACAGTCCCTAAACCTGACCAGACTGAACACATCCAAAACATCATTCTTTCATGCAAGACACTCGCCCGGATGGTTCTTACCATACTTAGGGCAAGTGGGGTAAGTCTTGGTGCCTGAAACACTTCCCTGAGACTTAGAGGCTGGTGCTCTGCCCTTATGGTCATACCTATTCTTGGAGGATGGAACACTAGCTGATGAAGGGGCTGGAGCTGAAAACTTCTGCTGACCCTGCGAGCGATTTCCACCACCCGATTTCTGCTGAGAATAGTCATAGTTCCCAGTCCTAGCCTTCTTATTTTCCTTAGCATGTTCCCTAAGCTTATCACCCTCAACCTGCTGAGCATGAGTCATAATCCTAGAGATGTTCATATCTCCCAGCAACATAGCATTTCTGCACTCTGTCTTCACCAAATCTGATACTCCATACAATAACTTATTCATCTGAGCCCTGGAGTCAGCAACCATGTGAGGAGCATACCTGAAGAGTTGGTTAAACTTCAGCCCATACTCTTGGACTGTCATGTTTTCCTACCTCAAGTTCATGAATTCTTGAGACTTTGCTTCTCTCAACTCTATTGGGAAAAACCTGTCGAGAAAAGTCTCACTGAAGCACTCCCAAGTAATAGGAGCTGCATTTGCACCCCTATTCTCCTTCCACTGAGTGTACCAAATATGAACCACGTCTTTCAGCTGATATGAGGCCAACTCAACCCGATTATTCCCAGTGACTTGTGTTGACACCCAATTTTGGCTCTCCACATAATAATAATAATAATAATAATAATAATAATAATAATAATAATAATAATAATAATAATAATAATAATAATAATACATATTGCGAGATTTTATAAGAATGCGAAAAGATTTTTTTAATTATCTATTTTTAGCTGATGAATATATTTTATAAATATCGTTTCTTATAAAAATTAAATATATTATGTATATTTTTCTACTTACTTTTTTGTAGTAAATAAATAAATAACTGGTGTTCTTAAAAATGAACCTATTTTTTTGTTCATATATTATATATTTTTTTAATAGATATGTTTCATACATTTTATTTAAATTAAAAATCTTAATTAATTAATGAGTCACTAATTTTTATTAATTTAATTTTTAAGAGTGACTAATTTTATAAATAGTCATGTTTAATTTAATAAATTATGACTATTTAATAAAGAAGATGTTATAATTTAAATGATTTTAATTTAAGCTAGCTTGGCAATCCATGTTTTCTTTAGCCGGCCAATCCGTGTATGCCACGTAGGCGAGCACATGGATTGTGCTTCTTTAGATTAAATGTCGCCCCTACAATTAGATCTAGCGGTCCTAGTTAATTCAACTTTTACCATTATTTAATATATATATATATATTAACATTTCTTTTAATTTTGGATTTATCTTAACCGTTCGATCAAACGATCGGACGACCCAAATTAATTAAGAGTTTCTCATATTTCCCAAATAGAGAAAGAAGGAACCAGCGTTCATTTTCACCTTTTTCTCAAAAAAAGGACGGCCGCCCCATACTCTTTTCTTTCCCCATGTCTGCGCTTCCTCTTCCCCAAGCGTCTTCACCTTCCCCATACCCTCATGCGTCTCTCTCATCAATTGATCATCACCCTCTGCCAAAGAAACGGCCATGGACCGCCGGAAAACAATAATATCCGGCGGTCTTTTACTTTATGTCTTCTCCATCATTTTTTTTTTTGACGAAAGAGACACTCTACGCTACCTATACCTTCCCCAACGGCTCCAAAGTCTAAAAAGGGTGTTGTTGATTTGATCTGTAGCAATAACTCTCTATTGTCCGGTGAATATTTTTGATCTCGAATTCGAATTTTTGAGTCCGATTTTCACCTATAAGAGCATGGCGTTTACCCATCCAGAGGGGGGGGGGGGGATTCAGAGAAAAAAAAAGGGTAGGAGGAGAAAGGGACGAGAGAAAGAGGCAAAGAACCAAAAAAAAAACACGGAGGAGATTCAAAAAAAATAGTTTAGGAACCAAGAACAACGATAAAAAAACAATTTGAAATCATCTGAGAAACACATTTTAAGGTTATCTTTTGTTCACGTTCGAGTTGTAGTTCGAGTTCAAAGTCGAATCGCTTGACGTCAAAGCCTTAGTTTGTTGCTCAACACAAGGGCTTGAGTTTCTACTTTGAAACTCATTATTGGCCTAAGATATTAGGCCAACAATAAATTAGGATCACCGCAATGCTTGGAGTCTCGCAAATTAGGAGTCAAATATTCCTTAGCTTTGTCTTTCATTGTTTTGATAATATTATTTTGATATGTTGGCTAACCTTTACTGACAAATTTGGATATATTGCCTGTCCTTTATTTTGAAGTTTATTTATGTGAGCTAACATTATATGCGTATAAATTTAGTTGAAACAACTTTGGAACCCAAAAAAAAATATATATATTTTCTTAAAATGGGTTGGCATTTTACTTACAACAATCTTTAAGGCCTTTAAGTTGAAAGGTCCTTATAGTTTAAGAATTCTTCAAATAAAGTTTTAAAAAGGTTTCAAATATATGCCTAACTAATCGCCTAAATAAATTTAAGAATATTTTATATGCTAAAATAATAACCCTTAGAAATATGTTAGGCTAAAATAATTAATTATCTTAAAATATATTTTAGAAATATGTTGTGCTAAAATAATTACTTGTCTTGAAATATATTTTGGGAATTAGGTGCTATGTTTTTTTTTAATGAATAAAAATGGCATAAAAATTTTAGTTATAAAATAAGTCCCAATAGATAAACCTATTTTTGTCACCTCTTTGTAACATATATTGGCAACTCTTTATTTTTTAGATCAAATATTGCCTTAAATATTTTAATCTCCTAACATGCTATTTCAAATTTAGATATATCAACATGTTCAAATACAAGGTACTACATATATATGTCATATATATAAAGGTATAAATTCTATATATATTTTTTTTCTACAAAATATATCTACTATCTTGTTTTACTAATATGATTTCTTTATTTTATAATTTCCTACATTTTACAAATATTATTTTAAATCTAATCTATTGTTAACTTATCTCCACATGTAAACAAAATAATAAACATTCATATGTTTTAAACAAACTTACATGTATATACTACATATTATAATAAATATATTTAAGATCATAAACTCTACGTAATATTTTAAACACCAAGTATCATTTAATTTGAAAAATATCATTCCATATATTTTTTACACATCACATATTACTACATATTTCATTCAACTATTATTTTACTTTTATTACACGTCTTAATAAGGAGACTAATTTTTACATTCTTTTTTTGTACTTTTTTTTATATAAGTTTATTATGATATATCTATATTCTTTTTACATATAAATTTATCATACATTTATTTATTTATTACCACATAATAGAAATACTATAATTAAATCTATTTTATAAGACATATATATGACGTACCTTGTGTCTTACTTTTCTTTTTAAACTAATAAAATTTAATCACAATTGAATTTAAGGCGAATAAATAAAAAAGTTTTTTTCTAAATTATATTTTCCTAAATTGAGTTTAAGGACTATCTTCGGATAGGCTCTGAGGGGTGCTTAACACCTTCCCCTCGAGTAACCAAAACCCTTACTCAGAATCTCACTGGTTTCGCAAATCAAAACAGAGTTTACATTTTACATATTTAAAAAATGGTTTTCCTAATATTTTCCTTAAAATTTAGGTGGCGACTCTAAAACAAATAATTTTTTCAAATAGTCAGAATGTCAGCCATATTATGTTGTGAACTGTTTTCGGCCTGTTCGAAAATAGGGTGCGACAGCTTGGCGACTCCGCTGGGGACTTATCTAGGTTTTAATCTTAGAAAAACTCATTTTAGGATTAACTTTTATGATTACGTGTTTATTTTCAGCTTATTAGTTGATATGTTGCTTTGATTGAAAGGACGCAAGTGAAATCCAAACTTGTGTTCCTTATTTGTTTTAAAACACTACTTGTTACTGCTTTCTCTACACTGTCATTTGCACATTCTATCGAGTCTTGGCCGTACACGCACACACCGTACACGCGAGGGGTGTTCCTGCACTCCTCCGAAACTCTCTTTGGATTCCTTAGTTTCAGAGTTGGTGCGATTAAGATAGTGCACCTTCTCGCAATTACTCAATCCTACTCTCAATCATTAAGAAAAATAATCTTACTCTTAGAATAGGTCATATTGCATAACCTTAGGCAAGACAGTATACGGTATTGTCCTTGCACTTAGGAAACCACCCAAATATAAAAGAGTTGCTTCTTTAAAACTCGACGACGTAAACTTTGTGTGAAATTGATATAAATTATCCAAATTTAAACATTTAATGGATATGGAGCAAATAAACTTATCATACCCTTTACCTTTTCTTTCAGATGCAAATCAACCAAAACCTTCCTGACATCCAGATGATGACTGAGGTCCCTCGAACTTTGAAAGAGTGGTGGGGTAACGTTAGAGTGGCATACGGGGCTGAGATCATGCCACACTTAGGGTCATTAATTGATTTATTGGATGTGGAGGCAAACAAGTCACTCATTACCCTAATGATTGAATTTTGGCAGCCAACAACAGTGACTTTCCGGTTCACAGATTTTGAAATTACACCAACCCTGGAGGAAATAAGTCAAATTGCGAATTTACCGTTAGCTAGACGAGTACCCTTGGCCCCGCGCACTACATCGGGAACTAGTTTTCTCCAGTCCTTGGGTTTAAGGGTAGGCCCATGCTTGCGAAGAGTTGACGAGGGATGGGTCAAGTTAGATTATCTGTTTAAAAGGTTCGGCCGCCGAGAAAGCTATGATAGGTTCCAACAGGAATGTTTCATCTCTAGGATTGATTGGGAAAGGTTAAGGTCTATTGTTTTCGTAATGGCTTTTTTGGGTATTATGATCTTCCCTAAGAAAAGAGGTTGTGTAGACATTAACTTACTGCCTATGGTCATCTTCATGTTTAGGGGACCTGTTAGAGTGACCATGGTACCCATGATCTTGGCAAAAATATTTCGATCATTATCCCTCTACTCTAGAGGATATGATCACTTCAAGGGAAGTAACATGTTGTTGCAGATTTGGGCGTTTGAAATTTTTTATCAAAGACGAGCAGAAAATGGCATCGAAGCAGCCTCACAAAACAAGATCAGGAGTTATGCGATAAGGTTGAGCATGTGGGATGCCCCAAATAATGAAGAAGGTTGGCGTAT
Source organism: Solanum sitiens (assembly GCA_016801875.1). Lineage (NCBI taxonomy): Eukaryota > Viridiplantae > Streptophyta > Magnoliopsida > Solanales > Solanaceae > Solanum > Solanum sitiens. The sequence goes on along the minus strand of JABWTJ010000014.1, from coordinate 3,711,320 downwards.
TTTCCTGACCCACCTCACAGGGAATCGTATTCAATGGCGACTACCATGGATCCATGGCCGAGCTTTGTTGAGAGCTAACCAGGCCTATTTCATTGAGTTAATCGGGTTGGAAGGCATCCAACCTTATGCACCTCTAAGAGTCCTCCGGCAGTTTGGGATTACCCAGGGCGTTCCTCTATGGTCAAACATGGCATTGACAGAGGTCGATTATGAAGGAAGAATCCCGATCGAAAGGATCTCTGCTTTGGTACAAGGATGGTGCGGTATTCTTGACTCAGACATGGGGGTTGAATCATGGTGTACACCTGAATATTATACTTGGTTTATGATGGAAGGAATTCTCGCTAGACCTAGCTACGAAGGAATTTTAGGGTTCACAGATACTCAAAGGTCAAATCATATTGGCACGGAGCTATTAAACTTCATGCACATCACTACATCCATGTATCAGCAGGTGACCCCACGGTCTATCGACCATCTCATACAGGCAGTTGATGATGGACCAAATGAAGAGAAGGAGGAAGACCTAGAAGAGGATCCTAGGGACCCAACTGAGGAGATGGAAGAGGACCCAGAAGAATACTCAGAGCATGACTCTAACTTGTATGACCCTAGAGATGGAGGAGTAATGCATATGGAGGATGAACCTACTCCAATAGTAGAAGACGCTCACTCAGAATATGGTGACATACGTTTTGATGAAGACCCTAACAACTGGGAATGGAAGATCGACGAATCCCCAGAATACCACCCAGAGCCATTTTATGGCGGGGACGATGACGGTGAGGATGCTCCAACCTGGCCGTAGATCCATCTTTCTTCTTTGAACCTTTTCTTTTCTCTCATAAGCTTTTCAAAGTGTCATGTGGCCTAATTCTCTTGTATGATTTATTGCCACCCGTACTTTGATTTCTTGGGTTTTGATTCCCTATCCCAATGTAACATCCAAGACTACCTTAATCAATGAAGTTATGTTTGCTCCAAAATCTGAAGTATGTTTAAATGGATAATTTATTATCAAACTGATTGCAACGTAGGCCTACCTCAGGCAAAAAGAGGTTCTATATTAGGACGCGTTTTGAATGTTGCCAATTTGGCGTATATATGTGTTACATTTGCTTGTTTGTTACATCTTTTAATATTTCCCAAACTAACATAGTTTTATTTTTGTTTTGTTTTCTCTATTTATCCCCAAAGAACGTTGATTTGTGTCGACTTGTAAACTGGCTGACTCACGATACAACCTTCGATCAAAAGGAAAAATGACCGACAAAGACGAGATCAATAATGCGGCAAATATAATAGTACCTATCGAGAACCCCGAAAGTTCTCGAAATATAGCTGTCATCCAAAATGAGGAAAAGATGGCTCACATGGAACAAGAACTCGATATCTTGAGGGAAGAATTACGTCAAGTGCGAGACTTGGCAAAACTATCGGCAACCACTTTCCCTACTTTCAAGACCCCTATATACTTTCCGATGGCTGACTTGCCTTCTGCCGACTTACCAAATCAATCCGAACCAACTCAACATGCTCCTGTTCATGGTCGAGTTCCACCAGCTTTACCAACTGCGGTCAGAACCGCTCCCGACCTTTCTAATCGCGACCCTACCAAACCTACAATGCAGCAAATACTTGGGGCACATGTCGCCGCTCCCTATGAGCCACATGTTCCACCCGTATATGCCGCTGGAGCTCCTACCTTCACAATTCCAGCAACTGTTAATGTCCCGTATGAGGTTGATCAATATGCAGAAATGGAGAAAGATGCCCAGCTAAAAGAAGAAGCGTCAATAAATGCCCAGCTTGAGGGTCTAAGAAAGGCATTGAAAAGTTTGCAAGTTACTAGAGGAACGGAGAGTCTGGATTATGATGACTTGTGCATCCACCCAGACATTGACATGCCGGTAGGGTATAAACCGCCAAAGTTTGACATGTTTGATGGAAAAGGTGACCCTCACGCACATTTAAGGGCATACTGTGATAAGTTAGTTGGTGTGGGAAGAAATGAGAAGCTGAGGATGAAGTTGTTCATCCGGAGTCTGTCTGGAGAAGCATTGACCTGGTATACCCGCCAAGACCCTCGCAAATGGCGTGACTGGCAGGAAATGGCCGAGGACTTCATGACTCATTTCAGATTCAATACTGAAATTACTGCTGACAGATTCTCATTGGCTAATATACAGAAGAAGCCATCTGAGAATTTCCAAGAATATGCACGACGTTGGAGAACAGAGGTCGCAAGGGTGCAACCACCACTAGATGAGAGTGAGCTCTCAAAGTACTTTATTCGAGCTCAAGAAGGTGTCTACTTTGACAATATGATGTAAATGATGGGCCAGAAGTTTGCAGAACTGGTAAAAATTGGGGACTTTATAGAAGAGGGTGTTAAATCTGGGAAGATTCAATCTATGGTCACATTGCAGGCTGCAAGCAGAGCCATCCAATCAGGCGCCATTAGCAGCGTTAAGAAGAAAAGGGAGGATGTTTCAGCTGTCACCTACCAACAAGGAGGACCATCCCATCGATACCCTAACAATCCCCAAATTGTTGCACATACTTCCTACACCCCACACCCAGTATATAATACCCAACCACACTATAATCCACCCCGAGCACCAGCATACCAAAATCCTCCAAGACCATATATGCCTGTCCAAGCACCAATCCACCAAAACAGACCAGCAAATGCACCAAGACCGCGTCCAAATCTCGAAGCTAGAAATATTCGTGCTTACACACCCATTGTTGAACCTTATGCCCGATTGTTTGAAAGGTTGAGGACCGCGGGAGTGCTGCAACCAGTTGAAGGGAAACTTCCTGATCCAATCCGTTATAATTTTGATGGAAATAAGCGATGCGCTTACCACTCAGGAGTCCAAAGGCACGGCACAGAAGATTGTTATGGTTTGAAGAACCAGGTCGAGTCTTTGATCAGGAGAGGAGTAATCAAATGCACTCCAGCACCTCCGAATGTGAACAACAATCCCTTGCCAAACCATGAGAATCGGGAAGTCAACATGGTTACATTGGAGAAAGAATACAAGGGCCCTGACTGTCCAGACGTGGTTGGAGGAGACGCCATGACATCTACAGCGCAACCTGTTATCACTGTTCAACTAAGGGAACCTCTGACTGTCCAAACATATCTCCCGAGAGTTGTAGTGACTACTCTAATTGCTAGAAAGGCTGATTATGACACCAAGGCAGTCCCTTGGGACTATCAAACAGGCGTCAAGGGAAAGATGATCGACACTGCCGTGGCTCAAGGAATGACTAGGTCAGGAAGATGTTATGCCCTGGAGGATCTAACTCAAAGAGTTCTCGGAAAAGAACAAAATCCAAAAAAGACAGTTACTGATGTTGAAGCCGCAGAGTTTTGGAAGAAGATGCAGTCTAAAGACTATTCGGTTGAAGAACAGTTGAAGAAGACGCCAGCCCACATATCCATTTGGTCTCTGCTTATGAGTTCTGAATCTCATAGGAATGCTTTAATGGAGGTGTTAAGCGGAGTAATCATTCCAAAAGAGACCACAAGTGAAACCTTAGCTGCATCAATTGGAAGAATAGTGGAATCTAACAAGATCTCTTTCCACGATAATGAGTTACCTGCAGAAGGGGCTGGTCACAACAAAGCGCTTCATATTGCAGTCAAATGTTGTGATAAGATTGTGACTCGAGTCTTAATTGATGGTGGTTCTGGATGCAACATCTGTCCTTTTACCACTCTGAAAGATTTAGGTGTTAGTACGGGAGAAATAAGGGAAAGCCGTGTGAAAGTTAGAGCTTTTGATGGAGCGCAAAGAAGTGTCATTGGAGAAATCTATCTCACATTGCAAGTAGGGCCGGCCGAATTTCCCATTCTATTTCAAGTGATGGATGTATCATCCAACTACAACCTGTTATTGGGAAGACCATGGGTTCATATGGCAAGAGCGGTTCCTTCCACTCTTCATCAGTGTGTGAAGTTTGAATGGGGTCTCACAAAAGTTACCATTCATGGAGAGCTTAGTCATCCCATTCATTCTGTTAATTCTATCCCAATCACCGATGATTTAGAAGGAGCCACTTTCCATACTTTGGAGATTATGCAAGCTATAAAGGTAATAGAGGAAGCAGAGCCAACCAATGCAAAATTGTCAAGTGCAGCAAAAATGGTTACGTCGGAAATGTTGAAGTATAGTTATCAGTCGAAGAGCAGACTTGGACCCAAGTCCAATGGAATAGTTGAGCCAATCCAGCTGAAACATCAGAGAGGCACCAACGGTCTCGGATACGAGTCGGCCTCGGGAAAAGACCACCAGAGGAAAAGAGATACAATCTTCGTACCAGAACAAGCTTTGATTTCGGATCGAGCTAGCATTGACGACATCGTGGAAGGAATAGGCAATCTGTTCGTGACCATGACTGGAGAAGAGCAAGAGATAAATCTCAGCAAATTGACCATTCGTGATGCCAAACTTGGAGAAGTCTTGCAGAACTGGACCGTCAACCCGTCCTTGTTTCAACCAGAGGCCTGGTAGTGTGGAGAAGTAGTTTTAATTTCTAAAACTTGCATGATCAAATTGAGGCTTGAATCATGCCTAACCTTTTGTTGCTTGCCTCTTCTAAAAGTTAAAATGCTTTGAAATAAAAAGTTTTTGTTTTCATTAAAATTTTCATGCTATTTTAAATATCTATTTATTTTTACTTACTTTTTGCACTTTTCAGCACTTATATTAATAAAAAACCTCATTCAACGGTTATGACATGTAACGAATCCACCGAGCTAGGTAAAAACGATGAACAAGATCATGAAGAGTATGATGAAAGCATGATGCCTGAAAATTTACCACATGATATTGAGCAAGTTGAAAGTCAGAAGAAGACCAATATGGATGAAACAGAGATTGTCAACTTAGGAGATGAAGAAATCCTGAAGGAAACACGAGTCAGCATATATTTGGAGGCTGAAAGAAAGCAAGATTTAATAGAGTTGCTTAAGCAGTATGTTGACATATTTGCTTGGTCTTATGACGACATGCCAGGATTAAGCACTGATATTGTCTCTCACAAATTACCTATTGATCCCACTTGTCTACCTGTTAAGCAAAAGACAAGAAAATTCAAGCCGGATTTGAGTTTAAGGATCACGGAGGAGGTCATGAAACAGATTGAGGCAAACTTGGTGAGGGTTACAAATTACCCCACGTGGTTAGCCAACATTGTGCCGGTACCAAAAAAGGATGGAAAGATCAGAATATGTGTGGACTATCGAGACCTAAATAGAGCCAGTCCCAAGGATGATTTCCCCCTTCCAAATATTCACATACTCATCGATAATTGTGCGAAGCATGAGTTGCAATCATTTGTCGATTGCTCTGCAGGATATCACCAAATCCTGATGGATAAAGGTAATGCAGAGAAGACCGCATTTATCACTCCATGGGGAATATATTGCTACAGAGTAATGCCATTTGGTCTCAAAAATGCCGGCACAACTTACATGAGGGCCATGACTACCCTTTTTCATGATATGATCCACAAGGAAATTGAAGTGTACGTAGATGATGTCGTTATCAAATCCAAAAGAAGTTCAGACCACTTGAGCGACTTACGGAAGTTCTTTGAGAGGTTGCGGAAGTATAATCTGAAGTTAAATCCAGCAAAGTGTGCATTTAGGGTACCCGCGGGGAAGCTACTGGGATTCATCGTTAGTAGAAAGGGCATAGAGTTGGATCCATCGAAGATAAAGGCAATCCAAGAGCTACCTCCACCTAAGTCCAGGAAGGACGTGATGAGTTTCTTGGGAAGACTGAATTACATCAGTCGATTCATAGCTCAGTCCACAGTGATTTGTGAACCCATATTCAAATTACTGAAGAAAGATGCTGCCACGAAATGGACAGAGGAATGCCAAAGAGCTTTCGATAAAATCAAAGAGTACTTGTCCAACCCACCAGTATTGGTCCCTCCAGAGCCTGGAAAGCCTTTGTTGTTGTATCTATCTGTCATGGATAACGCGTTTGGATGTGTATTGGGGCAGCATGATGAGACAGGTAGAAGAGAACAAGCCATTTACTATCTGAGCAAGAAGTTCACACCATACGAGGCGAGATGCACCTTGTTGGAACGAACATGTTGTGCTTTAACTTGGATCGCGCAAAAGTTTAGGCATTACCTGTCTGCATACACCACGTACTTGATCTCAAGAATGGATCCATTAAAGTACATCTTTCAGAAACCAATGCCTACAGGTAAGCCGCAAAGTGGCAAATTTTGTTGAGCGAATTTGATATTGTGTACGTGACACAGAAGGCCATCAAAGGACAAGCCTTGGCTGATCACCTAGCAGAAAACCCGATGGACCAGGATTACAAGCCACTCACGACCTACTTCCCCGATGAAGAGGTTTTGTTTGTAGGGGAAGACATATCAGAATCATATGATGGATGGAGAATGTTCTTCGATGGAGCATCAAACTCTATTGGAGTTGGAATAGGAGCAGTCTTAGTTTCAGAAACTGGTCAGTATTATCCAATTTCAGCAAAGATTAGGTTCTACTGTACCAACAACATGGCAGAATATGAAGCCTGTATTCTCGGACTCAGGATGGCCGTAGACATGAACATCAAAGAACTCTTGGTGATAGGAGATTCTGACTTGTTGGTTCACTAAGTGCAAGGAGAATGGACCACTAAAAATGTCAAGATCCTTCCTTATTTGCATTACATAAAGGAGTTAAGTAGGAGGTTTGAAAAGATCGAGTTTAAGCATGTCCCTCGAACTCAAAATGAATTTGCCGATGCTTTGGCAACATTGTCCTCGATGATTCAGCATCCAGACAAGAGTTACATCGACCCTATTGATATAGAGATACGTGATCAAAATGCATATTGTTTTCATGTAGATGAGGAACCGGATGGGAAACCCTGGTACTATGACATCAAAAGGTTGATAAAATCACAAGAATATCCTGAAAATGCCACAAGTAAGCAGAAACGGACTTTAAGGAGAATGGCCAATCATTTCTTCCTTAACGGAGAAATCCTATATAGGAGAACTTTGGATTTAGGATTGTTGCGGTGTGTCGATGCCGCAGAAGCAACAAGGCTTTTGGAAGAAATACATGCAGGAACATGCGGACCTCACATGAATGGGTTCACTTTGGCAAAGAAGATTTTAAGAGCCGGATATTTTTAGATGACCATGGAGAGAGATAGCATCCGGCATGTGCAAAAGTGTCATGAGTGTCAAGTGCACGGAGATTTTATACGGGTTCCACCGAATGAGCTTAACGTAATGGGTTCACCTTGGCCGTTTGCCGCTTGGGGCATGGATGTTATCGGACCTACAGAGCCTCCTGCATCAAATGGACATCGTTTCATCCTGGTGGCTATCGATTATTTTACAAAATGGGTCGAAGCTTCGACATACAAGGCAGTGACTAAGAAGGTAGTGGCAGACTTTGTTCGCAATAACATAGTCTGTCGGTTTGGAATTCCAGAATCAATCATAACAGATAATGCAGCCAACCTCAATAGCGACCTTATGAAGGAAACTTGTGAAAGGTTCAAGATTGCTCATCGCAATTCCACAGTTTACCGACCACAGATGAATGGAGCAGTTGAGGCTGCAAATAAGAATATCAAGAAGATCCAAAGGAAAATAGTGGATAGTCACAGGCAATGGCATGAAAAGCTACCATATGCTTTACTTGGTTATCGCACCACAATCCGAACATCAACTGGGGCAACTCCTTATATGTTGGTTTATGGTTCGGAAGCAGTTATACCTGCTGAGGTAGAAATACCATCTTTAAGGATTATCCAAGAGGTTGGTCTGGACGATGCAGAATGGATACGTACCAAGGCATGAACAACTGATGCTCATCGATGAAAAGAGGATGGATGCAGTTTGTCATGGTCAACTCTATCAGAACAGAATGACCAAAGCATTCAACAAGAAAGTCAAACCTCGACAGTTCACACCGGGGCAATTAGTATTGAAGAAGATTTTTCCTCACCAAGAAGAAGCCAAAGGGAAATTTGCACCAAATTGGCAAGGACCCTACATGGTTCATAGGGTACTCTCCGGAGGAGCAGTAATCTTAGCAGAAATGGACGGCACAATCAGCACAAAGCCGATCAATTCAGACGCCATCAATAAATACTACATCTGAAGAGCTCATGATTAGCGCTTATTTTTGTACTTTTGCATTTTTGATGTAACAGAACTACGTCAAGACCTGACTTCCCACGGTGGGATACGTAGGCAACCCACATCGGATTTGGTCTCCCTTAGAAAACCCAAAATCATCATTTCCATGTATTTAGAACTACGCTCGACCTGAATTCGCTCGGTGGGATACGTAGGCAATCCTTGTCGGATTCGGTCCCTTGCATTTCATATTTTTCACTTTCCTTTTGTATCTGAACTACGTCCTGACCTGATTCCACTTGGATACGTAGGCAGCCTGAGTCAGGCCCGGTCATTGCATTCCATTTTTTTTATCACTCTCCCCTGTTGTACTCGAACTACATTCTGACCTGATTCCGCTTGGATACGTAGGCAGCCTGAGTCAGGCTCGGTCATTGCATTACATATTCTTACTTCCCCTTTGCATATTTTTCACTTTCTTATTGTAATCGAACTACGTTACGACCTGATTCCATTTGGATACGTAGGCAGCTTGAGTCAAGCTCGGTCATTGAATTACATAATTCTATCTCTCTTACTTGTATTCGAACTACGTTACGATCTGATTCCTATTTTGGGGGATACGTAGGCAGCCTGAGTCAGGCTCGATCAATGCATTGCATAATTCCTATTTTTTTCTTACCCTTAGGAAACACTACCTCATAGTTCGTGTAACCTCAACATCTGAAGAATCTTGATCATCGCAGTGTCTGCAAAAGAGCTAGGAAAACTTCATCAGAAGAGAAAAATCTACAACAGGACTATGTTGGATATAGTCAACAAATGGAAAGCTCGATGGACTTCGAAACATGTCATAATCTAAAACGCTGGATAATTAATTAATATATACATATATATGTATACACACACACATCTAATAAATACGTAGTGCACTTATTTTTTAAAAGATATAAGCTAAAAAAAAAATCTTAAAAGGAATATTTTTTATTTTTTTATTTTTTTATTTTTTATTTTTTACCCATCCATCTACCATGTCTCTAAGTTAAGAAACTATGGGCGGGATTGACAAGGTGTCAAAGGATTCTAGTGACGAGGCTTCAGTACGCGAGTCGATACAAATGAACACCCCCTCCCCAAACTAAATTTTTTTTTTTTTAGTGCAGGATTATAGGAATCAAGGAATATAACATGAAGTCTCGGGGCATGACCGGAAACGCTATTCGACTTCTCACAATCATGAGCCAAAATACTCTTACCCTACTTTAGTTTTTCGAAGTACTTCAATTTGAAAACGTATGTCTAAGAAAACTTCATTTATCTTTTGCAGGTATTCTCAAGGTCCAGATCAAAATGCTGAAGAAAGAGGGCCCTCGTAGCGAAATAGTATAGTTAGCTTTCTGTCGAAATAACTCCACCAATTGGAGCTTGTAAACTAACCTCATCAACAACTCCGCCAATCGGAGACCACCGTCTAACAATGCAAAAATCCATAAGCCTGGGGACTGTACATAACAAATGTCACTCAAACTCCACCAATTGGAGCTTGTAAACTAACCTCATCAACAACTCCGCCAACCGGAGACCACCGTCTAACAATGCAAAAATCCATAAGCCTGGGTTTGTACATAGCAAATGTCACTCAAACTCCACCGATTGGAGGTTGTATATAGCAAACTTCGTCAAGCTCCACCGAACGTGGGATGTACATAGCAACGTCACCAAAGCTCCACCAAACGGGGGTTGTGTATAACAAACTTCATACTACTAACATCGTAACTATGTCATGGAAGCTCCACCGACCGAGGGCATACAAGCGTACTAACGCTGTTATACACTAACAATCAAGTGTTACATTACAAGTTATTTTACGCAGTTAGATGCGGATTTTACATTACAATAGCCCCGCCAGTCGAGGGCCTCTACATTTCAAGTTATTTTACGCAGTCAGATGCGTATTTTACATTACAATAGCCCCGCCAGTCGAGGGCCTCTACATTTCAAGTTATTTCACGCAGGCAGATGCGTACTTTACATTACAACAGCCCCGCCAGTCGAGGGCCTCTACATTTCAAGTTATTTTTACGCAGTCAGATGCGGCCTTTACATTACAACAGCCCCGCCAGTCGAGGGCCTCTGCATTTCAATTTATTTCACGCAGTCAGATGCGTACTTTACATTACAATAGCCCCGCCAATCGAGGGCTCTACATTACAATTTACTTTACCTACAACACAAAAGACACCAACAATCGTTTGAATATCTACACTCTACTCTTTACATTACTATTTCAATTTATTATTTTTGAACCGCAACAGGTACTTTTCACCTTTTTACATCCTTTGCAGGATAACACATTACAACAGGATAACACATTACAACGAGGAACTCCCTCTCAGCAGCAAACTAGGGCAAGTTAGTGCAATGTCAAGCATCACTAGCTACGTCAAGGATTCACTTTCAAAACTCAACTCGACTCGATTTCCAAAAGTCCAAATTTCAACTTACTTATAGCTCTCTCAGGTCTCAGTTCATTATAACTCGACACTGGGGCATTTTAGAAAATTCATCCCCCTATTCTAAGTCTTAAGTAGAAGTCACTACAGAGCATTTCTCATTCACGTTCTTTAAGAACTATATCTCGTCTCTCTATTCGTGTTAATATCTACACACCTCACCACAAAAATTTCAGTATTACCATAATCCGATACTGGGGCAAATTTTGTTTTAACAAAATTTGCTATAATCCTGCACTCTCGAACTACATATGACCTGATTTCTCATGAAACCTGAGATATGTAGGCAACTCGAAAGCCAGAGTTCGATCATAACTCCATAAACATGCTTGCCAAGTTATTGTTCAAGTAAATTTTGTGGATCGCCTAAAATTGGATTGTGTCAATATTTCTTTGAACACGTCTTCTTTACTCTCTTCCATGGACAAAGAAAGGGGCAAGCTGTTGACACCCAATTTTGGCTCTCCACATAATAATAATAATAATAATAATAATAATAATAATAATAATAATAATAATAATAATAATAATAACAATAATAATAATAATAATACATATTGCGAGATTTTATAAGAATGCGAAAAGATTTTTTTAATTATCTATTTTTAGCTGATGAATATATTTTATAAATATCGTTTCTTATAAAAATTAAATATATTATGTATATTTTTCTACTTACTTTTTTGTAGTAAATAAATAAATAACTGGTGTTCTTAAAATTGAACCTATTTTTTTGTTCATATATAATATATTTTTTTTAATAGATATTTTTCATACATTTTGTTTTAAATTAAAAATCTTAATTAATTAATGAGTCACTAATTTTTATTAATTTAATTTTTAAGAGTGACTAATTTTATAAATAGTCATGTGTAATTTAATAAATTATGACTATTTAATAAAGAAGATGTTATAATTTAAATGATTTTAATTTAAGCTAGCTTGGCAATCCATGTTTTCTTTAGCCGGCCAATCCGTGTATGCCACGTAGGCGAGCACATGGATTGTGCTTCTTTAGATTAAATCTCGCCCCTACAATTAGATCTAGCGGTCCTAGTTAATTCAACTTTTACCATTATTTAATATATATATATTTAAACATTTCTTTTAATTTTGGATTTATCTTAACCGTCCGATCAAACGATCGGACGACCCAAATTAATTAAGAGTTTCTCATATTTCCCAAATAGAGAAAGAAGGAACCAGCGTTCATTTTCACCTTTTTCCCAAAAAAAGGACGGCCGCCCCATACTCTTTTCTTTCCCCATGTCTGCGCTTCCTCTTCCCCAAGCGTCTTCACCTTCCCCATACCCTCATGCGTCTCTCTCATCAATTGATCATCACCCTCTGCCAAAGAAACGGCCATGGACCGCCGAAAAACAATAATATCCGGCGGTCTTTTACTTTATGTCTTCTCCATCATTTTTTTTATGACGAAAGAGACACTCTACGCTACCTATACCTTCCCCAACGGCTCCAACGTCTGAAAAGGGTGTTGTTGATTTGATCTGTAGCAATAACTCTCTATTGTCCGGTGAATATTTTTGATCTCGAATTCGAATTTTTGAGTCCGATTTTCACCTATAAGAGCATGGCGTTTACCCATCCAGAGGGGGGGGGGATTCAGAGAAAAAAAAAGGGTAGGAGGAGAAAGGGACGAGAGAAAGAGGCAAAGAACCAAAAAAAAAACACGGAGGAGATTCGAAAAAAATAGTTTAGGAACCAAGAACAACGATAAAAAAACAATTTGAAATCATCTGAGAAACACATTTTAAGGTTATCTTTTGTTCACGTTCGAGTTGTAGTTCGAGTTCAAAGTCGAATCGCTTGACGTCAAAGCCTTAGTTTGTTGCTCAACACAAGGGCTTGAGTTTCTACTTTGAAACTCATTATTGGCCTAAGATATTAGGCCAACAGTAAATTAGGATCACCGCAATGCTTGGAGTCTCGCAAATTAGGAGTCAAATATTCCTTAGCTTTGTCTTTCATTGTTTTGATAATATTATTTTGATATGTTGGCTAACCTTTACTGACAAATTTGGATATATTGCCTGTCCTTTATTTTGAAGTTTATTTATGTGAGCTAACATTATATGCGTATAAATTTAGTTGAAACAACTTTGGAACCCAAAAAAAAATATATATATTTTCTTAAAATGGGTTGGCATTTTACTTACAACAATCTTTAAGGCCTTAAAGTTGAAAGGTCCTTATAGTTTAAGAATTCTTCAAATAAAGTTTTAAAAAGGTTTCAAATATATGCCTAACTAATCGCCTAAATAAATTTAAGAATATTTTATATGCTAAAATAATAACCCTTAGAAATATGTTAGGCTAAAATAATTAATTTTCTTAAAATATATTTTAGAAATATGTTGTGCTAAAATAATTACTTGTCTTGAAATATATTTTGGGAATTAGGTGCTATGTTTTTTTTTAATGAATAAAAATGGCATAAAAATTTTAGTTATAAAATAAGTCCCAATAGATAGACCTATTTTTGTCACCTCTTTATAACATATATTGACAACTCTTTATTTTTTAGATCAAATATTGCCTTAAATATTTTAATCTCCTAACATGCTATTTCAAATTTAGATATATCAACATGTTCAAATACAAGGTACATACATATATATGTCATATATATAAAGGTATAAATTCTATATATATTTTTTTTCTACAAAATATATCTACTATCTTGTTTTACTAATATGATTTCTTTATTTTATAATTTCCTACATTTTACAAATATTATTTTAAATCTAATCTATTGTTAACTTATCTCCACATGTAAACAAAATAATAAACATTCATATGTTTTAAACAAACTTACATGTATATACTACATATTATAATAAATATATTTAAGATCATAAACTCTACGTAATATTTTAAACACCAAGTATCATTTAATTTGAAAAATATCATTCCATATATTTTTTACACATCACATATTACTACATATTTCATTCAACTATTATTTTACTTTTATTACACGTCTTAATAAGGAGACTAATTTTTACATTCTTTTTTTGTACTTTTTTTTATATAAGTTTATTATGATATATCTATATTCTTTTTACATATAAATTTATCATACATTTATTTATTTATTACCACATAATAGAAATACTATAATTAAATCTATTTTATAAGACATATATATGACGTACCTTGTGTCTTACTTTTCTTTTTAAACTAATAAAATTTAATCACAATTGAATTTAAGGCGAATAAATAAAAAAGTTTTTTTCTAAATTATATTTTCCTAAATTGAGTTTAAGGACTATCTTCGGATAGGCTCTGAGGGGTGCTTAACACCTTCCCCTCGAGTAACCAAAACCCTTACTCAGAATCTCACTGGTTTCGCAAATCAAAACAGAGTTTACATTTTACATATTTAAAAAATGGTTTTCCTAATATTTTCCTTAAAATTTAGGTGGCGACTCTAAAACAAATAATTTTTTCAAATAGTCAGAATGTCAGTCATATTATGTTGTGAACTGTTTTCGGCCTGTTCGAAAATAGGGTGCGACAACTTGCATTACCTCAAAGATCTTCTTGATTTCGTCCAAGAAATTCTGAGGATCTTCATTAGTCTGCAATCCTAAGAACTCAGGCGGATTCATCCTAACAAAGTCACGGATCCTTGCTGCTGCTGATCCACCATTTTCATTTAGAGGAGCATGAACCCGATTGTTCTGGTGGGTCATACTCTGAGCCAACATCTGTATGGCATTCCTGAACTCAACATTGGATACTTTTTGATCTGGGACTGGAGGAGCTGCGTTTGCATTCCTGGCGTTCGCATTCCTAGCATTAGCTCTACGAGGAGGCATGATCTGAAACGTAGAACGTCAAGTTAGAATGGAATAAGATCATACCTTACGCACGATAAGAGTAACAACAAAGTGAAGTTTTTCCTAAAACACTTCATAGCCTCCCTCTCATTAGATGTGGTGCACTTCACACCCATGAAAAGGACTCTACTTAGTGTGGCTTTTCATACATCCTAGGACTCTTGAACCTAGTGCTCTGATACCAAGTTTTGTCACGCCCCGAGCTACCCCCGAGACGCGGACACGGAACCTAGGACCACAAGTGATCCCAAGTGATACCCTGCTGGCATGATCATGAGCATACTAAAGATAATAAACTGTTGTGGAAGCTAAATCATACTTAAAATGAAAAGATATGGAATACCCATATTCTATAACTGAGATATTTGAAAACAATGAGTTTAATACAAAAGAAATATTAACTCAATACTAAGCTGAATCTAATTATGTCTGAAAATAGCCTCTAAACTGGACTAGAAACACTGTGACAAGCCCCAGCTAAATCTAGCAAAAACTGAATCTAAATGACTAAAGACTGAAATGGAACTCATGATTGTTGTCCTCAGAGAATGAGGACTCACCACTAAATCTGCTGATCTGGAGATCGGGAAATCGATCTATGCGTGATCTGGATGCTGAGAACCTGAACCTACATCACGAGAAAATGCAGCGCACGTATGCGTCAGTACTTGAAAGGTACTGAGCATGTAGGATAGAGTAAAACTGAAATAAAACATAACTGAACAAGCACAAAAGCAAGTATAATAAATTGAACATAATATACTGAATTTCTGAGCTAATTGAGTGCAACGACCAATTTATAACATGCTAAAACTGAATATTGAATATACTGATAAATGGTCAATGCAGAGAGTCTGACTGAATTGTGGGAGCTACTAATAACCGATAATAAAACCACATGAGCTAAATGTGGAGTCCGATGTATAGGCCCCATCGAGAGGACCTAATATACCATGCCAAAGGTATAAAGGCATGCTGGCGTGATCACTAAAACTGATTGCCCACAAAGGGGACTTACAACCTACTTGGCTAGTAGTTCTGGGACTATTGGGTACGCTAAACCCTAGTCCGACTCGGTATTATGCTACTCCCAATGAATTCTATAAATTAACTGATTATGTCTGAGTTTCTGTAAATACAGGATAGCTCGAAACTGAACATGCAAACTGAGAATGCAATAATTAATCTGGTAATTATGCATTTATAACTGAGGCATGTATATATGAAGTGTCTGAAATATCTGACCTAGCATGTGTAATTCAAGAACTAAAGAAATACAAAGCTAGGGTTCTGAAATTCATGCGATAATCTGAGTAATAACATGATAATCTAATTTGGAACATATATTTAATAAATTCATGAAGTTCTATCAAAGTTCTAGAAATCCTAGGTTTGATCATGATAAGAGAATCAAGAACTGACTGAAAACTAGGGACCCAATGGGCGAAAGGAACACACTAGTGAAATCCCAAATACCTGGTGATGAAATCCACGGAAAAATACTTTAAGTTTCGGGGCTGGAACTGCTGGAGCTTGTGGCGTTCTTGAACTAGGGTTCTTGAGCTTTTTCTCCTCTCTTGCTTCTAATTTTCTAAGTTTTGATTTAATGATTTGACTTGGATATGTTTTAATTATGTTTCTAGGCTTAAACTGACTAAAATCTAATGATTTAGGGTCAAAACGACGTAACTTAGGGTTTAAACGGAGTGGGAAAGGTCAAAAAGACCCCTGGGAAAGTTGCTGTCGGACCAAATGACGGCCAGGACTGACGGTCCGTCGTCTGACCGACCCCCCGTCGTTGGGTCCGTCGACTGGGCCTGTTCGACAGGCCTTTACTAAAATGAGCATAACTTTTTACTCGGAGGTCTGATTTTAGCAAGGTCGGTGGCTATGAAAAGATAATTCAATTATATATCTGTTGGTAGGTCATGTGACACCTAATTCATTTTGTGCTAAGAGGTATGACCATTTGAAGTTGACCCAACTGCATTTTCCCTTAACTGTCTGCAAATTTTCCACCTACGGACCGTTCTGGTCATCCGTAGCTCTTGTCAGAGAGTGGGTGAAGGGAGTCTTGATCGACGGTCATGGACTACGGACCGTCTTCTGACCTACTGACCGTAAGTCCGTCCGTCGTTCAAGACTTAACCAATTTTTCTGGGCTGAAATTTTTGGGAGTTTCTGATCCCATCGACGGTTGTGCAGGACGGACCGTGGGTCAGGCTAGGTCCGTCGATGCCACCGTTGGTTGCACCTGTAGATTTTTTTGAAAAACTGATTTTTGGTCTGTTTTGGCTATAGGGTGTTACAGATGTCATCATCTAAAACCACTATAAATTACTATAAAGTATACGAAGAATGGATCTTCAACTTAAAACAAAAAATATCATGAAGAATCAACAAGGGTTGTGATCACTCAACTCCAATCATCACCGGACCTCTTTTAGGCTCAGCCCATATATGTATTCTTTTGATTAAAGAACCCCATTGAGAGTATGGTCAGTGACTGTTGGGCTCACAAATATCCTATACCAATGGTGGATGATCTATTGGATGAATTGTCTAGCTCTAATTTTTTCTCTAAAGTGGGCTTAAGATCAAACAATCACCGGGTTAGAATGAAACAAGAAGATGAGCATAAAACTACTTTAAGAACCTATCATGGCCTATGGCAATTAAGGCTAATGTCGTTCAGGCTTACCAATGCTCTTGTAACTTTTCAATCACTTATGCACCAGGTCTTTTGCCTTTATCTCAAGAAATTTATACTGATTTTCTTTGATGACATCTTCACTTAAAACATCACAAGATCATTTTGACCACTTGACCACAATCTTGCAATTAGGGGTGTACATCGTTGGGTTGGTTCGGGTTTTTGAAATATCAAACTAAACCATTTGTGTTGGATTTTGAAATCTATACACCAAACCAAACCAATAAAATTCGCGTTTTTTGATCTCGAATTTTTTCGGGTTTTTTCGGATTGATCGGATTTTTCCGCTAAAGTACTAATTCAAACATATAATTTACTTTGTATGTCAAATATTTCTTCATTTCAACCTAAATACAACTATCTAAGATGTTTCTTAAGAATATAACACAAATAATGATACGATTAATGACACTAAAATATTCAAATAAACAAATAAATATAATAATAATAAAATTGCGTAAAAATATTTTTGCAAATTAACAAGCCATAATGAAAATAACCATAATTTAAAAGTATTAAATCATACTAAAATAAGTTTAATAATTATTATTTACATGACTAAATATTAAGGAAATTAAAATTAAATTATGTATTTTTATTGTCTAAACCAATGTAAAATCAAAGAACAAATATTCAATGTTATTGTCATTCATAGGGTTAAATTATTATTTTTTTGTATTAGCATTAATTTGATTTTGACTTAAGTTTTATCATAATTACCAATATTTGTGGACTATAAGTTTTATGGAACTATTCAAAATTTTAAGTTTCAAACTTAAATAATATATTAAAAGATTAAAAACTATGAAAAAATATGAGAAATCTTTAAAAATTATATCAAAGTAAATATTTTTATTTATAAAATAAAATTTTAAATTGTATATATAATATCCGGTTGGTTTGTTCTCGGGTTTGTTTGTTTTTTACTTAAAACCAAACCAAACCAAATATAGTCGGATTTTTTTTTCAACACCAAACCAACCACTAGTCGATTTTTTCTCTCGATTTTACTCAATTTGCGATTTGGTTCGATTTTCAATTCAATTTTGTACACCCCTACTTACAATAAGTTCGAGAGAGTCAATTGTTTGCAAAGACGTCTAAGTGTGAATTTGCTCAAACTGGGGTGGAGTCTCTAGGACATATCCTAGTAAGTTTACAGTTATGGTGCACTAGCGAAAACCCAAAACTAACAAAAGTACAATTTGAGAGTAAATAGAAAGCACAGTGGAAATGACATTGACTCCACCAGTGGTCACAACTCACAACAGACATAAGTGAAATAGTAATAAGCAACACTGGTGTATAGAACATAATCATGATTCCAGTAAGATGTGGCGTATATTTTCTTTTGAAACAAATTCTTCACTTTTCCTACAAGTACATAATAGTTGCGACAACTGAATCATTGAGCTCTTCATCTTCATCTTTAAATTCCCCCGATTTTCTTCAGCTAAGCTTTGGCTTCGTCATGGTTACCACGTTCTATCATGGAATTGGCTGTGATGATTAATACAGGTACCATTCATGCATCTCCTAAGATCAACCTCCATACCCATGAATCTTGGCAAATAAATAGTTGAAAACCAACTTTGAGTGCTCTTCTGTACTTGTATGGAGCCATTTCAGATAGGTATAGTGGCACACACTGCAATTCATTCAATGAAAGAAAAACAATGTTAACCATCCTGCAACAAAAATATCAAGCTAAGTGAAATAAAGGAAAAAAATGTCAGAAATTATTGTTACGATACTAAACTTTCCCTACACTATCTAATAGAGTATTTTAAAGATATATATGTGAACACGTTATTATTTATAATTATGCAATATTTATGATGTCTACGTGAGCACATATATATATACCTTTAAAATACACTATTAAGTGCAGGAGTAAAATGTCTTTTCCAAAGTTTGATATTATTACAATAATTTTGATCAAAATTCAGATATATTTCAGACTTTTTTATCGAAATTAAAAGAAGAAAACAACAACTAGTTAGTCCTTTACTCTGATTAAAAGATAATGACTCTTTTTGTATATATACGATAACTCTCTAAATTCAACATTCTAACTAACATGTCAAATAGTTATACACATCTTTAATTTAACATCACAGTTCAAACTCCAACAGTTTGTTGGACTTGCAGTATGCAGATGACAAACTTTGACAGAATGAAACAATTGTGGCAGTTGAACAATATGAGGTTTTAGTTTTGCGATTATAATACACAATACTTTGTCAAATTTTAAGAAAACATCACAGAAAAGGAGTTGTCAGTATACACTTTTTTTCTGTGTACTTGGAAAGATAGAAAAAAAATATTCAAATTACAATAAAAAAAGGTAGTCCAAACTCAACACTATAATCCTACTTCAAGTAAGGTGCTCTCTGCTCTGAACTTGATACAACAAATTTCATTTAGTAAAATCTGTTGGATACACTTATTATAAGAAGAGTATTCGTTTCTACAATTCATTTTGTAAAATCTGTTAAATGCTTAACTCTAATAGAGAGTGTGTGTAAGGAGAACTAAAAAAAAAAAAGAGGGAAAGAGATGAGAAAGCTAATATTATTCTAGACATAGGTTTAATGTGTTAGAAATAGCATGTAATAGACCATAACTAATGGATTAGATTACTTACCTTATGACTCCAAATGGCGGAGTTGGAGTCATGGCTGCCTTGCATAACCACGTATCACAGTTGTATTGCCGGTGACAACAAACAGGACATTCTGCTGAAGGAGAATTGAAGGGTTTTCATTTTTGGGTTTGGAGTATACCCATGTTTCTATTTCTGTTTTGGAGAATAAAAGAGGTTTCTAGACAATTTTGACTTGATTTAGGAAGACAATTCTGCCCTTGGTCGTTCTCCTCATCACTGATTATAGTCAACTAATAAATTAAAAACAAAGGATATTTTTTACCCCTTTTTCTATAATTTTTGAAGTTCATGATCACTATACAATAAAGTTATTTCATAATTTTTTTCTGGTTTTACAATCGGTGTTCGAAGTCAATATTGAAGCTCTGACTAAATTCTGATCGCGTTCTACAGGGCCTGTCATGGTTAGAAATTATATAATTGGAATTATCGCTACTCTATGTAGGTAGATATTGTTAGAAAGATAGGTTATTACTAATTCTATTCATTAGGGATGAATAATTACGTTGGTGAAAGCTATTACACTCCAAATTTATTTTTAAAATAATATTACCACTCTAGTTAGAGAAAATACATAAAAATCTCCCCTATACTTGACAACATAACTTACTTTAGTACTTAAACTATTCGGATGTTTAAATACCACCTTAACATCTTTGAAGTGAATTAAACAAACCTTGAAAATAGATTACCACTCTCACCTACTACATCATAGTCATGTAAGCACCACGTTACAACCATGTAAGCATCACAACATTAATTTTCAATTATTTTTTGCTTATTCACCCTTTTTCTTAAACATTTTCTTTAAATTCAAAAATGTATTTTAAAATTAAAATTGGCCCACCCTATTTCACCATGAAATGGCATTTTTCCCAATTGAGCACAAGATTGCACTTTTCACACGGTATAAGTACTTTTGCCAGGTTGTTCAAGCAACGATTAGAAGAGTCACCTAACACAAATAAATCATCCATAAATACCTCAATAATGTCCCATAAATTTTGAAAAAGCTTAGTATAACCTGCTCAACAAGTATACATATTCATATCTAAGTCCATGTAATAGGTTTGTCTTCCGTAGCAGAAATGACTTTTCATGAAATGATATTCTATTAACTACAAGTTACAACAAATACCTCACCTAACCTGCACTTAGCAACAATGAAAATAGACTTTTTTTCATTTCAACTACCTCTACTATCCCCACCCCTAAAGCAAAAGAACCATGACTTTTAAGTTCTAACTGAATCAAAAGTTCATATGTACCAATTTTCAAGAATTAAACTATTTAGAAATATGCGTAATTTGAATGTAGCTGAAAACTTACTTAATAAACACGAGTTTTTCTCTATTCCTCCGGTATATGATTGTGACACACCTATTCATCCTATAGAATGAAGAGCTGATATTGAAATTGCTAACCAGTTGAGAAGTTCAGTTTCGACTGCAAAAACATAAAATTTTGTTACTATGTTAATCAATTGACGACTCTACGATAGCAAAATAATTTGGGCCACCTATATGGTATAACTAAGCTTTACCAAACTCGAAACCTAAGATTAAGTTAGTTCACCTTAAAAATAACAGGGCATTCACAGTTCTATAAAACCATAGAAAAATCTAATGTAAGATAAAAATCAGAATAATAAGAGAGTATCAATGGACATACCCGTAGCTCAAATTCTGGTATAAGCTGCAGATCCTAAACTTCACACTTCAAGTGAAAATAATTTCAAAACGAATGAGGTGAAGAAACTCCAAGCTAAATTCACAATAATATAAGACTAAAATGAAGAAATTCAGAATGTTGATTCCGGCGAAAAACCCGTATATGAACAGAAAAAAGTTATGAAAGAAGACCAACTAAAATGAAAACACCCAGAATTTGATTCCAAAAGAAAATTCATTTTTGAATATGAATAGAAAAGGTTCAAAAGAATTATGATGAAAGAAGACCAGATTAGTAACTGCATGTGAGAAAACAAAACTGAAAATCTGAAATAAGAATAACTAAGGAGGAACACGAAAAACACAAGAACAAACAACAATTAAAGTCACAATAATTGAAATCATTGAAAAGCACAACAAAAATTGAACATCAACAACAAATCCAAATGGAAAAAAAAAAGAGAGAAATATCAACACACACAAATCAAATTTGGTCAAAGAAAGATGAAATTAGGGAATACTTTTAATGAACTTTATATTTTAAGGACAACAAACATACACAAAAAATGAAAGAAACATTATGAAGAAACTTACCTAGAAATTCGAATGAATGTTGGGACAAAGGAGAAATTTTGTTGAGCGTATGAAGTAAAAAGTTGAAAGAAGAAGCAAGACAGTATACAATGATGTGTACACATATGAGTAAGACACGTAGCTATATTGAGCATTAAAAAGACAAAAAAACCTTAGATCTGATGACACAAGCATGTTGAAACAAGTCATTTCTAATATAAGATATATATAAAAGTAATATATATATTACACAATTTATTGATTTTGATTATAACGAGGAAACAGTCGAACATACAAATATACTCCTCCATCACTTTTTTTTAGTTTACTATATAAAAAATAAATATTTATTACACTTAATAATTCTAAAAATATTGTTAAGTGTCAAGAAATCTGAAAGAAAAAAAAAACAAATACAAAAACTGTAAAGGGGAAAAAAGCAATATTCGTAAATGTATTTTATCCAATTGTGCCAAATTACCAGTGTGCATATATATTTTATCCAATTGTGCCAAATTACCAGTGTGCATATATCAGTATGCAGGTCTATTATTAATTACAGAAATCACATACTTCTAAGGTAAAATTATAATTTATCCCTTAAATGTGTATACTTACAAAAATCTCTCAAATTGATATAATAATATAAGTATTGATACATTAAAAAGAGGGTCAGATACATTAATAGATAATCAAAGCGTTGATACATTAAAAAGAAGGACAGATACATGCGCTGATACATTAGAAAAAGGGTCGGATACATTAATGGAGGCTCCGGATACATTAATGGCCAAAAAATCAAAGCGCTAATACATTAAAAAGAGGATCGGATACATGCGCTGATAAATTAAAAAAAGAATCGGATATATTATTGAAGTGTCAGATACATTAATGATATTTTTGCCTAAAGAGAAAAATGAGAGATTTTAAAGATTTATAAAATTTATAGGAATAATGATAACAAGTAAACTAGAATGACAATGGCATAATACTATTGTATTGTAATTTTATGTTCCTTCTTTTCTTTTCCATCAAATGTTTTTAGTCATGACATGTTATAAAACTTCTCATCTTTTCATAAAATAATAAAGCCGTCAATATAGACTAGGCCTGTTAGGCCAGCCTCCTAACTCGGGATTTAATAGGGTTGGGTTACGATTTTTGGAGCCAATATAAGAAAAGGATTTTTAGCCCGGCCTGAATAAGCCTGATTTTTGGGGCTTGAGAAATATCGATAGGGTCAGTCTGTGGCCTAATAAAAATTAATTAAAAAATATAATATAATAGTTAAATTAAAATTAAAAAGAGTCCAAACTCAAAATAATTAGGTTAATATTTCTATTTAGATATTTATACTTTTACTTGGAAAAAAAACTTCAATTATATTATAAAGATAATTTTATTTATGGATTTGATAAAAAAGTAGTAACATTAACATCATGTAATATTGTTTTGTCGATATTTATGATAATATTTTTAAATTATAATTTATATATTAATTTAATAATTCTAAAAATAATATAATTTTTATAAAAGTGGGCAGGCCCGGCAAGCCTGTAGCCCACGTACTTGTGGGTTGGGTCGATCGTATTCTGGCCCACACCAAAAATGGGCTAGCCCGGCGTGGCCGTAAAATATCGAAGTTTGTATGGGTTAACCCGAATTGGATGGGCTAGCCCATATTGACAGCTCTATAATATAACATGCTTTTATAGTCATGACATGTTTATGATCATAATTATTAAAATTCACGTAATACTTGTGTGATATATAATTTATACATGTCCACCATCATTCTAGTTAAAAAACCCTCTAAAGAAAAAAAAAATAGAGACTCACTATAAGCAAAATGTAACATCTGTTGTTGAAACTTAAATAGATTGTTTTAAAAAAACAGTTATCAAATTATCAACATTATAAATACAAATACCGTCGTTGGATGATACCTTTGATTATGGCCTAGTATTGTTGCAGATAAGAAATATCAAATAATAAACATTTTTTTGTGGTGCTTGAAAAAAAGGAGTAAATAGGGGATGTGGGAGCAGTTGGTGAGTGGTTACATAAGTTATTTAAAATTTTAAAAATTATCATATAAATGACAGTTATATTATCTTTATTAACAATAATTTTTAAGTTAACAATATTTAAAAGGATAATACTTGATAGTTTTATAAATTTAGGCTTTCAAAGTAAATTTCAGGTGAACGGATGCGTTTTTTATTTTTATTTTTAAAAATTTTGAAGTACAATTTTTTTGTTTTCATTCCTGTTTTGAAATTTAATATAAATATATCAGTTTTTTATTTTACTTTTTAATTGGAATTATATTTTTATTTTTGTTCTTAACAATATGTTTTTAATTGAAAAAATGGGAATTTTATAGTGGTTACTCATGTGAGGTTACACATATTTTTGAAATTCAATTATAATAATAATAATAATAATAATAATAATAATTATTATTATTATTATTATTATTATTATTATTATTATTATTATTATTATATCTGATTAAAAGGATTTAAAATTTAGTGAATTATACTCTCTCCCTTTAAAAAAGAATGTCCTATTTCCTTTTTAGTTTATTTAAAAAAGAATGACCCCTTTCCTTTCGCAACACTTTAACTTTAACTTCCACGTGGCATGTTTAAGACCACAAGATTAAAGGACATTTTGGTACATTTGACATAACTTTAATTTAGAATCACAAGATTAAAAAGTGTTCTTTCTTTTCTTAAACTTCGTTCCAAGTCAAACTAGGTCATCCTTTTTGAAACGGGGGGAGTAATAAAATAGCAACAAAAATACATATTTTTCATAAAATATCTATTAAATGAAAAAGGATGACCTAGTTTGACTTGGAACGAAGTTTAAGAAAAGAAAGAAGACTATTTAATCTTGTGATTCTAAATTAAAGTTATCTCAAATGTACCAAAATGCCCTTTAATCTTGTGATTCTAAATTAAAGTTATGTCAAATGTACCAAAATGCCCTTTAATCTTGTGGTCTTAAACATGCCACGTGAAAAATTAAAGTTAAAGTGTTGTTAAAAATGGAAAGGAGTCATTTTTTTTAAACAGACTAAAAAGAAAATATGATCATTTTTTTTTAAACGGAGTGAGTAATATCCTAAACCACGTGGGATGCGACCGTTATTTCTAAGAAATAAAAATAAATATATAGAATCAGTAAACAACATGCATCCCACAAAATTCTCCTTAGAAGTAGGAGAAGTTGTCTATTCAAACACAAAAAGGTATTTCAAGATGTTTGATAACTACATTTGTCATAATATTAAGATAAAATTTTACATTAATCTCTTTTGCTTATAACAAAAATAAAATTTACACTAATCGCTATGGCCTTTGGCTGCAATGGAGAAGCTGTGATTTGTGAATCCTCAGACAATGCAACACTTTTACCTAAAGAGGAAGAAGAAGAAGAAGAAACCCCTCTTCTTGAAAACACTAAATCTTGTCTTCCCAAAACCTTTGCGAATTTCTTCATTGCTATTGTTGGTGCTGGTGTTCTTGGCCTTCCTTATACATTTATGAAGACTGGTTGGATCACAGGCATTTGCACTCTCTTTGCCGTTGCTCTTTTAACGTATCATGGTATGATGCTTCTTATTCATACAAGAAGAAGACTTGATCTTACCTTAATTGGTGATTCCACGATTTCGTCATTTGGGGATCTTGGTTTCGCTGTTTGTGGTCCAGTAGGTAGATTTGCTGTGGATGTTATGATTGTGTTATCTCAATCTGGATTCTGTATTGGATATCTCATTTTCATTGGTAATACATTATCTCATCTTGCAACTTTATCAAAAGGTTTTGGGATTCCTCTGTTCTCCTCTGCTAAGAGCTTGTATATATGGGGTTGTTTTCCATTTCAATTGGGATTGACTTCTATTCCATCATTAACACTTTTAGCCCCTTTGAGTATATTTGCTGACATTGCACAGATTGGTGCTATGGGTGTTGTTATGGCTGAGGATGTGCAAACGTTCACCAATCAATTCCCATCGGGGATAGAGGCATTCGGGACAATCTCTACGTTTTATTATGGTTTAGGTGTCGCTCTTTATTCATTTGAAGGTGTTGGAATGGCCATACCATTAGAAACGGAGATGAAAGACAAGTCAAAATATGGGAAAGTGTTGGCGTTAGCAATGTTCTTTATCGCTTTAATGTATGGTACATTTGGTGTGATGGGGTATTTTGCATATGGTTCAAGTACAAAGGACATTGTGTTGTCTAATATGGAGAAAGGAGTATTGAGCACAAGTGTAAAATTGGGGCTTTGTATTAATTTGTTCTTTACATTTCCCTTGATGTTGAATCCAGCATTTGAGGTGTTTGAAAGGAGATTTTCTAATGGAAATTATTGTGTGTGGATGAGATGGATACTTGTTTTAGGAGTGACTATGGTGGCATTGTTGGTTCCAAATTTTGCTGATTTTATGTCATTGGTTGGAAGTAGTACTTGTTGTGCTTTGGGGTTTATATTGCCAGCATTATTTCATTACCAAGTATTCAAAGGAGATATGGATAAAAAAGGAGCATTTATGGATTTGGGATTAATAGTGTTAGGGGTGTTTTTTGGGGTTACTGGTACTTGTTATTCCCTAATTGAGATGTTCTCTCAAGGCAAACATGTTTAATATTTATAATATGGACATTCATCATTTAATATCATATTTGATTTGTGATTGGGATTTACCAATTGTTTTATGTGCTTTTGAATGTGTTATTAACATTTTTATGCACAAAAAGTCCCTTCAACAACATGACTTAAAAGAATTGTGATGACTTTGGATATATTTGTAAACAAGTTCATTGATATGTTAAAACTTATTTTGTTACAACATTTACTACACCTATAATTATATTTGATTTTCATAATCTACTTCTAAATTTGCATTTCGTAGGGATGTATGTTGTGAATATAGGGATGGCAAAATGGACCAAAGTTATCTCGATTAACTCATTTTGAAACGAATTAGTTATCCATTCATTTAAAAGTGGATCAAATATGGATGAACTCATATTATCTATCATAAAATATGGGTAACTCATGATTATTTACCAATTGTACACTCCTTAATATATGTGAGGGTGTAGAAAGTAGGATCCTCTTAAAAAGTACACTTATTGAGAATGTATTTGGTACGAAGAAAATATTTTTTATTTTTTTTTAAAAAAAAGAATGATTTGAGGTGAGAATGGGGGATCAAAATTTTCTTTAATCAGAAAAATATTTTTTAAAAACTTTTCTTATACCTCACCACCGGTAACGAGTCTAGACTTGTGATCAAAACCTTCGACCTTGATCCGAATCCTGAATTTTGACCTCTCAACCTTGATTCAAGATCACTCATTTTTCAAAATAAAAATATTTGCCTTCATACCAAGCACACCCTAAAAAGAGAAGAATGTAAGAGAAGAAATCTTGTTATGGAAGTATATATCTCTCTACATAATAAGAAACAATCTATAATATGGTTAATATAAATATTTATATTATTCATTGGGTTTTTTACGCATATTAAATATACGTTAAATTGAATATTTTATTCATTTTCATGTGACTCGTGTTTAATTGACTCATATCCTATTCAATCGACCCGCACGTTTGTCCGCTCTAGTTGTAAGATATTTCCGGTTGATCCATTACGTATAACTAAAAGTTGGACTATTTCTAATTTTCCAAATGTCCCAACTTTTTATATTTTATTCGATTAGTTTCAGTGCTTTTACAAAAAAAAAAATGCGTGGATATGTTTAATGTAGGGGTGTCAAATGGGCGGGTTGGTTGAAATTGAAAATATTATAATGGGTTGAGTAGAAATCGGGTTGGGTCTTGGCCCGCCTAATTTGATCCGACTAATTTCAATAATTTAACATATTGATAATTAACTTTTATAATCACAATTTGAATTTTCTCTCAAGATTTTTTTGTTAAAAAAGTAACAAATGGATAGATAAATCTCAAAAGATGCTAAATAGATAATAATTTATACCTTTAAATATAGAAACATACCTAAATAAAAAATTTAAAACGGGTTGAAATTGGAGATTGAATTGGGCTCAATTGAGAATTCTCCTCAAATGGGTTAAGCTTGAATGGGTTGAGAT
Organism: Solanum sitiens; assembly: GCA_016801875.1. Lineage (NCBI taxonomy): Eukaryota > Viridiplantae > Streptophyta > Magnoliopsida > Solanales > Solanaceae > Solanum > Solanum sitiens. Next base: position 3,683,038 of record JABWTJ010000014.1, on the reverse strand, counting down.
TGAACCCAATTCAAAATTATCTTGAGCCTAACCCTTAAAATTCTGGGCGGGTTGGGCTGGTTATATATGTTTGGGTTCATTTTTGACACCCCTAGTTTAATGTGTTACTTGAAATTGCTAATCACTTTAGGGCTCATTTGTTTTCATTAAGATTAAAACCTCTGAATCTGAATACACGTCTGAATACTAAGATTTGTATTAAAAGATAGGTGTCTAGATCTGAATACACATCTGAATATTAAAATGTGGTCTCCAAATCTGAACACGCAATAATTATTGTTTGTTTTCAATATCTGAATGTGCATATGAAATCAAACATAATGTTTATAAAATGTTATAAACAAATTCATTTTGACAAAAAATATTACTTTTTGATTAAAAAAATATCATAATCATCAAGCATAAAATAAAAAAAATAACAAATAAAAAACATTTTACAGGCACAATGTAATATCAAAAAGTTCAATAAGTATGAAAGATACTAGTCGAAAAATAATAAATAATGTATCAAATTATCAACGCTTAACATATATTTTTTCTAATTAGAAAAACTGAAGAAATATTATCTTTTTTACAATAACCTTAATCCAAAACATCTAACGTCATTCATGTTTTTTTTGTAGCGGACACTTTCACAAAATATACTGTATAATGACTCTTTATTGACGACAAGAGACTGCAATTCTAGGAAGTTTTATTTTAGTAATATTTATTTGCTGCTTTTTTTATATGTATTCTACCTAAAATAGAATTCTACCTAAATAAGATTTCTAGGTTTATTTTTTAATGTATAAATACATGTATTAGTATAATGAATAGAAATAATGAACGACAGATTTCTTTATGTAAGCATGTGACCTTGTTCAACATGGTATCAGACTTAAATCCTATGGTTCCACCCACTTCCGTAACCCAATCGAATAACATTGCGCCGCAAATCATAGTCCAACAGGACAATTCGGCTTTTATCATTGGAATTGTTCTTGACGGAATAAATTATCCTTTATGGTCACAACTATTGGAGATGCGTATTGGAGAAAGAAACAAAGTTGGATATCTTACGGGCGAATTGATCAAACCATCACCAACTGATCCAACGTATGGCACATGAATCTCCGAAAATCACAAAGTTTGAAGTTGGCTTATTGATTCAATGAGCCCGCATCTGATGCAAATATTTATTCGTCTGGCAACCGCTCAAGAGATATGGAAATCTACTTCAAAAACATTTTATGATGGATCAATTAAACTCGCTTATTTGAACTGAATCAATAATCTTTCACTGCCAAGCAGAATAGTCGACCTTTGTCTACCTATTATAACGAACTCATTGTAATTTTTCAGAAAAATTGACCATCGGACAGCTTCACAAGAGAGATCAATGGAAGGGATTGTACGGTTACATTTTGTGGTGGCTAGGCTTCGAGTTCACATATTTCTAAGTGGACTTGATTTGAAATTTGATCAAGTTCGTGGTGAGATTTTGCAAAAAGTTCCAAAATTGAATTTGGAAAGTTGTTATGCGTATGTAAGGAGAGAAGCACAACAAAGACAAATCATGGGAAGTTCTAGACCAGTCCCTGAAAGTTCAGTCATGGTGGTTCAACGTGATACACAAAAGAGTCGAAGTATTTCATCATCTGGAAAAATAAATGACTATGTTTGCAATCATTGTGGTGAAAGAGGGCATACCAAACAACGTTGCTTTGAGATTATTGGATATCCAGAATGGTGGGATTTTTTCAAAAAACCACAAAAGAACTTGACTGGCAGAGCAATAATAGCCATACAAGGAGAACAATCACAACCTACGGACAATGTGGCTCAACCAGGTAACTTTGGTAAGGTTGATGTTATTTCTGTCACTTCCAAGGTAAATACATGAATTATTGACACATGAGCATCCGATCATATGACTAGAGACTCTAATAAGTTACAAACTATTCATCCATCCTCGCAACAAGTTATTTCTACAGCTAATGGAAATACTTGTAATATAACGGGGGAGGGTTCTGTTGAATTGTCTAGTACTTTGACTCTTGAAACTGTTTTGGTGGTGCCTTCACTCCAAAACAATTTGTTGTATGTAAGCCAAATTACTTCATCTCTTAACTGTACTGTTACTTTTTGACCCTTTATTTTGTATCTTTCAGGACATTCTGACCCAGAAGACTCTTGGTTATGGTGTTAAATGGGGCAAGCTATACTATCTGGAGTTGGCTGAGAATACGGAGCATAACTTTGGCAGGCATGTCATACAAGTGGAGTTGAAAAGGCTAAAGAAAAAATATGGCCATGGCATAGGAGACTAGGACACATCTCTTTTGGTTATCTTAAGACACTTAGACCAAGTTTGTTTGCCGATTTAGATGTTTCAGATTTCCAATGTAATATTTGTGAACTAGCAAAAAGCCATCGATTTCCTTATTTTCTAAGTTTAAATAAATATTCAGAACCTTTCGTTGTTATACACTCTGATATTTGGGGTCCATTAAGGATCCCCCTCTATTTCAAAAGCTCGATATTTTATCACTTTTATCGATGAATGCACAGGAATAATATGGGTATCTTTACTTTACAAGAAGAGTGATTCATTTAAGCATTTAAGGAATTTTACAATATGGTGCATACTCAATACCAAAGGAAAATTTGAATTTGGCAGTCTGACAATGCTAGGGAGTTTATTGATGGTTCATTCGGAGAATATCTTAGTCAGTTGGGAATACGACATCATACTTTATATACATATACACCACAACAAAATGGTTTAGCAGAAAGAAAGAATAGACAATTTTTAGAAGTAGTTCGTGCCTCACTTTTTGGTATGAACATGCCTCACTTCTATTGGGGGAAAGCAGTAAAGTCGGCTATTTATCTTATCAATCGAGCTCCTTCCCGGGTTATTGATTTTTAAACCCCTCAACAAAAGTTAAAGACATTTTGCATGATAGCCCATCTGTCGAACCTTGAACCTCGAGTTTTTGGATGTACAGTTTATGTCCATATTTCAAAAGTCTTAAGAGGTCAATTGGATCCCCATGCAAAAAGATGTGTGTTTGTTGGGTATTCAGACTTTCAGAAAGGGTATCGGTGTTATAATCCTCATAGAAGTTGTATGTTACATTAGATGTCTCATTTCATGAGAACAAACCTTATTATGGAGGGGGAGTTTCCAGTTCAACTCTTTATGAGGAGAATATGAGTGAAGCACTTGAGCCAAACAAGCGAGATACTGGAATTCCACTGGACCAAGGTGAGTTCTTAGACTTAGAAGAACTTCAAGGGAGATTGAGTAAGAATACACATGTAATTGAAGAGATTTCCTCGGATCATCCTATCGAGTCTCCAGCTTTTCCAAATATATCTTAGAGGGATGAAGTATTGATGCATAATGAAGATGTCGTAGAAGACCCCATATTAACACCATCAACTGAAGAGTCCTCATAGAATGTTCAAGAAGATGTTGCACCTAAGGTGATTCTCAATACTCCTTCTCAATTGCCATCAAGATTAAATAGAGGTGTCCCTGGAAAATAATATGAACCTGATCTTAAAACCAAGGCCAAATATCCAATTAGTAACTATATCTCAAGTCATAGATTATCGGATTCATATGCTCTAATTGTTAATCAATTATCCAAAGTATCTATTCCTAGTAGTATGCATGATGCATTAACAGATCCAAAGTAGATCAAGACAATGTATGAAGAGAGGGAAGCCTTGCAAAGAAACTCAACTTGGGAGTTAGTTCCGCTTCCAAGAGAAAAAAACAATGGGTTGTAGATGGGTATATACTGTGAAACTTAATGTAGATAGAAGCATTGATGGATACAAGGCGAGGCTAGTTGCGAAGGGTTATACTCGGAAGTATGGAGTTGATTATCAAGAAACGTTTGCACCAGTAGCCAAGCTCAATACTATTCGTATTCTTATATATGTTGTACTGAATAGAGATTGGCCTTTACGACAGTTTGATGTAAAAAATATCTTTCTAAATAGTGACTTGGAAGAAGAAGTATATATGGAGTTTCTGCCAGGCATTAAGAGGAACAATGCATAAGGAAAAATTTGCAAACTGAAAATATCACTTTACGGGCTAAAACAGTCGCCTAGAGCTTGGTTTGGGAGGTTAACTTCAGAGATGAAGTATGTTGGTTACTTGCAAAGTAAATCTGACCATACTTTGTTTATTAAATAAAATGAGGGAAAGATAACAACATTAATTGTATATGTAGATGATATGGTATTAACTGGTGATGACCTTGAAGAAATTGAGAAACTACAACAATACTTATTGACCAAGTTTGAAATGAAAGACTTAGGACAACTGAGATATTTCCTTGGTATTGAAGTGTCAAGGTCGAGACAGGGAATCTCTCTTTCCCAGAGAAAGTATGTATTGGATTTATTGACAGAAAATGGAATACTTGATTGCAAATCAGCTGAAACACCGATGGAGATGAACCAAAAACATGAAATTTCTTCGGCAAAACAATTAACAGACAAAGTTTGTTATCAACGGCTAGTAAGGAAGTTGATCTATCTAACTCATACTAGACCAAATATTGCATATGAAGTAAGTGTGGTGAGACAGTTTATGCAAGCTCCAAGTATAGAACACATGAATGCAGTCCATAGGATCCTAAGGTATTTGAAAAATGCTCCTCGAAAAGGGTTGATGTACTCAAAAAATGAAGCACCAACTGTTGAAGGCTACGGCGATGCTAACTGGCTGGAGATCGCTCAACCAGGAGACCGACTTCAGGTTACTTCACATTTGTTGAATATAATCTTGTTACCTGGAGAAGTAAGAAACAAAAAGTTGTTTCTCGATCAAGTGCAGAAGCGGAATTTCGATGTATGATGCATGGTTTATGTGAATTATCATGGATCCAAAGAGTTCTGCATGATCTTGGAGTTGAAAGTGCTGGACCTATGAAGTTGTTTTGAGATAATAAATCTGCAATTCAAATAGCACAAAATTCAGTGCAACATGATCGCACTAAGCACGTCAAAGTGGATCGTCATTTCATTAGAGAAAAACTTGATCAGAAGATCATCTAGTTTCCATATGTAAAGTCTATAAACCAACTCGCAGATGTCCTTACAAAGGCAGTACCAGGAAAAATATTTCATGAAGCGATTGACAAGTTGGGCATGATAGATATCTATGCACCAACTTGAGGGGGACTATTGACGACAAGAGACTGCAATTCTAGGAAGTTTTATTTTAGTAATATTTATTTGCTACTTTTTTTATATGTATTCTACCTAAAATAGATTTCTAGATTTATTATTTATTGTATAAATACATGTATTAGTACATCGAATAGAAATAATGAACGGCAGATTTCTTTATGTAAGCTTGCGACCTTGTTCAACACTCTTCCCATCCAAGTCCATCTAATTTTTTCATATATTCTTTAAATGTAGGTGCATTATTTTTTTTAATCAATAATTCCAGAGAAGTAATCATGTTCTCATCAATTTTCATCTGACTAATAAGTTCCAGCTGAAACGAAGATTGGGATGTAGAATTATGAGGAGCTCCATTATTTTTGTCACCAAGTAGTTCAACAACAATAATATATCAAAGAATCTCAATAAAGTTATTGGACTAAGGCCTCATTTGTTTCTATTAAGATTAAGAGGTCTGAATCTGAATAGACATCTGAATATTAAGATTTGCATTAAGATATGAGTGTTTGGATCTGAATACACATTTGAATATTAAGATGTGGTCTCTAAATCTGAACACTAAATAATTAATGTTGTTTGTTTTCAATATTTGAATGTACAAGTGAAATTGAACATTATATTAATAAAATAATATAAAATTTTCATTTCAACAAAATATATCACTTTTGATTAAAAAAAAGTTTTAAAAGTTTTGATAATCATGATTTGGAGTACTATTTTTTCATTCAAAAACCTTGATAAACAACAATACACCAAAAATATTATTGCAACTAGTGTTCTTGACACACATCAATACAAGAAAATTATTAATATAAGAAAAATACTTGAAAGGATTTATGAAAACTTAATTGGAAAAAATGGTGTTTGATTGAGAAAAGTGAGAAAGAGAGTTTTTAGTTATGAGATAAAAAGATACATTCAAAGCAGAAAAATTATGATTTATTATTTGATAACTTATCAAATGAATCTGAATGTTGATAAGAGTCTCCTACAGATCTGATTCGTTCAGACCTCTTCAGACTCATTAAGAGGTTTTTTTAAAAAATAAAACAAATGAACTTAATGGGCTTAATCTGAATCATTCAGACCTAAAAACCAAACGTACTTAATGGGTTGAATCTGAATGATTAAGATTCAGACCTCCATTAAGTGCAAACAAATGAGTCCTAAGACAAAATTCTAATAAGAGACCTCAAATGTGTATGCATAGTTATTATTTTAATTATGAACAATATTTTTCACTCAAAAACCTTGATGAACATCAGTATTCTAAAAATACTGTTGCAACAAGTGTTCTTGACAAACATCGATACACCCTAAGAAAATTATTAATATAAAAAATATATTTGTAAAGATTATGAAAACTTACCTGTTCAAGAGGGGGAAATGGTGTTTGATTGTGAAAAGAGAGGAAGAAAGTTTGTAGTTCAGAGAGCAAAAGTCACCCAAAGACCGAGAGAGGCGATACAATATTATTTTAGAATTTATTAAATAAGTCTGAATGGTGTTAAGACTCTCCTGCATATCTGATCCGTTCAAACTTTTTCAGGTCCATTAAGAGACTTCTTGAAAAAAGAAACAAATGGACTTAATGAGCTATATATGAATCATTCAAATTCAGACCTAAAATCCAAACACACTTAATAGGCTTAATCTGAATGATTAAGATTTAGATCTCCATTAAGTGCGAACAAATGAGGCCTTAGTCAGTTTTGTATAGTTCAATCTGAAAAATCAACATAGTAATTAATATTGAAAAGATACACCACAAAAAAATCTCAAATACAGATTTTAATAACAACTTAAGTTGGTTAGTATTCTACTAACAAATTACCAACATATTTCTAACTGACTTGTATTTTAAATCTTAACAACAAAATTCTAACAACCTAAGTATTTTAGTTGGTAACTACGGCGGAAAAAAATGGCGCCAAATTTAGCAACATTTTATCAATGGGTTACCAACTGAAATATTACTAACACACACCTTTTGTTGGTAATATTACCAATGAAGTATATATCGGTTGGTAAATATGACAAAAAATTATTATATAATTTATTAACATATTACCAATGAATTACTAACCAAACATTTACTAACAACAAGATTGTGTTGCTAAATTTACCAACCAAATATAAATATGTTGATAAATTAGTAACGAAATATAATTTGTTTGTAAACTTGCCAACAAATATCCAATTAGTTGGAAATTTTACCGAAGAATAAAGATTGTAGTTAGTAAATTACTAACATCATTAAAATAGTTGATAATATACCAACCGATCATCGATTCATTGGTAAAAATTACCAACCTATTAATTATTAGTTGGTAATATTACATATGAATGTTTAGTTGAATAATAATTATTACCAACTGTGATAAAATTTATTGGTAAGTTATTAGTTACTAACTTATATTTGAATAGTTGATAAATTTATCAATTGAAGTTAAATTTTTTGGTAAATATGTGTCTAGTGTTGAGGCTTTCATATTCAGTTTGTGTCTTTAGCCGTTTTAACTTTTAAATTTTAGTCAAAACATGACTTTGGTCAATATTTTTTTTAAACGTGCTCAGATTAGAACTCTGTCACTGTCATTAGTTTCGAAAGATCATTTTTTATCTAACAGAAAGGTTGGTTATGTTTTGAGGCTTCTATTTGTAGTTTGTGTTGTTAGGTGTTTAAAATCTTATGTTTTGACCAAAATTTGACTTTTGTCAATATTTTTGTGAACGTGTTCAGATGAGAATTTCGTTAGCGTAATTAACTACAAAGGTCATTTTTTATCTAATAGGATGGTTGGTAAAGATTTTGAGGCTTTCATTTTTAGTGTGTATCGTTAGGTGTTTTAACTTATAAATGTTGGTCAAAATTTAATTTCGGTCAATATATTTGATAAATGTGCTCAGAGAAAATTTTTTTCAGTGCAATTAGATTCGAAAGGTCATTTTCGATGTGATAAGATAGAGGATTTGGGTTTTGAGGCTTCCCCATTTTTAGTTTGTATCGTTAGGCATTTTAACTTTTAGTTTTAGCCAGAATTTAAGTTTAGTCAATATTTTGGTAATCGTGCTCGAATGAAAATTTTGTCACCGCATTTATCCATATAAGTGCAGTTTTTGTCTCATAGGATGGTTGGTTCAGATTTTGAGACTTTTATTTTCAGTTTGTACCGTTAAGCGTTTTAACTTTTGACTAAAATTTGAATTAGGTCAATTTTTTTAGAAACATGCTCAAATTTGAATTTCATCGGTGCGGTTAGCTTTGAAAGGTCATTTTTCGTCTTATAGAATGGTTGGTTTGGATTTTGAGGTTTTCATGTTCATTTTGTACCTTAGGCTTTTTAACTTTTAACTTTTGGCCAAAATTGAACTTTGCTTAACATTTTTTATGAACGTTAAGCTTTGGAAGGTCATTTTTATATCTAATAGGATGGTTGGTTCAGGTTTTGAGGCTTGCATTTTTCAGTTTGTGTTGTTAGGCGTTTTAACTTTTAACTTTTGGCCAAAAATTAGATTTGGTCAATATTTTTTATAAACTTGCTCAAATTAAATTTTTGATATAATGATATGTGTCATATTGAGATTAATTTAAATTGTTATCATAGATTTTGCATTGTTTCATTCAAATATGATTTCTAAAATTGATATTGATATATTTGGTTTTATATTCGTGCTCTTAGATTTTTAAATGCTATAAATTAATAAATATTTCGCTATTGAATAATCATTTAGTTAATAATATTTTGAACATATTGTCAATCAATTACTAACCTAACATTGAACTTGAATGATATATTACCAACAAACTAATAACCAGTTAAATTTACTAGAAAAATAAATAATCATACCAACGTATTTAAAATTTATTACCAACAAGGGTTGTGGTGGAGTGGTAAGTACTTTCATCTTTAATCAAGAGGTCTCGGGTTGATTACCCCTGGGTACGGAATCAAGCTCCAATGTGGGTGTCGGACACCGGATGAAAACTAAAAAAAGGTATTTAAAATTTATTGATAAATTACCAACATTGATTTTCTGTTACTGAATTGCCAACCAACAAAATCGAATAATGATGAAAAAGATTTCCTAACTTCTTTTCAATTTGTTAGTAAGGTACTAACGATATACTAACTAAAAATTAGTTGGTGAATTTACCAACATAAATTTTAGGGTCATGTTTAAAAATTTTGTAACAAAATTTTTGGTGTTTATTAACTGTTTTTTGGTTGGTAAGTTTACCAACAAATAAAAATCGATTGGTAATATTTACCGACAAGCTTTTTAGCAACGAATTAATATAAGTTGGCATTTGATTGGTAACTCAATTTGCCAACTGATTTGATCAATTTACCAACAAATTTTTTTGTTGGCAATTGGGGTTCCTTTTGTAGTGATATACACGATAGTATTTGTAATCATTTAAAACTAATCACATAAATTCATAAAATGATTTGAATAATATTAAATTCATAAACGATTGAATCATGTTAAATTCATAAAATGATTTGAACTATATTAAATTCAGTATTTGTTAGTCCAAATAAATATTACTCTCTGTGTTTCTTTTTATATGATATCTCTTCCTATAAATAGTTGAACCATAATACTTGTCATTCTATAAAATCAATACATAAATTATCATATTTTTTCAATTATACCTTTGATAAAGTAGTTAATTAATCTTGAAATATATACTTTGACCAAGCTAGGAAATCTATAAGTAATTAATATTCATTGGATCACTTCATAAATTAACTTTTTCTTCCATTCACTATTCTAAAAAATTATCAAGATCAAACTCACAAACCCTTGAATTTATATTCAAAAAATGAATAAGAGGATTCATAGTGGTTGCAACACTCATATTTTGAAATCCAATACTAAAATTATTTTGATATTTTTCAATCTTGAATATTATTTTTTATGTAAACTTTATTGTCTACAAATTCTAGCACGCCTAGTGAGAGAATAGCTACCTCTCATTTCGACTTTTCAAACATCAAAGCATATCAAAATGACTTCCAAGAAAATCAATTTCCTCAAAGGCTACTGATTCCAAGTTTTCTGTTGAAATAGAATGAATTCTTCAAGTGTCGTCTATATCAACTCCTTTTTTGGATCTTTAACTCCAAGAATAGCAAGGTCCTCTACAAATGTTTTAAAATGAGGAAACAATATTGCTAAAAAGATCAAGAAGGCTATAGCTCTACTTGAGCTCTCTAGTTCTAAAATATCTACTGCAAAGAAAGACAATGATTCAACAAATTAGTTGTCTTTACATGCATCGCATGATGTGTGCCCTTTAAAGATTAACTAGCGCGGCAATTAATGTTATTGTCCGGTATCTCCAACGATCATGCAAGCAGTGGTAACTTGTGCTTTATCAATGAAGAAACAACTTGCAAATATGAAGATGGTTAAAGGATTAAAAAAAATATATTCACCACCATCAGTTTTGAATTGATGAGTGAGTTGATGGGCAAGCTAAATGTCTTATTAGATAGAGAATCTAGTCATGCGCCTGGAAAGGATATTGAAGTTCAAGAGATTGAAAATCTTGTGAAGCAAGCATTGCCTGTCAAAGAGATGCCAGTTTTTTTCGAATCGATGATCTCACTCGATCGTTTTAAAGAGTTTATCGAAGAGACCATCAAATATAAGTGTGAACTCCCAATCAAGTCTTCCTTTATATATTTCAAGCCTTACATTACAAGGATTGATGGCTTCAAGATGTCTGTCGATTATCAACCTCTCAAATTTCAACAATTTGAAGACAAAGAAAAATTGAAAAAACATGTTGCACACTTTATAAAGATATATAATAATGATGAGACCTATGAAGACTATTTTGTCAAGCGGTTCATTCACTCTCTAAAAAGATATATACATATGACCATATAACACATGACATATACATATTACCATTTTTATTAAATTTCCTTTTTTTCCCTAATGTAAGAAGCCAAAATAATAAAAAGAAAAGGTTTTGTATTTTAATTTCATCTGATTTTCGCTTGTATTTTCTTCTTTTCATTAAGGAAAAAAACATAAATTCACCTTAAACTTGTCTAAAGAATTAATTATACTTCTAAATTATCATCAGGGGCGGATTTACCTTCAACCAAGGGGTTCATTCGAACCCCCATTGTCGAAAAATCACACTATATATACACGATTAAATTTTAAATATATGTGTATATATATAACATTGAACCCCCTGAACATACACCAAAGGCGTAGCTCAGTGGTGTTGGGGGTTCAACAATCTGCGCTGAGGCATGCAAGGTCGTGAGTTCGAATCCGGATGGAGGCAATTTTTTATCAGCTTACATTTTAGGCGTTTTAATAATTTTTTAAAATAATAATCGAATCAGAAAACGATTTTAGTTCCAAAAAATTTAAAAACATGATAGGAAATTTAGGATTTATTAATTTAATTCCTAATTACAAAGTTAAATATTAAAAACACTTTTCTTCTTTAAGGATTTTTCCACGTTTTATTTTTCATCGTCTCTTCTTCCTTGTCGCTGGATGCTGCTTGTTGCTTCTGTTGGATCGATTGTTATTGAAAACTTGATCTATTTAAGTTTTAGATATATTAATTTTTTATCCGACCCATTTATTTATGGATATTATTTATGTGATTAATTTATTTTTTTTGAACCCCCTTGATGAAAATCCTCCCTCCGCCACTGATTGTCATGACGATCTATCACACACATGTACTACTCAAAGTGAATTTATTTAGGAAAATTACACAACAAAGCAAACTTATACTATTTAATTACTCACCATAACTATAGTTTGTTATAATTACCACTCGCGACTAACATTATACATTAATTATGTGGGCTGACTTCGAGTTTGTATGATTAGTCACGTTTATATATGTATAATTTGCCAGAATATACAAATACATATGTATAATATACAATTATTTAACCTATATACATATACAATTCACCTCTCTGCTCCCTCTTCCAATCTCACTCGCCTCTCTCTTCACTCTCCCAATCTCGCTTGCCCTATATACATATGTATATGTATAATATACAATTATATGCATATACAATTCACCTCTCTACCACTCTTTGCCATCTCTCGCTCGCCTCTCTCCTTCCTCTCCCAATATCGCTCGCATCTCTCCTCCCTCTCCCAGTCTTGCTCGCCTCTCTCCTACCTCTCCCAATATCGCTCGCCTCTCTCCTCCCTCTCCCAGTCTCACTCGTTTCTCTCCTCCCTCTCCCACTCTCACTTGCTATATATACAAATATATATGTATAATATACAATTATCTAACCGATATACATATACAATTCACCTTTCTCCCACTCTATCCCCCTCTCTCCTCTCTCCTCTTTCCTCTCTCTCCCAGTCTCGCTCGCCTCTCTCCTCCATATAACATGTAGCTACAAATTGTAATTATCAAACTATAACTATGGAGAGCAATTAAGCTATTTTTAAGTGGTTATATGTGAAAGTTCCCCGTTTATTTACCCCATAAAGTTAACTTGGCAAAAAAATAAACTAAAAATAAAAAAAAAACGCATTTGGTAAAAAATAATGTAAAAAGATTAAATTAAAATCACTCTTTCCATCACCACCACTCTACCCTCCTCAACCTCCTCCTCCTGCCCAAGCCACCTTCTTCATTTTCTTTTTATTTTTCATCACCTTTAATACATGATTTTTCATCCATCCCACCTCACCCCCACTTCCAACCTCTACCGAATTCTCTTCCCACCCTCCATCATATTGTATTTTATTTCTTATCCCATTTTACCATTATATATGATTTTTATTTTTATTTTTGACTTTGTTAGTGTTGATAAAATTATTGATTGAGTCAAAAAAAAATATAATGGTGAATTTCTTGGTGATGGGTCATGGGTAGAAAAGAAGAGGAAATTGAAGGTGGTGAAAAAGAGAAATCGCTATGGATAATGGTAGTGGTGATATTTGGAGGTGGATTTATACCTTTTGATGGTGATGATGTGATTTTGGTGATGATTTTGGTTCTGCCCTGTGGGTGTTCAATCTTGTGGTATTCCTTACAATTTTTGTAGGGACAATGGTGATAGTGTGATTTAGATGGTGATTTTGATTGTAGGTGATGAAATTTGTGGAAGCTATTTTGATTTTTGACGACGAAATTGGATTTGGTTCTAATATAATGGCAATGATATTGATTCCATGGTGGTGTTTATTCAAGAAGAAGCAATTGAACAACATGAAATTTTTCTTTTTTCAAAATCTGACATGACAGTAAGATGATATTGATGTGGCATGAGTGTGATACGTTTCTCCTTGTGAGATTGGTGTTATATTTCTTGGGGTAAAGACATTTACTTTTGAGTAGTACAAGAGGGTAAGATGTCGTCATAATAGTTTAAGCATGTAATTGACTTTTCATGACAAGTTCAGGGTTGAATTTATGTCTTTTCCCTTCCATTATTCATCAATATGTGTCAACCCCAAAAATTTTAAAAGCGGATTAATCAAAATAGAAGGAAAAAGGGCATGATATACCTTTTAATTTTTTCATTTAGAGTTTATATGTCATCGTTAAAAAAATAGCTCACATATACACATATTATTATAAAAATGGATTACATATACCCCTACTGCTATAAAACTAGCTCACATATACCATACTAGTATAAAATTGGCTTACATATACCCTCTTTTGTTATAAAATGGCTCACATGTACACTTTTACATAAGTGAAATAAATAATTTTAAATTTATTTTTTGATTTGTAATTTTTGGAAAATTCATATAGGGGTATATATGATAGCTTTTAACATTTGAATTGTTTTTACTTGATTGATTATTATTATTTGATTTTCTAATTCGTATTTTATTTTTTCTATTTTATGCTTTAGTGTAAAAATATGAGAAATAAAAGAAAGGTGACTGGATAAAGAAAAATGTAAGAAAAAAATTTCAAAATTGATTTTTTTGGCTATACTGTATTTTTTGTATCTATAAAAATTGGGGCATATATGACAAATTTTACAAGAAACTTAGTGAAGAAATACATTTAACGATCAAAATAATAAATTAAAATTAGTCGTTATATTAAAGAAGCAAAAAAATATGTGTGAGAAATAGGGGTGTTCACAAAAATCGATTCAAATCGAAAAGCTGAATCAAACCAATTAAATAAATTAATTTTATTTGGGTTATTGGTTTTAGATTATTAAAAGTCGATTGTGTTCGGGTTGATTATAGTTTTGTTGGAAAAATTGAGGAAATAACCGAACCGATAAATTATATACAAATATTTTATTCTTATATATACACAATATATTATTTTTATAAATAATTTTAAAGATTCTTGTATGTGTTTTCAATAAAATTTATTTATAATTTACTTACAAAAGCAAAAATGTACAAGGTTTGAATAATTATCTTATTGATTTTAGGGATAATTGTAGATAATGACAAACTAATAAATGTAATTAAATGCAGTAACTTCCCTATCAGTTATTTCCTTTAATAAGCAAAATATCGTTCACTTTGTCATATTAGGGCCCCACTAAATTGTATAAAATATCCCAAATATAAAACCAAAACCGTCTATTTTCTCTTTCCCCTTCATATTATACAATCTCTTCTCCTTTCCTTCAATTTCTCCTTAATATTCTCCACAAATTCAATTTCAAATTTCAAACTTCTCTAGCACGTCCTTGCCGTTTTCAAAAGTATTTCAAAAATTTCAGGTACCGTCAAAAACTCATCTCATTTTATAAATTTTTTTCAATTTTTTCAAACTATTTTTTCACTTCACTTCATAATTCACTCAGATTTTTGGTTCAAACAATAGATGTTCAATCTCCATCGAAGAGATTCACAAGAGGTATACCATTGTATGTTGAAAATAATGTTGAATACCCATCGTTTTTCTTGGGTCTAACTCAGAATTTTGGGGAGATTTCAAGTTCAATGTCCAAATCAAATACCATGCAAGAGATCATATACAAATTGAGGAATGACTCAACTAGATTTGCGGATGGAGGTGTGAAAGATCATGCCGATGTTGTTGTTGGGTCAAGTAAGAAAAGGAAACATAAAACTGACGTTTATACAGTTCATAATGATAAAAATGAAGCAGTTGGTTCTGGGTCATTCGAGCATCATAAGGTATCTGTATAATCATTGTCCATGTATATGTTTCGATTTTATAGTATATTTATATTTTTATGTTGATTCATGTCTTATACTTCATGATTATACAATTATGGTTGTATAAATATATTATCTATCTTAGTATCTGTTTTTGTGTTTGTGTTGATTCATTTCTTATACAATTGTGGTTGTATAAATGTATAGTCTACCTTAGTTATGTTTTTTGTGTTTCTGTTGATTCATCTTTTGTACTGCGTGATTATACAATTGTGGTTGTATAAATGTATAATCTGTCTTAGTATATGTTTTTTTGCTTATAAAATTGTGCTTGTATAAATGTATAATATGTCTTACTATCTGCTTTTGATTCATATCTTATATTGCGTCCTTATACAATTGTGGGTGTGTAAATGTATAATCTATATTACTATCTGTTTTTGTGCTTATACAATGGTGGTTGTATAAATGTATAATTTATATTATTATCTGTTTTTGTGTTTGTGTTGATTCATCCTTTATAATGCCTCCTTATATAATTGTGGTTGAATAAATGTATAATATATCTTAGTATCTGTTTTTGTGTCTGTATTCTAACATCTGTTTTAGTATCTATATTTTTTTCTTACTTTTAATATCTTTTTAGTAAAATTGTATATGCATTTTTTCCAGGCTGTTAAGTTTTTAGGCCAAAGAGAACCAACACGCATACCGCACATTCAATAGTTTCAGATACTTATACAATTCAGCAAAAAACAATAAATATGTATATGTATATAATTCGTATAAACATTCAACAGTTTCATATACTTATACATATTATGAATATCCAAAAAAGAGGATGATGATGTACTGTATAAAACGAAAACATAATAGTTTCATACATGAAATCAGCGAATCACAGATCACATATACAGTTTCAAACACAAAAAATACTGTGACATCAGCGAATCTCAGATTAGAAATTCAAAATTATCAACAAATTTATCAAAAAGTTTTATCGATTTTTTGAACTGACTACAATGAAGCTATTTCGGTTGAAGGAGACGAAGAAGGGATGAAATTATACTGAAACAGAGTTCACGTGAATTCTGGGATCTTTTTCCTTATTTATCTAACAGATTATACCGCCAATTCTTTTTAAAAACAATTAAAATGTATAAATGACATCCAACGTTTATACAAAAAAAAACACATCCGTATCATACTAAAATTTTGCTACGAAATGCAATTTTGAAAAGTTTGCTATTGCCTAAAATTAAGAATCTTATATTTGCTATACATAAAATTTGCCCAATTCTTTATGAGATTGAAAATGTCCATGCCACTTTCTTCTAGGCCAAAATAATGAATTTTGAAATTTTATTCATAGTAAATTCAATTATTGAAATTTATGCAATGTCACTCATTCTAACTATTTTTGTTTTGAATGGATAATTTCATTTTTTTCACGTTTTGAATGAATCGTTTCTTTTATTTTTTGTCTATGGTTGATAACTAAATAAAATTGAATTGTAAATCGATGACAACCAAACTGATAAATATATATTATATTTGGTTGATTTGGTTTTGATAATTTTAAAATCACTTAAGTTGATTTGATTTTGATTTTGATCAATAATCGATCCAAACCGACCCGTGAACATCCTAGTGAGAAACATCAAATATAGCTCTTACATGAATATTTTTTAAAATAAAATATTTTAAAAAATTGATTTTCTCACTATCATTAGAGAAAAATCTATATATTATACGGAAAAGGGCCTAAAATATCCTTGAAATATTAGAAATGGTACAAAACTACCCTCCATCCACCTATTGGCTCCAAAATACCCTCCTCAACCATCTATTGGCTCCAAAATACCCTTGTCATCCACCTTTGGGTTTAAAATTGACCACTTATTTGACGATTTTAAATTTAAACTATTTAAATATTTTTTTAAATACGTGGCGCTCAACTGTTTGTTATAATTTAACTTATTAATATTATTTATAAACAAATCAACTACCCACTCATTATCAATTAAACCCCACCAATTAATAAACCCGCCCCATTACTAATGCATCAACAAGAAAGCTACTGCCAATGAGTGTTTCTAAAAATTTAAATGTCCATAGAAGTACATTACAATATATACATTCAAGTCCTTATTCAAAACATATTATAATTGAAGTGTCTAAATAAAAATTACCGATAAACTTATGTTTATCTTAATTATTCCTTCGTCTCAATTATGTGATGTTATTTAATAGATAATTTATAAAAAAAAAACTAATATATTAAAGTTTTAATATTTAAAAAAAATCATAAATATTTTATAAAATTATATTTTTAAAAAGTGCATGAATTATTCAGGATGTACTACTTCTTTACATTTAATCATAAATTTGAAGTCAAGTTTGAAAGAGAATCCTAGTAAAAGTGATCTCCTAAATAAACGGCTCAATCTAAATTTAATTGGGGTTTCAATTCGGACTCGAATAATTTTGGATGTCATTTTCAGAAATCTGTAATTTCGTCGTGTTTTAGTAGTGTTTAGGATAATTTTTATATTAGAAGGGCATTTTGGAGCCAATAGGTGGATGAGAAGGGCATTTTGGAGCCAATAGGTGGATGGAGGGTATTTTTGTACCATTTCCAATACTTCGAGGGTATTTTACGCCATTTTCCGTATATTATATATAAATCTGAATCTTGATCCGCTGATGTGGCGCCCTCCAATGGCCAGCATTTGTCATTATCTATTTTTATCTTTTTCTGAATTAGTTTTTGATTTTTTATCTCAAAATAACATAAATGAGTAAAAGAATCACACTAAATATAAGTAATTACTTGCTCAGTTATAGCCCAAAACATGCAGCCCAAGCCATTTAAAACTCAGGCCACTAACATCACAGTAATTACCCAAATTAAATAAATTTTAAATCAAAATCTTTTAATAAAATTGCACCCACTCCTCAAATTTAAAATTGTAATAATGATTCATTTGCTGAATTGCTATCTTAATGGGAGAATTTATTGTTATTTCAATTTAAAAACACATTATTATTTTGTTAAAAATATTTATTTCTTATTCAATCTTTAAAAGTTATAGTTATATATAATATAAAATTATTTCTTTTATCTCCTTTTATTTGTATTTTTTTTCTCTTCTATTTGTTTTTAGAATTTCATATTTATAACTTATACCTATTAAATTTCTACTTTTAATAATATCATTAACTCCTTTAATATTAAATTTTCATATTCGTAACTCTCAATTATTTAATTACAATATTTAAGATACTTTATGATATTTCTCAAATTTTACCTCTATAAATTCATAATATTTTGTATCATGGACCCCAATTCAAAATTATTTATTTTATTTCAATTCAATGTTAATCTTTATATTATTATGAGAATGGGGAATCCCTTATTATTATTATTATAGGATCATATTCAGCATAAGTTGATAAAGAAGACTCTTTGATAAGAGTTTCATAAATTTGCACTAATTTTGTATTTTTATTTTGATGTATTTTCTTGTGATTAAGGTGTGTTCTCTCCATGTAAATTAAGATTTTTTTTTATTTCATTGTTAATCTTTATATTATTATAGGATTGAATTTATCTTGTGGCATAACTCGATGAAGAAGGTTTTTGAATGTTAATTAGTTTGTCAAAAGGGATGTTGGATAAGAGTAACAAAAATTGTGCATTGATTATGTATTATTATTTTCATAGATTTTCTTATGATTAAGGTCCTAAGGAAGATGTGTGTTGTTTGTTCTCTCCGTGTAAATCAAGATTATTATTTTTATTTCATTGTTAATCTTTATATTATTATAGGATCGAATTTATCTTGTGGCATAACTCATCGAAGAATGCTCTTGGATGTTAATTAGTTTGTCAAAAGGGATGTCGGATGAGAGTAACAAAAATTGTGCATTGATTATATTTTTATTATTTTCTTATGATTAAGGTCCTAAGGAAGATATGTGTAGTTTGTTCTCTCCATGTAACTCAAGATTATTCTGTTTATTTCATTGTTAATCTTTATAAATATTATTATTATCATAGGATCACATTCATCTTTTAGCATAACTCGATGAAGAAGGCTTTTGAATGTTGATTAGCTTATCAAAAGAATATCGGACAAAAGTTCAAAAAAAACTATGCATTGATTTATATTTCTATTTTTTATTTATTTATTTATGATTAAGGTTCTAAGGAAGCTGTATATTCTTTTCATGTAACTTCTTTCGTTTGAGGTTTATGATTTCTACTCACGACTATCCTTTTCACTTCATATTTGAAGTAGTGTTTTGCTTATTATTATTATTATTATTATTATTATTATTATTATTATTATTATTAAATTCTTTAGCTTGACTCAGTAAAGAAGACTCTTGAATGTTGATTAGTTTTTCGGAAATTGTGTCAATAAAAGTTTTAAATTTTTGTAATTATATTGTTCTTTTCACTATGTTCTTATGATTAAAGTCATAAAAAGAGTGTGCATTGTGTTTTCTTTTCCAATGAATTTTATTGTGTTTGAAGTTTTATGAATTGTTCATTTTCACAAATATGTACCTTTGTTAGATACAAATTAGTTATTGTAATTTTGTCTAGAATATGATAATTACTCACCTATATTCAAACAATATTTTTGATAATTTTAATAATATATATTAAATGTTGAAATATATCTCTTTTTATGGTTCTTTTTATGGTAATAAGTAGTATCATTTATGTTTTCTTCAAACTTGTTCATTCATAATACTTTATAAAAATTAAAAATAATAAATATAAATTATGCATTAATTTGTATCTTTTTTGTTTCTTATAATTTTTACCATTAAGGTTTTTAAGCAAGATGAATATTTTTTACTACAAAAAATTATTGGTAAGTAGAATAAAGAAAAATCATAACAAAGAAATATATATATATATATATATATATATATATATATATATATATATATAACAAGGACAAATAAAGAATAAATATATTTAAAAAAATTTAACAAAAAAGATTATTTCTATAAAAATTTTACCGTTTGATGAAATTAATAATTTATTTCCTAAATACATATATTTAGACTATATTAAAATAAAAAATATATTGTATTAACATCATGATATGAATTTTTAAATATAAATTAGTCTTCTCATTGTAATAACCTCAAATAATAAAAATATTTAATTCATTTAAGCTCCATCTAATAAAACATCTAAAAATAAATCGTAAAATTCAAATACTAAAAATAAATTAAATTTAACACTCTCTATAAAAAAAATAGCTCTCAATATTTTTAAAAAATCAAATTTATTAGTGATAAATAAGAGTTATCTATATAACAAATAAAAATATATAAGCCAATTTTATAATGAATGTATATCAATTCTAAAATGACAAAATCAAAAGAATATATCAAACTTTTTTTTCATAATAATATAATAATAATAAATTCTGGTTTTTGGCGCCAAAGTTATTAAACTCCCGCCATTAAGAAATTGACCGTCCCCAAACAAATAGTATAAAAAATTGGGGAAGCTCAAAGGTGAACAAAATGGGGCGAAAAACAGAGTACTGGTTACTGAAAACAGAGCCAGGAGAGTGGTCATGGGAGGACCAAGAAGCTAATGGCGGAATTTCAAAATGGGATGGAGTCAAAAACAAGCAAGCCCAGAAGTATCTGAAGTCCATGAACATAGGAGATCTCTGTTTCTTCTACCATTCTGGGTCCAAAGCCCGGCGCATAGTTGGTGTAGTCTCAGTGACACGTGAATGGTACACAGATGATGGTGATGGCGCGGTGGATGTCAAGGCGGTTGGTGAGATGAGGAGGGTTGTGGACCTTGCGGAGATGAAAAAGGATGAAGGGTTGAAGGGTTTTGTGCTTTTTAAACAGTCTAGATTGTCTGTTGTGCCGGTGGAAAAGGGGTTTTGGGATAAGATTTGTGAAATTGGAGGTGGATTTGAATAGTTTTTTTTGTATGTAAGGTGTTTGCGTTTTTGTTTAACAGAGATGCTTATCTTTACTGTTATGGAGTTTTTGGGGTTGTTGGGTTCAGCACTAGCTTGTTGATAATGGGTATGTAAAGCTTTCAATTTGTTCGAGTAATGGTAGTATTATATATTCACTTGCATCTGTTTTGATATTGCCAAAATATTATACTACATCTCATTCTTGAAGGTTTTGAAAGAAAATTGAAAATCTGTAAAGGGATTCAAGAGTCCCTTGATCAAATTAGGTTAGTTCAGAGAAGTTAAGTAACAAATTAAATGAGGTTTAGTGTATGTATGCCACCATTAAAACCTGACTGCTCCATAGTCTCTCTGAGTAATACGATTTGAAATAACCCTGCATTTTTATCTCATGATTATTTATCCCTCGTATCAAATGACCCTACGAGGTATATCTATATGTAAAGAAAAGATTTTCACTTTGAACTTATTAGTAATATAAATCAATATGACATTGCAGGAAATAAATTTGTATTGAACATATCAATAGCTGGTTTGTTGTCTTATGTAAGATTTCTCTGGTTACGTGACGGTTATGAATGGGCCTAGACAAGTATTGGCAAAGCGGCCCAATACCGAATTAAGTGTCGATGTGTGGGATCCGGGTTGATAAATAAAGAATAGTGAAAACAAAAGAGGGTTATGAAAATTGTTGAGAAAAATGTCTACCCTCTCATCCCCTTTCTATGAGTTCTACTTCTCATCCCCTTTCTTCTACTTGTGTTCTTCAATTTCTATTTAGTTCTTAAATTCCTTTGTAATTCTAATTACGAGTTAGTGAAATAAATTTGTCAAAGTGTTTGAATTTAAATTGAGTTGATCTTGTTATTGGGTTCGTTACATTACTACACACTAGTTTTTGATACATCGTAAACCAATTTACAGATTGAACTACAAATGCTCATTTGATCTTGAAAATTAAATATTAAAATTTTATTTGATATTTTTCAAGTTGAAGTTCAAATTGTATTTGACCATTTTTGGTAAGGATAAATATACTTTCGAACTTTCAAAAATGATACGTATACATCCTTTCTTATACTTTGAGATTATATTGTGGGGTCCATCCCTATGTATCAAACTTTGAATTGTTTTCTGCTAATTTCAAAGTTTGGCAGAGTTGATAAAGAAAAAATTGTTTTTCTTCAATTTCAAAGTTTTGCAAGAGTTGGTAAGCTATAAAGAAGAAAAAATTGTTTTTTCTTCTGTAGCACATTTGGAAGGTAGTGTATTTGTTCTCTATAAAAGGGAAAACAATTCTTCATTCTCAATGTACAAGAAAAATTACAAAGGAGAGAAAAGAAGAGTGAGGCATCACAGAAGAAAATAATCTGTGAGGAAAAATAGAGAGTGCGAACGATATTGTAGTGAGGTGGAAAAAATCAAAAGAGGGTTATTTCTTTTGAGTGTGTAGTGGTCTTTAGAGTTTTACTCAGACCTACAAGTGTAAAAATCCTTACTATAGTGATATTCGTTGCTCCTCTCGGGTCGTGGTTTTTTCCCTTATTTAGGAGGGTTTCCACGTAAAATCTTGGTATCATTATTTCTCTTTTTATTCTCGTTGATTAATCGTATTGTTGTGTTCCGCTTTTATTGCTTTTATCACCGCAAATATTATTTCTGTTACGAGTTTATTTCCAACAATTGGTATCAGAGCACAGGTTCTGCTCATTTACAGAAATATTTTTTGCAGCTTATTGTACTATACTCAGTGGAAAAAAAATGTCTGGAGTAAAGTACGAGGTAGAAAAATTCAACGGTGATAGCGGTTTCTCAATGTGGCAGAGAAGGATGAGAGACTTGCTCATCCAACAGGGTTTACACAAGGCACTAGGCGGCAAATCCAAAAAGCCCGAATCCATAAAACTTGGGAATTGGGAAGAACTGAAAAGGCTGCCAGTGCAATCAGATTGCACTTAACAGATGATGTAGTTAATAACATCATCGATGAAGAGAGTGCATGTGGCATTTGGACAAAGTTAGAAAATTTATACATGTCCAAAACGCTAACAAATAAATTGTACCTAAAGAAACAGTTATACGCGCTACATATGGGTGAAGGTACAAATTTTCTGTCTTATTTAAATGTACTTAATGGACTAATCACGCAGCTAGCAAATCTCGGAGTAAAGATCGAGGATGAAGATAAAGACATAGTGCTCCTAAACTCGTTGCCATCTTCCTACGATACTTTAGCAACAACCATTTTACATGGTAAGGACTTCATTGAGTTGAAGGATGTCACATTAGCCCTTCTGCTTAATGAGAAGATGAGAAAAAGGCCTGAAAATCACGGACAGGCTCTCATCACGGAAAGTAGAGGCAGAAGTTACCAAAGGAGCTCAAGTAACTATGGTAGATCCGGAGCTCGTGGAAAGTCCAAGGTCCGATCAAAATCGAAGGCCAGAAATTGCTACAATTGCGATCAACCAGGACACTTCAAAAGAGATTGTCCAAATCTAAAAAGGGGCAAAGGGGAAAGCAGCGGCCAGAAGAATGATGACAACACAACTGCCATGGTGCAAAATAATGACAGTGTTGTTCTCCTCATAAATGAGGAAGAAAAATGCATGCACTTGGCAGGTGTAGAGTCAAAATGGGTGGTCGACACAGCAGCATCTTACCATGCCACACCGGTAAGAGATCTTTTTTGCAGATATGTAGCCGGTGATTTTGGCAATGTGAAAATGGGTAACACTAGTTACACAAAAATTGCGGGGATCGGAGACATTTGCTTAAAGACAAATGTTGAATGCACATTAGTGTTGAAAGATGTGCGCCACGTACCTGATTTGCGGATGAACTTGATCTCGGGAGTTGCTTTGGACCGAGATGGATATGAGAACTACTTTGCAAAACAAAAATGGAGACTCACCAAAGGGGCATTGATGATTGCAAAAGGAGTTGCTCGTGGCACTTTGTACAGGAAAAATGCAGAAATATGCCAAGGTGAATTAAATGCGGTTCACGAAGAGAATTCTGCAGATTTATGGCATAAAAGAATGGGTCATATGAGCGAGAAGGGATTGCAAATTCTTTCCAAAAAATCACTCATCTCTTTTGCCAAAGGTACAACGATAAAACCTTGTAACTACTGCTTATTTGGTAAACAACATAGAGTCTCATTTCAGACATCATCTGAAAGAAAGTCGAATATACTTGATTTGGTATATTCTGATGTTTGTGGTCCAATAGAGATAGAATCGATAGGAGGTAATAAATACTTAGTTACCTTTATTGATGATGCTTCTCGAAAATTGTGGGTTTATATCTTGAGAACCAAAGATCAGGTGTTTCAAGTATTTCAAAAGTTTCATGCTCTGGTAGAAAGAGAGACAGGTCGGAAGCTAAAACGTCTTCGAACTGACAATGGAGATGAGTACACTTCAAGAGAATTTGAAGAGTACTGTTCAAACCATGGAATCAGACATGAAAAGACAGTTCCTGGAACCCCACAACACAATGGTATAGCTGAGAGAATGAATCGCACCATTGTTGAGAAGGTGAGAAGCATGCTCAAAATGGCTAAATTACCCAAGATATTCTGGGGTGAAGCAGTTCGGACAGCGTGTTATCTTATCAATCGTAGTCCATCAGTTTCGTTGAAGTTTGACATTCCGGAGAGAGTTTGGACCAACAAGGAGATGTCTTACTCTCACCTAAAGGTGTTCGGTTGCAAAGCTTTTGCACATGTACCGAAGGAGCAGAGAACCAAGCTAGATGATAAATTAGTTCCCTGCATATTCATCGGATATGGAAATGAAGAGTTCGAGTACAGACTATGGGATCTTGTAAAGAAGAAGGTCATCAGAAGCAGAGATGTAATCTTTCGAGAAAGTGAAGTTGGAACTGCTGATGATCTATCCGAGAAGGCCAAGAAAAAGAATGGTATAGTCCTTAATCTTGTTACCATTCCCTCTTCTTCTAACCATCCCATAAGTGCAGAAAGTACGATCGATGAAGCTGCTGAGCATGAAGAGCAACCTGATGAGATTGTTGAGCAGGGTGAGGAACTTGGTGATAATACCGAGCAAATGGAGTACCCAGAAGAAGAAGAACAATCTCAAGCTCTGAGGAGATCAGAAAGACAAAGGGTAGAGTCATCCAAATACCCTTCCTCAGAGTATGTCCTCATCAATGATGAAGGGGAGCCAGAAAATCTTAAGGAAGTGTTGTCTCATCCAGAAAAGAGCCAATGGATGAAAGCCATGCACGAAGAGATGGAATCTCTATAGAAAAATGGCACATAGAACTTCCAAAAGGCAAAAGACTGCTTAAGTACAAGTGGGTCTTTAAACTCAAGAAAGATGGAAATGGCAAGTTGGTCAGGTACAAAGCTCGATTGATTGTAAAAGGCTTCGAACAAAAGAAAGGTATTGATTTTGATAAAAAAATTTCACCTGTTGTCAAAATGACTTCTATTCGAACTATTTTGAGCATAGCAGCTAGTCTAGATCTTGAAGTGGATCAATTGGACGTAAAAACTGCATTTCTTCACGGAGATTTGGAAAAAGAGATTTATATGGAGCAACCAGAGGGATTTAAAGTATCTGGAAAGAAACACATGGTGTGCAAATTGAATAAGAGTCTTTATGGGTTGAAACAGGCCCCAAGGCAATGGTACAAAAAGTTTGACTCTTTCATGAAAAGTCAAACGTACACAAAGACCTATTCTGATCCATGTGTATACTTCAAAAGATTTTCTGACAACAATTTTATTATTTTGTTGTTGTATGTGGATGACATGTTAATTGTAGGACAAGACAAAGAGCTGATTGCAAAGTTGAAGAAAGATTTGTCCAAGTCATTTGACATGAAAGACTTGGGCCCAGCACAACAAATTCTAGGGATGAAGATTGTTCGAGAACGAACAAAAAGAAAATTGTGGCTATCTCAAGAGAAGTACATTGAACGTGTACTAAAACGCTTCAACATGAAGATTGCTAAACTTGTTAGCACGCCTCTTGCGAGTCATCTGAAGTTGAGCAAACAGATGTGTCCTACAACAAAAGAGGAGAAAGAGGGAATGGCTAAAGTTCCTTATTCTTCAGCAGTGGGGAGTTTGATGTATGCGATGGTGTGTACAAGACCTGATATTGCTCATGCAGTTGGTGTTGTTAGCAGATTCCTTGAAATCCTGGAAAAGAACACTGGGAGGCAGTTAAGTGGATACTCAGGTACCTAAGAGGTACCACAAGAGACTGCTTGTGTTTTGAAGGATCTGACCCAATCTTGAAGGGCTATACAGATGCTGATATGGCAGGTGACCTCGATAATAGAAAATCCACTACTGGATATTTGTTTACATTTTCAGGGGAAGCTATATCATGGCAGTCAAAGTTGCAGAAGTGTGTCGCACTCTCTACAACTGAGGCAGAGTATATTGCAGCTACTGAAGCTGGCAAAGAGATGGTATGGCTGAAACGATTTCTTCAAGAACTTGGATTGCATCAGAAGGAGTATGTCGTCTATTGTGATAGTCAGAGTGCAATAGACTTGAGCAAGAACACCATGTATCATGCAAGGACGAAGCATATCGACGTGAGATATCACTGGATTCGTGAAAAGATAGAGGACGGATCTATGCAGGTCATGAAGATCCCTACTAGTGAAAACCCTTCAGATATGCTGACCAAGGTGGTATCAAAAGACAAGTTCGAGCTATGCAAAGAACTTGTCGGCATGCACTCAAGCTAGAAACCTAGAGCTACCTCCTTCAGGTGAATGGGTCTGGAGGGGGAGATTGTGGGGTCCATCCCCATGTACCAAACTTTGAATTGTGTTCTGCCAATTTCAAAGTTTGGCAGAGTTGGTAAAGAAAAAATTATTTTTCTTCAATTTCAAAGTTTGGCAAGAGTTGGTAAGCTATGAAGAAGAAAAAAATGTTTTTTCTTCTGTAGCACATTTGGAAGGTAGTGTATTTGTTCTCTATAAAAGGGAGAACAATTCTTCATTCTCAATGTACAAGAAAAATTACAAAGGAGAGAAAAGAAGAGTGAGGCATCACAGAAGAAAATAATCTGTGAGGAAAAAATAGAGAGTGCGAGTGATATTGTAGTGAGGTAGAAAAAATCAAAAGAGGGTTATTTCTTTTGAGTGTGTAGTGGTCTTTGGAGTTTTACTCAGACCTACAAGTGTAAAAATCCTTACTATAATGATATTCGTTGCTCCTCTCGGGTCGTGGTTTTTTCCCTTATTTAGGAGGGTTTCCACGTAAAATCTTGGTGTCATTATTTCTCTTTTTATTCTCGTTCCGTATTGTTGTGTTCCGCTTTTATAGATTTTATCACCGCAAATATTATTTCTGTTACGAGTTTATTTCCAACATGTATATACCCTTACCGTCTAATAATCAGCTAGTTTGGGTCTTTTCTTTAAATTTTAGAGACTATATTTTACATACAATTTTTGGAGGGTTTATTGGGTCATGGGTGGGTTTTAGGACTTGGATTAAAAGGTCAATCGAGTAGCAGCTTAGGATTATGCCACGTGTATAGAAAGAGTATGTCGTTAGTGGAAGGGGCAAATGTGCACCAATTATTGAACGACAAGGGTATATAGTCTCAAAGTATAACTAAGAATGTATACATAGCATATTTTAAAGTTCGAAAATATATTGTCCTTTTCCCAAAAATTAAATGTACTCTTTAAGAAAATACTAATAAAATTATCCAAACTCAACTAATTAAGTGTAATATTTCATAACATATTATGCAAATGGTGGTTAATGGTGCAAGGATAAGAATCAAATTGGGAAAAGTCATAATTATGCAAATTTAACAAACGTCCAAAAAATAATCCAGAGGGGAAAAGTTAATTAAGATTTATATTGGTGAAGTTAATTTGATTCAAAAAAAAGTATATCAATCTATCAGATTATTTGACTAAATTCAAATCTAAAATCAAACAATATGTCAACAAGAGATTCTCTGTTTTAACTCTTTAAGAATTAAAAGAGGTGCTGTAATATTGTGGCGGATCTAAAATTTTTCAATTATTTTTGTTAAATAATTCACAGAAAAGGTCTGGTTTCGAATTTGGGCACTTTTACAAAAATAACCACTTTACTGCTGGACCAAGGGCTGTCAATAGTTTAAATGAGGTCCACTTTTTGTTTATACTTATATTTTTAAACCAAATATATGTATATATCATATAGTTTTTTTTATGATATGAACTCTCTTACTCCAACATAGGTCTAGCCCTGCTTCTATGTAACCAAACTTGTCTTGCTTTCCCTCGCCAATGAGGACTTAAGTCCATTTGTAAAAAGAAACATTTCATTTTTGAATTTATCTTCAAAAAAATCTATTTGTGTATATGTGTATCTATCTTAAAAAGCTGCGTACATTAAGATACAATTAAGTGATTAAAAGTGCACTCATAAAAAAATAAGAGCCCAATTGTATTGATGGTACAAGTTAAGGATTTCAAATTCTAGGTTTGCTATGCACCTGATGTTTTCAAATTTCTGGTTCATCTATGTTCATAGCAAAACTATAACTATCGAAATTATAACTATAGAGTTTTATTATGTCTATTATATTTGATATTTTTGAAATTCTTCTTTTTGCCTTCACACTAGTGGTAAAGTTACATTCCTTCTAGAAATTGTCTTTCATTCTCGTGGCCATATTGCCATGTCTGTTCCATCCATTATGCTAAATATGGCTCTACATGCCCTACCCCAGCAATCAACATGCAACTTTTAATGTTATTGGGTTAAAACTTAAAAACCTACTCCCATAATATATAGAAGAGCCACAGACTAGCTGCAGTAATTAAGATATTTAATGTGACAATAAATAAATAATACATTACCAACTATTAATGCAGTCACAACTCTCAAATTAACATCTCATTCACAATAATAGTTGTCTACAGTCTACTATTGAGTTGACATACAAGATTTAAGAAATAGTAAATGTTAGGGGTGATTTTACCAAATCATCGTCATCTAAACATTGAAAAAAGAATATTAATATTCAATATGAATAACAAGAGTAAAATAGACACAAAGTAGAAAATTATGTAGTACTATTTATTTTATAAATTAGACAAGTATTGTTGAACATCCCAAAATAATAGTGGACAAATAAATATGAACAGAGAAAGTAGCATGTTGTTTCTGCATACACTTTGACTAACATTTTAATATATATATACTATATGATAAAAATTGCAACTTGTAAAATTTCGAACATCTAAATATTAAATTATTGTAACACAAATTAGCTCCAAAAATTAATTAAACTATCTGTAAAAAAAAAAAAAAAAGGAACAGAGGGAGTAGTTCTCAAAGACATATCTCATGTAAAAAGAAAATCTCAGATATCACCTATTTTTTCAGACCCAAGTTACAAATTCACTAACAAAAATTGCCTAGATTTTGTTCCTTTTCACAATCATCTAAAAAAAAAAATATTCCCAGATTTTAACAGATATAGAGAGTCCTGAGGCAATCGAGACTAGCCTCACAATCGAAGTCCAAAAGGCCCAACTTTCCCGATCGATGGAGAGTGCGTTCAATCGAACGAATAAAGCTAAGTAAAATGTATATAATCAAGTCAAGTACAACTAGTTTGAACCCAATATTTCTAAATTCTGAAATTTACCTTTGGTGAATACGAAATTAATAAATATAAAACTAAAGGCTACGCTTGCCAGGACGATCAGCAGCTTGGAGAGTTTTTTCGACGAGCTTACGAGCTTTCTTGCTGCGAATCTCAATCTTAACACTCGAACTTTTGTCCATCTTGATATATGGTTTCTTCAATTTCTTCAATTTTCTCTTTATAGACTCCACAAAATTCTCCAACTGAATACCCATTGTCCGCTGTTACTATTTTTTTTTATTTTTCTGCTATAATATAATTATCTCTAACCCTATTTATTCCATAGTTTGTTGCTTGCGTATCAACTTTGACTGGACCATCCTTCTAAAGAAATGGTCCCGTTTCCTCCGAATATTACGTCCCATGCCATTAGTGTAATCTAATAGGGATTCTCATGACTTTTTCTTCCAACAAATTACTCTCTCACTTTTTTACTTTTCATAACTCAAACAGTTCGATTGAATAGATTTTATTAATCATACATCCAATATCAGTTTGAGGGACTTAGAGTCCTAATAAAATTCAAATAAGTACTTTTAACTCTATCTGCAGTAATTATATATAAATATTTTATATGTGTTCGTCTTTATTTAGAATTAGTTAATTAAATTGTGTTTCACGCGGTCATATTTTTCTATATTTTGTTGATATAAAGGAAGTTTAAAAAAAATTCATACCAAAATATCTCTCTCTATATATAAATGAACAAAAATAATAGGGAAAATACATAAAATCACCCTTGAACTTGGCACGAAAACTCGCTTTAGTATTTAAACTATGCGGGTAATTATTTACCCCCTAATCTCTTTTAAAGTGAATTAAAATACACCCAAATATAACAATACCAGTCTCACAATGGCAAGTGCATTTCACACGCGCCATATCATCGATCTGTCAGCGCCACATCAGCGTCACGTCATTACCACATCAGATCCCATTCAACATATTTAAATTTTGATTTTTAATTCTTTTGTTCTTTTTATTTGCTCACAATTTTAAAAAGTAAAAAAAACTAAAAAAATAAGAATTAATATAATAAAAATAATCTAAAAAAATCAATTGAAAGAGATTCAAAATCTCAAAATCATTCTCACAAGAACACTCAATTTTTAAAACACAAAATTAAAAAAAAATAACTACTAAAAATTTAATTTGAAATGAAAATTTGTAGAGTTTCATTGAAAATAACTTCAAGTTCATTACATTAAAACCTTGACATAAAGACTAATATTAATTTGAAGCAAGAACAAATTGATGACTTTTCAATTTTTTCTTGTTCATCACATTTTTTGAATTTATTGATAGAAATTAAAGGAAATGAGGGTGGATGGATCCGTCTTGAAAAAGGACAAAAATATGAAAATCATAACAAAGAAAAAGAAGAACAGATTGTAAGACAAATAAATAGGGTAAGAGTGGGGGTTCATTGGGGGTGGGGGCTGTCGAAGAAGAAGAAAAGGTAGTGCAAGTGGTGGTTGAGGATGGGAGGGGTGGATTGGGTGTGAGGAAGATGAAAGGACGGTAGGTGGGGGTGGGGGTGGTGGTACTAAAGGTTGGGGGTGGTAGGGTATGAAGAAGATGAAGAAAAAAAAGATTATTGGATAAAATGAAAAAAATTGGGGTTCACTCATTATTTTTTTCCTTATTTTTTTATCTTTACGCGCCTCTTTTTTTTTTACTTGCCATGTCAGCGATTTGGGTGTATTTTAATTCACTTTAAAAGAGATTAGGGGGGTAAATAATTACCCGCATAGTTTAAGTACTAAAGCGAGTTTTCGTGCCAAGTTCAGGGGTGATATTATGTATTTTCCCAAAATAATAAAATAAAATTAGTTTCAAAAAAAAAAAAAAAGAGAATTAGAATTTTGCCTAGGAGCAATATCAAGATATATTTTTATGCGTCAATTTTAAATACGTGTATCTCATTTTTTGGTGTTGTAAATTATTTATGCAATTTTACTAATAACTTTCTTTATATAATACTATTTACTCTAATAAATTTACTTAACTATTTAAATTTAGATTTCATGTAATTTATCTTACTTGTAATTTAACTTTTTCACAATTAGTGCAAATTAACAAAACTAATAGCCTAAACTTTTAATATATCTACACAAAACCTTGATATGAAAAGTGTAGAAAGTGTAATTCGATCCAAATTCAAGTAAGGAAGTAAAAGGTATATTCAATTGACACATCTACTAATTAATTATCATTTTGTAAAAAAAATTGCATTAAAAATAATAAATACACAACAGAGCTAAATATCAATTTTATATAAAAGCTAAATAATTTTTTTAATTCAAATACTACATAAATCCCTGGAAAATGTTTTCCTAAAAAATGTTTTCCCGAAAAACAAGTAGATTTTGAACTTATTTTCTCATGTTTGGTTGGTAAGTAGAAATATTTTCCGAAAATGCATTTAGTGTTTGATTTATGAATAAAAATGTTTTTTTGAGAAACATCTTTTATTTTTACCAGAGTAGAAAATAATTTATAAAATTGAAAATATTTTTTAGAAACAATTTTTTTTTGGGGTGTGTGGGAGGGTAGGTGGGTGTGGGAGGGTGTATGTGTATGGCGGGTGGGGGGAGGGGGAAGGGGTAGGTGAAAAAATATACATTTGAAGTTGAAAATATTTTTTAAAAATAAAATTAATTTTTTGGGGGGTTGGGGGTTGGGGGGGGGGGGCTTGTAGGGGGGGTGGGGGGGCTGGCGTGGGGGGCGGAGGTAGGAGTTCTAAAATAAAATAAAAATTAAAACCGAACTCAATTTTTTTGGGAGGGGGTTGGGGGGGGCTGACCGGTCGTGGGTGGGTGGGGTGGGGGGGTCAGGGATCGGGTGAAAAATAAAATTTTAAAAATTGAAAATATTTTCTAAAAGTTGATGTTTTTGTCCAAAAAAATGCAATTTGAAGTTGGAGGAGAGTTTTGGAAAATGTTTTTCTTAATTTTTGAAGGGAAGTCATTTTCCTTAATTTTGAGAAAAATGAGTTGATTTGGAAAAACATTTTCCAAGACTTTTGTCCCAACCAAACATGAGAACATGAATCAGTATGTGGAAAATGTTCTGAAAAATATTTTCCTTCATACCAAATACACCCTAAAAGTGAATAGCCATGATCTCATAAATCAGTATGTGGGATGAGTTTTGATTTTTAGTTAAGGATATGAAAAGTTAGTGTAATGAAAATAATAATTGTGATATTTATTCTAATAAATCTTAATCTTAATCTTAATCTTAATCTTAATATAAAGGAGAATCATAGACAAGGTGATGTGTCACCTTTCTATGATCTCCACATGTATTTATCTTTTTTCTCATTTTCTTGGCTTTTCTTTTTTATTTAAATTAATTATTTTATTGTAAAAGTTATTATTTAATTTATTACAATAAGTATTATGTTAATGAAAAAATGTTTACAACAAAGACTCTTCATAAGCCAACTTACAAAGAGTAATTATTCACAATTCATAGCTCTCTAATTTCTACTATTAATAAAAAATATTTTTTTAATTTTTTGTCCTTCTTCTAATTACAATTACGAGAGAAAAATATTTTTAAAATATTTTAAGTATTTTATCTTTATTATTTAATTTATATAAAATGTATATTACTTAATTAAATACAAAAAATCTATGTATATAACAAAGCAAGATATAAACAAGGTGATGTGACACCTCTCAATGACCTAGAAAACAATTTATCTTTTTTCTCCCTCTTTTGAGTTTTTCATTCAGGTTTTTCATTTATCAATTTATTTAAAAAATTAATAAATACAATCATATTCATTACATTTAATTATATCACATGAAAGTTACAAAAAAAAAACTTTCATCTATTTGAATTCTCTAATTAAATAAAATGTCTTCTCAACTTCCTTCTACTTAATT
This sequence comes from Solanum sitiens, assembly GCA_016801875.1. Lineage (NCBI taxonomy): Eukaryota > Viridiplantae > Streptophyta > Magnoliopsida > Solanales > Solanaceae > Solanum > Solanum sitiens. Next base: position 3,649,183 of record JABWTJ010000014.1, on the reverse strand, counting down.
CTCATCTATAAATAACAATCATCTATGGTGTTGTTGCATGTCCATTTCTTTTCTCCAATTTCATATTGCTAATATTTTTATTTTTTTTGTTTTTCAGCTTTTATGAAGATTATATATATATATATATATATTTTAGAATTTCTTCTTGTGTTACAATAGCCAAGCAAAAGTTTATCAAGATGAAGAAGAAAGTTTAAAGGTGGTGTAAGATTCGTCAAAAGAGACGATCAAAAATGAATTTGCTACAAGTCATCAAAATGAAGAAGAAAGTTTAGTGGTGGTGGAAACTTCATCAAGAGTTGGTCAGAGTAAAATTTGAAAAAGTAGAAGTTTCAATAATTTACAAATATATATATGCACTTCTTGTTGCTTATATAATTTTTCAATTAATTATTTATCCATCAAGATATGTACCCTTCAAGAACAAGACTACATTACAAAGCTCATTTTTTGTATCAAGGGCAACATGATCTTCCACGTATTATATTGTTGCTTAAAGAAAACTTTTGATATTTTCATTATATAAACTTTTGTCTTTTGGATATATAATCCATATTCTATATCGATATATATTATGCATATAGCATGTTAATATGACACAATTTCTCGATCAAGAATATTCCATCATCTTTTGTTTTGCTTTATTCGCTTCTTTTCATTCTAATTTAGATGATATAACACATTTATTTCCTTTGTGGATTTTGAATAGACTAAAAAGGAGATGAGATCCCCCCCATTAAATTTTTGTTTCGTATTTGTTAACACTTGTGTAAAATTAGTCTCTCTCTATATATATATGTATATGATTGTGGGACTCAAATTTCACAAAACATTTAATTCTTCTAATTTAATGAAATTTTTCAGAATGAACCAAGTTTGTTCTTCCAATATCCAATTACAATGAACATATTTTCTTAAGTTATAGAGAAAATTGATATTCATTTAAGTTGATTATAAAACTGAAAAAATGAGTTTACTCTCTTCATTAATTAATTTTGATTGATAACTAAAAAAAATTATAATGTTTATTACAACTAATTATTACATCTCATAAATTACAAAAACCTTTGTTTATTCATTTTTTCTACTTAAATGTCATATCTCCTAAACTCCTTTCTACGATTCTATTCATTACTCTACATTTAGTTTTCCCCAAATATAATGTATTTAGATTTTAGTCTATCATTTGCACATCAACTATTCAAGATTTGCACGCAGAACATTTTTATGGAAGCTTATATTTTTTCTTTATTTGTGGTTGTAAACTTTTGGTAACAAGACATACTCTAATTTTGTTTAAAATTAATAAGGAAATACTACTATGTTGCGTTGTTCTTTTTATTAGCGGATTGATCAATCTCATACTTACAATTCTTTTTATCTATTTATATTTTTTTGCTAAATAAACATGTCTCCTCAATTCCTTTTTGCTTAATTCTTTCTCTCTCTTTTTAAGACTTCTTTTCATTTTTCTTTCATTTACATCATACATTAAATTTACTCAAAATTAATTCATTTATCTATTTCATAAATGAGCCCTCTAAATAACTTAAAAAATAAATAATTTATTTTCCTGATGACGTTATGTACATATTATGTATTTAAAAAATCATTTCCTTTATAATTATTTAAAATTCTAAATGAGGGCAAAAATGGAAGAATTTTTCAACATCTCTCTTAAACTTGGAACAATTCACTTATTTTGAACTATGAAAAATGGCTCAACAATTTCACTTATTTTAAAACAGAGGGGCTATGTATTATTTATTAAAACTCAAGATTTTTAAAGTTTGTACTAAAATAATGATTTTTTTAAAAAATTTTAGTAATTAAATAAAATGACCACAACAAAACATACAAAATACACAAATATATTGAGTAAATAAAGATAAACTTTTTTTATTTCTGTGAAGACGAAAAAATTTTATAAATAATTTCAATATGATATAAAAACAAACAATAGCAGAAACTCTTATATACTAAAAGTCCCACTTATTCTTTTTCTCCCATTCTTTGCTTTTGTTGTCATTATTTAAATTATGATTTTCTTTAAATAATTATACATTTAGTGAGTTTTGTAACACCTCAAGATTTAAAATATTCACTATTTATTATTTATATAATTATTCTATGATAATTAAAACAATTTAAAATGACTATAATTTTGTATCGAGTTGTTTGTTGAAATATTAATATTGATTGCTTTTCAATTTTATTATTACAATTTTTTATATTTTATATTTTATTTGATTAAAATAGTTAGTCGCTCTTTTCTTTGTATTACTATTGACATGTTTTTTTGTTAATTTTCATATTTTAACTTGCACAATGTTTTTTAAAAAATAAAGAATTTTATAAAAGATTGTGTACCTAACAAATATTTTTTTTTTGTTAAATATATCATATTGAAGAACTATATTTAAAAGGGTCTAAGTTCAGTAGTTCCTTATATAAAAATAAGCATCCATACTTTTAAAAAACGAGGAGGACATATTATTTAGTTTTATTTGATGATCCATGATAAATAGAAAATTAAGCAGAAAATTAAGTTAGCATTTTTTTCAATATATAGAACATGTTCTTTTTACCTAACAAAATAATACAAAAATTATATCTTATAGATTGAAACAATTATTATAAATATTTTATAGCTTTTACTAAGTATTGATCATATTTCTTCCTTTTTAATACGTGTTAATTTAGAAAGAAATTATTTTAAAAATAGTTGTTAAGATCGTGCGAAGCGCGAACATGTTAACTAGTTAATAAAATAAAAGGAAAATATGAAAAGAGTTGAAAAATGATTTTTCCCCTGGTGCAATATTTTCTTATTTGTAACTTTAATCATGGTTCATCATCTAAAAAATTTTTTAACTTTGGGCAAAATTGTTGTTACGATACCAAATTTTATGGAGGACCTTTTACCGCTGCACTATTTAATAGTGTATTTTAAAGGTATATATGTGCTCACATGGACACATTACTATTTATAATTATGCAATTATTTTTATGTCCATGTGGGCACATATATATCTTTAAAATACACTATTAAATAGTGCAGGGATAAAAGGCAATTTCCAAAGTTTGGTATCGTTACAAAAATTTTGATCAAAGCTCGAATATATTTCAAACCCTTTCCCCTAATAAATATAAATGAATGTTGAGAATTCTTTTTGGAGAGTTACAACTTCTCTTTCTTTAAAAAAAAAAAATATTTAGTGAGTAATTATCTTATATTTTCAATTGTCTAATTATGTAAATATGTTTTTCATTTTTGAAAATTAAGATAAGATAAATCTCATAATTAAGAGAGTTAAATGGATGAGTTTTTTTTCAAGCTATTTGAAAAGATATTTTATTAGACTATTCTAATTTATAAATTTCATTATTGTGGGAGAAAAAGAAATATTTGAGTGGTAAATATTTATATATTTAAATTTACAATAAAGAATAGAAATAAGTGGAGTAGTAAAGTTTGAGATATTTTAATTCTTACAATAAATAATAGCAATTAATGAAGGGAGTAGTAATTGACACTTTTTTTTAATAGTAATAATAAATAGAAATATAGTGAAAATCACACAGCAACAACAACAACAAAAATAAGAGAAAGAAAAATAGGATCTTGGCCAAAGAGAGGTGTCAAAGCACATTTTAATATCTTGCTTTATATTATATATATTTTTTTAATTCTTTATGGGGAAATGAAAGGTTGGGGCGATAAATATTTAGCTATTTAAATTTACAACAAAAAATAAGAATAAGTGGAATAATAAATTTTGAGTCATTTAAGTTTTTAAAATAAATAATATAAATGAATGAAGAGAGTAGTAATTGACACTTTTTAAAATAATGATAATAAACTAAAATATAGTGAGATTTATAAAAAAAAAATGAGAATAAAATAAATAAAATATTTAATAAAGAGAGGTGTCATATCACCTTGTCTATGGTGATGAAATAGAGAATAATGATAAGTTATCAATAGTCATAATTGAGGAACTAATTCTTATATTTTCTTATTTTTCTTAATTGATTCTTACATGCATTAGTTACATAGCAATAGGGAAAAACCAAAAAAGAGGAGGAACCAAAAAGTACTGTTGAATTTAGGAATGCACTTCAGCTTGCAAATAAACAGTAACTTCAAGTATATAGTGTTCATTTTTAGGATGTTGTAAAAAAGTATCATTATAAAAATTCACAAGAAGTAATCATAATTTGCCTAATGAATTATGTATGTTCAACTATAGTCATATAAAAGAAAAAATTCTTTATCAAATTCTCTTTCTCCTTCATCTTCTACTGAATTTATAATTTTCTCTACTTTTTTATCTTCTTCGACTTTCTTCTTCATCCCTATAAGTACAAATTAAGAATATACTTTTATGAAATTGTTAGTTACTCCACGAATTTATTGAATTTAGTTTCAAAGATTAGTCAAATTGACTCAAAATAAATACATAAATAATATAACATACACTAAAGTAAAAAACCACTACAACAAATTCGATTATTAGGGACAAATTATCTCGTCATTTATAAATCATATTTTTCATTAAAAATCTTGTGAGACAAAATTAATTTGTCACTCATTCGTCACTAAATGTGTCTCTATAAGTATACAAAGACGACTTAGTATTTCGTCACTAAAAGTATTATTTTATGCAAAAATAAAAATCGTCCATAAATGCTTAAACAGTTGTGACAAATTAATTTGTCGTAAAAAGTAATTTTTTGGTATTTAATAGTATGTTGTGTCACTAAAAAGGTTTTGTACTACCGACAAAATTATATTGTCGCTAATTAGTTTACTTCAATCGGTGACGAAATTAATTTATCTTTAAAGTTTTTTGTGTTTCGTAGTTGAATAAAATCTAATTTCGTCACTAATGACTATATTTGATATACAAAAAAATTATTTTATTCTTAACTAGGGATAAATTTATCATTATAAAAATGGTTAATTTTCCTATAATATACATGCATGTATTTGTATCTCGCATCTCAATTTTTTTAACTCCTAGACAGGAGCTCACACATTATGCTTTCTTGGGAAATCGAACTCACAACCTTGAGGTTGGAAGTGAAGAATGTTTACTGTCTGACCAACTTTCTTATGTCTCTCATTTTTTTTTACTTCAATCACTTATCTTAAATTTAACTTTTATAGAAATAATATATTATAGAGAAAATGCATAAATATGCTCCAACCTATGCCTGAAATTCCAGAGACACACTTATACTATACTAAGTTTCTATTATCCCCCTGAACTTATTTTATAAATAATTTCAATCCCTTTTCGACCTACGTGGCACTAGCTTGAAAAAAATGTCAACACGCGTTGGACCCACAAGATAGTGTCACGTAGGCCGAAAAGGGTAGAAAATTATTTATAAAATAAGTTAGGGGAGGTAATAGGACCTTAGTATAGTATAATTGTGTCTTTGAGATTTCAGGCATAGATAAGGGGGTACTTATGCATTTTCCCTATATTATATGATTATTTATACTCATAAACAAATGCATAAACTTTACTATGCACAATTTATTCAAATGTAGATTATATTTTAATTAAACTGCATAGTTTTTAGAAAATATCTTTAAATATCTGCATTACGATTTTGTCATTTTATTTATATATTTTAATAAATTTAAAAATTATTCAGTACAATTATAAATTTATATAAAATTAAACTTTTAATTTTATTTTAAAAATTGATTAATCGGTTCAATTTGATCAGTAAATTAATTATTTTGAAGAAAACATCGATACCCATAACAATAATACTTCATCATAATATATTTGAAATCCTAGTTGATTCATGTCTTTTATTTTTAACTTCAATTTTCACACTGATGGAAAAAGTTAATAGAAATTCATGAAATATTTTGCAACTTTGAGAAGTCTAAGTTTGTACGTCGATGTTATCTTTGCATAGTTGTTCTACGTACGTTTGTAGAATTACTTTTATATATTACATATTTATAGACAAAAGCAAATAGATCGACTTAGTCTATGCAGTTTATCAATCACAAATCAATAGACATACACAGAGGCGGAGCCAGAATTTTCAATTAGGGGGTTCAAAATTTGAAGAAATAGACATACGAAATAGCCGAATGGGGTTCGACATCTATTATATATACCTAAAAAATTATTTTAACCATATAAAAATAATATAATTTTTCACCGAAGGGGGTTCGGATGAACCCCCTTAACATAGTGTGGCTCCGCCGCTGGACACACACAAAAAATAACACAAAGACTTGAGATTTTTTTTCGTCTTTATATATGAAAGTGGATCAAATAAAAAACTAAAGTGTGAAACCAACAAATATTAGCGATCTAGTGGTAAAATCGTACCCCACTCACCATACTTATAACATGGATTATATTTTTCAAATGATGCATTTTATAATTGCGTAATTTAAGAAAATAGATGTATTAAACTTTTTTATTTTTACAAAATCGTTCGAATTCGTTGGTTTTAATATTTTTCCTCGCCAATTAACAAATAGATTCTGTCTATTTCTTATGAAGCACTTGTATTATTTCTTTTATAAGTTATCACTTTTAATTATAAACAGTTGTGGCCAAAAAAAATTCTATTTAGCTATGAATTTTTTCGTAGCAAATAGTTGAATTATTCATTACAAATTTTAAGTCGTCGCTATTTAACACCTTACATATTTTGTGACAATTTTTTTTGTCACTAAATCACATATTGATTAGAGACAATAAAATTTTTGTCACCAATTATTTATATTATTAGTGACAAAAATAAATGTCATAATTAAATCTAAATTCTAGAGCTAAAACTTAAAATATTTAACAACGAACTCTAATTTGTTGATATTGTAATAACAGATTTTTTTAGATGAATTTTTTTGTGTGCAAAAATTAATAAATTTTAAGACAAAAATAATTTGTCAAGAATTAGATAGATTATTAGTGACGAAATAATATGTCATCGATAACTTTGAATTCGTGAATAACACTACATAACAAATTGTGCCAATTAATTTTTTAGTGGAAAACATTAGTAGACAAAACTTTACTATGAACTTTTATGTTTCTTCACTAAAAATATGTGTCTCATATATTTAAGCACAAAAAGTAAATTTTGTCACTAAAAGCGAACAATTAGTGACGTATTTGATGTCGTAGCTAATAATTTCGTAACTATATATCATATTTGTTGTAGTGAACGTAATAGAAGCATTCTTACTCATAGATTCCTTATGAGTTTGTTGAAAGCAACCATATGAAGTGATGATTACCATTTTCTTCCTCACCCTAATGTATGATATTGTGATGGATAAGAGATAGAATAAAGTCTGAGTTGTTAATAGTTACTCCCTCCGTTTCAAAAATAATGACCCTATTTCTTTTTTAGTCTGTTTAAAAAAAGAATGACCCTTTTCCTTTTTTAGCAACACTTTAACTTTAACTTTCCACGCGTGGCATGTTTAAGACCACACGATTAAAGGACATTTTGATACATTTGACATAACTTTAATTTAGAACCACAAGATTAAAAAGTCTTCTTTCTTTTCTTAAACTTTGTTCCAAGTTAAACTAGGTCATTCTTTTTGTGACGGAGGAAGTATTTTTTATTGTATATATATTATAGTGATAGGTGAAAAGTGGAATAATTGAATGTGAAACTATTTAAGATAAATAAAATAAAATAAATAAATAAATAATTAATGAAGAGAAAAAAAAGAAAGAAAATAGATAAATAGGAATTGAGATCATAGAGGTGGCACAGCTCTCTCTCTATATATACTAACATCACCGCAAGTGAAATTGTGATGTAGTAATTGTAAGTTTGTCTAGAAGGAAAAAAAATCGTCGGTTCGGTTTCGGCTTAATCAATAAGAAAATGCTTATAAAATAACTATACGATTTCTCCAACGATTTGTTGCGGCAAAAAATAATTTAACTATACAAATGCTTACAAAATAGAAACAATCATAACTAAAATGAAAAGAACTATACAAACTGTAATATAAAGAGAAATTAAGACGAATAAATTTCTTACTTTGGACTTTGATGTTTATTGTAATGTGAAGTTATGGACTGAAAGTCGTTGTATAGTGTAAAGTGTGAAGTGTGAAGTGAAGGCTAAAGGACAAATCCATTAACCAATAGGGTAGGAAGACAAATATATTATATTAATATACAGGTTACGTAGTAAATTATAGTCTTAATGAGTTATCGATTTAACCAATAATAAAAACTAAACTCGAATCGATAACCTAATTGATTTTTATAAAACCATTAGAAATTGTTAATCCAATAATCTAATAACGATAAATCAATATTATTTTTTTGGATTCAATTTATCATTCAATTTCATTTTTGAACACCCCTAACTAAACATACCTACCAAACTCATATTTTTCATAAATAGTTTCCCACAAAATATTTTCCACTATGTTACCTACAAAACTCATATTTGTTCATAATTTTTTTTCTTATTACTAATTGCTTCTTGCCATATTCTTGTACATTTTTCAAATGTTGCACCTCACATTAATTACTTTTTGCCAAAATGTTGGCGAATTTCCAAGCGCTGCACGTAAGCAGGCAACTTGATAGACTATTTTGAGGCTTTGAATATAAATATTTTTTGTCATGTGAAATTATATTTTACTAAATAATTAAAGACATTCTCTATCTTATTTTACTTGATATTATTTGAAGCGATACAATATTTATGAAAAAAAATAAGATTCTATAACTCATAATCTATAACAATTCTAAAATATTTATATGGATATAAATCATTTTATTAAGGATAAAAAGAAAATCTTAAAATTAAATTATTTCTAATTATAATAAAGTGACATTTTTGAGACATACTAAAAAGAAAAGACTGTCACGTGAAATAAAGAGTGTTTTGATTGAAGGAAAATAATAAATGACAATTGTCTATTACAATTTTTTAATAAAAAATAAAAAGTTCAATCTACATTTTTAAAGACCTTATACTTTTAATATACCTAGAGGATGGCAAGCGCGTGGAAATTAGTAATAGAAATAATAATAATTAGATTAATTTAAATAAATTTGTTGAGTTATAATTTAATTAATTTAAATAATATTCGTTAAATTATAATTCAATTGATTCAAATAGAATTTGTTATAGTTTTATAATTTGAGTTTAGGCCAAGACTTAACGAGTGCTTGATCTTTTATGAAGGGTTCAAATTTCAATAGTTAATATAAAGATGATAATTTTTTCATGTTTCATACTTAATATTAATTATTTATTCCTCAAATTTTCAAGACTTACTCGTAAACATCAGTTATTAAAACTAGTATGACAATTAAATAGTCATGTCAATTATTATTATTTTTAATAAATATATCAAACTCAAGTATGATAAGTAAAAAAAAAAAAATTATTAAAAAAAATTAAAGTAAATTAGTAAAAGTATTATGTTTATTTATGTACTTTTAAAGAGTGTTAAAGAATTATAACAAATAACACGAAAGAATAGAACCATGTAGAATGTATTGACCATAAATAATTTTGTAGATATCCTAATATTATGCATGTGGAATAAACAAAAAATAATACTAAATACTAAATATCATGAAATGACAAAATATCACCTAAAAATAAAAAATAATACCAAGCCAATCATGAAATGACAAATATCACCTAAATATAAAGAATAATATCAAGCACACATGTTGATACAATAAAGTTAAGTCACTCTTCTATAACAGTAAAAAAAAAAAATTATTAAAAAAATTTAAAGTAAATTAGTAAAAGTATTATTTTTATTTATGTACTTTAAAGAGTGTTAAAGAATTATAACAAATAATACGAAAGAATAGAAGAATGTATTGATCATAAATAATTTTGTAGATATCCTAATATTATGCATGTGGAATAAACAAAAAATAATACTAAATACTAAATATCATGAAATGACAAAATATCACCTAAAAATAAAAAATAATTTTGTAGATATCCTAATATTATAGCAGCTATAACCATGATTTAAGAAAAAATAACAGAGGGAAAAAAATGTCATGCAACACTCGATTTATGTCTTTCCATTAACAACTTTTTATATATAGTTTGAGACAAATAAATACACAATAATTTGATTGGGAAACAATAGTATGATCATAGCTTGTTTTCTTGCGCAAATACATGTATTTAGTTTTGTAAAGCACACAAGTGTAATTGTGGGACTGTCAAGAAGATTTCTCAACTTCAATTGAACCATTGGAATGGCTGGATCATGTCCTCCATGAAGCTACGAAGTTGAATCAAAATGTGATAAGTGTGTTGCCATCTATGATTAAGAACACTATTATTTTCTTGATTATAAAGAAAATCACATCAGTATGTATATGGATGAATTTCTTTGTGAAGCTAATAGTAACACAAGAGAACAATTTATAAACGCACATATTAAAAGAAATTATAAAATTAAATTACTAAGTAGACACGCAAAAACTGAAAATTAGAATAATCAACTATTGAAACCCAGAAAAACGCACACAAAAAAAATACTTTTTTCCGAGAAACACTGTCCATGGTTCTGCAGAAGTGGTGCTGCCAATTTCCCATTAAATCTATTTTAGAGAAGTTTTTGCCAAAGTTCATGAAACAACTATGTGGTGGATTTTGGGTTAGATGACACGTTGCTCATATAATTATCCCTGAATATGAATTTTAATGACAGTAAGCTGCCAGGTTGATACCATATTTGTTTCTAATATAGTAGAAAAAAATAAATATAGATTTGTTCCAAATAATATTTCATTCAAATGACATTATAACTAAGCTCATATAAATGATTTTAAGACATCCAAAATAAGAAGTGGCATAGTATAAATTAGGAGGGTAGAACATTATAACTAAGCTCACATAAATTATTTTTAAGACATCCAAAATAAGAAGTGGCATGCTATAAATTAGGAGAGTAGTTTATTTTTTAATTATTCTTTTTTTAAAAATAAGAATTAGCTATGATATAACTAGGTGTGCGCGCACAAAAAAAAAACAAAAAAAAAACTGGGTGTGTAAAAGCCAAACTATCATGCCAAATCGAACCAAGTGAATCAAATCGAAATTTTATTTTGCATGTGATTGTTTTGGTTGGTTTGATATTGGAAAAAGATCGACCACTCTTAGGTTATCTTTTGGAAGTTACAATTACCCACGTTATGGTTTTTTAGATCGGAATTCAATAATTTACATTGTGATTCTTTTTTTTTTTATATTTAATTTTATTGTTGTCTTTTAAACTTATAAATTTAACATATTGAAAGTTGATATCAAGGGTGTACATGACCGGTTTGGTTTGAATTTTTCAAATATCAAATGAAATCATCACTACATTAAAAATGATCATTAGCGCAATTAAGAATTAATTGTCGCTAAATATGTATTTCTAGCGGCAATTAACACTCTTTGTATATATCTCTAAAGCCTTTAGCGACATTAGTTCTAATGACACTTAACTAATGCCGGTAAAGACTTTAACACTCTTTATTAATGTCAATATTTATTGCCGCTAAAAGTTGTTTTTATTGTAGTGATTTGTGTAAAATATTTAAATTTATAAACCAAAACAAACTAACAAAACTCAGACTTTTCAACCTCGGATTGGTTCGGATTTTTCAATTATCAAACCAAATCATTGTGTCAAATTTTTAAATCAAACCAACCTAATAATCCTTAGATTTTTTCAGGTTTTTGAATTTTTCGGGAAAAGTATGCATACAAACATATAATTAACTTGTGCTCCAAATATTTCTTTAGTCCAACCGAAATACAACTATCTAAGGTATTTCTTAAGAAAATTACAGAAAATATGAGATGAGTGATAACACTAAAATATTCAATAAAAAATAATAATGAAATCATATAAAATAAATATTGCATAGCCATAATGAAAATGATCATAATTTAAAAGTACTAAATCATGCTAAAATAAATCTAATAAGTATTAGTTACAACTTACATGATTAAACATTAAAGAAAAATTAAAATTAGATTATGTATTTTAAATGTCTAAACCAATGTAAATCTAAAAAACAAATATTCAACATTACTGTCATTCCTAGTGTTGTTAATTTATTTTGTTAGTATTAGTATTGATTTGATTTCGTATTGAGTTTTATTAGAGTTACTGATATCTATGGAGTATAACCTTTATTGGACCATTCAAATTCAAAGTCTGAAAAAACTATGTTAAAAGATACATTTATGAAAACGGATAAGTAATATTTAGAAATTATATCAAAGTAAATACTTTTATGTATAAAATAAATTTTAAAAATGATATATATAGTGTCATGTTGATTTGGTCTCGGGTTGACTTTTTTTAGTTAAAACCAACCCAACCCAACTATAGTCGGGTATTTTTTTCCAATGCCAAATCAAACCAAACCAAACCATTAGTCGTTTTTTCCGGTTTGACTCGATTTGCAGTTTGATTCAATTTTCGGTTTTATTTCGTATCCCCCTAACTGATATTACAATGGAAATTTTTTATCATGTGAATTACAATTTTTTTGAATACTCCTATTCATTTAGGGGTGGTTTGGTTACTGGTTAGAGTTATGCAGGTATTAGCTATACAGGGTTTAGTTATGCAGGTATTAGTTATGCAGGTATTAGTTATGCAGGGTTTAATTATGCAGGTATTAGCTATGCATGGTTTAGCTATGCAGATATTAGTTGTGGAAGATTTAGAGATTACAATACATGAATTATTAACTATTGAATATTAAACTTGTTGTAAATTATTAAAATATATTATTTACAAAATAATAATACATGCTAATAAAATATGAAATATATTTAATAATGTATAATGCTAATATTTGATTAGCATATGTACCGTTAGAAAATATACAATTAATTTTTAATATTAAAAATATATTTATATTTGCATAAATCAATCAAAACGGTAAGTATATAAAAAGAAATAAAAATAATTTATATATTAATAAGAAATAAAAACAACACATGTTGATAGGAAACAATAAAGTTTCCAATTAAAAAAATTAAAAGAAATAAAAATGGTCTAAATATAAAAAAGAAATAAAAACAAAAACTTATATATAGAAAAACAATAAAGTTTCCAATGAAAAATAATAAAATAAATTAATAGGGTAAATATGTAATTTATCACTTTAATACATGTATAACTAATACCCACATAACTTATTCCACCTTCTATCCTACATAACTTTATACATAGATTCCCTCATAAGTTATGTTGGTATTAAATATGTAAGATTACAAAAATGCAACCAAACATGGTATAAGTTGTGTTGAATTTTCTACCTAAACAAAAATTTCTACCAAACATAGTATAACTTAATACATTGTTTTATACATAAATAAGATGTCTCTTATACCATAACCAAATGACCTCTTTAACGTTTTTAGGTTTTAGCCTATGTACATGTATGTGAAAATATATTTAATCTCTTTTTTCATTCTGTATAATTGCAAAAAAATTGAACAATCGAAAGAATCGACTAAATCGAAATAAAAGAAACGACTTTATGTTAGTTTTATGATTTATTTATTTAATTTTTAATAAACAAGAAATAAATAAAGACGTTGTTGTTGTAAATAATGTGGTGTGGATGTCATGTATCAAAACCACACTTCATGACTTTAAAAGATTTTAAGTATGACTTTAGGAGATTTAATTAGGACTTTAAAGATCTCTTTCATGACTTTGAAAGATTAGGAATATATTTGCTTTCTATATATAGTCATCTTATATGTAGATACAAATGCACCAAAATATTGAAAGATTGGAAGAAAAATATTACAACTCTCTCTCTCTATTTCTTTGTTATTAAATTATAATACTTTATTTTATAACACGTTATCAGCACGAAGTCTCTTATAAGGTATGTTTCGGAGATACAACTATTTTTATTTTCATATTCCAAGCACAAGTATACATTAAAATATTTTCAGTTTATATGTTCTCAAAATAATATAAGATGGTAGTAAATTTTATTAATTAATGAAAATAAAATTTCTTATTAAAAGAATACTACATATGATATTCTTGAATTTCAATGGTTAAAAGTTTATTATTTTAATCTAATTTGACTATTTTTATGATAGTTTTTCATCATGTCAAATTTGTCAAAATTGGAGTTCGTGGCACTTGATATTTGTGTCAATAATTATTTATCATGGGTACTCGATGCTGAAATTCACCTAGACGCTAAAGGTCTTGGTACCACCATTACTAAGGAAAATATAGCATCGAGTCAGGACAAAGCGAAGGCTATGATTTTTCTTTGTCATCATTTGGATGAAAGATTAAAGGCCGAATATTTGACAGTGAAAGATCCACTTGAATTGTGGACTGGTTTAAAGGAAAGGTATGACCACCTTAAGGCAACGGTATTGCCAAGGGCTCGTTATGATTGGATACACTTACGATTACAGGACTTTAAAACTGTATGTGAATATAATTCCGCTGTTTATAAAATAACTTCTCAATTAAAATTATGTGGAGAAAATATAACAGATGAGGATATGTTGAAAAGACACTTACTACTTTTCATGCCTCAAATCTGGTGTTACAAGAACAATACCGTGAAAGGGGATTTAAAAAATATTTTGATTTAATCTCATGCCTTCTTGTGGCTGAGCAACATAATACTCTTTTGTTGAAAAATCATGAAGCCCGTCCCACTGGAACTGCTCCTTTACCGGAAGCAAATATAGTAGAAACACATGGCCAGTCTGAAAGAAGACAAAATAAAAATTCAGGCCGTAATAATGTGCGTGGACGTGGCAATGACAGAAAACGATATAATAATCATCGTGATAGTGGTCATTATAAAAGGGAGAACAATATGAGTTCTCAAAGTAATACTTTAAGAGGCAACTGTGATCGTTGTGGCATGAAAGGCCATTGGAAGAATGAATGTCGGACGCCTGAGCATTTTGTCAGGCTTTATCAAGATTCCTTTAAACGAAAGGCAAATAGAGGTGGTACATCTTCTTCTAATGCTCGGGTGGAATCACACTTGACATTTGAAAATAATGTTGAGGAAAAACCTTCGCAAATGTACAATGATAATATTGAAGCAAATTTGGCTTTGAAGAATGACGATTTTAATAACCTCAATGATATTACTCATTTGGAGGTTGAAGACTTCTTTGAAGATCGTAACTGAAGTTTGATGTTATTTTATAATATATAATATGTTGTTGTTTTTGTGTGCTTTTCAATATTATTATTTTTATGTCACTTTTATTTTAAAAGTAAAATAATATAAAGACCTAAGTTTTCTTGCAATGTTGTTAGTTATCTTACCTCTTATGATGTAATTTTATTTTATGAAGATAAATAAAAAATTTCAGTCTTCAATTGGATCCAAGATGAGTAATGGAGATATGTGCCTCCTGGATAGTGCTACAACTCACACTATATTAAGAGAAAAGAAATATTTCTCTCATTTAATTATGAAAGGGGCCAATGTTAATACAATATCTGGTAGTACAAAAATAATTGAGGGCTTTGGGAGAGCATCATTATTACTACCTGGAGGAACAATATTGGCCATGAATAATGCTTTGTATTGTAGTAAATCTCAAAGAAACTTGTTAAGTTTCAAGGCAATTCGCCAAAATGGCTATCATATTGAGACTGCAAATGAAGGAAATGTTGAATACCTTTATATTACTACAATAAAAGAGGGAAAAAGATTTGTGCATGAAAAATTATCTGCACTTTCTTCTGGGTTGTACCACACAAGTATTGATGTGGTTGAATCACATGTCATGATAAATAAAAGGTTTATTAATCATAATAATTTCATCATTTGGCATGACCGGTTGGGTCATCCCGGTTATAATATGATGCGCAAAATTATTGAGAATTCACATGGACATACTTTGAAGAATCAGAAAATTCTTCAATTTAAGGAATTCTCTTGTGTTGCTTGTTCCCAAGGGAAACTGATTATTAAACCATCAGCAACTAAGGTAGGGATTGAATCCCCTACATTTCTGGAACGTATACATGGTGATATATGTGGACCAATTCACCCTTCATGTGGACCATTTAAATATTATATGGTCTTGATAGATGCATCTACAAGATGGTCGCATGTGTGCTTATTATCAACTCGCAACATGGCTTTTGCGAGATTGTTGGCTCAAATTATAAGGTTAAGAGCATAGTTTCCAGATTATACTATAAAGACAATTCATCTTGATAATGCTGGTGAATTTACATCTCAATCCTTTAATGACTATTGTATGTCCATTGGAATAACAGTTGAACATCCGGTTGCTCATGTTCATACCCAAAATGGTCTAGCAGAATCATTGATTAAACGTCTTCAGTTGATAGCTAGACCATTACTAATGAGGACAAAACTTCCTCTTTCGGTATGGGGGCATGCTATTTTGCATGCAGCAGCACTTGTGCGCATAAGGCCAACCAGTTTTCATGATTTCTCCCCATTACAGTTGGCTTTTGGAAAGGAGCCAAATATATTCCACCTTAAAATTTTTGGATGTGCGGTATATGTTTCAAATGCTCCACCGCAACGCACAAAGATGGGTCCCCAAAGAAGATTGAGAATATATGTTGGGTATGAATCTCCTTCTATTATAAAATATTTGGAACCCAGTACTGGAGACTTATTTACAGCAAGATTTGCTGATTGTCATTTTGATGAATCTGAATACCCAACATTAGGGGAGAAACATAAGAAATTGGAAAATGAGATACATTGGAATGCAGTATCACTATCTCATTTAGATCCTCGAACAAATCAATGTGAACAAGAGGTTCAAAAGATGATTTATTTGTAAAATATTGCAAATCAACTGCCAGATGCATTTACTAACCTTTCAAGGGTTACTAAATCTCATGTTTTAGCTGCAAATGCTCCAGTTCGAGTTGATATTCCGACAGAACAAACTGTTAATGCAAATGAGTCTAGACCACATCTGAAACGTGGTAGACCAATTGGTTCTAAGGATAAAAATCCTCGAAAAAGAAAAGGAGAAAATGATCATAATATAAAAGCAAGCGCTCAAGGGGAGCCTCAAGACATAACAAATGATGAGACAACAGAAAATGTTGAGATATATGAAAATAATGAAAATGAAGAGATCTCAATAAGTTATGTCTCGACTGAAAAAAGGTGGAACCGAAATGATGTTGTGGTTGATAACATTTTTGCTTATAATGTTGCCATTGAAATAATGCAACAAGATGAGGATCATGAACCACAATCTGTCGATGAATGTAGACAGAGAAATGATTGGCCAAAATGGAAGAACACAATTCAAGCAGAGTTAACTTCACTTGAAAAACGTGAAGTTTTTGGATCAATAATCCAAACACCTGAAGGTGTCAAGCCAATGGGGTACAAATGGTTTTTTGTGCGAAAACGAAATGAAAAAGGTGAAGTCGTAAGATATAAAGCACGACTTGTGGCTCAGGGATTTTCGCAAAGGCCCGACATTGACTATGTAGAAACATATTCTCCTGTGGTGGATGCAATTACCTTCCGGTATTTAATGAACTTGGCAGTTCATGAAAATCTTGAAATGCACCTAATGGACGTGGTCACTGCCTATTTATATGGCTCATTGGACCATGATATTTTTATGAAAATTCCTGAAGGATTGAAAGTGCCTGAAGCATACAATGGTTCTCGAGAAACTTGTTCAATAAAGCTTCATAAATCCTTATACGGATTGAAGCAGTCAGGGCGAATGTGGTAAATCGCCTTAGCGAATATTTGTTGAAAGAAGGATTTAAAAATGATCCAATTTGTCCTTGTGTCTTCATGAAAAGGTCTGGATCTGAATTTGTCATAATAGCTGTATATGTTGATGATTTGAATATCATTGGAACTCCTCAGGAGCTTTCAAAGGCATTAAAATATCTGAAAAATGAATTTGAAATGAAAGATCTCGGAAAGACAAAGTTTTGTCTTGGACTACAAACTGAACATTTTGCAAATGGGATATTTGTTCATCAATCAACATACACTGAGAATATATTAAAGAGATTTTACATGGATAAAGCACATCCATTGAGTAGTCCGATGATTGTGAGATCTCTTGATATTAATAAAGATCCATTTCGACATCATGAAAATGAAGATGAACTTGTTGGTGCTGAAATACCATATCTTAGTGCAATTGGTGCATTAATGTATCTTGCTAATAATTCTAGACCTGTTATAGCTTTCTCGGTAAGTTTGTTAGCAAGGTTTAGTTCTTCTCCAACACGAAGACACTGGAATGGAATTAAGCATATATTCAGATACCTTCGAGGGACTATTGATATGGGATTGTTTTACTCAAATGAATCCAAGTCACAATTGATTGGTTATGCAGATGCAGGATATTTGTCTGATCCCCATAAAGGTCGATCCCAGACAGGCTATTTATTCACATGTGGTGGTACAGCTATATCATGACGTTCAACAAAACAAACTATGGTTGCTACTTCCTCAAATCATGCAGAGTTAATAGCTATCCATGAAGCAAGTCGAGAATGTGTATGGTTGAGATCAATAACTCAACACATTCAAGAAACATGTGGTCTTTTTTTAGAAAGAGATGTTCCAACAATATTGTATGAAGATAATGCTGCATGCATAGCTCAACTGAAAGAGGGATACATTAAAGGAGATAGAACAAAACACATTTCACCAAAATTCTTTTTCACTCATGATCTTCAAAAGAATGGTGAAATAGATGTTCAACAAGTTCGCTCAAGTGATAATTTAGCAGATATGTTTACTAAGGCATTGCCAACTTCAACCTTTGAGAAATTGAGATACAAAATTGGAATGTGTCGTCTTCGAGATATTAAATAATGTTTTCATCAGGGGGAGTAAATACGCGCTGCACTCTTTTTTCCTTAATCAAGATTTTTATCCCACTGGGTTTTTTCTTGATAAGGTTTTTAATGAGGCAGCAAACAATGCGTATTAAGAATAACTATGTAAACTCTCTTTTATTCTTCTAGATTTTATTTTCTACATGGACATCCAAGGGGGAGTGTTGTAAATAATGTGGTGTGGATGTCATGTATCAAATCCACACTTCATGACTTTAAAAGATTTTAAGTATGACTTTAGGAGATTTAATTAGGACTTTAAAGATCTCTTTCATGACTTTGAAAGATTAGGAATATATTTGCTTTCTATATATAGTCATCTTATATGTAGATACAAATGCATCAAAATATTGAAAGATTGGAAGAAAAATATTACTACTCTCTCTCTCTATTTCTTTGTTATTAAATTATAATACTTTATTTTATAACAGTTGTCTTTATGTTGTGATGTTAGAATTAATTGCAAAATAATTCAACTAATGTGAAACCCGCCCTTTATTTTTTTTGTGGTGGATTATAATAATTATTTTTTTTGAAAAATAAAAATAAAAATTCCCATCATATTAAATTCGATGGGGGAAGCACGTAGCGTTTGATCATAGATTTTTAAATATTCTTGATAAATATTATTTGGATGAAAATTGTTGTGATATTTGACCATGTGTTTGACCATAGTATTTGCGAAATATATTTCACTTTTTAGAAAATATGATTTATACCATAAGTTTTAAAACTATCAAAACTAACCATAAGTTTGTATTACAAGTCAATTAGATCTTCGTTACAACAAATAACAAGTAGTGTCCATGATACTAGAGCAATGTAGTAGTTTGGAGTGAGTGCAACAAGCATCACTCCATACATCATGAAATAGACAAAGCACACGACTTTGTCACTCTGAGTTGATTGTTCATCATTTTCATCAACAACCATATCATCACTTTTATATTCACTGAATATTTCATCAATACTTTAGTGTTCACGTTAAAAATTATGTAATACAATGTAAATAACTAATATAGAGGGTGTTTTTATAACAGATAAAAGTTTGGTGTAAAATTTTAAATTTCAAAAGATCCCAAATAATGAGATTTGACCAAAATACTAGAAAAAACTAGTATTTGAGGACTGGGGAGATTTACCAAAAATATTTACAAAATAATCACAAATCGTATCGACAAACAATATTTATCAATTTTTTCCCCAAATATTATTTGAGAAATCTATGGCCAAACGCTAACCAAATAGAAAGTCGACTCACGTGTTGAAAATAGTCCAAATATTTATAAATTGGAGTAAAGATTAACTTTCACCTGCAGCTACTTAAAAATAACATAATTACTCTTCATGGCTATAGTTTGATAATTACAATTCGTAGCTACATGTTATATGAAGGAGAGAGGCGAGAGAGACTGGGAGAGAGAGAGAGGAGAGAGGCGAGAGAGAGGGGGGAAAAGTGGGAGAAATGTGAATTGTATATGTATATTGGTTAGATAATTGTATATTATACATATGTATTTGTATATACGGCAAGAGAGATTGGGGAGGGGAGAGGCGAGCGAGACTGGGAGAGGAAGGAGAGAGGCGAGCGAGATTGGGAGAGGGAGGAGAGAGGCGAGCGAGAGAGGATAGAAGTGGGAGAGAGGTGAATTGTATATGTATATAATTGTATATTATACATATGCATTTGTATATCTGGCAAGCGAGATTGGGAGAGCGAGGAGAGAGGCGAGCAAGAGAGGGCAGAGAGTGGAGAGAGGTGAATTGTATATGTATATATGTTAAATAATTATATATTGTAAATATGTATTTGTATATTCTGGCGAATTATCCATATACAAACGTGACTAATTATACAAACTCAAACTCAGCCCACGCAATTAATGTAAAATGTTAGTCAGGAGTGATAATTATAGCAAAATATAGCTTTGATGAGTAATTAAATAATAAAAAATTTACTTAACCGCGTAATTTTCCTTATAAAATAACTCATATAAATTCGATCAATTTTCTATTATTGTATCCGTATAAAATCCTTTAAAAATATATTCATTTTTAAAAGTGTAACATGTATCGAAAAATATTTTTAAAGATTTCAAATAGGAGAACTTCCACAACTATAGACCAAATATATTCAATGTACTAATATTAAATTGAATGCTATTAAAATGTTGTTACCGGTCGGTGTTTATATGTATTTTTATATTAAATTTGTAGTATAAAAATAATAGTATATATCATGTTAGTAGGCGTAAATTGACCAGAAAGTGATAGTGTAATTCGTGTCATGATCTATCCTTAAAACTTGATTATTGTCATTATCACTAATATCACTTATTGTACCTCACTTAACATGTCACTATTATTTAATTTACTAGATGGAAAAAATACTACACCAATATACGAGATGTTCTCTGTCTCCCTTTTTTTTTTAGGGGGGGGGGGGGTTGTTTAGGTAGAAGAGAAGTAGCTAGTATGTTGTGAGATGTGAAGTGGATAAGAAATATTACGTTTGTGTACATAATTTGAGTTTTTTTTTTTTTGTTTTTGTGTGTGTGGGGGGAGTGGGTGGGGGAGGGTTGGGTAGAAGAGAAGTGGGTAGTATGTTGTGAAGTGGATAAGAAATATTATGTTTGTGTTCATAATTTGAGATTAATGTAATGATAAAGACAGTTGAAATAAGTAAAAATATTCTATTATCTTCAATTTATTCCCTAAATAAAAGAATGATTTTATGTTGAATGAAGATGTTTTTTGATATAATTTTTAACTCTTCAACTAATTTAGAGTTGTTTAAATTATATATCATATACATTTGGAAGGGAATTAATTAAAAGTTATACGGTTATTATTATCATAATGGACTTAACTTTTTTTCTTTTTAAAACAAACGAAATATCCATATCTTAATTTGAACATTTATTTATTCAACCTCATTAATTATACTTTTAACGATAATTTATGATATATTGACCGACATTATCATCCAGTATAAAAAAAATACAAGTGTGAAATGAAATTATTATATGGTGATGTAAATAAAGTTATAAGAAACCATCTAGATCCGTTGCCCATTGACCGACTTCTACAAAGACGTCACATATATATGAGAGCCATCAGCCATTCAGTGGAATGTATATATGCACTCCCTCCCGTCTAGTTAATTATTTGACCTAATTTATTGGTGAACTTTTAAAAAATGATACAGTATTTCACTTAGCATCTTAATTAGTTGAGATTCACTTTAAACACCTCACGTAGGGGTTTATTGTGTTATTTTAATACTTTTTTTAATATCAGTAAAAATATTTAATGCGTGTGTATTACATTCATAAATAATGTGTAAAGTAACGAATTAAACAAATGAAATTTGTCAATTGTGTGAAAACTGATTTTTAAATAATTAATTTTGAAAAAAAATTAAATAATAACCAATAAATTTTTGACACATGACCTAAATAATTATAAAATAGAATAAAATTTAAATCAATAATAATTGTCTTCTCCAAATAACCCCAATCTCTAAATATACTCCTACAGTCCTATTCCTTTTGCAGAAACCCCCCCCTACCCCCGTCTTCTTTAAATGCCCAAACATCTGCCTGCACACCAAATCCACCCCCCTCCCCCGTCTTCTCCAAATACTAAAGTTGTGCACGATTGTTTACTATATTTTCTCTTCTTTTTTTTTGCTTTTTTGATAATAGGTTGATAGAGAATGGGAGATTTTGGTTAGTTTAAAAAATTTATTTAGCTTAGTTTAGAGAAATTTACTTCATTATTTTGCTGAAACCTTCATTCACAATGGATGAAATTTAACATGGGTAAAATTGTGGCTGAAAATGGTGAAGAAGGTGAAAAAAAAATAAAAAATTAACTAAAAAACGATTCACGCGTTGGTCATGAGTGTATCACACTCATTATGCCATGTAAGCAAAAAGTGTCAAAATAACACAACGAAATCTTACATAAAATGTCTAAAATGAACATCGTCCAGTTAAGGTATCTAAGTGAAATATTGTGCCAACTTTAAGGGGCTAGCGATGAATTAGACCTAATTATTTTACTAAATAGTTGTTTCGTATTAATATTTTATCTTTTTAAATAAACAATATTATCAACTATAATTTCTTTAATCCAAAAAAAATAATCTATTGCTTTAATTCAACTAAACTATTTCAAGCTTCAGCTATCAAACAAATGCCATCAAGTTATTATCAACTATATCTTCCTTCTGGATTAATAACTTTGATGGTCACTCAACTATCAATTTTGTTCACAGAAAATTACTCAATTTTCACTCAACTATAATTTCTTTGCACAGAAAGTCACTTAACCTATTTAATTATTTCTTTTACTAAAATTTGATGACATGAAAATTTTATTTTAACCAAAATTTAAAGAACCAAATATATATCTATTTAAACCATTTAATGACTTAATCCAACTGGCTAAAAATATTATATTGAACTTTTTATTTTACCATTAAAATATAACCAGATTTCTGTACCTTCTATCGAACCTATATATATATATATACTAGAGAAGCATGGCCCGTGCTCATATAAAATGATTTATTTTCCGTAAATAATAAAGTATGCTAAAAATTATTTAGATATATAACCCACAAATTGTAAGGGAACAATTTATTCAAGTTAGGTGGATGTATTAGTGAGAGGTATGATGATCAAGTAAGCAGAGACATAAAGTCTATTCACCCTAGCATCTGCAAACTATACACAACCTCACCAAATCTTCATATAGTAGGGACTAATAAAATGTCAGGCACAACTCAAAAAATTTACCCAAACAAATGAATCAAAAAGTAAGAAAAAAGGGGAGAATGCTCAAAGTTGTTAGGAACATTCTGCATTTACAGTTTATCATTCATATTGTATTGGTGTCACAACTTCTGAACAATTCAATGTACCATGGAGAACATCAACTCACTATATGTTGAACCTGAAAATTATTTAAAAGTGCATACAACAGAAATAGTCAACAAAAATTTCTGTTGAAGTCCATCAATTTCACTATTTTCTCAAACAGATGATATAGACAACAAAAAGTAAGTAGTCCTTTTAATAGTCAATTCCTTCTTTATCTGCTTGAACAAGTCATGTTTTTGTGTAAACTACAAACACCTTTTAGAGTACACATCTGCTGAAGCCATCTCTTGGCAAAATTGGGATAGAAGTGAGCCACAATCTCTATTAAAGATAAATTCATAAGAAGGTAATATATGGAAAGATTTATTTTGGCTACCAGGAAGCCATCTTAAGATATTACATATAGAAATTTTTTTCTTTTCCTCCTGAAGATCATGTACTTCAGTATGCTATTTGTTTTACAAAGCTCAACAAAAATGCTATTTAAATTACTGAACTTAGACATTGTAGCTTCTATATCTAACAAAACGATAAGAACCTTATAAGTTCAAGAAAATTAAAATAATGATACATCAGACTTGTTTTGACATTATCCTTACCTCTAACATTAATAATTTGAGTGTCTGACTTAGACAAAAAATGTTATAGCTACGTTTATCCTTTTATTTCAGTTTACAACTCGTAACTTAAGATTTTCAATTCAATAAAGAAAAAGTTGAACAAGAATCCTGTCCCAAATGCATAATCACATAAAATCTGAAAACTTCTTTATTACATCAGACTTGCTTTGACATTATCCTTACCTCTAACATTAATAAATTGAGTGTCTGACTTAGACAAAAAATGTTATAGCTACGTTTATCCTTTCATTTCAGTTTAAAACTCGTAACTTAAGATTTTCAATTCAATAAAGAAAAAGTTGAACAAGAATTTTTTAAAGCAAAACCTGTCCCAAATGTATAATCACATAAAATCTGAAAACTTCTTTATAGGATATTATGTGTCAAAAATACAGATAACACCTCATTAAGGAAATGAATATCACCTAAATCATTTCCAAACATCATTACTCTCCTACTTAATGATCATCCTCTCAATTCTAGATTTGTAATTATGAAGATGATAAATTATGGTGTTTTGGTATCGACTCCTTGTCTGCTAATATATCAAAAGTTGCAATTCAAACAATACAAAAATAACAGAAGAAATTTAGATCATACTAAAACCATAACTTCTATCTAAGGATAACTATAATACTAATACAACATCATCCAAAATAGAACACTATGGTTCCCTACAAATCTTAAAAGCTTGAAAAGGGTATAAAATTGTACCTGAAGGCTTGAAAATTAGAAAATCTGAAATCAATCATTTTCCTTGGTTTGACCTGCTGCTTGTATTTCTGTTTCTAGAACTTGACTGTTTTTCTTGACCACTTACCTCACTCGACAATATATTTGTTACAGCGAGTAAGGATCCAAAAGTTTTAATGGGCAAGTATATCAAACGTTTTTAAATCACAAAGGAGTCAAATATAATAGTACATGTAGCATTCATTGATACAAAGTCAACGCAAATTACCAAGGATTTGGTAACTCTTCATCTTCCATTACACGGAAACAATTAGAATAAATTCCTAAGGAAATGGTTGGACATATACGTATGTCTATAAATAAAAAAATAATATATATATATATATATATATATATATATATATATATATATATATAATCTTTCCATCCATATCCACATTTTACATATAAAATAAAGATAATCACCAAAAACGTAAAACTTACTTGATTGAAGTAGCACAATATACGTTCTTAATATCTTGCCCCTTTCTTTCATAGTTAGTCAGCAAGGAAGTTAAAAGCATTTCATTAACATCCTAAAAATATATTATTTTAATATTAATGGACAATACCGTTGTTGGTCATAATGTCTTTTGTGGATCTGGGGGATATGATCGACACGATTGTCAAAATGAAGCATCATAAGCTGCTAAATTATATATAGAAGAACACCAAAAATCTATTCGCAGATAAAATTATAACAACAAGTAGCATTAGATAGTTGAAAGTAAGATATTTCAAGTTACAAAATAAATTAAGCAAAGCTTGAAGAAACCGTTAAATTGAACCTCTGAATAGAGAGAACCAACTGAAACGGGATAGGAAACGGATAAAACAATGTATTAAAAAGAAGATTTCTTTGTTTGATATAAAGTAATTTTATACAATACCCTTTAATTGTCGTGGTGAAACAGAAGTATGTGACTTCTTCAGCTGTCGTGCCATGCCCCAATGCTATTTTTCTTCCATCACCTGAAACAAAACATAATTAGTTTAAAAGAATCACATCCTCTTATATGTTATCCAAATTTCACTTTCATATAGCCTTGTAAAGTTGTATATATACCATACACCTTTTTGAACCCACACTTTTGTAAACACCCTTATGAAAATTACCTCTACTTCCACAATATATTTTCGTAACCACTTCATGAGTAAATTATTTTTTTCCTTCATCTATTTATTTCTAAGGCTACTATTTTCTTGTTAAATGTGACATTGTCCCACTTTATTTGATGTATTGCCTTGTTCTGTCTGTTTCTTCATCATTTTTCCACAGACATCAAATAAATACTACTATATATTAATTAGCACTATATTTCTTTCCATAGTTTGAAATTATTATTTCTCGCCTAAGTTAATATAGAATTATGCAACATAATTAAAATGTCAATACACGGGTCTACTTGGCCAAAAAAGATAATTTCCGATTTACAACAATATCATCATATTGAATTATCACTTGAATCTGAATTGGAATTCAGTAGACAAAACAATAAAGAGTTAAAATATGAAACTTATAGTACCACATGCTGCTACCATCAGTGCATTTCCTATAAATAGCAAATGTCCAAAATAATATTGATACATAGCTTATAATTTTGTATCTCAAAGAAATGATGGAATTTGCTCATACAAATGGAGAAACAAAATATGCGCTACGCACCTTACAGTCAACAGAGGAAATCATATCATTCGTATCATTCCTGACACAATCCAAAAACTGAAGGCATATTTCATGCGGCCTGCAAGAAACAACAAAAAGAACATAGTAAAAGATCACTTGATATATAAATGTGAAAAATAAATATAAATGCATAACATTAGAAGTGTTTTACAATCATTTGTAGCATTAATAATGTCATCCAACATGAGCCATACACTAACTTTCTTTTTCACATCTATGCATCACCTCCTGGAGGAGCAAAAATAAATAGTTTGGAAGACTATTTCAAATTTTTCTATAGATTCATGGACATTATCTATTTAATTAACAGGGAATAACAAAAAATCATTCTGCAAGAAATGAGAAACAAAAATTTATGGTAAAAAGAACTCCTAAAACGTCATTATATTTTATTTTCATTATTGAACTACACCGCCAACTATTTATCAAAACACCCATCAACCATAAAAAGTTCACTTCTCCTAGGTGAATCGATGATTGATATGTTAGATGAGAAACTCAGACACACACATGATAGTTTAGATAAAGTTTTCATCCTTCACTTCAGAAACAAATAAGCAAAAAAGCAAAAACGATGAATTTTCCAAAGCGACAAGTATAACTTTCTTCTTTTGAAATATCCATTTCCACTTGTTTCCAATATTCTTGTATAGTTGGTTGTGGAGATCATCAAATCCACCCATTTTACAATTATCACATGAAGACACACTAATCTGACAGAGAGTTGTGCACCTACAACAATACAAACACAACTTCACAAGTTAATAAACCAAATACTCCTACAGGGAAATGAAAATTCAATTTTAAAACCAGGCAAAATAAGAACCTAACATTAGTATGGATAATACTTGTCAGTTAGCAAATTAAATCAACACCTCGAAGCAGTTTACCATGTACAACTAAACCTAACTTTTTACTTTGTGTATTTGTGTTTTAGTATAGATCTGATATTTGACAGATTAAGTATTCCTTGCAATAAATTTTGTCTCCATGTTGAGCACATGATCCTTAAAATGGCAATGGAAACAAGAACTTGTTTGATTCATTAAAGATTACACAAGGTGCTTATCTTAGGCTTTGTATAGTGGAATTTATTATGACAGTGAACTTAGACGTCGCTGCGAACTATTGACAGGTACAAGCTACCCCAATCAGAATATTCTGTTTTCCGTGAAGAAGGCTTTGGCCACGGTAAACTTGTGATGATTAATTCAACTCATGCCTCTTGGAGTTGCCACATAAATGATGATGATGAATTGGTGAGGTCTGATCAGGTTTCGATTATGAGTGACAACTTTCTGAACCTCCAAAAGGTTAAAATAGGACTTTTCTTAGTTCGAATACACATCAACACTACGTACACTCATCTTGATATTATACTGTAAAGGTAAATACACTATTCATGCCAAAAACATGGATTTAAGTAGGTGATCTGTAGTGAAAAACAATTAACATTTCCTTAACTCTCAACAGTTATAGTATAAATATAAATTGATATCACACTTCAAAAATCCCATTATTTAAATACTCACTTACAACAGCAATTGCTTCAAATATTACATTATTGTATGCACATAAGAAACATTGTTCAGACTACTAAAGGTATAATCGCCAAAATTACATTCATGTGGAATTTGCTAGGCCTAATTCATTAGATATCAACCTTTTAGATGGATTGTATACAATATTAGTATATTACTGTCAACTATCAAAAGTGGAATCCCAATTCGAGAAAGAAATAAAATAGTTTAACAAGCTCATACACATACAAATTTGTATTGCTAAATACAACATATCACTGTATAATTTCACAAGTGGGGTCTAATCCTGATATCTACTAATCCTAAGATAAGAAAATTATATTGGTACGATCCTTTACCTCATTTTTTTCCGGTTTTGTTGCTCCTCTTTTTTAAAATTTTCTTGCATCATACTATTTTCCTCACCATTCAGCTTAGCAAGTACTAATTAAGTACTACATCATACTATTTTTCTTGTCATTTACCTGTTCATGTCTGATTCAAAAATTTGATAGAATAGTAAGTGATAATGCAATTTGACCATATCATTTTCATTTCTTCATCGTTTTGTTGCTTTGTTGACAAACCTGTCACTTGTAATTTTTGGGCATTTCTTCGTATTCAGCAAACAGAGGTATAGAAATGCATTTTCTAAGATCAAAGGTCCTCCGTCAAAACCTTATACAGAAATGGATTTATATAAAGCCAAGATGCTGAAAGCATTAATTTCAAAAGTTATCCAAATCGAAAATTCAAGTTCGGGTATTGGTGCTCAATTTATCCAAAGGAAAATTACATATATGAAATTGAGAAAGAGAGTAGGGAGAGCTCTATGTTCCCAGCGTCTCATCTGCTCAATTTCATTCCTTTCCTTTCTTCTCCAAGTACATGCAAAAGGCTACATGAAAAATTAACAAATTGAAAGAACACCCACATCCAAAACAAAGCACAAGAAATATTACATTTCAATAACAAAAATTACCAAAAAAGTAATAAATTAACATACAAAATAGGGGATGACGGAGAAGAGAAAGGAAGCAACAACAACATCCAATCAAGTTTTTACCACAACTTGAAAAAATTATAAACCCATCAAATGAAAAATTTAACAAAAGGTGATCAATCAAAGACTAAAAAGAGAAGAAAGAAAGAAGATAAGAGGCAATGCATACCTAAGATGAGTCAAGTTTTCCTGGAAATTTCAAATGAAGTCTTCGAGTCATTTCACAAGAGTATTCTTAAAGTTTGTAGTGGGAAAGAAGAGGGATATATTATCACAAAGAAAAAACAGGTGTCACAAGCTCATATATAGTATGCATCATATTTATTCATACATGTCACTGTAAAAGGGTACTTGTTGCCTTGTAGTTAGTCTAAATGTAAATAATAGAATAATAAAATAAAGCAGTACAATTTAACTCACTTGTGGTACAATATTTTTATGTTGTGTTAGTCCTTCAACACAAAATGAAGTAGTACAATTTAACTTGCTTGTGGTACAATTTTTTATGTTGTGTTAGTCCTCCAACTGTCCCTTCTAAATAAGGGATATATATATATATATATATATATATATATATATATATATATATATATATATATATATATATATATATATATATATATATATATATATCAAGCATAATTCAATAGTTGTTAATTTACTACTGATACATGAGTTTGTGACATTAAATTAAGTTACACATTTAAAATAATGTAATCTGTTGTCTGTTAGGTATGCTTGTTCCAGTTGTATTGATTGATTAATTATTTTTTTAAAAAAAATTAGAGAATTAAATATTAATTATAAAATAAAAATTTCAATATTATATTTTTAGTTGGTCGGGTTAAATGAGGCGGGTCACTAACTGGTTTAAGCGAATAAATTTAAGTGAAAAAAATAATTAAATAGGTTGAACGACTTTCTATGCAAAAAAATCATAGTTGAATGACTTTTAAGTTGAAAACGAAAGTTGAGTGACTTTCTGTGAAAGTAGTTGATGGTTGAGTGACCATCAAAGTTATTAACTCGAGTCTCACGATTATGTTTTGGTCTGATTTTTGGGTCCGAATTCTTTTATTTCAACATGGGTATCCGTAAGCTCTTTGAAAGAGAAAGGCTCCGATTTAGAGGTTCGGTTGTGATTTTGGCCTTGGGATAGATTATGATTTCTTCTCTTTAGACTTGACTTAGATTATATATATAATGAGTTGTATTGGTTGCTTGGGAGGATTCAGGGCCGGCTCTCGCTATTTTTTTCATGAAAAAAATTAATTATTTATAGTAAAAAGTAGGGAAGATTGTACATAATAGCAAACATTTAAATCAAAATAAATCCTATAGCTACTGTTTAATTCATTTGTATTCCGTAGCAAATGTTGCACAATTTTTGCCATTTGGTTCGGATCCACTCATCTAAAAATGCGAAAGATTTATTTTTATCCAAATTCATTCCCTATCTAATCTCTCCCATTGTTTTCCAGTTATCCTTAAAATTTCTTCCTAAATCAATTATTTTTAATTGGTTGTGGCCCACCCTCTATTTTTATACAAATATGTTAGCTATCTTTACTCTCCCAATTTCTTTCAATTTTTCCTAAAATCTCTCCCCAAATCGGAATTTTCTTAAAAAATTATATATCCTTATACAAACACAAATGTATAAAATGTGTTTGTGTTTGTATAAAGCGAGAGGAAATTGTATAAATACATATATTTTCATTCTCTCTCTCCGCGAGAGAAAATTATATATACACATGCAAATACATATATTTTCGTCCTATACACTTATAATTATACAATATAAATACTCCCGTGCCCAGTTTCTTTTGTCTTTCTCTCTTTCTCGTTTTGTACAAATTCAAATTGTATATAATTTCTCTTTTTCTCGTTTTATACAATTCGATTTAACTGTATATTCCTTGCCCAAGTCTCTTTTGCCTTTCTCTCTTTCTCATTTCATACAAATTCAAATTGTATATAATCGTCCTATACACTTATAATTATACAATACAAATATTTCCCTGCCCAAGTCTCTTTTGCCTTTCTCTCTTTCCCGTTTTATGCAAATTCAAATTGTATATAATTTCTCTCTTTCTCGTTTTATACAATTCGTTTTTATACAATTCGCTTCAATTGTATATGTATAGCGAATCATACATATATATATTTGCTATGGAGATGCAAACTTTGCTATAGCATACAAATATGA
The DNA here is from genome assembly GCA_016801875.1 of Solanum sitiens. Classification (NCBI taxonomy): domain Eukaryota; kingdom Viridiplantae; phylum Streptophyta; class Magnoliopsida; order Solanales; family Solanaceae; genus Solanum; species Solanum sitiens. Next base: position 3,617,622 of record JABWTJ010000014.1, on the reverse strand, counting down.
ATTTTGTGTTTGTTATATGTGAAAATTGCCCTAAAAAGTATATATATATATATATATATATATATATATATATATATATTCTTCGCTAACACTTACATTATTTATCCTTTTTAATTCTTTTTGCACTTTATTTCTTCAAATCTTTGATAGTTAGAGTAATATTTTATCAAAATTATGTATCAGTAGCCGAAAAGTGTTGAACAAAGTAAATTACAAATATTTTTTTTATTTCTTCGTATCTTTTCATATTAAAGTAGGGTATACCAAGTTATCAACTTTTTGAATTAGATTCTATAAATCTAACTCTTATCTTTATTTAACATTTATCAACTTATAATTTGTAGAACTATATTATTGATTCATATAATAACTGTATCAATAAAATAATGATTTTCAGTGTTGAATTGATAAAGTCTTGCTTAAAAATAATAATTAAAAAAAAGTATTTGAAAAAATCATTTATAAAAAAGGTATTAAGGAATAATTTAAATTTAAAAATTAGAAAAATAAATAAATACAGATACAATTTATTTAAATTTTAGATCTCTAATTAAAATTTTGCTTTATGCCTCGATTTATTTTGAGCCGCCCCAGAAGAGTTTAGGATTGGACCAAACCATTATCCTTAGATTATAATTTTGGCCATTTCTTTGTTATTTGAGCTAGCTTTTAGTCAAAAGGCCTTAGTTTAGTTTGATCTTTAGCTTTGATTGTCGGTATGCTAACTTAGATTTGGTTGTTTGAGTGCCTTCGTAGTTATGCTCAAGTTTCTATTGCTTTGTTTTTGTATTATATTGCTAGTACCATATTCTTACTTTTTTTAATCTATGGAAAGCCATAAAATCTATCTGTATATACAAGGAAAAGAAAAAAAATGATACATGTCAATATCATAATTTTTTAGTATTTTAAATAATTTTAAATAATTAATAATCAATAATTAAATATATAAATATAAACACACAAAACGACACATGTCAGCACCATGAAAATTATATTTTTATATAATTAAAAAATATTAATTACATGTAATATGATTAAATAATAAAATCAACTATTAGTAATTATCTTAAATTTGTAATTAAACTATTAAATTTATTTACTATAGAATTACTTAAAATTAACGTGATATAATCATTTTATAATTTTCAAAATTTATACAAGATAATAACTAAGAAATTTAATTATCTAAATCTGAAAAAAACAAAATAAGAAACATTGCGTGTATTAATTTTTTTTTTTTTTAGAAAAAAGACCAAAGAACTACTCCACATTAGTTAGTGAATAATTTTTGAGAAAATTTTCAAAACAACAATATTTTACATTTAACGAGGCCTCATAGCAAAACTTTTAATATTTATTAAAGATGTCAATATTTTAGTTTGTTATATTGTTGATTTATGTATTTTTGTCATTTGTTTAATTTGAAAAACATACAATTAGTTAATAACAGGAGAAAATCAAGGAAAATAATATTTCCAATAAGGTAATTTTTAAATTTAAATCAACAAAGTTATCATAATTACTAATAATAATTTGGGTATAACTTTAAGTCGGCCTAAATTTTTTTTCAATACTCTTATGATCTTTTCATCTCTTATTTTTGAGATTAAAATTTACAAAATTCTTTTCCTATTATATGTGTATTGTTCCATAATTGACATTACTTCTCTCTCCCTTAAACTTCAAATTTTCCATATAAATTTTTGATTCTCCATTGAAAATATTTGGCAGTGAAGGAAATTTTAGAATGAATTACAGAACTAAAAAATATACAAAATTTATTGGTATACAAAGTGAGATTGAAATACAAAGCGATCACAAAAAATCTAAAAATTGTTAGCATACATTTAGAATTAATACAAAATAAAAAAGAAATACAACACTTGTTGACATACAAAGTGAAAATACAAAGTGAACACAAAGAATCTAAAACTTGTTGGCATACACTTAAACTTAATACAAAATAAAAAAGAAATACGACACTTGTTGGCATACAAAATGAACACAAGATATACGAAACTTATTGGCATATATTTAGAATATATACAAAAATAAAATAAAATTGTATAACGCCTAATTTAGAATAGTATACAAAATTCTATAAAACTATTTATCTAATATAAAATTAAACATATACATGATTTGAAATGAATCTCACCTACAAAATAAATACAAGTTACACCTAAAAAAATCAAATTTTATCAAGATAATGAATTTCGTAATGAATACAAATGCAACAACAATAAAAACAGTAAAGAATATAATTTGATAGTTAAGATACAAAATGCAAAATGCCATAAAGTTGTTTCATCACCTTGATTTTTAACAAATTTTCAAATATTGACATTTGAAAATAACACTTCTTCACCTGACACATCTTCCAGATCCAATTTAATACTTTTGAGCGATTTATAATAATATTGACACTTCAAAAATGACACTTCTTCACCTGATACTTCTTCCAAGTCCAGATCCAACATACAAAACATATAACATTCTTTTGTATCTCAATACTTAGACAGAGGTTAAAAATCTTTTGAATGATTTCTACGATTTCTTAGAAAAATGGAGGATTTTGATTTAAGAAAAAGACAAGGTTTATGTTACTCGAGGATATGGAATAATGAAAGAAATCTTTAGAGAAAAAAGAGAAATGATAGAATTTGGGTAAAAATATTTAGAAAGTGAAAAGTGTGTAATGGAGTCTATTGTTTTTAGTCAAAAAGTGGGCCTTATTTGAGAAATAAAAGGAAGATAAATGAATTATATTAGGATACAATTTATTTGTTAAAATATTGTCATTGTGACATTTTAAATAAATATTTTAAAGTGTTGTTCTTTTGACTAAATATGTTAGACATTATGACTTAATTGCTAATTTACTCGTAATTTTAAGAAACAATTCAATTAGTGGATAATTTTAAGGAATTCTTTTTACCCTCTCTAGGAGCTTCCACCCCTTATGCTCCCTTGGTGACTCGAACTCGCAACCTTTGGTTGGAAGTGAGGGGTGCTTATCATCCGATCAACTACCTCATCTCGGATAATTTAAGGAATAATTTAAAATTTAAAATTATTATCTATCTATATATAAAGGAGAAGAAAAAATGACACATGTCAACACCACAATTTTTCAATATCTTAAACTATTTTAAATAATTAATAATCAATAATTAAATAAATAAATATAAACACATGTCAATAATTAAAACTAGAACGACACATGTCAGCACCACAAAATATAAGATTCTTAAATAATTAAAAAAATATTAATTACATATAATAGGAGTAATTATCTTAAATTCAAAATTCAAATATTAAACTTATTTATTAAAGAATTACTTAAAATTAACGTGATATAATGTACGATTGGGTTCTGTCGTTATAGAATGCCAATGAGGGGAAAATTGAGATCGATTTTTTATTTTATATTATTTGAATTTTTCCAACCTTGTCGAGATTTGGACGAAATCGAAGTAGTTGAGGTGTAGGAAAATCTAGTAGCAATCTAGTAATTCATTCATGTTCTTGATTGTATAGATAGTAGATAACTCGCTAAGGCATCCGTACGACTTTACATAATTAAATTTGGATGAGTAGATTCTCGGGGAATTGGCCTTAGTGTGAATGGTATTTTTAGAGCGTAGTGAATTAAGAGTGTGTGGTGAAAATTGGGAACTGAAATTCTTTCGAGAAGCTTACTATCTCGCTTTGGGCCGCTGTAGCGGGATAGTAACCGTTGTGGCGGGAGAGACGAAACTTAAAATCGAGATGAAAGAGGGGAGCTCACTCTTTCAAAAATGCCGCTGTAGCGGAACTTCAGGCCGCTGTGGCGCCGTCGCTAAAGCGGGATGAGGGCCGCTTTAGTGGAACATGTACGAATTAAGTCGTTAATAAAACCCCTAAACGACCTTATTTGGTACCTTTTGACTTTCAGAGCTAAGAAATGCCCCTGGGCAATTTCTACTCGTTTTTCACCATTCTTGAGGCTAAAAATAAGCTTTTAACTTCCCGAATTCATTTTTTAATCCGTAAAATGTAATAGAATATGTCAATATTGATGGGGGAGGGTTTTGATCTTGAATCTATGGTGAAGACAACCCTAATTTGGAGAATTGGGATCATGAGTTGATCTAGGGTTTGTTAGGATTGTTTGTAATTTGGATAATTAGTGATGGTTTATTGATTCCCGTATATTATTGATTATTGTAGACCAAAAACAAGCAAACGAATCTGAAAAGAGAAGAATCAAGTTTCTTAGAGTTTCAAGCTTGTTTCGAGGTAAGTGATGGTTGTGATTCTATGATTGTATGATGTTTGTTTGTTTTTACTTCATTATGATACTTGTATATGTATGAATGTTGCAATATCGACACTTGTTGTAAATGAAATAGTTGAATAGTGGTTGCCATGAAATCATGATGTAAATGTATGATCTTGATGATGTACTTGTGATTGTGATTGTGGTGTGCGATTGGGATTAATTGCCACGTTCTGACATAACTAACTAGGATCGGTTACCACGTTTCGACATAAATATGAGATCAATTGCCACATTTTGGCATAACATTGGGATCATATTTCCACATTCCGGCAAGTTAACTGTTTGAGTTTGGATTCCGTGAGAGGACCAATGATTTGTGATAATTGTGTACTGATGAGCATGTTGATAATATTGTAGGGTTAATATATTATGAATGTGAGTGTAATGTTGTTTGACTTACTTACATTACACTAGTGGGATAGCCGTGTGACCCTACTAATACACTGTTGTTGTGTACTGATTCTAAACTTGCGCTTATTTTTGTTGAGTATAGGACATCTTCAAGCGGCTAATGACAGACCTCGCTTAGGAGTTTAAAATCGTCGCATCAAATTCGAGGGTGTGAAAAATCTTCCAGGCTGCCATGAGATTCTCTTTCATCTATGTCCACCATTTATAGACTTAGACATTTGTTTTAGTTAGTTGATTAGTTCATTAGTTGGGGTTGTGACCATTCTTGTTTAAACATGGATCTTTGTTTTGATGTTTTAGTACATTGACTTTCTGGTTCTAGGTTATTTCTTCTGTATTTGTTTAGTTAGTTCTTTAGATTTATTGTAGAAGTTTTATGAGAAGTTAATTTATGAGTTATTAATTTCTTTTAATAGTTTAATAGTTTTAGTTTGGTGTAGTTGTTTGTGTTGTATTGTTGGTTCTCCCCACCCGTTGGTTAGTGTGGGTGTCAATCACAACGGTTTGGATCGTGAAAAAGTTGGTATCAGAGCCTAGGTTCGTTGATCTCAATGTACCGAAACGAGTCTAATAGAGTCTCGCGGAACTGTACGGAGACGCCTTTACTTTCTTCGAGAGGCTATAGGACTTTAGAAAATCTCTATATTTTTCTCTTGTATCTTTTCGTGCTATAACTTGATTACAATTGGTATCTGTTAATTCGAATAGATATCTAACCTCCTTAACTCTTTTGTCCGCAGATGGTCAATACTAGGTTCAACGGCGTCAGGTCTGCTTCTCCCGTCAATGCTTCGGTTGGGAAACCTGCAGTGATAGGTTGCGGTCAAGGCAGGGGTAGAGGAAAAGCTAGTGGTAGAGGTCGTATAAGAGTAGCACCCGTTATAGATGAGCTACCTATTGAGAATGTGTCATTGAATGAGAACCTTCATGCGCAAGATGAATCAATAGAAGATAATGAGGAATTTGAGGACGTTAAGGAGATTGGTCAAGAGAGAGGGGTACCGCCAGGGAATGCAGGCGTTCCTCCTTTGGATCCAGTGTTAGCTCAACAAATCATGTCATTCTTGAAGGGGTTGGCTGCCCCTGGTATGCTTCCGTCCGGCTAAGAAACTTAAGCTCCCGTTAATCCCCTTGTTACTAGCACTACCCCAAGGACGTGTTAAACGGGAGGTAATGATGATTTCTTCCGCCCTTTGTTGGGTTCAGTTATGACTGGAAATGAGCATGACATGTTGACTAAGTTTCTGAAGCTAAAGTCTTTGTTATTTCTTGGTTTTGATACTAAAAATGTGTATGAGTTTATCTTAGACTGTATGAGAGACTATATAGATTAGGTATTGTTCAACAGCAAGTGGCTGAGTTCGTCTCCTTCCAACTTCAAGGTGAGGCCAAACAATGGTGGAGAGCTTATATGGAATGCAGATCTTCTACCTTACCTCCACTTACCTGGACCCAATTCCATGCATTGTTCCTAGAAAAGTATGTGCCTAGAACCTTGATGGATCGCAAGAAGGATGAGTTTATGGACTTAGATAAAAGTGCTATGTTTGTGGTTGTTTATGGGGCCAAGTTTCATGCCTTATCGAGATATGTTACGCAGTTGATTACTACTGATTAGAAGGAGAGAATCCAATTTTTTATTAGAGGTTTGAATTCGGAGTTGCAAGTATTATCTATTCATATGACTTCTGCAGAGAAGAGCTTTAATGAAGTGACAGCTTATGTCAAGAAAGTGGGGGGAGTTAGGCGAGACGGTCAAGCCAAGGCATTGGCAAAAATATCCAAGAATTCGGGTAATTTTCAAGATTCTTATGCTAAGGGATCCAGAAGGCCAATGCTTGTTGTCAACCTAATTCAGTTCGCTATGCCCATCTCTACAGGTAATTATTCGTGAACTCCATCTTATAATTTTGAGAATAGCTAGGGAGTCATGCCTTCGACGGTCAGCAGGCCATCCTTTGATCGTATGTGTTATAAATGTGAAGAACTTGAACATATGAAGAGATAGTGTCCCCATCCACGTGCATTAGTTTCCGCGCAGTAACAGTCTCGAGTAATGGTAGCCGTGTGGAATGATAATAATGATTGAGGGCATCCACAAGGTAGGCGAGAAGGTAATTAGAGAGGTCATGGAGGTAGAGGAAATAGTAATGTGGGCATATGTAATGTGTAACCAAGCAGGGAGGTGGTTCCTCAAGATGATAAGACTCAGTGTTATGCCTTTCCATGCAAGAATGAGACAGAGTCATCTGACGCGGTAATCACATGTACTATTGTTGTCAGTGACCGAATGACTAATGTGTTATTTGATCCGGTTTCTACTTATTCCTATGTATCTGTCCGATTTGCCTCTGAGTTTGATATGATATGTGATATACTTGATGCCCTTATCCATGTTTCTACCCCAATTGGAGAGTCAATCATAGTCATTCATGTCTATCGTGCTTGTCCTATTTTGTTTATGAATTTTAGACTTAGGCTGATTTGGTAATTTTGGATATGACTGATTTTGATATTATCTTAGGCATAACTTGGTAGTCCCCCTATTATGTTGTATTAAATTGTAATACTAAGTCGGTAACTCTAAAAATTTCGGAAAGAGAAAAATTTGAGTAGGAATGGGTGTACAAGCCTAAGCAAATTAAGATCATATCTTCTATTTGGACTAGAAAATTGGTAGGGTAGGGTGTTTAGCTTATTTGGATCATATTCAGAATATTGAGGTTGAATCTCCATCTATTGAGTCTATTTTATGGTGTTGAAATTTAGAGAAGTGTTTCCAACTGATTTGCGTGGTATGCCTCCGGATAGAGATATAGATATTTGTATTAATTTGGAACCTGGTACGCGTCCCATTTTGATCCCTTCATATCGCATGGCTCCGGTAGAATTAAGAGAGTTTAAGGGTCAAATCCAAGAGCTTCTTGATAAGGGATTTATTCGACCTAGTGCTTCTCCATGGGGTGCCCAGTGTTGTTTGTTAAGAAAAAGGATGGTAGTATGAGAATGTGCAAAAATTATCGACAATTGAATAGGGTCACTATTCAAAACAAGTATCCCTTGCCTCGAATAGATGATATTTTTGACCAATTTCAAGGTGCATCAGTCTTCCCAAAAATTTATTCGAGGTCTTGTTATCATTAATTGAAAATTAGGTCAGAAGATGTACCCAAGATAGCATTTAAAACTCGATATGGGCCTATGAAGTTTTAGTTATGTCTTTTGGTTTGACTAATGCGCTAGTAGCTTTATGAGTTTGATGAATGGGGTGTTCAAGTCATTTTTTGATTCGTTTGTGATAGTTTTCATTAATGATATTTTGGTCTATTCGAAGAGTGAGAAAGAGCATGTCGACCATCTTTATATTGTTATGAGTATTCTTGGGAAACAAAGAATGTATGCAAAATTTTCTAAGTGTGAATTTTTGTTAACTTATGTGACATTTTTTGGGGCATGTAGTTTCGAAAGAAGGGGTATTGGTAGATCCTCAAAAGATTGAGGCGGTTAAAAATTGGGTTTCAGCCTGGCTCTATGACGGAAGTTAAGAGTTTTGTGGGGCTCACTAGCTACTACCGTCATTTGTGGAGAATTTTGCTTCTATTGTCACTCACTTGACTAATTTGACTAAGAAGGAGATGTCATTTGAATGGACTGAAAATTCTGAAGAGAGCTTTCAAAAGCTCATGACTCTCTTGACTACCGCACCTATCCTAGCATTACCAGTGGAAGGTAAGTATTTTATAGTTTATTGTGATGTTCCACATTCTAGATTGGGGGTTGTGTTAATGCAAATTAAGAATGTGATAGCCTGTGCGTCACGTCCATTGAAGATACATGAGAGAAATTATCCAACCCATGATCTGGAGTTGGCAGCGGTAGTATTTTCTCTTAAGATTTGACGTCATTATCTTTATGGTGTTAAGTGTGAAGTGTTTATTGATCATCGTAGTTTGCAACATGTGTTCACTCAAAAGCATCTGAATTTGAGACAGCGAAGATGGATGGAGTTACTTAAAAATTCTGATGTGACCATTCAATATCATTCGGGAAAGGCTAATGCGGTGGCAGACGCTTTGAGTAGAAAAACGATAAGTATGGGTAACTTAGCTTACTTGAGTGTAACCAAACGACCTTTGGTCAAGGAGATCAAGACGTTGGAGTCCAAGTTCGTGCAATTGGGTATATATGAAAGAGGTGGGGTGTTAGCTAGCATTGAAGCTAAGGCTACATTCATTGAGGAGATCAAGGCCAAATAATTTGAGGATGAAAATTTTAAACAACTCAAGAGAAGATGACGAATGGTAAGGCACAAGAGACCACTCTTGATGCGGATGGTGCACTTAGTGTGAAAGGAAGGATTTGTGTTCCTCGAGTTTATGGCTTGATTAAAAAATTATTGACAAAATCTCATGGTTCGCGATATTTTATTCATCCAGGTGTGATCAAGATGAATAAAGATCTGAAACGAATTTATTAGTGGTCGGGCATGAAGAAAGACGTAGCGGATTTTGTGGCTAAGTGTCAAATTGTCAACAAGTGAAGTATGAACATCAAAGGCTAGGAGGTTTACTTCAAATAATGCCAATCCCAAAACGAATGTGGAAAATGCTAGATTAACTAAGTCATCCCATTTTATTCTGGTAAGATTATAATGCTGACTAAATGGCTAAGATAGATAGAGAGAACTATTCAAGTATTGGAAGACGTGTTGAGAGCATGCGTGATTGATTTTAGAGGACATCGGGATAAATTCATACCTTTGTGTGAGTTCTCTTATAACAATAGTTATCACTCAATCATTAATATTGCACCATTTGAAGAGTTATATGGGAGGGAATGTAGACCACACATAGAATGGTTTGAGGTTGGGGATGTGAAACTGTTGGGAATTGACTTAGTGAAAGATGTCTAAGATAAGGTGATGAACATTCAATCTAAACTCTTAGCAGCCCAGAGTAGACAAAAGAAATATGAGGATTATAAGGTAAGAGATATGGAATTTCATATGGGTGAGAATGTTCTCCTCAAGGTATCACCCATGAAAGGGGTGATGAGATTTGATAAGAAAGGTAAGCTAAGTCCTAGATACATTAGCCCTTTGAGTTTCTTAAACGTGTAGGGATGGTGGCGTATAGATTGACTTTACCTCCTAATCTATCGGGAGTACTTTTGGTATTTCATATGTCCATGTCAAAGAGATATCATGGTGACAAAGACTATATCATTATGTGAGACTCAATTGTATTGGACAAAGCCTTCAATATGAGGAGCAACCAATTGTCATTCTTGTTTGTGATGTGCGTAAGTTAAGGACCAAGGATATTAAAGCCATGAAAGTTCAATGGAAGCATCGTTCGGTGGAAGAAGCTACTTGGTAAACCGAGAGGGTTATGCGAGACAAGTATCCTCAATTGTTCGTCGAATGAGGTACTACTTCATTCTTTCCATAGCCTACTTTTCCTTAGTTTTTTCACTCGGAGACGAGTGATAAATAAATTGGTATATATTGTAACCATCGGGTTTCGTCGTTATAGAAATGCCAATGAGGGGAAAATTGGGGCAGAAAAAACTTTTTATAGTATTTGAATTTTTCCAACCTTGTCCAGATTTGGACGAAATCAAATTAGTTGAGATGTAGGGAAATATGGTAACAATCTAATTCATTTACATTCTTGATTGCATGGATAGTTAGACAACTCATTAAGGCATCCGTAAGACTTTATAAAATTGAATTTTCATGACTAGATCTCCGAAAATTGGTCTTAGCGTGAAAGGTATTTTTTTAGCGTAGTGGGTTAAGAGTGTGTGGTGAAAAGGAGGAATTGAAATCCTTCCAAAAATCTTTCTTACTCGCTTTGGGCCGCTGTAGCGGGATTATGACCGCTGTAGTGGGATAGTGACCATTGTGGCATACGAGACGAGACTTACAATTATATATGAAAGAGGGGATCTCACTGTTTAAAAAATGTCGTTGTAGTGTAACTCCAGGTCGTTGTAGAGCTGATGTACCATGGTTTCACGGTATTTCTAATACTTTTTCCTTAAGTTTAGTGTGTGTCGAGAGCCTTTTTGTGTTGATTTTTGATATAAGTTTCTTTTTGTTTGCACAAAATCTGTCCAAGGATGAACGCGGGAGTTTTTGAGAAAGAATTGCAGAAGAGACCACCTACGGAACCTATGACGGTCCGTCGCGGCTGTGACGGTCCGTAGGTGGCACCGTAGTGAAAGGAGAAGTTGCTGAAGGAAAGTTGGGGAAGTCTGACCAAGTGTGGGATTACGGAAGTCCATGACGGACCGTCACAGCTACGACGGTCCATCCTGCAGGTTCGTCGTAATGATCAGAGAGTAATCCCAGTAACCAAAATTCCAAAGTTTAAGTGTTTTGGAACGAAGACCCTCGACGGACCGTCGTGCTTGAAACGGTCCGTCATACCTGTCCGTCGAGGGGAATGAAGAAAGCAACATGAGAAGATGTGAAGTATGGGACGACGGAGGCTATGACGGTCCGTCGTGTCCATGATGGTCCGTCACGTGGTCCGTCGACCCAGACGCGTTTGGACAGATTTTTAGTAAATAGAATCCTTATTTGATTAGGTTTTGTTTTTATTATAAATAGTTGGAAAAACCTCGTTTTTGGGGTTAGACATTCTGGATAATTTTTAGTTTATAGTTCTTCAATTATATTATTAAATTCTCGATTTTGGGAATTAAGATATTTTCTGGGAATTGATTGTTGTGGATTTCGTTGATTAATCAAGTTAAATTCTGGGAAATTATTGGTTCTCATAAAAAGTAAGTGCATGAATTCTTCCATTAACCATATGAATTGTGTAATTACGACCATGGGTAACTAAACCTCATAGCTAGGGTTGTGGGAACCATGGGTGAATAACAAGGTAGTAATCTAACTTCAATAACAATTTTAGAGTGGTGTCTTGCATGTATTGATAATTCTTTCGTTTAGAATTCTTTTTAACGGTGGCCAACGTTAGAACTTGCCGTAATGCTACTTGCCGGACCAAGGAGGTAGATAATAGGAAAAGAATTATCAACATAGATTTAGTGTAGACTATCTAATAGACTAGTATTGGTTGGTACGAGTTAATAGCTTAGTCAAATACCAAATACGATGTTTAATATGAGGTAAAGATAAGGGTTAGTATAGCAACACACGTAGCCGGACCAAGGTGCGGAGTGAAATTCTCTAGATGCCGGACCAAGGATTTAGAGATACATAACTTATCACTTTACGTGCAAGATATCAGGATAGAGCTTTTATAGTTAGATTTACCAAGTTAGGAACCTGTGGGGAACACTAAAACCCTAGTTACTTTTATAATTTGATTAAACTCCGAAAGTTAGATTTGTTAGATGTTCATTCTTATTTAGTTAATCATTTTCATTAATTTAGAAACAAAACCCCCCTTTTTGTCTTTTGGTTTATTGGAAAATAGTTGGCTAAATAATAGTAATAATAAAATAAAGTTAAGTCTGAACTATTTTCCTTGTGGGATCGATCCCAACCTCATTAGTTGGGTTCTTTACTTGATACGACCGCTTTACTTCTTATTTGAGAGGTAAGTTTGAGCGTATCAAATTTTGGCGCCGCTGCCGGGGAAAGTAGCTTTTAGATTAACTTAAATTTATTACTAAAATTTAGTCAATATTTTCCTGATTTTACTTTTTCTGTTGTTTTTGATTTTGCCAGGTTTGACGTCCTTGTATGCCAAATACACGGAGAGGAAGAGAACCCTTGTTTCCCTACGATCACGAGTTAGAGCGTACACTACGCAAAATGAATCGAAACTTGGGTATAAATGATGATGATCCAAACCTGAACATCCCAGCTCCGGTTGATGCTCATGGTCGATTATTACCTGATGATCCTGATCAAGGTGCACAAAGGGGACATAATCCCGCTCCACGTCCTCAAGAATACTACAGAGGGTATGACAATTTGCAGATTCTGATGGTCCACTTGTCTTGCCCCCTCTACTAGAAGGTCACACCTTTGTAGTCACTAGTAGTCTAATGCAAATGCTCACGGCTAGAGGTTTGTTTTCAGGACTACCGTCTGAGGACCCACATGCCCATATAGCTAAGGTGAGGGCAGTGTGTAAAAGCTGTGTAGGGAGGCCTGATTTGAATTTGGATGTAATAGGGCTAAGAGTATTTCCTCTCTCACTGACGGGAGAGGCTGCCATTTGGTTCACTGAGCTCCCTTATAACTCAATTTTCACTTGGAACCAACTGAGGGACGTTTTCTTAGCACGTTACTATCCGGTCTCCAAGAAAATAAATCACAAAGACAGAGTTAACAACTTTGTGGCACTACCAGGAGAGTCAGTTAGTAGTTCTTGGGATAGGTTCACTTCATTTCTGCGAAGTGTCCCCAATCACCGCATAGATGATGAGTCACTGAAAGAATACTTCTACCGGGGGCAGGATGATAATAATAAAGTGGTATTGGATACTATAGCAGGTGGTTCTTATGGGGAGTGTCCCTATGCTGAAATTGCCGAAAAATTAGAGAAAATCTCCCGGAATAATAAAGCATGGAGTACTAGGAAGACAGATACTGGGAGAAATACTTTTGCAGTGCAATCCACACACAATCCAGCCACAGATGAGATTCGTGAAGAGATGGCACAGATGAGAACTAAGCTTGGGTTAGTGTTAAAACATGTCACTGGGGGTGCAGAAAAGATAAACGCAGTGAACTACTTGTCTAAACCACCACCACCAACTGATGAATATTATTATGAGGAAGATTCTTATGCAGTAAATGATCAGACGGGGCGTTTTCGACCAAATGCCCAAGGCTCCAATCAGGAGAATTGGCGCCAAGGTCAAGGAAATCAAGGTTGGAACTATGGTAACTACAACCGCGAGGGTAATTATGTTCGTGATGGAAATTACAACCGCGACAACAACTTCAACAGGGGTAACTATGGTAACAGAAATGAGAGAAGTGGGCCCTATGTTCCTCCTCAAAATCGTGAAGTTGCTCCTAGGGATGGTGGAGGTAGTATGGCGCGAGTTGAGGATATGCTGCACAAGATGATGAGGAGGTTCGATGCTAGTGATGAGCACACCAAAGAGTTAAGGAGTGATGTAGCAGGTATTGGACAGAAAGTTGATACACATGCCATATCAATCAAGCAGCTTGAATTGCAAATGGCTCAATTATCTGCAACTGTGAACACACGGCAACCAGGCACTCTTCCTAGCAACACTGTCCAAAATCCGAAAAATGATGGACACTGTATGGCAATTACTACTCGTGGTGGTAAACAAACTATTGACCCACCTATGCCGTCTATTGTGGAAAAGGTGCTGAAAGATAATGATGAAGTAGAAGATAACACTGATAAAGATGCTGAAGTGCCTAAAAAGGTAACTCCCATGCCTAGACCTCCACCCCCCTTTCCTCAAAGATTAGTGAAAAAGACTGAAGATGGCAAATATCGGCGTTTTATAACAATGTTGAAGCAACTTTCTATCAATGTCCCTTTGGTAGAAGCTCTTGAACAAATGCCCGGTTATGCCAAGTTTATGAAAGATTTGGTTACAAAGAAAAGATCGGTCACTTTTGAGGATGATGACAGAATGCAGCATTGTAGTGCTATTGCTACAAGGTCTTTGGTGCAAAAGAAAGAAGATCCGGGTGCATTTACTATTCCTTGTACAATCGGGTTATTACATTTTGCAAAAGCATTATGTGATCTGGGGGCAAGCATAAATCTCATGCCCCTCTCGATTTACAAGAAGTTGGGTTTGGGTGACCCAAAGCCCACTGCGATGCGGCTACTGATGGCCGATCGAACAGTAAAAAGGCCTATAGGGATACTCCATGATGTGTTAGTAAAAGTGGAGTCGTTCATATTTCCAGCAGATTTTGTCATTCTTGATTGTGAAGTCGATTTTGAGGTGCCTATTATTCTTGGGAGGCCATTCCTTGCTACAGGTAGAGCTTTAGTTGATATGGAAAAAGGGCAGATGAAATTTTGGTTGAACAATGAAGAAGTGACTTTCAATATTTGTAGGTCCATGCGGCAGAGTGGTGAGCTCCAATAGGTATCTGCCATATCCTACAAAGTTGGTGAATCACCCAAGACACAAATAGAAGAACGTCTAGGTGTAGAAGCACTGGCAGCAGTGATAATGAATTTTGATAATGAAGGCATTGAAGAATATATGTCATTAGTCGCTGCTCTTGATCGTGGTAATGTTCGGTTTAAACCGAAGAAATATGAGCTAGACATGAAGAATCGCGAGTCTCCACCCGCTAAACCATCCATAGAGGAGGCTCCAAAGCTAGAACTAAAAGCTCTCCCACCTCATCTAAGGTATGAATTCTTAGGAAACGGTGACACATTACCGGTAATCATTGTATCAGATCTAAATGAACAACAAGTTGAGAGTTTGGTCAAAGTGCTAAAAAGGTTCAAAAGAGGTATTGGGTGGACCATTGCGGACATTATTGGGATCCCTCCTGGTATTTGTTCTCATAAAATCCAACTCATGCCCGATCATAAGCCAAGTATTGAGCACCAGAGACGCTTAAATCCACCTATGCAAGAGGTCGTGAAGAAGGAAATCATAAAGTGGTTGGATGCAGGAGTAATTTATCCAATCGCCGATAGTAGTTGGGTATGCCCTGTTCAGTGTGTACCTAAGAAAGGGGGAATGACTGTTGTCCCCAATGAAAAAAATGAACTTGTTCCAATGAGGCCGGTGACTGGATGGAGGGTGTGTATGGATTACCGGAAATTAAATGCATGGACCAAAAAGGACCATTTTCCCATGCCCTTCATGGATCAAATGTTGGATAGACTCGCCGGAAAAGGGTGGTACTGTTTTCTTGATGGTTATTCAGGGTATAACCAGATCTCTATTGCACCAGAAAATCAAGAGAAGACCACTTTTACCTGTCCATATGGGACCTTTGCGTTCAAGAGAATGCCGTTTGGGTTGTGCAATGCACCCGCCACATTTCAGAGATGTATGATGTCTATATTCTCCGACATGGTGGAAGATACTATTGAGGTCTTTATGGATGATTTTTCAGTGGTTGGTGAATCTTTTGAGCAATGTTTGAGCCATTTGTCTGAGGTTCTTAAGAGATGTGAAGATTGCAATTTAGTTCTCAATTGGGAAAAATGCCACTTCATGGTCAAAGAAGGTATTGTTTTGGGCCATCGTATTTCAGAAAAAGGCATAGAAGTTGATCGAGCCAAAGTCGAGGTGATAGAGAAACTTCCTCCACCTATCTCTGTAAAAGGTGTGAGAAGCTTTCTTGGGCATGCAGGTTTTTACAGGAGATTCATCAAAGATTTCTCAAAAATTGCACATCCATTGTGCAAACTGTTGGAGAAAGATTGTAAATTTTCTTTTGATGAATCCTGTCTAAAAGCATTCGGCGATCTCAAAGAAAAACTGGTATCTGCACCTATCATTATTTCTCCGGATTGGAATAGTCCATTTGAGGTAATGTGTGATGCGAGTGGGGTTGCCCTTGGTGTGGTATTGGGACAAAGAAGGGACAAAATCCTTCATCCCATTTACTATGCTAGTAAAGCCCTCAATGAAGCTCAGAAGAACTATATAGTCACTGAACAAGAGCTCCTTTCCGTAGTATTTGCTTTTGAAAAATTTCGCTCCTATTTGCTAGGTACTAGAGTCATAGTGCATACTGACCATTCAGCCCTGATATATTTTATGGCGAAGAAGGACGCGAAACCAAGGTTAATTCGTTGGGTATTACTACTGCAAGAATTTGACTTTGAAGTAAAGGATAGAAAAGGGACCGAAAATCAAGTTGCTGATCACTTGTCCCGTTTAGAAGATGAAGCTATGAGAGAGTTGGGGGATAAGACTGATATTAATGACACGTTCCCCGATGAGCATGTATTGGCTGCCTCACAAGACCTGATTCCGTGGTTTGCAGATTTTGCGAACTACCTAGCTAGTGATCTTGTTCCATCGGACTTGTCTTTTCATCAAAGGAAAAAGTTCATGTACGATGTGAAGAAATTCTTTTGGGATGAACCATACTTATACAGGAGTTGTGCTGACGGGCTTATTCGGCGTTGTGTGCCAGAAGTCGAGATGTTGAGTATTTTAGAGGCATGCCATTCCTCACCCTTTGGTGGACATCATAGTGGTGTCCGGACTACTCATAAGATCTTACAAAGTGGTTACTATTGGCCAACTATTCATCAAGATGCTCATGAGTTCGCCAAAGCATGTGATAGATGTCAAAGAGATGGCGGCATTTCAAGAAAGCAAGAGCTCCCTCTAAACCCCATTCTTGTAATTGAGTTATTTGATGTTTGGGGTATTGACTTTATGGGTCCGTTTGTGAGTTCTCATGGAATGAAGTATATTTTAGTAGCAGTTGATTATGTATCCAAGTGGGTGGAAGCTATCGCCCTCGCAAACAATGAAGGAAAGAGTGTCACTGCATTCTTGAAAAAGAATATATTTTCTCGATTTGGTACCCCACGGGCAATTATTAGTGATGGGGGATCCCACTTTTGCAACAAATTGTTCAAGGGATTATTGGAGAAATATGGGGTTCGCCATAATGTGGCCACTCCTTACCATCCTCAAACTAGTGGGCAAGTTGAAGTATCAAATAGGGAAATCAAACAGATCTTGTCGAAAACAGTGAACGCTAGTAGAACAGATTGGTCAAGGAGGCTTGATGATGCTCTTTGGGCTTACCGGACACCGTATAAGACTCCCATAGGTATGTCCCCATACCAACTAGTATATGGGAAAGCATGTCATCTTCCGGTTGAATTAGAGCATAAAGCCATGTGGGCTATGAAAAAGCTAAAAATAGACTGGAATGAAGCTGCAGAACAACGATTGAATGGGTTAAATGAACTCGATGAATTTCGCCTTAAGGCTTATGAAAGCTCAGCCCTCTACAAAGAGAAGATGAAGAAGTACCATGACCTAAAAATCGAGAAACGAGAGTTTATGATTGGGGATTCGATGCTTTTATTCAACTCTAGATTGCGCTTGTTTCCGGGCAAGCTCAAGTCTAAATGGACTGGACCTTACTTGATCACCCAATTATTCCCTCATGGAGCGGTTGAGTTGGAAAACAAGGAAGGTGTGCGGTTTAAGGTGAATGGACAACGTCTCAAAATCTATATTGGTCATGCGGAATCGGCGAATGAGGTGGTTGAGGCATATCATCTTGATGAAGTCTGAGTAATCAAGTGTCCTCAGTCGTGCCGCGACGTTAAATCAGGCGCTGGTTGGGAGGCAACCCAATAGTTATCATCTAACCACTTTTATAGTTTTTTTCTTTCTAGTAACGGTAGCATTTTCTATTAATGGGTTGTAAATTTTCAGGTAGCACATCTACAGGAAGTTCTGCAGACAAGTTACTCTACATCAGTCACTGACGGATACATCGACGGACCGTCACGCCTATGACGGACCATCGCATGACTCCGTCGTGCCAGGTACGCTCTCTCGTATTTTTGAAGAATTAGGGCACAGGTGACGGACCGTCATCGGGGTTTTGTCACGCCATTACCCGGCTACCCGACCCGACCCGGCAAAAGAATTTTAAAAGTTTAAAACGTTTTAAACCCCCTCTCCACCCCTTCATTACCAGTTTCATTCAATCTTCCCTCCATTTTCTCCCCTTCCAACTTCACTCTCTTCCCAAATTCCCCATCTTCTCCCATTTTTCATCCCAAATTTTCCCTCTTGGTCGGAATCCGCTGCAGTGAGTCTTAGTCTTCTAACTTGAGTGCCATCAATTGTGCATTGTTGTCTCCTCTTCCAAGGTATGTGTTCCTGAAACTCTACCCTTTACTCTTTTTGTTTGTTTTACTGTTTTTCCTTATTAATTGCATATGGGTTTCTGTTTTTGCCTTGATATTATCTAACTTAGGTCTTTAATTCCACAAAATGCCTGGACAATACTAGAGAAATTAGGGCTTTAAACTTGCCAATTTGATAGGGCTTTAAACTTGTCCATTAGGGTTCTAATCTTTATTAGAACATTGTTGGGTTGTTGTTTCGACTCACATGGGGTAAATTTGGCACCCCCCAGTTCTGTCTCTGCTCGACAGCACGACAACCCGATGACAGACCGTCATACCCACGACGGTCCGTCCTGCACAACCGTCGTGACGGTCAGAGACCCCTGTCCTAAGGGTCTCAACACTTTTTCTAAGTGTCCACTGACAGACACATGTGACGGACCGTCATACCCACGACGGTCCGTCCTGCACAACCGTCGTGACGGTCAGAGACCCCTGTCCTAAGGGTCTCAATACTTTTTCTAAGTGTCCACTGACGGACACATGTGACGGACCGTCATACCCACGACGGTCTGTCCTGCACAACCGTCGTGACGGTCAGAGACCCCTGTCCTAAGGGTCTCAACACTTCTTCTAAGTGTCCACTGACGGACACATGTGACGGACCATCATACCCACGACGGTCCGTCCTGCACAACCGTCGTATCGGTCAGAGACCCCTGCCCTAAGGGTCTCAACACTTTTTCTAAGTGTCCACTGACGGACACATGTGACGGACCGTCATACCCACGACGGTCCGTCCTGCACAACAGTCGTATCGGTCAGAGACCCCTATCCTAAGGGTCTCACCACTTTTTCTAAGTGTCCACTGACGGACACATGTGACGGACCGTCATACCCACGACGGTCCGTCCTGCACAACCGTCGTATCGGTCAGAGACCCCTGTCCTAAGGGTCTCAACACTTTTTCTAAGTGTCCACTGACGGACACATGTGACGGACCGTCATACCCACGACGGTCCGTCCTGCACAACCGTCGTATCGGTCTGAGACTTTCCTTCTGATACTTTATGTTGCCAAGTATTACATGACGGACTACATGACGGTCCGTCATACGCACGACGGGCCATCACCAGGTCCGTCGTGCCTTACTGCTACTTCAGAGATGTTATCACTGGTTTGATTTTCTGTGTATTATTGTCTCATTTTTTTTTTGTCATGTTTTTCATCCTTCAAGTACTAATGATGATTCGTTACAGGTACTACCTATCATGGCACCTAAACAAGATCGCATTTACGCACGTGGGCATTCTAAATCTGTCGCCCCGTCTGCCCGATTGGTGATAGGCTCTGATGATGAGCATGATCCAGAATACGTGCCCCCAGGCACTGCTACTACAGCACGAGCTCCACGTGTACCGAGAGTCACACCCCAGAAGGTGGCGCCCGGCGTAGTCACTGCCTCCCAGTCTGATGAGGAGTGCACACTGACCGGCACACCTTCTGGGTCAGCTGCCCAAGACGAAGGAGCATCTGGCTCCTTAGGAGTTTCGTGGTCAGAGGAAGCCTCTGGGTCCGCAGAAGCCTCTGCCCCCGCCACAGCTACACAGTCTGCTTCGGATGATGAGGCTGACAGCACTGACTCCACCCCTGGCTCACTAACTGGAGTTCCTGCCCCGGTTGCCGATCAGCCCAACCGGTGGTGTGTCGACGGGCAATACAAAGTATACTTGGACGCCAAAGTGCTCAATGACAAAGGCGTCATGACACGGACCCTCACACTGGAGAGGCGGGTCCTCACGGGAAGTCTCCCCACCATGCCAGACATTCACACCCTTTTCACCAGACACCGGCTGGAGTGGACGGCTCGTTCTTTGGGCCGGTACAGTGAGGAGTTAGTGCGTGAGTTCTATGCCTCCTATGTGGCTACTCTTCGCTCACAGATCGATAGGCGGTCTGCCCCCGCCAAATAGGCCCCACTTGAGCATGTTCGAGTACGCGGCATCCAGGTCGACATCTCACTACCAGCCATCCACCGATATCTGTACGGCACGGATTTTGACTCCACCAGCACACCTCTCACTGCCGAGTTTGATTACCGGTGGCAAATTGTTAAAGAGGGTAGTTTCTTCCGCCAGCCTTCACTGAGAGAGACCACCAAGAGGTGGATGGCCGAGCACCTGTCTGTTGATGGAGAGGCTGCAGATTGGGTGATGGACCCTAAGGGAGCCATCAGGAAGGCCAACTTGACCTTTACGGCCAAGTTTCTTTGGTTGATAGTCCGCCATTGTCTCTCCCCCACTGCTGCGGATAACATAGTCACCTGGGATCGTGCAGTGCTGATGGCTGCAATGATGGCAGGGTTCGAGGTCGATTTCGCTTGACTTCTCCAAGCGGTCATGCACGAGAGGGCCTTCAAGGTCACCACGACTTACCCTTTACCTTGCATGATTTTCTCTTTGTGCAGATCAGCAGGTGTGCCCATTTGGCACATTGACCAGCTCAAGACCCCGCCAGGAAATGTTGACATCGGCCTCATCAGGGATGAGGCCAATGAGTTGGCCCCACGCAGAGGGCCCCGTCCAGAGGTGGCCCCATTTGGTGAGAACCTGGCCGACACCGTAGAGCATGCTCATGATGCTTCCCGTGCTGCTTCTGCACACACTGACACTACTCCGATCGAGTCTATCCCGGGTAGTAGCACTGCCCCGAGCTCCTCTCGCTCGGCTCCTTCTGCCACTCTGGTCCCACTTGCCCGGGTCCAAAAACTTTAGGCACAGATGGCTACTCTTCTGCATCACATCCAGCCGTGGATGCAGAAGACTATTGCTGAGGCAGAGGAGCGCATGGAGCGCAAAATGGTACAGCACACAGAGAGGCAGATCGCCGAGGTACACCAGCGCTTAGACGTGTTTGAATTACGAGTGCTAGCCCGACCAGCCCCTCCGGTGGACATGTCGACCCTCCAGGCTGCGGTTGAGAGTCTGCGGGCGGATCTTGATATGATTTTAGAGGCGAGGGTGCCTGAGTCTGAGGCCCCTTTTGCAGAGCCTGCTGATGACACCGTGATGGCTGCCCTGTTTGCCACTTCTGATGTTCCACCACCTCCCCCACAAGAACATGTCAAGAGACGCAGGGGTCGAGAGGAGGATGAGGCTAGGGCGAGGAAGAAGGAGCGCCGTGAGATGGAATCTGCGAGAAGAGCCTCGATTGCCGATGAGGAGGCCCGTAGGTTGAGGGCTGTAGAAGTAGCTGCCGGGGCGTCTAGCTCCAAAATTGTAGATTCTGTGGGAGGCACTACTGATGGTGCTGTGGATGCTGAGGACATTACTGAGGATGTCTAGACTACGCAGGGAGCGGGTTCCGGGGAACCGGACCCACCAGCTTGCTGATCACCGGCGCTTAGCGCCTCAGGTTTGCTTCACTTACCCTTTTACGTAGTTTAACTTTTCTATGCATTGGGGACAATTGCATATCTTTTGTTGGGGGTGGGGTAAATGGAAAGTGAGCGCTTGGGTGAATTCTGAGTAACCCAAGTTCACGATCCTCTTTTGGGGTTTTCTTGCCTGTGTTCTTTTTCCCCAAAAGACTGATTACTTTTATTGTTGAACCGGCATGTCATATCTTATGTACACAGTATAAATCTGAAGCATGATGGCTACAATAAATATGATATCTCGATAATCATTTGCATGACTAGGCATAGTAAGTGATAATTGTGTGGTTTGAAACATGAAACAAAGATACACTACTGCATGATCCTGAATCTAAGATTTGAACTAGGTGTCTAATACTCTGGGAATGCAAGGAATGTCATGTGAGTGTGAGGTGAATTCGAATGACCACCATTAATACTGAGCTAGAACTTGCCCGGTTAGTCCTGCTAAAAGTGAGTCAAAACAATCACTTAGGAAAGGATCATAGGCCCTTGTTCGAAATAGTCAATCTTGAGCCTAAAAATAACAGAAAACCAAATGAAGTTAATCCCTTTTTGATCCAAATGAATTGAGCCTAAAATAGATCTTTCTTTTTGATCTTCTCTGGGAACAATGTGTTGGCCCTGGTCCCTCCTTGGACATGTGCACCTCAGTTTATGCCAAAAGCATAAGTTGAGGGTGGCTAATGCAGAAAGCAACCTTGTTTTGGCCCTGACCCAACCATGGGTATTGTGAACCTTGACTCATGGCAAAATCATGAGTTGAGGGTGGCTGCTATAAGGAAAACCACGAAAAGTGGGGTTGAAAGAATGAAGAGAAAGAAAGAATAAAACAGAAGTGACTAAAAAAAAATAAAAAAGAAAAATAAACACAAGAAAAGAGAAAAGTCACTTACACATAAGGATAAGAAAGGGAAAACAGCAAAGTGAAAAGAAAATTGAGTAATAGGGCGAAATAAGAATGATAAAAAGGAGGTTTGCTTAGCTGATATGTCAAGGAGGGCAACAAGTCATTAAAGTATACCTAAATACACCCTACCTGACCCTGAGCCTATGTTACAATCTAAAAAAAGTCCTATTGTGATCCTAACTGCGAATGAGGAATTTGAAGTAGTGAAAATAAGGGCAAGCCTATGGCAATATGTATAAATGAGTGATGAATTTGTTCTGAGAGTGAGTGTCGAAAAGTGATCCTTATACTCAAACTAAAATCATTGTGTGAAAAATGAGGATGTTATTTGAAGTGAGGACAGGAGTTGTAATACCAGGAATATTAGCATCTCAGTGAGAAATTGAAGAGGATAGGCATCATTGCGTAGTAAATCTGGGTTATGGTTTGATTCTACACAAGTCAATGCCTAATAGTGATACCATGCATGAACATGATCAGAATAATCGAGATTGATAGCCAAATGATTGCGGAAGTTAAAATATGGATACTTTTGTACAAAGATTATGTAGTGAGTCATAGTGCGTCGCTTGAGGACAAACAACGAATTTAAGTTGAGGGTGTTGATGTACCGTGGTTTCACGGTATTTCTAATACTTTTTCCTTAAGTTTAGTGTGTGTCGAGAGCCTTTTTGTGTTGATTTTTGATATAAGTTTCTTTTTGTTTGCAGAAAATCTATCCAAGGATGAACGCGGGAGTTTTTGAGAAAGAATTGCAGAATTTGACGGTCCGTCGCGGCTGTGACGGTCCGTAGGTGGCACCGTAGTGAAAGGAGAAGTTGTTGAAGGAATGTTGGGGAAGTCTGACCAAGTGTGGGATTACGGAAGTCCATGACGGACCGTCACAGCTACGACGGTCCGTCCTGCAGGTTCGTCGTAATGATCAGAGAGTAATCCCAGTACCCAAAATTCCAAAGTTCAAGTGTTTTGGAACGAAGACCCTCGACGGACCGTCGTGCTTGAAACGGTCCGTCATACCTGTCCGTCGAGGGGAATGAAGAAAGCAACATGAGAAGATGTGAAGTATGGGACGACGGAGGCTATGACGGTCCGTCGTGTCCATGACGGTCCGTCACGTGGTCCGTCGACCCAGACGCGTTTGGACAGATTTTTAGTAAATAGAATCCTTATTTGATTAGGTTTTGTTTTTATTATAAATAGTTGGAAAAAACTCATTTTTGGGGTTAGACATTCTGGATAATTTTTAGTTTGTAGTTCTTCAATTATATTATTAAATTCTCGATTTTGGGAATTAAGATATTTTCTGGGAATTGATTGTTGTGGATTTCGTTGATTAATCAAGTTAAATTCTGGGAAATTATTGGTTCTCATAAAAAGTAAGTGCATGAATTCTTCCATTAACCATATGAATTGTGTAATTACGACCATGGGTAACTAAACCTCATAGCTAGGGTTGTGGGAACCATGGGTGAATAACAAGGTAGTAATCTAACTTCAATAACAATTCTAGAGTGGTGTCTTGCATGTATTGATAATTCTTTCGTTTAGAATTCTTTTTAACGGTGGCCAACGTTAGAACTTGCTGTAATGCTACTTGCCGGACCAAGGAGGTAGATAATAGGAAAAGAATTATCAACATAGATTTAGTGTAGACTATCTAATAGACTAGTATTGGTTGGTACGAGTTAATATCTTAGTTAAATACCGAATACGATGTTTAATATGAGGTAAAGATAAGGGTTAGTATAGCAACACACGTAGCCGGACCAAGGTGCGGAGTGAAATTCTCTAGATGCCGGACCAAGGATTTAGAGATACATAACTTATCACTTTACGTGCAAGATATCAGGATAGAGCTTTTATAGTTAGATTTACCAAGTTAGGAACCTGTGGGGAACACTAAAACCCTAGTTACTTTTATAATTTGATTAAACTCCGAAAGTTAGATTTGTTAGATGTTCATTCTTATTTAGTTAATCATTTTCATTAATTTAGAAACAAAACCCCCCTTTTTGTCTTTTGGTTTATTGGAAAATAGTTGGCTAAATAATAGTAATAATAAAATAAAGTTAAGTCTGAACTATTTTCCTTGTGGGATCGATCCCAACCTCATTAGTTGGGTTCTTTACTTGATACGACCGCTTTACTTCTTATTTGAGAAGTAAGTTTGAGCGTATCAAGAGCCACCGCTAATGTGGGATGAGGGCCGCCATAGCGGGACAGACGTGAATTAAGTCGTTAATAAAACTTTTAAACGATGTTATTTGGCTGCTTTTGAGTTTTAGAACTAAGGAACGATCCCTGGGCGATCCCTACTCGTTTTTCACCATTCTTGAGGCTAAAGGTAAGCATTTAACTCTCCAAATCCATTTTTCAATTCGTAGAATGTAATAAAACGAGTCAATATTGATAGGGGAGGGTTTTAATCATAAATCTATGGTAAAAACAACCCTAATTTGGAGAATTCGGATCATGACTTGATCTAGGATTTATTAGAATTGTTAGTAATTCAGGTAATTAGTGATGGTTTACTGATTCTCGTATGTTATTGATTGTTGTAGACCAAGAACAAGCAAAACAAATCCTGAAAGAGAAGAATAAAAAATCTTAGGGTTTCAAGCTTGTTTAGAGGTAGGTGATGATTGTGATTCTATGATTGTGTGATGTTTATTTGTTCTTGCTTCATTATGATACTTGTATATGTATGAATGTTGCAATATCGATCATACTTTTTGTAAATGAAATAGTTGAATGATGGTTTCCATGAAATCATGATGTAAATGTATGATCTTTATGATGTACTTGTAATTGTAATTGTTGTGTGTGATTTGTCTCGGTTTCCACGTTCTGACATAACAAACTGAGATCAGTTGCCAAGTTGTAGCATAATATAATTATGAAATCGGTTGTCATGTTCTGGCATAATATTGGGATCGAATTACCACATTTCGGCTAGCTAACTATTTAGGATAGGATTCCGTGAAAGTACAAATGATTTGTGCTAATTTTATATTTATGAGCATGTTGATAATATTGTAGATGTTGATATACTATACATGTGAGTATAATATTGTTTGACTTACTTACGTTATACTAGTGGGATAGCTGTAAGGACTCTCAAAATGAACTAAGGTGTCTAGAGCCTCACATGTGCCTTAAAAACGTTAATAATATTTTAATAAAGTGTTTTAGATCTTGTATAGTTGATTTGAAGTGGTTTGGAGGTCGAACGTCCAAGATGTTCGAAAGTTAGCCTTTAGACGTACTAGTGTGTTCTAGTGTGCCTTGGTATGTTTTATGTGTTGTTTGGTGCTCAAATCTATAGGAGAGGTCCCTAACATGTATATGATCATAACTAGGGTTGAAACATCCGGGCACGACTTCCTAAGGACCACCCAAAGGGTCCTTGAGGAGGACCCAAAAACAGGCAATACACTGCCTTGGCAGTGTCCAAACTATGACCAAGAAGTCGACGCTCTGTACTCTAGACTATGCCCCGTCGATTGGGGGCGTTTCTCCACACTTAGGCATGTGAGATCAGCTCTTAAAATGGGAGCCTCGGTCAAAAACGACGTAGCATCAGGACGGCTCGTCGATCAGACGACGCCCCATCGCTGCCATCCGTAGGTTGAGTCTACAACTTGTCTGCTAAACGCTGCCAAGTGAGGGGTGAATTGGGAAATTCACTCCACGTTCCACATAGAGTCTAGGCAGTTATTTTATCTATTTTTAGGTGTATTAAGTTGGTTTATAACATGAAAACTTCATTTCTAATTCATTCTTCAAAATTAGACTTTCCTTTTCAAATGAAACTCTCTCTAGAAACCTTTATTAGAGATCAAGCTCAAGAACAACCTAGGAGATGGATTCTCATGGTTTCTTCTCCAAATTTTCGTGGCTTCTAATGTAGTGAGGTATGGTAATCCTTGATACTTAGTTAACCTTTCATCTAAGGGGTTCTTCACAATGTTTTCAAAGAAGATTCTATGATCAAATTGTCTATCTTTCAGTCTAGCCATGAGTTCATTGTCGAATTGATTTCAAAAGCATTCTCATGATGAATTTATGATTAACTGATGTTTTTGAGATGGATTTCAATCCAATTTCATGAAGAACCCATGATCCTTCTAAATTCTCAATTTAGCCTATAATGTGGGTATTGCAATCTTGATTAGATGATTATGGATTTACTTAGTATGTGTGAGGTTATGGGGCTTCACATGTACATTGCACTAGTAGGCTTGAATTGGGATTATGAGTAAGGTCTTATGATGTATTAATGAAATAAAGTCCAAATATGCTATTGTTGACTATTGCCTTATTATGATAATATAGGTAGTCTTGACTTGTATGTTATATTGGAATGAGTCTTACATGTGGTTCGTAAAGAGTGTTGGGTCATACGTGAATTATGTATCTCATGATACGCTATGGTTCTATAAAAGTATATGTTTGAGTTATTGAAGGTTGTATGAATGTCTACCTTTGGTGACCTTAAGGTGATGCTTGAGTGTGGATAGTGGAATGAGACATTATTCATGCATTGCACCAAGTATTCCTAAAGGGTTATTTGGGGATAAGTGAAGTAAGGTAAAAGAAAGATAATACTATGAAAATGATATATGTGCCTTAAATGTAATATGTGGCTTTATGTGATGTTGTGACCATTGTACATGTCTATATGAAGTATGTGGATTATATGATGCTTATTGTGTCAATGTTTATGAAGTTTTACTAAAAGACATGAATCATGGTTTCAAACTAAATTTCCTCTTTAAATGCATGTTTTTGCATGATTGTCATAATTAGTGCATTCTTGTACTAATACTATTTTTTCATACTTTTACACAAAGTGTAGGTGGTGGCTGACTAGAGGATGTCTTTTAAAGTGAAGAGCTTGGATAAATCTCTCAAGTTCAAAGAAAGGGATCCTTATGATTCAATGATTTCCCATGTCAAGTTCTTATCCAAACTTTATTTTATAGCTTATATATTATTTTATATTGTTAAGGATCGTGTCCTATTCTACTCTATTGATGTTGAGTCTAAGATCGCTAAAGAGACTTAGAGTCTAACTATGTATTATGATATTCTATATATATATGAAGTGATGTTCTAGCATATGATGTGCTATGAAAAGTTTTAAATATTCTGTTAAATTTCCTATGACAATGCGATAAATGATGACTATGGACTTGTATAAGACCTCCGAGAGGTCAAGTACGCCATGTTACTTCTAGGGGGTACTCCCCGGTCGTGACAATAGCCACGTGACCAGTACAATGTGGTTGTGTACTGATTCTGCACTTGCTCTTATTTTTGTTGAGTACAGGCCATCTTTAAGCAGCTATTGACAAACCTCGCTTAGGAGATTAAAGATCGCCGCATCGAATTCAAGGGTGATCCAAATCTTTCGGGCTGCCATATGATTCTCTTTCGTCTATGTTCACCATTTCCGGACTTAGACATTTATTTTAGTTTATTGATTAGTTCATTAGTTAGAGTTGTGACCCTTCTTATTTAAATTTGGATCTTTGTTTAGATGTTTTGGTACATTGACTTTCAGGTTCTAGATTATTCCTTCAGCATTTGTTTAGTTAGTTCTTTAGATATTGTTAAAGTTTTGTGAGAACTTCATCTATGAGTTATTAATCTGTTTTAGTAGTTTAAAGGCCTCAGTTTTGATTTAGTTTCTTATGTTGAGTTATAGTAATGGTTTTCCCACACGTTGATTAGTGTGGGTTCGTGACATATAATCATTTTATAATTTTCAAAATTTATATAAGATAATAACTAAGAAATTTAATTATCTGAATCTGAAAAGCAAAAAAAATAAACATTGCAAAACATGAGTGTGTTGATTATTTATTTATTTTTAAAAAAAAACAAAGAGCTACTCCACGTTAGTTAGTGAATAACTCGTATAGATACTCGCGCGTTGCGCGAATATATTAATTTATGATTATTTTAATTTCATAACATAAAAATAGTTCAAATATATTTACATGTTTTTCCTTTATTATCTTTATGTTGTATTAATAAAAAAAATCATTTTAACAATTTATTAATTCTAACTTTCTACATGAAATATTAAATGTCATAGTCTCAAATGATATGTTGATACATTTTACTTATGTGTTTTTTTAAAATCCAAAAGGCTCAAAATATTCTTTGCCAACTTAAATTCAAGTAAATTATAATTGAAAATGTATTTAAAAAAGAGCGAACATAAAATAATTTAATAATAATACAAACATGAATATAAAATTAATATATACATTTTTTATCAATTACTTGTTATATTATTTTTTATATTATTAATTCAAAAAAAAAATTATCGTATAAAAAATAATAATTTATGTCTTTATAAATGGTTAAATGTGAACTTTTTCTAATATTCTAATTTATTCATATCATAGCAAGTAAAATTGAAGAGATACTGAACGATTAATTTATAAGAACATTGACATTATCTTCTAATTTTTTCATAAAATGTGTATGTCTCACGTTTGACATGTACCGATATGCATCCATGATCTGATTCTAATGTGTAGTCCATTCGGGATCGATCGAGTCCTAATAAGGATATCAAAACTACATATAGGTTACCCCGTATTTAGAATCAATCTTGAAACATCTATTTGAGGTCAAGATTGAGATTTTCAAGGTTATGTATAGCTTTGACTCTGAAGGAGATACTATTTATTGCACACTCAATATCTTAGGTATACATCTTATCTACTGAATTAATTCTTTATTATTATAAATAACACTACATAAAATTAAAGATTTTTACTTAGTATGGAGGGAAAAAAAGTAACCCTAATTTAATTTTGCATATATACTTGAATTTTAATCATGGAGGTTAATGATTGTTTTATTAAAACCAAAAGAAAATAATTTAAACGATTTAAATTTCTCAAATTTTCAAAAAGTAAAAATCAATGTCACATCTAAATCATACCACCAACAAAATAAAAAAATATAGAAAAAATCAAGTAGGTAAAAAGACATGCAATTACCATCTAAAAGTTGTACTGTTACCATTTAAAAAAAATTCTAAGTTACAAATTACTAAACTAAAATGAGAGAGAAGCACAAAAAATAGTTATTTCTTTGTTGATCTTGAATGGAAAGTTGAATTTGCTAAGCAGTTTGATTTTTTTTCTTTTAGTTATAATTAGTGAACTCAATAGCGCTTCGCATGGTATGTTAATAAAATTTAAAAATATTTTTTTATAAATTAAATTGAAACAAATGAGAGAACTTAGTTTGCTTTGAACCAAAATTATTTTTACATATTAAAAAATGAAATCAAAGTATAAAATGAATTATCAAGTTAAGTTGAAACACCATTAAAAATAAATCAAAAAAATAATAACTATCATTTACTTTAGACTTGTCGGGTCAAAATAAAAATAGGACCATGATCCTATTTTGTGATATTGACTTTTCATTTTTACTAAGGATATCTAGACATGTTATACATATTAAATTTAATTAAGACTAATTTATTTAGTTGATGAGTTCAATGAAATAGTACAATTGATGACCATTATCAAGTAATCTTCTTTTATTCTAATTAACTTTTGAAAACAAAAGAAATAAAATTAGATATAATATTAATTTCAATTCCTTGACATGTAGTTAATTTAAAATTTTAATTTTAAAATAAAATAAAAGATAAAATATGTAACGATTATAATTAAAAATAAAATAATTTTAATCATTTTTATAATTTTGACATATGAATAATATTCTCTAAATTATCCACGAACGGATATTATTAAGCTTAATTTTAATTTTTAACTGTATATAATCATAATTAGAACATTGGAGCACCTAAATGACAATGTACCATATTTCATACCTCTATATGATTAAAAATAAGTTACTATAAAAAATATTTTTTTTTTAGCTAAACTTATAAATTTACAGACACATTAATATTAAGATTATCCCATTGGATTGGAATAATTTTTTGTTTTATTTAAAAATCGATATGTATAATGAAAATTTCAAATACAACATCCCAACTTGAAGTTGTGTTTCAAGTTTGTAATTATTTTTTCTATCGCATTTTCACTTTTGAAGTTATATTTAATTAAGTAAATTCAAGTATAAACATTATTTCAAATACTATTTGCAATAAGTATAACAAAATGACGTCTCAATCTTTCTAAAAATCAAATAACATTATTTTTTTTTTAAAAAATCTATGTTCGAACATCTACTTAAAAGATGAAAAAAGTTATATTAGGAATGTTGAAATTGTGAATGGACTTTGCTTATTCAAAATTACATCTTGAATAAAGAATTTTGTAAGAATAATATTTTGTATCATCTCTACTCGTTACGTTCTTTCTTCTCCTTATTTGCTATTACGTCAATCGATTGAATTTCGTTTTAAACATTATATAACCCATGCAAAATCACCATTACACATAATTCAAAATAAATATTAAAAACAAAGAAAGTAAGGACGTAATTTAAAAAAAATATATAAATATTGGGACATAATATGGCACATAATAACCATAGAAAATTATAGAACTTCTATATAATTTTCAAATGTTGTTCGTTTAATTTCAACAAAGGTCCTGGACTTTTTAAGTATAAGCGAGTGTTTAGATAGATTTCTTAAGTGATTTATAAATGAAAGGAAAAAATGGAAACCTTAATTTTTGGATTTTGATTTTTTTTCCAGTTAAACACGTTTTTGCATTTCACAAACATTTTCAAAATCATAAGAGAATTTAAAAGCTAAAAGAACTTAAAATAAGTTAATTCAAATACCCACTCCAAACATACGAAGAAATATGACTGTTGAATTTTTAAATTAGTATTGGTTCCTCTCTTTAATGATGCAATTAAGGAGATAATGGTAAATATGAGGTAAGAAACAATTATTGCATTAAATTTTGAAATAAGTCGTAGTTATAGCCTTAAATACTGAAAATGGAATGGCGTAACTTCTTTTGCATCTAGGATTCAACAAACTTTTTAATTATAATGCAAGAAAAAACTTTAAAAATTGAAAAATTAAATAAATATTTTGCTTGGTCTCTCTATATAATCTCCCTTTTAATTGAACAATATTAAATGTAAATAATTATTTTTGAAAAATTGATAGATTAACTTTATTTTTTGTACAACTAGTTTAAGAAACGTATAAGAGAAATTATCAAAATAAAAAATATGAATGCTGGACTAATTAAGAATAGTGTCACATCACTTTTTTATTTTAGCTTTATTACTTTTATTATTATTATTATTATTATTATTATTATTATTATTATTATATTATGTAAGTATTGATTTTATTCTAAAAAAATAATCTAATTATGTTATAAAAATTGCAGTTCCTACTAAATTATAATTACTTATTTCTAGGAATCATATCATATGTGGCCTCCATTAATTTTTATCTTTTTTTCTCTCTTTTTTGACATTTATTCTTATTTTTTTCATTAAATAATTTATTTATTAATTAAAAAAATTCAAGTATATTTATTATTGTAATTATATATAATGAGTTACAAAAAAAACCTCCATCTATTGATATTCCCAACTTAAATAGCATGTCTTTTCAATTTCCTTCTAACTATTTTTATGGCTTATCTAAACTATAAATATTAATCATCTATAGAGATGTTCAATGTTCATTTCCATTTTTTCATTCTTTCTTTTTAGTAGTATAGGTTTTAATTTTCTTTTATTCGTCTTTTTATTCATCAATTATATACTTAATAATAAAAAAGAAGATATAGAAAAGATGATGTCACAATATCATCTTCACTTTGATGAAGATCAAAGATATATTCTTCAAAGATTCATCACATTATATGATACAAGTTCAACAAAATGAAGAAGGAAGCTTAATTAACTTGGAGATTCCGGAAAATAGAGTCATAGTATTATAAAAGTTTGAATGATTTTCAAACTTTTGATGATTCATTATTTTATTATTTTGATTCCAATTAATAATATTCTATTCTCTTTTATTTTATTTCTTGTTTTGAACAAAGAAATGAATATTCTATTCATTGTTGTTGTCATTGAAGATGAAAAGATGCAATTTTTTTATTTTACATATATATATATATATATATATATATATATATATATATATATATATATATATATATATATATATATATATATATATATATTTTATACTTACTGGATATTGTTGCCCCTAAAAATATATGATATGATCTATCGTATTAGTAATCAATAACAAAATAAATGAATAAATCTTATTTTTAGTAGTACTCAATTTTTTTATAATAATATTTTCTAAATGAGTACACCCGATATCACTTTATAAGAATACATTACATTGTTGTTTTAATTAAACATATAAAGTTGACATATTTTTAATGTGAATGAATAACACATGACAATGTTAATAAGTAATAAACTCGTATGAGAATACATATAAAATTGTGAATAATAAAAATAATTTTGAGTAGAACACTTTCATTATTGTAATTTGTAATTATTTATCACATTTTATGTTTCTTCATTTGTTAAAACCTTTACCTTTTCATTTTTTCCTATTAACAAATAAGGGGAGAAACTAATCCTACAAAAATAATTAGAATTTAAATTTATCATTCCCTAAAATTAATCTCATTAATTTTCCCTTCTTAAACTAAGAAATATGTATCTCTTTATCTTCATAACTTATATTTTCATAATCTCTATAACTTCTCATAACCCCCAAATTTAAATGTGTAAACTTATGATAATTTATTGTGTTTCTTAATATATATATATATATATATATATATATATATATATATATATATATATATATATATATATACTTTTGTTAAATATGTATATTTTGAAAATTTTAAATAAAATTGAATACAAATGAATAAATAAATTGATTCGATTTTAATCTATTATAAAATAAATCACAAAATTTAGTATATAAAAACTTTATGTTAAAATTTTAAATTATATATTAATATACTTAGTTATGAATATATATCTCACGTGGAATGTCCATGTATTAATGTTATAGAGAAGAAGGTGTAATCATTGATTTAAAAATGCAAGGAGTATATTTGAAAATTAAAACGTATTATCAAAGTATTTGATTCAATTAACCTTCAATTCTATTAATCACTATATATATGTGAAGAGTTTTATTATCTATCAAATAGTTTTATATAGTTAAAATGAATTTATATATATATATATATATATATATATATATATATATATATATATATATATATATATATATATATATATATATATATATATATATATATAGATAGATAGATAGATAGATAGATAGATAGATAGAGAGAGAGAGAGAGAGAGAGAGAGAGAGAGAGAGAGAAATATAGTAAGCGAGTTAATATAAAAATCATGTTCTCGTTCGAAGTTGAATATATTGAGACTTAATAATCATTAGCGTAATGTTTTAAGTACTTTCTAAAAAAATCATATTTAACGAGTGCAACATAACATTTATCTTTTGATATAATTGCAACTAAAAAATCTAAAATATCAATTGATGTGATTTATGCAAAAATCATACAATCTAAATTGTATATTTGAAAAAAGAACAAGAACGATTGAAAAGTAAAATATTTAAAGGAGTTTTATCATATCAATATGACAAAGAATAATAAGATCTGTAGATGTATTTCATTAGTATTTTCAGTTACTTCACAACATAATTTTTAGATACTCATGAAAAAAGGTAAATCGTTATAATAGATTAAAAAAAGTGATAATATTACGTTTGGGCATACAGAAAACATATCTAATTGATTAAAAAAGTAATTCTTTAACATTTATTTCAATGACCGTGCAACGCGCGGCCAAATTCCCTAGTATATAAATAAAAAGGAAAGAAAAATAAGTGACTTAAAGAAACAATATAAATAACATTAGTGATGAGATTAAGATAAGAAAGTAAAAATAGTTTATAGCTCATGATAATATGAATTAAATATGGTCACTATTTTTATATTTTATAAAATTTTATGATAAATTTTTTAGCCTATTAAAATAAGAAATAACATCAAAAATAAAATAAAAGTGAGGCATAATTTTTGTTTTGAAGAGGAGCTTCGTTTTTGAAGAATTATTATCATTATTATTATTATTATTCAAAAAATTAAAATAAAAAAAGGTAAATCAAATACTGTAAAATTTGTATTTCAATTCTTATTAAGTGGTAATAGCTTATTCCTAGGATAAATAAATAATAAACAAAAACAAAGAATGGGAAAAAAACGATTTAAGGAAATAATATCAATAACATTTGATGATGAGATTAAGGAAATAAAGTAAAAGAATTTAAAAGTAGTAATGATGATAGGAACTAAATATAATCATCTTTTATATTTTATAAAATTTTAAGATAAAATTTCAAGTCTATTAAAATTAGAGATAATATCAAAAAATACAATAAAAGTGAGGCACATTTTTTTTTTAAGAGTAGCTTCATTTTTTGAGGAATTATTATTGTTATTATTATTAATATTAGGGATAATTTCAATAAGCTCCCTTCAGGTTTTGCTCTATAACACTCTCCTCTCCTGTGGTTTATGATATTACGTATACCTTCCTTATTTTCATTTTCTTGTAACCACTCTATTAACCTATTTAAATTAAATACACTTTAATTTAGATTTGACATTTTTACCCTTCTATATATTAATTTCTTCATATTAACAAGTATTATATAAAAAATAACCCATTTAACAAATATTTTAAAAATAGATAATCACAAATATATATAAAGATCAAAGTTTTTATTCAAGATGACTCACCATTTTCACCAAATATTAAGTCTTCATCTCTATTTCACCTTTACCAATTCACTTGATTTTTTCCCACAATAACCCATCATTTTTCGACAGTAATTTCTTCAAAAATCGAAGGTAAAAATGAGCTCCCCAAGAGAAAAATTCGATAAGAACGATCAGATTTTTGTTCTAGTTAAACAATTTCACGAGCTAAAAAGAAACATTACCCAAAATATATGATAAATTATTGAAAATTAGATCTAAGCTTGCATGAGTGGTCAATAATGGAGGAAACTGTTTGTTTCTCAAAGCAATTGAATTTGTAATTTTGAAAGTGACGACACAATTGTTGATTGCAATAGTAATATATCTTGTTTAGATTTTGAAATGTCAGTCTATTATAAGCAAATGTTTTTCTTAAAGATAGCTGACTCTTGAGAAGAAGAATGGAGAAAAATTGAACAAGACTGATAAAGTGGAAGTTTGAAGAGAAGAGGACTTTTAATTCTTAAGAAAATTTATTTGTGCTGATTTATTTTTAAAGTATTTGTTAATAAGTTTTTTTGTATTTATATAATATTTATTAATACGAAGAATTAATATCTAGAAGGGTAAAATTGTCAAATCTAAATTAATGTATATTTATTTTTAAATATATTTAAAGAATGGTTACAAGAAAATGAAAATAAGGGAGGTAGACGTAATATCGTAAACCACAAGGAATGAAAGTGTTATAGAGCAAAACCTGAAAGGATGTCTCTGAAATTATCCATAATATTATTTTAAAAAATCAAATCTATATATATTATTTCTATTTTCTTCAATACATATTACTCAAAAAGTAATACTGAAATGATGAATGTTTGTTAATAAATAAATGCATGAAAAATAAATTCTTTATTATGTTTGACTATTTATCATCATTTAATAATTTTAGTTGCTTTTTAAAATTGCAAACAATAAATCAAGAATGGATCAAAAAGATTAGCAAAAAGAACGGAAAAAAATGTTTAAAGTGTTATAAATCCATTGTTTTATGTGGATGATCTATTAGAGTTATCCAACAATTAATTGGATTCATGTATAAGTGTTTTCAAGGTGATAAGCTTCCAAGGTGATAAGAACCTTAAGAGATAACTATGTATCTATTAATGTGGTGACCTTTGGGAATGGCATCTTAACACTATAAATAGATATATCACTCACCATTTGATATATACACTTGAATAAGAATAAAAATTCTCTCCTCCATCTTAAGAGATAACTATGTATCTATTAATGTGGTGACCTTTGGGAATGGCATCTTAACACTATAAATAGATATATCACTCACCATTTGATATATACACTTGAATAAGAATAAAAATTCTCTCCTCCGTCTTATACTTCTTGTCTTCTTCTATTATATTATTAGCTTCATTTTATAACACGTTATCAGCACGAATCTCTAGATTCATGTCAATGTATGTCACCCCCTAAATAAGTTCAATTTAATTGTGTAAATGGTGACCAGTTTGATGCCTACTAAAGCCTCTGGCAATTATGTCCACGACCGGATGAGGGGTTCTTATATATTGTTCTTTTAGTGATCGAAGAGGGCAAGTTTTTATTGCTATCAACGTGATTTGATAAGGTTAATTCTCTGGCTTATCATTACTAAAGTCACACTACTTCCTAAGGTAAGGAAAGTTGGTCAGGATTCATGTTTGGATTAAAATGTATGGTTAATTAATGAGGTGTGTTAGAATTTATGCGTCCACTTAACAGTCAGTGGACCAGGTCCCTTGACACACAAACAAGTATGAACAGAAAGTAAATGCAGTTTAACAACACGGCAGTTTTACGTGGAAACCTCCTTGCTCAAGGGAGTAAAACCACGACCTGTCACACAGGATTTTCAAAAACTGTTTCACTAATCTTCACAAGCAAAAGTAAAACCAGTTACACAAATGTGAGAGAAAATTTTTAATCTCACAATCAAGCAATAACTCTATTGCTTGATGAGCCTAAGTAGAAGTTATTCTACCCACTAAGCTATCCCTTCTAGATAACTTACAGTTTCAACACCACCACACTAATTCCTTTATAGATATAGGAATAGTTTACAATGTAAGACCTCAAGAATGTATTCTCAAACAACCACACGTTATGCTTCTGAGTTTTTTGTTGTTCTTGAATAATTCTTTTTCTTTTTGTTTTCTGTGGCCTGTGCAAATGTTCTTGAAAGTGCTTGTTCAAGTTGCAAAAGCCAAAGAAAAAGTTTAAGGAAAGATGACATTGTATAGACAAGTTACTTTCCTTAAACCCATGCCATTGGTTAGAAAGTTCTGACGTTTCTGCCGCGTCTGTCACTTCTGTCACTGTTGGAGACTGTGCACCAA
The DNA here is from genome assembly GCA_016801875.1 of Solanum sitiens. Taxonomy (NCBI): domain Eukaryota; kingdom Viridiplantae; phylum Streptophyta; class Magnoliopsida; order Solanales; family Solanaceae; genus Solanum; species Solanum sitiens. The sequence goes on along the minus strand of JABWTJ010000014.1, from coordinate 3,579,585 downwards.
CTATTTGTACTTTCTCCAACTTGGAGTCAACGGCTTGTTCATGTAGGGAACCTGGTACCTTTACAAGGTCCCTGAGTTTGTCACATCATCAAAACTTACAAATAACAAGGTGACTTCTATATTTTTTCTTGTTCAATTATGATTGGATCAAGTCAATCAATTGCTCACTAATTTTTATTTATTTATTAGTTGAGGAAAGAACTGAAGTAAAGGATATATTACTAACTATTAAGTCTTACATGAGACCTCTAGTAGTACAAGAAGTAGTACTTAATTATTTGGTGAATTGTTTGTTGATAATTTTTTTTAAAATTTGATATGAAAATATTATTTATATTTGTGTTGTATATATTGACAAATTTAAATCATGATTATGATGTAATGATGGATTAAATTTTATCGCACCAAGAGAGGGATACATCAATTTGAATTTTGATGCACAATGATGATATATTGGGTTTGAGTCACATAGAATCATGGCCTAACACGCCTTATATGGATATGACATTGATTTTGAGTCTCAATGCACCATAGTAATGATAAAATAATGACTAAGACAAATATAATATATTTTGATGAAAAGCCTTGAAATTCATCACATTGAATTTGCTCCAATCCTTGAAAAGAATGTGGTAGCACTGTATGATAACTTTGAAATCCGCCAGTTAATTTGCTTCTTTCTATCGTATGAATGTGATAGCAATGAATAATAAGTCTGAAAGACGACCAATGATTGATTGTATAGATATGACGTGGAGGGACGAAATTATAATAGTCATCATTGTGGTAATTATAAAAGGAAGTATAACACTATGGGTTCTCCAATTATTCCTTCAAAATGTGAAGGTAATTTTATTATCAAAATGGTATGAAAGGTCATTGGACTTGTGATTGTTTTCGACCCAATAATTTGACAAGTTTATAAATCATTCTTCAAAAAAAAAGTAGATAAAGTGATGGTACACTTGATCTTTCAAAGTGATGTTGTGGTGTGTTATGAAAATATGGTGAATTCTAAAGCCATGACAATGTGCTTATAATAAAAATTTATGAAGTACATACAAATGATTAATTAATTCCTTTTCAAAAATGTGACTTGTGATAAGCTTAGTAAATGCTCGACCATTCTTGAAAGTGATTGCGTCAAAATATGAAGAAAAAATATGAATAAGAACATATTCATGTATGGTTGAAAATATGTCACAACTCACCTCTACGGGAGGTTTCGAAGAAATAAATAAATTTTATTTGGAAGTGATGGTCAATGATCGTGTCCGTTTATACGTCATAAATATTATGGTATGTTTATTGTGAACTATCGAAAGAGCAAAATAAAGAAATAATTCTTTCCTATAAAGGTTGTGACCATGACCAAAAATAATATTATTGTGTGGCATTACATATTTTTCATTGGTTGTGTACCTATGTTACAACAAAAGTAAATCAAGAAACATGTCTTGCTCGTAATAATTTTGACCATGACAATAATAATATAATTTCCTCCTTGAAGGAGATGCTTACCATACGGATGGTGTCATGGAATATGTGATAGTACACAAAATTAATTGCAAGCTGTAACAAGTTGTGTTATTACCACAGGAACAATATTGGGGTTTGTAATAAGTCTCAAAAGAAACCTTTTAAATTTCGAATGAATTGGAAAAAATTATTGAGACTATGAGTTATGAAAAGATTTAATATCTTTAGATTACTGCAACCGAAGTGGGTTATAAGCATCTATGTAAAAGATTGCCCACTTTTTCTCTTGTTTGTTGCACACAAATGTGGGCTTGTTGATGGAATCACATGCAAAAGTAAATTATAAGTGTACTGAAATAAAGATCAGTTGGCATGACCGGTTGACCATTCTAATTTAAATGTGATACAAATGTAATTGAGAATTCATGTGGATGATATGATTAAGAAATAAAAGATTCTTCAAAAATTCTCTTGTGTTGCTTGTTCTTGATAAGTGATCATTGTACCAGCTAAGGTTGGGATTGTAATCCCATTAAATTTTTGGAACATATAAAAAGGTGGATATGGACCCATTCACATGTCATGTGGATCATTTGCAACTATATGATAGATGCATCTACGCGATGATCATATGTGCTTTGGTGTCAACTTACAAATTGGTGTTTGTAAGATTGTTTGCTCGAATTGTTAAATTAAGAGTATAGTTCCAGATTATGAAATTATATTTATAATGTTGGTTGATTTAGCAGAAATTGTATGCCTTCAATTATAGTTAAATCATGGTTATGAGAACGAAACTCTCAAATAAGATTTGGTATGAGATGATTTTATTTAACATGTAGCAACACATGTATGCATCAAGCCAACAAGGTTTCCCCATTAAAATTGGTTCAGGGTCAAGAACCAAATAATTTTCATCTAAAATGATGAATGTGCGGTTATGATTTTAATTGCTCCACCACGCACAAAGATGAATTCCTAAATAAGGTTGGGATGAATGTTAGATTTTCTAACATTAGGGGGAGAGATGATTGACAGCTGAAAATTATGTGTGAGGTTAATTATGAATTATCTAGATCCTCGTTGAATAAATATGTGAACTTAAAGTTCAAGGGATAATTCATTTGCATAATGTTGCAAATCAATTGCCAGATGAATGTACTGACCCTATGATATAATTCAGCTGCAAATGCTCCAATGTGAAGTCCATGAAGGACCGAGTCTATGATACGTCGAAGTGTAGTAGACCATTCGGTTCCAAATATAAAATTCCTTGAAGAAGGAGAGGAACAAATTATCAATATGGTCATGATAATGAGGCAAGTGCTATAAAAGAGCACATTGACATAACACTTCATAAAACATCGTAAAAGGTTCAGGTACATGAAAAATGATGAAAAATGAAGAGAAGTTATGTCTTGTTGGAATTGATATCAAATAACCGTCGACGGTATCTTTGGTATGAGGTAACGCTCAATAATATAAATTGTGACGAGGATCTTAAATTCAAATTTGTCATATGCGAATAAATGATTGACCAAGTAAAATGTATAATTCAAGTATATTTTGTTTTACTTAGAAAAGTGACATTTTGGAATGATAGTCCATAAATTAAGGTATAATGTCAGTGGGTACAAAAAAATTATTATGTGATGGTATAACCGTAAAATATCAAGTACGACTTATGCCTTGGGGAATAAAGGTTTATCGCAAAAATCCTGACATTATTTGAGTTGTTATCTCCTATGGTGGATGCAATGAGGTTTGTTTGAATCTGACAACATATGAAAAACTTGAATACATATAATGAATAATTGTCATGTCTAGCTAGACAATGAAGGTAATATAAAAATTCTTCAAGTAATCGAGGTGCCTGAAACATATAAAAGTTTGAAGAAAACTTTTTCAATAAAGTTTCAAGAATGAATTGAAATAATCAAGGAAGAAAAGGGTAAAAAAAAATACCCTACTTGTACTTGCATTTTTATGAAAAGGTCATGATCTGAATTTGTTATAATAGTTGTGTATCTTGATGACTTGAACATCATTAACACTCTTAAAGAGCTTTCAAAAGTTGTTGAGTGTCTGAAAATATGAAAAGATCTTGGTAAGACAGAATTTCTTCTTGACCTACAAATTGATAATTTGACAAATGAAATATTTGTCCATCAGTCAACATACACATAAAAGTTTTGATGCGATTTTTATATGGATAATCACATTTATTGAGTACCCCAATGATTATAAGATCGCTTGACATAAATGATGAATCAGCTTGATCTCAAAAGAAGGATGATAAGCTTCTTGGTGATGAAACTCCATATCTTAGTGCAATCAGAGCACTAGTGCATCTTGCTTATAATACTCGACCAGAAATTTGTTTTGTAGTAAATTTACTGGCAAGATTTAGTTCCTCCCTAACGAAAGGACATTGAAATGGTGTTGAACACATGGTTAAATATCCTCGAAGGATCATAGTTATGAGTTTATTATATTTCGAGGAATTCATGACAGAATAGATTGATTACGCAGATGCAGAATATTAATCTGATCAGCATAAATCTCGATCTCAAGCACACTTTTGCATGTGGAGGCACAATAATATCTTGACTATCAATGAAGCAAATGTGGATGATCACTTCTTCAAATCATGCAGAAACAAAAGTCTTCTATGAATTAAGTCGAGAGTGCGTCTGGTTGAGATACATCATATTCAGAAAATAATTGATTTTTCTTTGAAAAAGAATTTACCAACCACAATGTACGAAGATAATCAACTTCAAATGAAAGTTTTCACAAAATGATTATTGTTGTGAACACGTTTAATGTGCAATTTACTTGCAACAATGAGGTCATGACGAATAGAATGATATTCAATAATGTATTCGGCTAAGATCAAAGCCTCATCATATTGATCAAATCAGAAAATGATATATCAGGATGAGTACAACGATGCAACATCTTCGTGAATGTGATTTGATCACAAAGACACTGTCAATAACAATATTTGAGAAGTTGGTGTACAAGATTGGAGACATCATCGTAAGAAATTAAGTGATGTTTTAATCAAGGGGAGTATAATAAGCATTGCACTCATTTTCCCTTGACCGAGGTTTTGTCCCACAGATTTTCCTGGCAAGGTTTTTAATGAGGCAACAAATAGTGCGTATCAAAAGATATGTGTAATCTTTTTCCTTGACTAGAATTTTTTCTCATAGGGTTTTTCCTAGTAATGTTTTAACGAGGCAGACTATCAATGGACATCCAAGGGCACTACTAAAAAAACTGCATTTAGCGATGAATTTTAGCGATGAATTATATTCTGTCACTAAATATCGACGGATTCGCAATAGAAATACCATTTTGTTGCTAGAAGAACAAATAATTTTTTGAGGTATGATATAGCGACGGATTTGCGACGGAATATTTATTTGGTCGCTAAATATTAGCGCAAAATTTTGTTGCCCAAAATTTTTCTACGAATTTAGAAACAAATTAGCTTTGACAAATTTAATTAATATTTAGCGACAGAACTGGTGACCAAAAAAAGGTCGCTAGTCTTTTAAATATACTTTTATAATATTAAATTATTTAGTGACGAAAAAATCCATCGTTAAAATTTATTATAAATAAACTTATTTATTTGATAGCAACGAATGTTATAATCCGTTGTTAAATTCGTTACAAAATTACTTTTATGTTATATTTTCTAAATCACAATCTTATTTCAACTCTTTAGAACCTCTTTTAATCTCGTTCGTTCGTTACCTTGATCAAACTTAAGATCTAATCGTGCCCGTTCATTCTATTCAAATCAAAGGTCCAAATTCAGCAACCTATATCTTCTTATTTTAAACTACCTAAAGAGGCCTAACCCAAAAATTCCTTGATTATTTCTCTTCCTCTCCCTAAGAGAAGCGCCGCACCAGCAACCTACGCCGCTCCGAGACGGTGTCTCGCTATCTCCTGTGCCACCTCTCTTTTCCTCTCTCCAGTCGCTACGTCCCTCCTTCCTCTTCCCTTTGCACCTCTTTCTTCTTCTCCTCTTCCACCGACGAGGACAAATGGCAGAGAAACAGTAGCAACGAATCAAGCAGTCGCCATCAGCTCCTCCATCACCGAAGACAAAGCAGCAGCAGTAGTGAGGCAGCGCAACAACAACGGTCGGTGCCTCCAAGCAGCGAAGCCCCATTCGCCTCCTTTTTTATCTCTTTTCCGATGAGAAAAAACAGCAGGCAGAAGCAAAGACAGCGACCCTCTTCTTTTTCCGGCGAGGACGAACAGCGCACTCCGACAGAGATTTTGAAGACTTTGAGACGGATCTTAACAGATCTGTCCAAATAAGTTTTTTTTAATTAATTTTATGCCTACCATTTCAACTATTTTCTCTTGTTTTTTAATTATCGGGAATTTATTTGTTAAAATTCGATCATTTTAATCGTGTGTACAAATTTGTCTTGCAAAGTGTTGATTATTAGAAAGCATATTTAGATTGAAATTTTCTGTTCAATGTTCATGATTGTTGCTTTCATTGTGGTATGTCTGGGTTCAAATTGTGAGTATTATTGAATTCGTATGCAGGTTATAATTCTTAACAAATGAATTCTATATTTTCTTCGGTTATACAGTAAGATTTTATATTTTGAACTGCCTTAACTTGATTTCTTCCTTCTAATTTTGATTTAGCTGATTGATTCAAAACTTTATTAATTTTTTTAAAATAGTTGTTTGTCTTTGCTTTACTATTGAAGCATTTACCAGTTTGACTTATGTGCATATTTCATCATATTTTGCGGTTTGAGATCACTTGTTTTGAAAACTAAAAGTGTTCCAATTTCTTTTGCGGTTTGTTCTGATCGCTGTCCATTTTAGAAGTATCACAATCAAATGAAAATCATATACTACCAGCAACCCTGTCTAGTTTTGCCCATCTCATGAGGTTACTTGGACAATGGAAGTATATGATTTTTGCCTCACAGTTTGTATTTCCATTAAAGAGATTTACATGAAAATATCAAAACATGTGCAAATATTTTTCTTTCTCTTTACTACTTGTAGGCTCAAGATCACTTACTAGGCATTGTGGAGAAGACACCTTTCTCTAACAACAGACAATATATAGTTATATCTGATTCAAGATTTGTCTTCAACTTTGAAAACTTAGTCAGTTGCAAGCAACCTTGAATGATAAATTTGTAAAGATCAAGATTATTACTACTTGTAGGTTAAGATCACTTATTGCTTTTGGATGTTTTGAATTGAAAATATGTGATTTCGATTTTCTATATATTTTGAACCATCTATGAATATTATTATATATATATATATATATATATATATATATATATATATATATGAATGTTTTGATAATATAAGGGGTATTTAGTAATTATAAGTTTATTTATTTAAGGAGTGTATTTTTAAAATGAAATAAATTATATTTTCTAGAAATTTTTAAGCAACAAATATAACATCTATTTGGTAGTTGCCAGATAAAGGAATGATAGCGACGTACTAGCGACAAACTTTTTAGCGCAAAATGTGTTGGCTTAAACGATGGAATATGTTGCGATGGATTAGTGACTAAAATATCGTTACAAATTTATCAAAGATGACGGAATAGAATATGAAATTAGCAACGAATCGTATAAATATAACGATGGATTAGTTCGTCGCTAACAAGTGGTGACGGATATAAATCGTTGCTAAACTTGTGACGGAACTCATTTTTCGTCATTAAGAGATTACTAACAAGCGAATTTAGCAACAATCAAAAATTCGTTGCTAATCTTGTTTAGCGACATAATATCATAGATTAGCGACGGATATCGTCCATCGGTAAATGCTGATTTTTTTGTAGGGGGGGGGGGAGTGTTATAAACAAGGTGATAAGCTTCCAGGGTGATAAGAACCTTAAGAGATAACTATCTATTAATGTGGTGACCTTGGGAATGATATCTCAACACTATAAATAGAGATATCACCCACCAATTGATATATACATTAAATAAGAAGAAAAATTCTCTCCTCCATCTTATACTTCTTGTCTTCTTCTATTATATTATGAGCTTCATTTTATAACACAAATAGAATTGTCAGCCTAATTTATGCTTACTTTATATATTGATAGAAACTATTTAATAATATTATTTATTGCATAGTAAATTATCATTAAATCACTAAATTAATGACAATAATTTTTGGACTAAACTTGAAAAGAGATAAATAATTAAGAAATAATTTTACTATATTTATATATAAATTAACATAATTACAAAAATATTTTTTTTAAAAAAAATAAATATAAATAAATGTCATTTTTTATTACAGAGACATGTCAATTATAAATAAATAATGTAACATCTTTCACCTAAATTTTAGACCTTTTTTTTCTTTTTTTTTCCACCTAGAAATATTTATATATATAACATCTGATTGGGGAACGGAACAACGTCCAAGAAGCTCCGACCATATATTTTTCTTTTTTGCATAATGCTATCATCATATCTTATAATTTCAAAACATTAACTTTAATTAAAAATATATAAGAAAAATAAAACAGAAAAATAGAGGACTAACAAAATTAGCAGAACAAAGAAATTGAAAGAAATTAATAACGTTCAGACTAATTTCAATTCCTTAAACGTCAGAGTGTTATTCTGCCAAACTTTGTTTTCCTTTTTCTCTCATTTTTTTCCTTTTTCCCTCCCTTAGATTCTTTCCTTCAATATGATATATTATCTCCTTAATCTCCTCCGAATTTGATATAAGTTGCACAAATAAATTGATACTTCCACAAATAATTCTTCTTGCCTTTTGATACTCTCATTACTTTTTATATAAATATCTCTAACACAATGAAAAAGGACTTTGAGATTATATATCTTTGTTCTTAAAGAAATATCCACATCTCAGAATTCATAGAAAAATAATAATTTATATCTTTATCAATAAGTAGATGTGAATTTTTTTTAATATTCTAATCCATTTATATCACCGCAAGTAAAACTGAAGAGATAATGAACGATTATTGTATAAGAACATTAACATCATCTTTTATTTTTTTTTCGAAACTTATAAATAGTTACATCAATTTATAACTGCAGTTCTAAAAAGTTAGTGATAATTTTATGTTAATATGATGAATTTTGTTAATCTAACAACACAAAATTTTCAGCATAATTAGAAATGAAAGAAAATAATTTAAAACAATTAATTATGAAAAATTAAATGTTCCAAGAAGGGACAAGATATTAACAACAACATGGATGTCAAATGGAATATATAAAAATAAGAAAGTCGTGTCAATGACTATTGTATAAGTGATTTTCTTTTGTTTATGAATACGAATGAACAATTAATAAATTTTATAATTGTTTCACAGTTAATTTGAATTGTTGAGTTTTAAAAAGAAGGATAAATTTTTTTATCAGTTACCTATATTGTAGGAATCCAATATTGTTCTTTCCGTAACTTAAAATTAAAAAAACACGTATAATCATATAAATTTAAAACTAATCTCAGTCTTCTATCAATTTAAAAATAATTAACTGCAATTACATGTATTTTTTTCTTTTCTTTAAAAGAATATTCTAATTGTGATTAAAGATAAATAAATTAATCCATTTTTATTTAGGAAAATTGTATATAATGGCAAACTAATAATCAAATTAATTGCTATAACCATCCTTAGATTTAATTGTGTCTCGTAGCAAACTGTTTGCCAGTCACCTCTCTTCCTCAAACTCTCGCTCGCCACTCTCCTCTCTCGCTCTATCTCTCGCTCGAGTTCCTCTCACTTTTATACAAACACAAGTGTCTAAAATTTATTTCTATTTGTATAAAGCGAGAGGAAATTGTAAATACATATATTTTTGTTCCCCTCTCTCCTCTCTACCAAATCTTGCTCGCCACTCTCCCTGATCTCGCTTGCCACCCTCGTCTCTCTCGCTTATACAAACAGAAACGAAATGTATAAATTGAATTTATGTTTGTATAAAGCAAAAGAAAATTGTATATACAAATGCAAATACATATATTTTCGTCCTATACACTTATAATTATACAATAAAATACTTCCCTGCCTAGTTTCTTTTGCCTTTCTCTCTTTCTCGTTTTATACAAATTCAAATTGTATATAATTATACACATGCATTTCTGTTATAAAATCTTTTCATAACCCTTCATTATTCATTCACTACTACTTAATCTCATAATCAATAATAAATAGTGTTGATCATATTTTACTTTATAAGTATTTTCTTAAGCTAAATAAAAAATCACAAAATAAATATTGATTTATATACATAAATATTTTATTATAATATATCAAGTTGCAAAAATATTCTGTCAAATAAACTTTACAATATTATTTTATGATAATTTAACTTTTGAAAGTGTCAAAAAATATTTTTTTTATGATTATATTTATCAATTAACCGCATAACGCACGAATACGTATATTAGTAATAAATAAAACAAAAAAAATAATAAAAAATTCAAATCCACTACATAATTATTATTTTTTATCGAAATCAATCATTGTTTTTTAAAAAAAACCCAGCAAAGCGCTGAAATCATGCGCCTTGTAAGGCGATGGCGGCTGAGCCTTACGAGGCTAAAAGGTGGTTGTGCCTTGCAAGTTGCATGGGGTTCTGCCCCTTGTGGCGGATACCTTAATTAAAATGAATTTAAACGGCGTCAAATAAAATTGTCCTTTTAGTTTGATAATTAATTTTATCTTTTAAAATTTTCAAAATTTTTTTTTATCCTTTTAACTTTGGACTTGAAATTAAATAGTATTTGGTCATCGATTTTAGATATTTCATTGGAGTTGGATTTTGAGTTAAAGGTACGTTACATTATTCTTTTTTGTAAAATAAAATAAAATGGAATACTTAAATACAATATCAAAAGTGAAACTGAGTTGAAAAAAAATGTTTTTCCAAATTTGAAAATATATGAATAAATTGAATTTAATATTCTCACCATCAAACACTAATTTCTAAATAAAGTAAGATTATTTTGAATTTTTTTTATGTTTTTATGACCGAACGGCCGTAAATATATTTTCTTAAAAATATCAAGTGCATCACTAACTCATTTAGAATTATGAATTTATAAATTAAAGAGAGATTGTTCAGTGTTAATCGAAAGATCCTATCATAATTCCCCGCGCATATGCCAATACTCCCCACATAATATGTTTTAGCTATGTCATTGCCCTTAGTAGTACAACTTTATTGATGCATGCTTACCTTGAACACTCAGGGGCGGATGAGATAGAGTCCATCGGATGCTTGAATATCCATTAATCTCGTTTTAGTATATATATATATATATATATATATATATATATGTACAAATTTAACGTAGAACACCAAATGAATATATATATGTACAAATTTAACGTAGAACACCAAATGAACGGTCCATTGATTTTTGTGTGGGTGCTTAAGACTTTCTTTAGTGTTGTTAGAGCTTGAATTTGAATCTCACTCTTAAAATTTTTCTTTTATATTTTTATCTCCACCACTTTTAGAGCATTCACAATCTTATAATCTAATCTTGTATCCGCCACTGTGAACACTAATGACATGCTCTTGTGCAACTGTTTGTCAACAAGTTATTTTTTTCCTCCATTGTCACACATCTTAAAAACGTTGGTAGAACAATTGAAAAGAAGGTAGATGTGTGTTTGGTGTGACAATTTGTCTTCTACTCTTTGGCATAATATGTATGTCATTACTCTCATGAAGCGGTTAAAACAATACTTTTAATATTTGAAACCGTCTTTTGCCGTCTAATTCAAGATTAGCTACAAATATATTACAAATTCTTCACAATTCATCATTTTGTGAGTGTAAAAATGGGAACTAAAACCAAGAAAAAATTAGTCAAATATATTGTGGCACCAATTAAGGTGTTAGGCAAAGCTAGAGAATTCTACATGAAAACAATGTTTGATTGTGCTCAACAGGTTGGTCAAGGGGGAAGTGTCATGTCATGTACAATTTCCCATAGAAAACCTCAACAACTACACAAGAGCACAGAGTTGAAGAATCAATCTACTTGGAGAAGTTATAGCACTGGGGTAGGAAGATTAGGAAGAATTGATGAAAACAAGCCTTGTGATTTCAACGAATCGGACGTTAACAACGTCGTCTATCCAAGATCTAGAAGTCATTCTATCATGAACAGAGGCCCTCGATCTAGAATTTAAGTTTTATGAGTTTAATAATTGAGGTCCTAACAACACTTTTGAATTTATTATATTTGTGATTTGTTTTTAGTTATAAAGCTCTAAATGTATTTTGGAGAAGAGATAATTATGTAATTGGTTAAGTAGAATGAGAGACCTTTTATTCTCAACTTCTTTCTTCATACAATGGGTTTTTCTTATGACACTCCAAATCTACTGCAAAATATTATTGCTTGCCAAAAGTCAGTTTCTTTTTTTCTTTTATTGTTGTCACCAACAATTTAAATGTCCCTTTGTTAAAGATATATAGTACTAGTTATAAAACATGCCTTTTGAGTATTTATTCGAGATTCTAAGTTTTAAGGTCTAAAGGGCAACTCCACTCCGTAATTTAGTGTAAACCAAGTCCAATCTACTATACTAATTAAATTCTTACACTAAAAAAAAATAATATTTTCTTTATATTCTCCTAATCTTTTTAATATTATGTCATTTTTTTTAAAAAAAAAATGATTTATATCACGTTCCGAGCCTACAATCTAAACATATGTGACCGACATTTAAAATCATTTATGGTTTCAAGTGAACTCTTGACCTGACTTACTACTCAACCGAAGACCGGACAATATGTGGAAGTTGATTAAATAGGTGGACATGCTACATACTTCAAACATTTATAAGTAATAAATATTAAGTAAAATATGTTAATAAAACAACTGATAATAAGACTCAACTGACTCGTCTATAAAACTTCTAACATACTGAAGATAGGTTACTGGAACAAGACTCCAAGCTACCTGAATACTCTACTAAGAACATCTAATAACTATTCATATTCTGGATAAACTGAAGCCTTTCGAAAGTTAGGAGATCTCACTAAAGTTGTATGAAAGTGATTCTATTGATACACCTATTGTTGATCTTGAATATCTGTATTTGTATCACTAAAAGATCCAGCGTAGAATGATGCCAGTACATGAAATGTACAATATGTAAAACAACTGGCTGGAAATGAACATACTGGTTAAATGAATAACTCTAAAGATAGACTGGGATAAAGTCAACTAAATAGTAATGCATATATGTGTACTTTAATATAAAACTCTATGACTGAAAACATGCATAATAGCAAATATTGAAAATAATATGACTTTATTTTTCTTGGGAAAATTTCTCTAACTGAAAATCATCACATGAGCCTCGTGATGATACAATATTTTGCTCATGTTGTCAGTGCATTCAATACCTTGCTATGGTAAAGGACAAACTGAACTATGTATCCAATCTCTTAACCCTTGCTAGGGTCTTTATGAGAAGTCGCTCGGGCAAATGTTATGATTTAATCCTACATTGGCGGCACAATTATAAGATTTGGATGATCTGAACCCTTATATATTCAACTCGATGCTCAATATTACGCTAAAAAATATGCATTGTACTATAAGGATATCTCACGTTAGGAAAAGTATCCCACTTTAGAAGAAAGAATGATAATCTGATACTCCGAGTCTATGTTCAATAATACTTCTTTAAAACTATACTGATTTAAACTAAACTTTAATTTAAAACTTGATTATATTTTTCTGAAAAATACTAGACTATGTTTTTTCAAAACTGAGATATGCTTTCTTTATAGCTGGGCATGCTTTCTTTTTGAGAATTAGTCCATGCTTTCTCAAATCTGAGATATGTTTTCTTTGAAATTGCACATGCTTCTTTTTAAGAAATAGTGAAATTATAAAAATATGCATCTTGTATGCAAAATATAATTTCTTACACTCTTTCTTGAAATAATGCACATTTGAAGTTTAAAATAAGAATACTTTTTGAAAATCTTAAATTTACTTCTTTCTTGAAATAATGCACATTTGAAGTTTAAAATAAGAATACTTTTTGAAAATCTTAAATTTACTTCTTTCTTGAAAATAATGCATATGATCTATAATAAAAACAAATTTAAATAACTTTAGTAAAAAGGGGTCATGTGATAGAATACCATAAATCCTAAATCAATCAAGAATCATCACGAAGATATAATAAGATAAAACCAATAATCGAATCACCAATGAATAAATTTGAATTCAAAAATCACAGGCTTTGATTAAAAACTCTACCTTTGATCTACTAACTGAAACTGTAGATGTAGGACATGAGAAAGAATTAAGTTTTTCACTATGATAGCCTTATATATAGTCTTATACACTCTAAATCCTTGAGAAATGTGTGATTTGGAGGAAAAGATGACAAGAATTCATTTTTTGAACCTTAAAGGTGAGTTTTCTTTAAAATCTACAAATTCCATGAGTAAAAGGTATTAATTGGTGTTAAGCATAAATTATGAAATTATAAGGTTAAATCTTACCTTGAATGATAACAGAACCTTTATGCGGTGTTTATAACTCGTTGACTAAGCTATTACATTCTAAAATTTCATATTTATGTTCCATTAGGTAAAGATGTTTGAATTCACAAAGACAAGAGGTTTGTCATCATCAAAAATGAGAAATTTGTTGGATTTTATGCAGTTTGATGACTGACAAAATGGTATGAAACATGTAAGTCAACCTTATTTAACGGTAAACTATCTCAAAGAGTTGAATATACACCAACATCGATATATATATATATATATATATATATATATATATATATAATATAATATGTTTTAAATAAGAATATAGAATTATTTTAATCAACACTACTTAAAATTTACAATATTAATAATATTTGTAAGTATTCATTTTACACTTAAAGAAATAATTTATTATCATACAAATGCATGTCTATAATTTATTTTAGATAAATGATCAACTATCATAAAATATATTTAATCAGTACCACCTAAAATTTAGACTAACTTACTTGATTGGACTAGATTGTGTGGCTTTAGACATGTTCGAAAAGGAGAAAATGCACAAGTACCCCCTCAAACAATGCCCAAAATCCCAGAGACACACTTATACTCTACTAAGGTTCTATTACCCTCTTGAACTTATTTTATAAATAATTTTCTGCCCCTTTTTAGCCTACGTGGCGCTAGCTTGAAAAACATGTCAACACACGCTGGGCCCACAAGATAGTGCCACGTAGGCCAAAAAGGGCTAGAAAATTATTTATAAATAAGTTCAGGGGGATAATGGGACCTTAGTATAGTATAAGTGTGTCTCTGAGATTTCGGGCATATGTTGAGGGGATACTTGTGCATTTTCCCTTCGAAAAGGGAAGACTCAAGTTTTGGATTGATCTTTGATTGATAATAGAGGCAAGTGGTCTTCTAAACCTTCTAAAACTTATACAATTTTATATTTTCCTTCATTTTATGTGTCGGGAAGTAATGAAAATGAGGTGATGAGTTCAATTATTCCAATTGATTAATCTTAGTGTATAAAAAGGGAATTACTGAAAAAGGCAATATGTTGATAGTTGTGCTTTGTGAATTGTCTTCTTATGGACCCTAATTTAATAACTGATGAAATTATTTGAAGGCATTATTGTGGATTGACTTGCTTGAGTTTATTTTCTCTTCCTTATGGTCTGAAATTGCTTATTTGCACTGATTTATGTGCATCATGATGAGACATGTTGTGATTAAGCCGAATGAAAATGGTTTTGGCTATTGCTATATATGATATAAAATCAAAGGGAAATAGATCCGTTTAGTGATATCGTGACGAACAAAAATAGTTATAGATAGTGATATTGTGTCGAAGGGAAATGATTTTGACACGTGATGTAATTTAAAGCTGAAGGAAAACGTTTCGACTAGTGATATTATGTCGAAGAGAAATAATTCCGACAGGTGATATGATATAAATCCAAAGGGAAATGGTTTTGGATAATGATATGATATAAACTCAAATGGAAATGCTTCCGACTAATGACATTGTGTCGAATCCGGCTAGTGATATTGTGCTGACGGAAAATGATTCCGACAAGGGTTCTATATAACACCGAAGGAAATTATTTCGACTAGTGATATTGTGTCGATGGTAAATGATTCTGGGAAGTGTTTGATTAATGTGGTTTGATGAGTGTTTGATTAATGTGGTTTGATGAACTTGATACTTGTTATTGATCTACTTGATACTTGTGATTGACATACTTGATACTTGTTGGTTGTTGAACCGTAACTGTTGGATTGTGATTGTTAAGCCTTAAGAACTGTATATTGTAGAGCTGTTAGGTTGGACGGATTATATGTAGGTTGTAGTTGAGACAATTCGGTTGGGATGATAGTAGTGATCGTATTCTAGTCAGTTTTGCTTTGTTTAGGTGATTACTTGTTGAGTACCGTGTTGTTTGATACTCACTACTTGCTTCTACACTTGTGTAGTTTTCGAGCCCGAACCCATGTGATTCTTTCTCCTTCATCTATTATGGAGACTTTTCTGACGATTTGTTGAGAGGTAGTTGCTTGTCATACCGGCGTACCCTCTTGTTCCTTACTTTATATTTTGTTCTATTGGAGAAACAAAGACATTAAGACTTGTATTTATCTTTTAAATTTTGTATTATTAGACTAGTGACTTATACACGTGACAACCAATTTTTGTGAAGTATTTTAGAATGACAAAGTTTTCCGCTTCATTGATGTTATTTTCTTACTTTTCTGACAATTTGTTGAGAGGTAGTTGCTTGTCATACCGGCGGACCCTCTTGTTCCTTACTTTATGTTTTGTTCTATTGGAGAAACAAAGACATTAAAACTTGTATTTATCTTTTAAATTATGTATTATTATACTAGTGACTTGTACACGTGACAACCAGTTTTTGTGAATTATTTTAGAATGACAAAGTGTTCCGCTTCATTGATGTTATTTTCTTATCTTTCTGCATTTTATTTCATTTATTGGGTTTGAGGATGACTTGTCTTGATGGGTTAGACAAGTGTCACCACGCCCACTTTTAGGTCGTGATAGGTTTAGAATCATGTGATTGTAAATATCTTTTAAGAAAAAATATATAGAACTAATTAATGATTCTAATCATCATTTGGACTTTAATTTTATTAATCTAAGTTTTATTTTTTCTCTTTTAAAAATTTTTGGTCAAGATAAGGGAAAATGATGAGGGAATTACGATATAGAAAAAACTCTTACCTGTTATAAATCTATTGAATTGTGTGAATTGTCCTTTAGATATATTCAAGACTTTATTGTATTCATGTATACATGTTTCCAAGGTGATAAGAACCCTTTGGATAACTATGTATTACTAGCTTGTGACCTTTAGGAGTGATATCTGAACACTATAATTGGAGATATCACTCACCATATGAAAGACACGCTTGAATAAGAAGAAAAGTCTTCTCCTTGATCTACTTCTCTTGTCTTCTTCTCTGTATGATTATATTATTATGAAGTTGATTTTATAACACGTCATCTACACGAATTGTTTCTAGTTTCAATTTTGTTCACCACATCATCCAAGTTGAGTTTTACATATACCAATGATTTGATGGTGATGATGAAAATGAGTAAATATTCGTATAGTAAATTTGGACATATGCTATATATGTGCTTTTATTAAGATGCTAGAGTATAGAGGTATGTTTTATTTACATATTAAGTTTTACTTTATTTAATAAGTTGATTTAAGTTTGCAGATGAATCAACGATAAGAAAATTCACTATGCAAGATTAGATACACCTATACTCATGTGGCAAATGGTAGAGGGAGATCACGAACTTGTGACATACAAGAATAATTTTCTTTCATGTCTTATTGAAATTTAGTTCACTTATTTATATATAACAATAACATGATAATAATTTTAAAGGATCATGTTTGCATTCTATCTATTTTGGCTTTTACGTCATTGGTTGAAGGGTAAGACGATTAATTCAAGTCACGTCGCACCAAAAGGGTAACACATTAGGTTAAAGTTCGGATGCACATAATAAAAAATGTTTGAGGATAAGACGATAGATTCAAGTTCTATCGCACCAAGAGGGTAAAACATCAATTTGAATTTTGATGCACAATGATGATAAGGATTGGGTTCAAGTCTCATGAAAATCATGACCTAACACGCCTTATATGGATAAGACATTGAATTTGAGTCTCAATGCACCATAGTAATGATTAAATAATGACTAAGGCAGAAAATAATATATTTTGATGAAAAGTCTTGAAATTCATCATATTAAATTTGCTCCATTCCTTGAAAAGAATATAGTAGCAATGTATGATAACCTTAAAACACACCTGTTGATTTGCTCCATTCCATTGTATGAATGTGGTAGCAATGAATAATAAATCTGAAAGATGACAAATGATTGTATGTATGAATAAGGGCGTGAAGGAACAAACTAATAATAGTCATCATTGTGGTAATTATAAAAGGAAGAATAATATGAGTTCTTCAATAGTCTTCAATCTTTGAAAATAATTTTATCATCAAAACGATATGAAAGGTCATTGGACATGCGGTTGTCATACGGCCTTATTTGATAAATTTTATAAATACTCCATCAAAATGAAAGAATATAAAGTGGTGGTATAATTTATCTTCCAAAGTGATATTGAGGTGGATCATATAATATGTCAAGTATAAAGATATGACATATATAAATGTTTATAGTCAACTCGTGAAGAGATTGTGCTTGTAATAAGTATCATGAATGTTTGCAATTCTTTTAAGTGAATGGGTCAAAATATGAATAAAAAAATATGGATAAGAACATATTCATGTATGGTTCAAAATATGCCACAACTCAACTCTATGAAAGGTATGAGAGAAATAAATAAATTTTATTTGGCAAGAATGGACAATGGTCGTGTACGTTTATAAATCATAAATATTATGGTATGTTTATTGTGAACTACCAAAATGACAAAAGAAAGAAATAATTTTGCCTATAAAGGTTGTGTCCATGACCAAAATAATATTATTGTGTGGCAATGCAAATTTGTCATTGATTGTGTACCTATGGTACAACAAAATAAAGCAAGAAACATGTCTTGCTCGTAGTAATTTGACCATTACAATAATAATATAATTTTCTCCTTAAAGGAGATGTTCCATATGGATGGTGTCATGGAATATGTGATAGTACACATTATTAATTGCAAGCTCTAATGAGTTGTGTTATTACCATAGAAATAATATTGGGATTGTAGGAAGTCTCAAAAGAAACTTTTAAGTTTCAGATGCAATGAAAAGAAATATTGAGACTGAAATAATGAAAGGATTTAATATCTTCATATTACTAGAACCGAAGCGGGTTGTAAATATTTATGTAAAAGATTACCCATTTTCCTCTTCTTTGTTACACACAAACATGGACATGCTGATGGAATCACACACAAAAGTAAACTATAAGCTAAGTGTACTGAAACAAAGATCAGTTGGCATAACTGATTGACCATTCTGATTAACTGTGATGCAAATGTAACTGAGAATTCATGTGGCTTATATGATGAAGAAATAAATGATTCTTCAAGAATTCTCTTGTTTTGCTTGTTCTCTTGATAAAATGATTATTGTACCAGTTAGGTTGGGATTGTAATCCCCTGAAATTTTGGAACATATAAAAAGATGAATATGGTCCCGTTCACCTATCATGTGACCATTTACAACTTATGATAGACACATCTATGGGATGGTCACATGTACTTTGTTGTCAACTCACAAATTAATTTTGTCAGATTGTTTGCTCGAATTATTAAATTAAGAGAAAAGTTCCAAACTATGAAATTATATTAATAATCCTAGTTGATTTAACAGAAATTGTATGCCTCCAATTATAGCTAAACTATAGGTATGAAAAAAAAACTCTCAAAAAAGTTTTGATATGTGACGAGCTTATTTAACATGTAGCAACACATGTATGCATCAAGCTAATAAAGTTTTCCCATCATATTGGTTCAGGGTCAAAATCAAATAATTTTCATCTAAAGTTTAAATGTGCAATATCTGATTTAATTGCTCTACCACGCACAAAGATGAATCCCCAAGTCCGAGTGAGATTGGGTGAATGTTATATTTTCTAACATTAGGGGGAGAGATGATTGACAACTGAAATTATATGTGATGAATTACCTAGATCCTCGTTAAATAAATATGTGAACATAAGTTCAAGTGATAATTCATTTGCATAATGTTGCAAATCAATTGCCAGATAAATTTAATGACCCTATGATATAATTTAGCTAGAAATGCTTCAATGAGAAGTCCTTGAAGGATAGAGTCTATGATACGCCTGAAGCGTAATAAATCAATCGATTCCAACTGTAAAATTACTTGAAGAAGGAGAGGAGCAAATGATCAATATGATCACGATAATGAGGCAAGTGCTATAAGAGAGCACCATGACATAACACTTCATAAAACCTAGGAAAAGGTTCAAGTACCTGAAATATGATGAAAATGAAGAGTTCTCAATAAGTTATGTCATATTGGAATCAAAATCAAATAACCGTTGACGGTATCTTTGATATGAAGTAGCGCTCAATGATATAAATTGTGACGAGGATCTTGAATTCAAATATGTCATATAGTGTGGACAAATAAATGATTGATCAAGTAAAATGATTAATTAAAGTATATTTTGTTTCACTTAGAAAAGTGACGTTTTGGACTGATAGTCCATAAATCAAGATATAATGTTAGTGGGGTACAAATAAATTATTATGCAATGATATAATCATAAGATATCAAGTACGACTTGTGCCTTGGGGAATAAAGGTTCATCGCAAAAATCCTGACAATATTGAAGATGTTTTCTCCTGTGGTAAATGCAATGATACTTGTTTTGATCTGACAGCTAATGAAAACTTGAATGCATATAATGAATAATTGTCATGTCTAGATATACATTGAAAGTTATATGAAAATCTTTGAAGCAATCAAGGTGTCTGAAGCACATAGAAGTTTGAAAGAAACTTTTTCAAAAAAGCTTCAAGAATCCTTATATGAATTGAAATAATCAAGGAAGAAAATGGTACAAAAAGAATGACCCTAATTGTCCTTACTTTTTTTATAAAAAGGTTAGAATCTGAAATTGTTATATAGTCGCGTATGTTGATGACTTGAACATTATTAACACTCTTAAAGAGCTTTTAAAAGCTATTGAGTGTTTGAGAAGGGAATCTAAAATGAAAAGATTTTGGAAAGACAAAATTTTGTCTTGACCTACAGATTGAGGATTTGACGAATAAAATATTTGTCCGTTAATCAACATACACAGAAAAGTTTTAATGCAGATTTATATGAATAAATCACATTCATTGAGTACCCAAACGATTATTAGATCGTTTGACATAAACAAAGATTCACTTTGATCTCTAAACACAGATGAAAAGTTTCTTGGTGATGAAACTCCATATCTTAGTGCAATCAAGGCACTAATGCATCTTGCTAACAATACTTGACCAGATATCTGTTTTGCAGTAATTTTACTGGAATGATTCAGTTCCTCCCAAACAAAAGGACATTGAAATGGTGTTAAGCACATACTGGAATATCCTCGAAGAACCATAGACATGTGTTTATTCTATTTCGGGGAATCCAAGTCTGAACTGATTGGTTACGCAGATGCAGAATATTTATCTGATCCGCATAAAGTTTGATCTCAAATACGTTATTTATTTACATGTTAAGGCACAATAATATCTTGGCGATCAATGAAGCAAAATTTTGTAGCCCCCATGCAGAAATAATAACCCTCCATGAAGCAAGTTGAGAGTGCGTCTGGTTATGATCAATGACACACTATATTTTGAAAATGTGTGGGTTTTTCTTTGGAAAATAATTTACCAACTATAATGTACGAAGATAACCAACTGCAAATGAAAATGTCCACAAAATGATTATTGTTGTGAAAAAATTGAATGAGCAATTTACTTGCAAGAACGAGGTTATGATGAATATAATGATATTCAATAATGTATTCGGCTACGCTCAAAGCCTCATCATATATATGAAATCAGAAAATGATATATCAGGATGAGTTCAACAATGCAACATCTTCGTGAATGCGATTTAATCACAAAAACACTATCAATATCAATATTTGAGAATTTGGCGTATAAGATTGGATGACATCATCGCAAGAAATTAAATGATGTTTTAATCAGGTGGAGTACAATACACGCTTGTCAAGGTTTTTTGTGAGACAACAAACAGTGCGTATCAAAAGATATGTGTACTCTTTTTTCTTCACTAGAATTTTTTCCCACAAGAGTTTTTCTAGTAATGTTTTAACGAGACACATTATCTATGAAATCCAAGGGGAGTGTTATAAATCCAATGAATTGTGTGGATTGTCCTTTAGATATATTCAAGACTTTATTGTATACATGTTTCCAAGTTGATAAGAACTCTTTGGATAAGACCTTTGAAAGTGATATTTCAACACTATAAATAGAGATATCACTCACCATTTGAAAGACATACTTGAATAAGAAGAAAAGTCTTCTCCTTCATCTACTTTTCTTATCTTCTTCTCTTTATGATTATATTATTACTAGTTTTGAGAACGTGTCTTGCACGTTTGACCTTTATTATCGTATAAAATTTATATAGACCTAACTGATGTATAGAAAAACATGTGTAATTCAACCCAATTAACTTTAAAAAATAAAATAAAATATACATTCATCATATGCATACAAAATAAAAAATGTTAAACAAAGTAACATATTAATTTGAATAAGAAAGAATAACCAATAAATTAAAATTATCATAAGAAAGTCTAGTGGACATACATTTTATGTCCAGTTTATAAAGGAAGAAACTATGTATGTCTTGCTAGAATTATTCACAGCCCAAGTATAGTTCATAATCAAGCATAATAATAATTTAAATAGATGATTAAGAGAACCGACATATGAAAAATATCAATGGAATCCTTACCAGTCACATTTGAAGATAAATTTAAAAGAAGAGGAGGGGTAGAACATCAATGGATCTAGTCTAGCATGATCTAACTATTTATAAAATTCTAAAAGTGTACTGTTAGAAGTTGAAAAGAACTTTAAAACATTAAATTGATATGGAAAAATGATAAGTCATTCTAGAGTATTAAAATAAGTGACAGTACCAAGAAAATTAATTCATCTGTATGTAATTATGTATACACAAATACATATTAATTATATTATTGTAAACTTAATATGATATTCTTAATTAATGATAGAATATTTAATAAATTAGATATTTTATAACATTTTAATTTAATATAGGGGAAAAACAATAATTTAACTTTATTATTATTATTATTATTGTTATTATTATTAATAATAATAATAATAATAATAATGAGAAACTGACTTTTCAAATTCCTCACGCATTTTACTATCTCATTAAAAACATCTAGCATCCCATAATATTTATGTTTAATATAGGAAAAATTATAAGTACCCCCTCAACCTATGCTCGAAATCCCTGCGACACATTTATACTATACTAAGGTCCTATTACCCCCCCTAAACTTATTTTATAATTAATTTTCTACCCCTTTTCAGCCTACGTGGCACTAGCTTGGATAAAAAAAGTCAACATGTGTTGGGCCCAAAAGATAGTGCCACGTAAGTTGAAAAGGGATAGAAAATTATTTACAAAATAAGTTCAGGGGGGTCATAGGACCTTAGTATAGTATAAGTGTGTCAGTGAGATATCGGGCATAGGTTGAGGGGGTACTTATGCATTTTCTCTTTAATATATAAACTAACTTTTCAAATTCTTTAGGTATTTTACTATTTCATTAAAAATGAAAGTAGATTTTTAGTATCCCATAATAATTATATTTAGGCCTAACCCATTGGTGGCCCCCTAAATTTGACACTAATTTTCACTTAGACACCTTAACTAAGCTTTGTTCATTTTAGACACCTCATGTCATGTCTCGTTGTGTCATTTTAACACTTTATACTGACATGGCATAGTGAACGTAACACACTCACTACCGGCGCGTGAAAGGCTCATTTAATCATTTTTATTTTATTTTTTTCATTTTCTTCCTCATTTTTTAGCCACCATCTCTCAAAACTTGAACTCCTTCCATGGAGAAATAGTTTTGATGATGCTATGGACAAAAAAAATGAATTTTAATACAAAGAGATTTCACAAAAAAATAAATTTCAACCCATTAAAAAAATCACGATTCATGTTATCGTAAAGAAGAACGAAATATCTTGAAAGACAATGATGGATGGGAGAGGGGTGGAGAAGACGATGTGGTGGGGAATGAGTTGGGGTTAGGATGGACAAAGGTGTAGAAGACATTGGGTGGGGGGTGGGGATAGTGAAGGAGACGATTTGGGTGGGTGGGCAGAGAAGATGACCTTGGTAGATTTGTTTTTTTTTTAAATAATTTTTTTGTGTAAAAAATTCCACGTGTCATTAAGTCATTCGCTACTTCTCCATTCTACAAAAGTATTATTATTTAAAAAATATTTTTAATATACATGCCACGTGTTTTTATTTAATTTGTCACTTTGACACGTCATCAGCGAGTGTGTTACACACACCTTGTATATTTAGCTGATTGTTAAAAAAGTGCTAAAATGACACAATGCAAAATGACATGAGGTGTCTAAAATAAACAAAACTTAGTAAAGGTGTCTAAGTGAAAATTGGTGCCAAATTTAGGGGGTCACCGATGGGTTAGGCCTTATATTTAATATATAATAACTAATAATATATGATTTTTTAAAAAAGTTTTATGATTTTAAAAGAAAATTTTTATTGTAGGGATAAAATGGTATTTCAACTTTACACTTTGGATCACTTATAATAATAATAATAATATATATATATATATATAAGCTTAAGTCATCGACAACCCCTTATACTTGTCCGCATAATTCAGTTGAACACCTCAACTAATGATACACCTTATCTGCTCAAAAGTAATGTCAATTAGATACAAAACGCTGACATCGCAAAAAACGTGTATATCACTCTCCTAAAACGCGTAAATCAATCAAAAATAACTTTTTTTTTCTTTCCAAATTATACACCTAAATAAATAAATAATAATAATTATTAGTTAAAAAAAAAAAAAAAGGAACTTCTTATTCCATCTTCTGCTATCTTCTCTCTCCCTCTCCAATTCTCCAATTTTTCTTCTACTACTTTTTCTTTTTTCTTTTTTATGTAGATCTAATTAAAGCCTCAAATATTTTAGTGAAAGTTCGCTATTTCTAATGTAAATAATATTTCAGCGAGCAATTGATTTTCTTTGATAAAAATTTTCTTGTAATTGTGATAATGATAGCTAGTGAAAAGAAAATGAAGACAATGGAAGGTGTAATGCTATGAAAATGAAAGGTGAATGAGGGGATAACTTAGGTGGACATCAATGATGTATTATTGGTGTAGGTAAAAGAAATAAAATTCGACAAAGAGAAGAAACGATTGAGATGCAACGACCCAATGAAAAGAAAAATTAGTTCTATGGAGAAGATGAAGTAGAAGGGTCAAGGGTGGGGGTGGCGATGTATTAATTTAAAAAATAATTTTTAATTTTTCTTTTTATAATTTCTTTTGAATTATTTGAGTAAAATTTTTTGCAAAATTAATCCAATCAACACATGTCATGATTTTATAACATTACATTCGTTGGTCAATTTAAGTAAGAAGTTAGAAAAACGTGAAAACAAAAAACCCATCCTCAAAATATTGGGTTGCGTGTGTCTTTTATGTGCAAGAATTTTAGTATGAAGGCTTCGGGATACGTAACTTTGACAGGTTAAAATATTAGTGCCCCTATTCTCAGTCGTCACTTCATTTTCTATATGGCGCTGGTCACACTGTTTCTGCTGCTGCTACTTGTATACGGTGTAGTCTCCGAGCACTTCATCGTTGAAACTCTTCCTGGATTCCATGGAAAACTTCCATTTACACTCGAAACTGGGTACGTACACGTAGATACTACTAATTTTGTCATTCCATATGTAAATACACACTAAATTGTTATATATTCATCAGTTATATTGGTGTTGGAGAAGAGGAAAAAGTGCAGCTATTTTATTTATTTGTACAATCTGAGAGAGAGACACTAAATGACCCTCTCATCATTTGGCTCACTGGAGGTCCTGGTTGTTCTGGTCTAGCTTCCTTTCTATATGAGATTGGTATGTCAATCAATTTTAGTTTAATTTTCCATCAATAAGATGTAGAAATGACGTTGATGCTTCTTTCAGGCCCTTTAACCTTTGATTATGCAAATTCTAATGGAAATTTCCCAAAACTGGAGTTGAACTCATATTCTTGGACCAAGGTCTTGTTAGCTTACTCTTTTACAAATTGCTTATATTTTCATTGTTGTTCGTCTATAATCTGGTTTCATTATTAGGTGGCCAACATAATATTTTTAGATCAACCTGCTGGCACTGGCTACTCATATGCAAACACTTCAGAAGCTTACAACTGTAGTGATACCCTCTCTGTAACTCTAACTTATGAATTCCTTAGAAAGGTGAGACAATTTCATTCAGTTTTTATGTGTAGCTGAAATTGCTTCAAGAGACTGTGAAATTGTTGTGCTGTAGTGGCTTATGGAGCATCCCGAGTATCTCAACAACCCACTATATGTTGGTGGTGATTCCTACTCAGGCATTTTTGTTGCACTGCTTACTCGCAAAATATACGATGGTATTGTATCTTGTACCTGAGTTCAGGATAAGTCTTTTTGCTATTTCGTTTCATGACCTTTTTCTTTCTCTCAAGGTATTGAAGTTGGTGACAAGCCTCGAGTTAATATCAAAGTATGAACTCCACTGCATTCATTATTGATACTGCTCATTTTAAGTTCTGCTGTCAAACCTGAGGTTTTGGATCTAATGTAGGGATATATACAAGGCAATGCTCTAACAGATAGATCCATCGACTTCAATGGTAGAGTCAAATATGCTAATCATATGGGACTTATTTCAGATAAGATCTATCAGGTATCTAATAGCTTATGTTCTGTACTCTACATTGGGGGATTTAACTTCTGGTTAGCAATGGTCTAGAAGGAAACAATCAGCAATTGACTTCTTCAGTAGTTCAACTAGAAATTATGAAGCGATGTCCTGCCACAGCTATGCTAACAAAGTGAAGTCCTTGAATTAAAATAATTAACTTCTTTGGTAGTTCAACTAGAAATTATGATTCTGCTACTAATCTTCCTTATGTTAATGTGTAGTCTGCTAAAGCAAATTGCAATGGAAATTACATTGACGTTGATCCAAATAACATATTATGTCTAAATGATCTTCAGAAAGTAACAAGGGTAAGAAACCAAATTCTGCACCTGTAAAATATAATATATCTTCAAAGTTCAATTATGCTTAAATAGTCAATCATTGGATCTGATTAGTGTCTCAAAAACATACGACGGGCGCAAATTTTAGAGCCTTACTGTGACCTTCCATATTTAATGGGTGTTCTCCAAGAAACTCCTACAAATAGCCAGTCAGTATTTCCAATTACAGGACCATGGTGTCGAGTAAGTCTGTTTCTCCCACTTAACAAGGCCTTCGTAGCATTATGTATTGTGTTAATTATGTTGGTATATATACGCGAATTTGATGAGTTAACTTTTTAAACCCCAAAACCAGGAAAAGAATTACATATACTCGTATGTTTGGGCAAATGATAAAGCTGTCCAGAAAGCACTAAACGTTCGTGAGGTATGCAAATACAATTTTATTCCTACTGTCCATATCCAGTGCTGGCCGCTTGAAGTAGGTTTTTGAATGATAAAGTCATGTATAAAAACCAGGGAACAACATTGGAGTGGGTGAGATGCAATGAAAGCATGCATTATAGAGGTAAGGAGAGAACCGAGTCATATGTGTATGATGTCCCAAGTGTCATTGATGATCATCGACATCTCACCAGCAAATCCTGTCGAGCACTAATTTATAGGTATTACCCCACGATAGTTTTTCTTCTTTATGTTATTCAAAGTGACCTTAGTATAATGTTTAGAAAGATCTTCCTTTGTGTTCTATTAATCACAAGGAAACAAGAGGTATCAACTTGAGTGTTTAATAAATTTTTACTTTGACAGTGGTGACCATGACATGGTTGTTCCTCATTTGAGCACGGAAGAATGGATAGACACTTTGAAACTGCCAATTGCAGATGATTGGGAGCCTTGGTTTGTTGACGGTCAAGTAGCAGGGTTGGTTCCTTCTTCTCTAACGCATTTTTTACCCACCCGATATTTGATGATTTTTCTAACAGTTCGTATATGTACCAATACTTTGTTTATTGTAGATACAAAGTGAAGTATTTACAAAATGATTATGAAATGACATATGCAACTGTTAAGGTAAGGACTATTCTTACTGCAACAACTCTAAGCCAATATCATTGCATCTTAATCTTCCTTGAATTAATTTATTTAGGGTGCCGGTCATACAGCTCCTGAATACAAGCCGGAACAATGCCTGCCCATGGTTGATAGGTGGTTTTCCGGTGACCCTCTTTAATTTCACCCTTGCAAGACATTAATGTACACATTTGTTTCTCTGGATTGACATAAGTTGCTTCTTTGAGCAACATCACACATTATGCTTGTCTGTCATGTAATCTTGACATGGAAAATCACACGTTAAAAAGTATATATGATTCGAGGTTGACATCATTACAAATCTAATCCATGGAGCTCTTATTTAATTTAGAGAAAACTTCTTTCCTCCCAACTTCCCCACATTAAATTCAACTTCTTCAGATCTTTGCTCTGTTTAACCAAATCCATTACTTGAAATCATGGTACAAATGTAAACAGCAGCCCGGTGTACTAAACTCCCGCAATGTGCTAAGGAAGGGCCGGACTATTACGGTCCATCGTACATAGTTTTAACCTGCATTTCTTTCAGAGGCCATTTTAACGGCTTCAACTTGTGACCTCCACTTTTTCATATTAGATTCTACTTTTTAGATTTGCTTAAAGAGAAATTTGTGCACTAAATGGCGCAAGGTCTATTGAACGTTGCCTTATTTTTCATTTCAGCAAGAGATTGTTTCTACAATTTGAACTCGTGACCTGCTAATCACATGTCAACAACTTTAGTAGTTACGTCAAAAACTTTCATTCTCATGGCATAAATGTATTTGATGAAATATAAAGTGAAAGAGTTGGTTTTGGTTCTTGTGGAATCAAACTAAATGGAAGATGAATTAATATGAATATTTGGTAGGAAGATAATTAGTACAAAATACAAGTCAAAGATTGTATCTTGGTAGGTGAAAGTTAGGCAAACCATAAAATGGTTTGCTATCTTAACCTTGACAATTTTGACACATAGTGATGTCATGGATGACATCAATAGGATGAATTTATTCCTATAAATAGGTAGCTCTTAATTCATTTTCAAAATCATCCTCTCACTTGCCTTCTCACCTTCTAAGGCATTTGTGTTCTCTCTTGTAGTATTTCACTTGTATTCTTTGTAGAGTGAAATAAATATCAGTGCAGTTGTTCTTTGGTGGACATAGGATCATTTTGATCCGAACCACGTTAAATATTGTTGTTCTTCCTTGTTCTTTAGTTTCACGTTTCCGCTAACAATTGGTATCAGAGCCAAGGTTCTGTCTGAGTATGCTCTGTGGTTGCAGCACAGTCTGAACTTCCACATCAGAAAAGGATTACTTTGGTTTTCTGTAGTTCCAAATACATTGTAGTAGAAAAGGAAGAACAAGTAAAAAAAAAATGAGTTCCATGAAGTTTGAAATTGATAGATTTAGTGGGCGCAACAACTTCAATATCTGGAAAATCCAGATGATAGCGTTACTGCGGAGGGAAGGTTCAATCCATGCTATTGACGGAAAGTACCCCGATAAGATATCGGATTCCGACAAGGAAAAGATTGAAGGAGATGCATTGAGTGCAATCCAACTGTCCCTTGCACCTAACGTACTTTGTGAAGTGAGTACAAGTACCGAAGAGACGGCCAAAGAGTTATGGGAAAAGCTGGAAGGGCTTTACCAGGACCAGTCAGTGACAACAAGGATGTTGTTACAACGGCGTCTTCATACATTTAAGATGGATTCAGGTACTTTGTTGCAAGACCATCTAGATGCGTTCAATAAACTTGTGATGGACTTACAAACTGCTGGAATTAAAAAGGACGAGGAGACGCTTGCATGTTCTTTGCTATTTTCATTGACTTCAAAATATCGTGATATTGAGAATTCAATGATGTATAGCAAACAACCTATTAAACTTGAGCAAGTGCGGCAAGCACTAAACTCTTGTGATGTGCGGATGCATTTTGAAGGAGACAAAAGTGACGAAGCTAGTGGACTCTTTGTAAGAGGTCGTACTAGCCAACAGGGAAGGAGCAAATCGAAGTACAGATCAAAGTCTCGTGTGAACAAAAAGAATGCGGAGTGTTGGGGCTGTCACAAGAAGGGGCACTTTGAACGAGATTGCCCTATGTCGAAGTCCAAAGAAAAGGCGAGTGCATCCATTGTTGAGCAAGTACATGATAATGATGATGATTATGTACTAACAACATCATGCAATAGTGGAGTCTATGACAACAAATGGATCTTAGACTCTGGTTGTACTCTGCATATGACATTCCGAAAAGATTGGTTCAGCAGCTATGAAACAAGCAGAGGAACTGTATTAATGGGCAATAATACAACTTGTAAAATAGTTGGCATTGGTTCAGTTCATGTTCGCTGCCATGATGGAATCGTGAGGACTATTACAGAAGTCCGTCATGTTCCTGATCTAAAGAAGAATTTGATCTCCCTGGGTACTTTAGATAAACAAGGCTATAAGTACATGAGTGAAGGAGGAACTATGAAAGTGACTAAAGGATCTTTAGTCATGTTGAAGGCCAAGCTGGAGGATGGCCTCTACACACTTGCAGGAAGCACCATTATTGGCTCTGTAAATGCATCTATAGTGCAGTTATCAAATGATGACAAGGCAAAATTATGGCACATGAGACTAGGCCATATGAGCGCACGAGGATTGGAGATGTTGAGCAACCGCAACCTTTTGAATGGTGAGAAGATCAGCACACTTGAATTTTGTGAACACTGCGTCTTAGGGAAGCAGAAAAAGGTCAGCTTCAGCACTGGCAAGCACAAGACGGGAGGAGTGCTAGACTACATCCATTCAGATTTATGGGGTCCCTCTAAGCTTCCATCAAAGGGAGGAAAGACGTATCTTCTCACATTCATTGATGATTTTTCACGAAAGGTTTGGGTGCGCTTCCTGAAGACAAAAGGTGATGCTTTTGAAGCATTTAAAGAGTGGAAGATTTTGGTTGAAAATCAAATGGAGAGGAAAATCAAGTATCTTCGCACGGACAATGGCTTGGAGTTTTGCAGTGAAGAGTTCAATGATTTCTGCAAGGTTCATGGGATCGCAAGGCATAAGACGGTCAGGCACACACCACAGCAGAATGGAGTTGCCGAGAGAATGAACAGAACTCTTCTTGAGAAGGCTCGTTGTATGCTCTTACAAGCTAAGATGTCCAAAGTATTTTGGGCTGAAGCAGTTCATACTTCTTCTCATATTGTCAATCGGTCTCCAGCATCAGCGATTGACTTTAAGACTCCGAATGAGGTCTGGTCAGGTGAACCCTCTAACTATTCATACTTGCGAATATTTGGTTGTCCAGCTTATTATCATGTTAATGAAGGAAAGCTTGAACCAAGGGCTAAAAAGGCCATATTCGTAGGGTATGTAGATGGAGTAAAAGGGTACAAACTATGGTGTTTGTCTTTACTCAAATTTGTAGTTAGTAGAGATGTTACCTTTGATGAATCCTCTATACTTGATCCTCGTAAAGTTTCTGTGGAGTTATCTAGAAACGAGAATAACGAGCAAGTGGAGCTACCGGTGGAGCTTACCAAGGAACAGGATCAAGAGACTCAAATTGATGAGTCAAAAGATGCAGATCTTAAAGAACTTGCTTCCAATGAACCATACACAATTGCGAAGGGAAGGGACAAAAGGCAGATACGAAAACCGGAACGTCTTATAGAGCAAGAAAATCTGATTGCATATGCGTTCGTAGCTGCAGAAGAAGAGATTAAGGATCTCGAGCCCTCTTCGTATGTTGAAGCAACTTCTTACAAAGATGTTGCACAATGGCAGTTAGCCATGATGGAAGAGATGGAGTCTCTTCACAAAAATGAGACATGGGTCTTAGTTAAAAGGCCAAAGGGGATGAGGACAGTTGGATGCAAATGGGTTTACAGAAAGAAAGAAGGTATTCCAGAAGTGGAAGCTGCTAGGTTCAAGGCGAGATTGGTTGCAAAGGGTTTCAGTCAGAAGGAGGGAATTGACTACAATGAGATCTTTTCTCCAGTTGTGAAACATAGCTCAATTCGCATGCTACTAGCATTGGTTGCACAATTTAATTTAGAGCTTCAACAGCTTGATGTCAAAACTGCTTTCTTACATGGTGATCTAGAAGAGACAATCTATATGGATCAGCCTGAAGGTTTCCTAGCTGAAGGAAAAGAAGACCATGTATGCCAACTGAAGAAGTCTTTGTATGGTTTGAAGCAATCCCCTAGACAGTGGTACAAGAGGTTTGATGCATTTATGACTACACATGGATTTTCGAGGAGTGCATTTGATAGTTGTGTGTATCACAAGAAGATGTCTGGTAACTCTATGATTTATCTATTGTTGTATGTTGATGATATGCTTATTGCTGCTAACAACATCACAGAGATAAATATTTTGAAGAAACTGTTGAGCAAGGAATTTGACATGAAGGATCTAGGAGTTGCAAAGAAAATCCTTGGAATGGAAATTTCAAGAGAAAATGGTGTTGTACATCTTTCTCAGAAGAGGTACATCGGAAAAGTTCTTGAAAGATTCAATATGCATATGAGCAAGCCTGTAAGTACACCGTTAGCTTCTCATTTCAAGCTTTCAGAGTTACAAATGCCTCAATCTATGGATGAGGTGGAGCATATGTCAAAGGTTCCTTATGCGAGTGCAGTTGGTAGCATTATGTATGCTATGGTATGCACACGTCCAGATATTGCCCAATCTGTAAGTGTGGTAAGCAAGTACATGGCAAATCCAGGAAAAAGGCACTGGGAAGCTGTCAAGTGGATATTGAGATATCTCAAAGGAGCTTCTGATGTTGGCCTAACCTTCCGGAAAAGTGAAGGTATTTCAATTCTCGGTTATGTAGATTCTGACTATGCAGGGGATCTTGATCGAAGGAGGTCCACAACTGGATACATCTTTACTCTCGTTGGCAGTGCCGTTAGTTGGAAATCGACTTTACAGTCTATTGTCGCTTTGTCTACAACAGAGGCAGAATATATGGCAGCAACGGAGGCAGTGAAAGAAGCTATCTGGTTGAAAGGTTTGGTGGCAGAATTGAGTTCGGTTCAGCTAGAATCAATTCTAAAATGCGATAGTCAAAGTGCTATTCATTTGATTAAAAATCAAAGATTTCATGAGCGCACCAAACACATTGATGTCAGATTTCATTTTATTCGAGATGTCGTAGAAAAGGGAGCTATCAAGGTTGAGAAGGTTATCACAGACGATAACGCTGCAGACATGTTGACCAAAATAGTCCCGCTTGCCAAGTTTGCACACTGCAAGGACTTGGCGGGAGTATGCATCAATTGATGCAACTCTAAGAGAACAACTGCTAGGTGGAGCTGGTATGTTCAACAAAGGTTTGATTCTTCTTGTTTCTTACAATGGGATTGCCCAGTAAGCTTAGAAGTTTTGGCCGGAGTTGTTTATACGCATGCTTGGAACACAAACCAAGGTGGAGATTGAAAGAGTTGGTTTTGGTTCTTGTGGAATCAAACTAAATGAAAGATGAATTAATATGAATATTTGGTAGGAAGATAATTAGTACAAAATACAAGTCAAAGATTGTATCTTGGTAGGTGAAAGTTAGGCAAACCATAAAATGGTTTGCTATCTTAACCTTGACAATTTTGACACATAGTGATGTCATGGATGACATCAATAGGATGAATTTATTCCTATAAATAGGTAGCTCTTAATTCATTTTCAAAATCATCCTCTCACTTGCCTTCTCACCTTCTAAGGCATTTGTGTTCTCTCTTGTAGTATTTCACTTGTATTCTTTGTAGAGTGAAATAAATATCAGTGCAGTTGTTCTTTGGTGGACATAGGATCATTTTGATCCGAACCACGTTAAATATTGTTGTTCTTCCTTGTTCTTTAGTTTCACGTTTCCGCTAACATAAAGGATGTAAATGTTTGATGAAAGTAAGTGCCTCAGAACCTAGGATATCTTTTTTATAGCAAATAGATGCGGATTTATTTGAGAATTTTGTTACTTGGGGAATTATTTAGGGATTATTGCTAGGGAATTCACCTAGAACTTTTATTACTTGGGGGACATTGTGGGGATGTTTTTGGTTAATTCTAGTTGCAGCGACTTTTTTTCTTGAAGATTTATAAATGAATCAAACTTTAAACGGATGACATAGATCTTTTTTTTTAAAGTTTGATGATATGTTTGAGCATTTCCCCTAGAATTATAGGCAAATAGTACAACTCCATTAATGGCAGAATCATTCATTTAACTAATAGGTCAGCTGATTTTAATCTGGTAACGTTTAGCATTCTTTTTAAATGTATGTATAAATCATTAAGAGCAGAAGTTTCACAATCATTTTAACTACCAACGTTTAGTCGAATTTATTAAATATTGAATAATAAATTTCTCTGATATTTTTGTTTGAAAAAGTAAAAACACGTCATAATAAATTTAATCTTTTCTACCCCACCTAACATCTCATAATAGAGAGTTTTTTTTCTTTACTATTCCTAACATTTTATTATAAATAAGTCTTTTTTACTATTTCATTTAGTTAAAATATTCACAATTTCTCCACCATCTTCAATTTCAAGTACTTATCATCTCCCCCCTCCCTCTTTCCTTTCTTTTTAAATATGAAATGTGCTCGAGTAAAAATGTGGTTCTGTGACTTTTGATTGCAGATTATGATGCGATTCAATATATGTATCAATTTAGTTAGTTAATTTCACAAGATAAAAACTTTTATTATAACATCAAATTTGCAAGATTTTCTAACTTGAGTGAATGAGTAATTACTTTTTTTTTTGTATGTTATAAGTTTTAGTTTATAACACAGAGAAAGTTCAATAGTATATGTGGTATTTGAAATCTATCATCTGCAATACAAAAATTGTATCAATAGCATAAGTTACTCTTTCATTCAACGTAACACTGCCAGTTATTCAGTTTAGAATTAGAGCAACATCAAAGGTCAGCTAATTTTCACTTTTCCGGGATCAATATATCTAGTTAATTAAGGACATTTTAAGAGACAATGGGGCACTCATTTACACAAGTTTTAATGGACAGAGAAATTATCTGTGAAGTGAAAGTTATGAGAAGTGTTCATTACTGTGGACATGCGGGGGACAGAAAGACAAAAACCTGGTTAGATTACTAAAAAAAAACAAGATAAGCTGAAGAATAAATTCATTATTCTTATTGCTGGAATGGAAATAAATTTACATGATGATCTAACAATTTCGTAAACTAACTCCAAAACATGGGGAGAAGAACACTGCTAGAGAGCTAGTCAAATAGTAAAAGAGCAGTAGTAAACTAATGCTGAAAATTAACCTGTCATTCATGGGATTTACCACAACGACGTTCTAGCATGACAATAAGGAAAAAAACACATAAAAATGTTCATTATTAAATCATTATCAAGATATACCACAACTTGAAGAATTAGAAGAACAAGAAAGCATAGCACATATGCAATTGATTGATAATTTGCATTTTATAATTGCAGGAAAAAGTAGGAGTACTAAATTACATAGAGAAGTTCTTTTCTGGAACTCGTGGAAAATAATATTTAAAAAATCGACTCGAAAAGTGAAAGAGAAACAGAGTCTTGCGTCTGAATATGATTCCACCTACTTCAATTTTTGGAACATTTAAAAATTACTCTGATTGGTGCAACTTTCTTCTAACTGTGGGCAGCCATAGATTCGCTGGTTCCATAATTTAGTGAGGTGTAGCATGGCATCTCTGGATGGAAAATGATCTATGTTATATTCTAGGTGTTTTGATGATCCTCACAAATGCGGGGACCTTGTCCCTGGTAGAGTGCTCTCGTCCAGATACAAATGAGGTACAACTGTAAAAGTTGTCATGTCAGGTGATAGGTGAAAAGTGCAGTGTCCTACACCAATAGGAAGAGCAGACGAGATTGTATGTTTCAGTATCTCACAAATGCAGGGACCTGGTCCCAAGCAGAGTTTCCTCCATCAGATACATAATTGGTTACAGTTGTAAAGCTGTCACGTCAGAGGTTGGTGAGGCGTCAGCGTACTACACCAATCAGAATGGAGGAGGGTGTTTGACCAACGGATAATAACTCTTTATTTTTGATATTTTTAGCATGACCAACACCATATTATATTCATTCATCCAAAGAAGGAAGTCAGCCAACAAGCCTTTTCAAGATCTCACAAAGAAGTTTGCATGGGACCTGGTCTCCGCAAGACTGCGACGTGAAAAGGTAAAAAGACAACTGTCAGAAAAGTTGCCACCTCTGATGCGGTAGGTGCACATCTTTTCCAACAGCAGGTCTTCAGCCAATGGGATGGCTTCAACAAATTTGTAGGGAATTATATTATCTCTTTCCAACAAACACA
Organism: Solanum sitiens; assembly: GCA_016801875.1. Classification (NCBI taxonomy): domain Eukaryota; kingdom Viridiplantae; phylum Streptophyta; class Magnoliopsida; order Solanales; family Solanaceae; genus Solanum; species Solanum sitiens. Next base: position 3,543,282 of record JABWTJ010000014.1, on the reverse strand, counting down.
AATTCAAGTTTTGGCAAACAAAGTTTTGGATTTCAGAAAATCTAAAAGCTCAAAAAGCAAAGGCCATCTTCAAGAAGGATCATCCTAAGAGCAACAGGGACCTGATAGAGCTGCAAGCTACCTAGTTGTCTTAGGATTATTTCTTCCATGCTTACATTGTAAATATGTTCCTAATCTGTAAAGGATTCAGATTCCTTGGTTTGTTGAAAAGTCTAAGTTAGTTGAGTCAAACTAATTTAGTGGGCAACCTTGTGTGTTGCTTAGTAAAAATCCTAAGTCATCCGGAGTGTGGTGATTTAGTGGGCAACCTGTGTGTTTCTTAGTTGAATCCTAAGTTGTCTAGTGGTGATAGCTTAGTGGCAGAGTGAAATCTGCTTAGGCTCTTCAAGCAGTAGAGTTATTGCTTGGTTGTGAGATTAATAGCTTTTTCTCACGTTGTTGTAATCGGGTTTCACTTTTACTTGAGAAGATTAGTGAAAGTGTGACAGGTCGTGGTTTTACTCCCTTGAGCAAGGAGGTTTTCACGTAAACTGCCAGTGTTGTGTTCTTCATATTGTTTAATCTTCTGCATTGTTCTTGCTGTGTCAAGGGACCTGGTCAGTTGACTGATAGTGGACGCCTACATTCCAACAATCTAGTTTTTCACAGTTCCAAAAACTTAACTGTTCCAGAAGAAACAAGGTTGTCGAGCCCATCCGACATGCCTTCTAACAATGGACAATCATACATCCGCAGATACCGTAATTTGGGTATGACATCTGAGAACTCTAGATGTTGCACCTCATTAGTTGTAATGTTTCAAGAGAATTGAGGTTGTCAAGACTATGAGGAAGAGCCTCAATTCCGAAAACATATATATAGATATATGTGTTAGGTGAGAGTTGCATAAGCTGAATCCCCGTACACACACAACCTACGAAGGAAAATACTTTGGAGGGAAGTCAAATAATTCTCTCCACTGGGAACAAGAAAAGAACTGAAATTGGTGCATCTCTAACCTCTTAAGAGAATGGAGATTGTACAAGATTTGTGGCGGCAATTCACGAAACTCTCCACATTCTGGGATCGATAGGTGTGTTGCCAATCTGTGTTATAAAACCAGAAATTACTGATTCTAATAAATTGTTCAGAAACACGAAGTAACTGAAATTTATAGAACCAGTAAGAGAGATGACAGAAAGTTAATTTACAAAAACTAAAATCTGTAAAAACGTACCAGAATCTGGAAAAATCTTTTAAATCAGAAAAAGATCAAGTCCACTGAACTCACAGTGTCCCCTTAAGGAAATTATTCCCCTCTAGTATCCGAGGTTTGATTTGGAATATAACCTCCCAAAAATGATCTTAATCAGCAGAGTGTAGATACCAAAAACTCTACTGTCAGCGAACCAATCCACAGCAGGAAAGTACACGAAGAAAAATGTGTGCAGAAGAAGAAGAAGAAGATCAGAAAATTCGTAAGTGAATAATCTGAAGAATGAATGGTATTTATAGGCAAGAAGAACAGATTCTGAAAGGAAAGGTTGCAACCCTTTCAGAATCCACACGACCGTTGATGAAAGTTTGCAACCTTTCAAATGATAATGACTGTTCCTGAAAGTTGCAACCTTTCAGAACAGTCATGGAGGGAAATTTAAATAAAACCGAGAAAGTTCAAATAAAATGGGTCGCGCGCGGATCCGAGTCGGGTCGGGTTACTCAACTAAAAAATTGAAAATGTTTCTGTTATCAACTAATTAATTGAAAACATTTTTGGCTATTTAATTAATTAATTAAATAAATAAATAATTAAAACAAACTTTGTCCAATAAATAATCTCTCGATCGATCAAAAGCCAAAGTCAAAGCCGTAGCCGAGACGAGCGAGCGACGACGACGACGGCGCGAGGGGGGTCCCTCTTTCCAACCCTTTTAACAATTAATAGGAGTGTTTCTGTATTTAAACTCTCCTATTTTTCTTTCCACCACCGATGAGGGACAAATGTCTTTTCATTATAGCATAAGAGGACTTTTCAAGTTCCCAACTTTTCAAGTTCTCAACTTTTCAAATTCCTCTCTCTCCCTCTATTTTCCATCAATTCTTGCTACATACCCAACAATCCCCCACATTGATGGGGAATGGTTATAACATAGGAATGCACGGACAATTGTGTACTTTACAGGCAAGGATTAATTACATCTGGATAAGTAGGTTTCCCCTTGGACTTTTCGTAGTGAACATATGTCGGATATACTCGGTCAATCGGTAGATGTGATATCTTTGAACCGTCGAGCTTTGGTGTATACCTAGACAACCATATGTCACACAATTAACCCTTTACTGTTTATGGTTCTTATGGTTGTGTTCGTTTCAGCCATGAACACCTCCTGGTTTCATGAGTGTATAGAGAATAGGCTTTTGACATAAAATTCTCTTTGAAGCGGCTTCCACTTCACACTCACATAGGTGATTTCTAACCGTGTCATCTCGTAGATACACTATTTGGTCAAATCTATCAAACTTAGTAAATCATTAAAAACTTTAAGCTTTATTACCTCTTTAACAAGCCTTAAAGACTTAACCTTGTTCCTGAACATTGTCTTCATCATGAGAATGGATTGAATTAATTGACAATGTCGAACCGTCAGCCACAACTTTGTTTTTTTCCTTGAATCTAGCTCTTGGGATCTCCAGTCTGCCAGATATAGTTACCGTCATGCTGACTTGTCCTAAGCCGTAAACCCATTCCCTTAGATGATCTTCAACTGCCTCTCTCACTAGGCCTTTCTTTAGTGGATCTGACACATTATCGCTTGACTTTACATAGTCAATTGTGATAATTCCACTAGAGAGTAGTTGTCTTACGGTGTTATGTCTCCGTCGTATATGACGAGACTTTCCGTTGTACATAACGCTCCCTGCCCTACCTATTGCTGCTTGACTATCGCAATGTATGCAAATAGGTCCAACAGGTTTGGGCCAGAATGGAATATCCTCTAGGAAATTCCGGAGCCATTCAGCTTCTTCACCAGCCTTATCCAAAGCAATGAATTCAGATTCCATTGTGGAGCGAGCAATACATGTCTGTTTGGACGATTTCCAAGAGACTGCTCCTCCACCAAGTATGAACACATAACCACTCGTGGATTTTACATCATTTGACCCGGTGATCCAATTTGCATCACTATATCCTTCAATCACAGCAGGATATTTATTATAATGCAAAGCATAATGTTGTGTATATTTTAGATAACCCAACACACGTTTCATTGCCATCCAGTGAGTTTGATTCGGATTACTAGTGAACCGACTCAGTTTACTAATAGCACATGCTATATCTGGTCGCGTACAATTCATAATATACATCAAACTTTCCAACACTCTGGCATATTCCAATTGAGAGTCACTTTGACCTTCATTCTTTTTAAAATGTACAGCTTAAATCAATTGGAGTTTTGACAACATTGAAATTCAAGTACTTGAACTTATCCAATACTTTTTCAATATAATGAGATTGAGATAATGCTAGTCCCTGGGAGTTTTGATAATCCTGACCCCTAAGATCAAACAGCAACTCCTAAGTCCTTCATATCGAACTTTCTGGACAGCATGCGCTTAGTAGCATTTATATCGTCAATGTATTTACTCATTATTAACATGTCATCAACATACAAACAAACAATGACTTCATGATTCATAACATTTTTAATGTAAACACATTTATCACATTCGTTAATCTTGAATCCATTTGCCAACATTGTTTGGTCAAATTTAGCATGCCATTGTTTGGGTGCTTGCTTGAGTCCATAAAGTGACTTCACAAGTCTGCACACTTTCTTTTCTTTACCAGGAACTATAAACCCTTCAGGTTGTTCCATGTAAATTTCTTCCTCCAACTCTCCATTTAAGAAGGCTGTCTTTACATTCATTTGGTGGATTTTAAGATCATGCACTGCTGCTAGTGCTATTAACATCCTAATTGATGTTATCCTTGTTACTGGAGAGTATGTGTCAAAGTAGTCCAGACCTTCATTTTGTCTGTACCCTTTGACTACCAGTCTAGCCATATATTTGTCAATAGTCCCATCAAGTTTAATTTTCCTTTTAAAGATTCACTTTGATCCTAAAGGTTTATTTCCTGGAGGAAGATCAGCCAATTCCCAAGTGTGATTACTTAAAATTGATTCGATCTCACTATTGACTGCTTCTTTCCAATAAATTGACTTAGATGAAGACATAGCTGCTTTAAATGTTTGAGGCTCATTTTCAAGCAATAGTGCCACAAAATCTGGTCCGAAAGAAGCAGGTTTCCGTTGGCGAGTACTACGCCTAAGATTTTCACTAGTTAGTGTATTTTCCGTTGATTCTTCTCGTGGTCGTTTAGGTCTTTCACTTGTCGACTCACATTCAGTTTTATACGGATAAATATTTTCAAAAAACTCTGCGTTATCTGACTCAATTATCGTATTAACATGAATCTCAGGATTATCAGATTTGTGAACAAAAAACCGACAGGCCTTACTGTTCACAGAATATCCAATAAACAACAGTCTACTGTTTTGGGTCCAATTTTAACCCTCTTTGGTAAAGGAACCTCTACCTTGGCTAAACACCCCCACACTTTGAAATATTTCAAGTTGGGTTTCCTTTCTTTCCACATCTCATATGGAATTGATTGTGTTTTTCGATAGGGTACTCTATTGAGTATTTTATCAGCTGTAAGGATGGCTTCCCCCCAAAGGTTTCGTGGTGGACCAGAATTGATCATTAAGGCATTCATCATTTCCTTTAATATTCTGTTCTTTCGTTCTGCCAAACCATTTGATTGTGGTGTATAAGGTGCAGTAGTTTGATGAATAATACCATATTCCAAACATATCGCTGCAAAAAGAGATTCATATTCTCCACCCCTATCACTCCGAATCATTTTTATCTTTAGATTCAATTGGTTCTCCACTTCATTTTTGTATTGCTTAAATGCATCAATTGCTTCATCCTTACTATTAAGCAAATATACATAACAAAATCGAGTGCAGTCATCAATAAAAGTTATAAAATACTTTTTCCCACCACGAGATGGTGTTGACTTTATATCGCATATATCTGTGTGAATTAATTCTAAAGTTTTGGAATTTCTTTCAACAGACTTATAAGGATGTTTAACAAACTTACTTTCAACACAAATTTCGCATTTCGATTTATCGCATTTAAAATCAGGCAATACTTCTAGATTAACCAATTTTCGCAAGGCTTTGTAATTTACATGTCCCAAACGGGCATGCCATAAATCGTTTGACTCCAATAAGTAAACAGAAGCAGAATTTTTATTAATACTGTCAACAACCATTACATTCAGTTTGAAAAGACCCTCATTGAGGTAGCCCTTTCCTATGAACATTTCATTCTTACTTATTACAGCTTTATCACTAACTAGGACACACTTAAACCCGTTCTTAACGAATAGTGCAGCAGAAACTAAATTCTTCCTAATAGTAGGGACATGCAGAACATTGTTCAAAGTCAACACCTTGCCGGATGTCATTTTCAACATTACTTTCCCAGTTCCTGCAATCCTTGTTGTTGCTGTGTTTCCCATGAACAAATCTTCATCGTACTCAGCAAGAGTGTACGTTGCAAAGGCTTCTTTCGCAGAGCAAATATGTCTAGTGGCACCTGAGTCGAGAAACCACTCCTTGGGATTTCCAACTAAGTTACACTTCGAGATCATTGCACACAAGTCATCTGCATCTTCCATCTTCTCCACGATGTTTGCTTGACTTTTGCCTTTGCCTTTGTCTTTGTCCTTTCTTGGAGCACGACAATCAGAAGACCTATGACCAGCCTTGCCACAATTGTAACAGTTGCCTTTGAATTTCTTCTTGGCCTGTTCTGACTTCTGCCCGTTGGACTTCTTTCTTTTTTTGTCTTTGGTAGGAGCTTCTTCAATAATATTAACTCCAATGATTGTTGAACTCTTACGCGACTTCTTTTCGGCATTTTTGTTATGTTCCTCAATCTTGAGCCGAATCACAAGATCTTCAAGCTTCATTTCTTTACGCTTGTGCTTTAGATGATTATTGAAATCGTTCCACGAAGGAGGTAACTTGTCGATCATTGCAGCCACTTGAAAAGCTTCATTTACTACCATATCTTCAGCAATCAGATCATGGAGAATAAGTTGAAGTTCCTGCACTTGTGATCCAACAGTTTTACTATCTATGATTTTATAGTCTAAAAACTTTGCGACCACAAACTTTTTCAAGCATGCATCTTTTGTCTTATATTTCTTCTCAAGTGCATCCCACAACTCTTTTGAAGTTGTTATTGCACTATAGACATTATATAAGTCATCCTCTAAAGCACTCAAAATGTAGCCTTTACATAGGAAGTCTGCCTGTTTCCATGCTTCAATAATCATGAATTTTTCTCGGTCTGGCATATCATCAGCAGGCACTGGAGTATCTTCACTTGTAAATTTCTGCAGACCAAGAGTGGTAAGCCAGAAAAATACTCGTTGCTGCCAACCTTTGAAATTCACTGTGAATTTACCCGGTTTCTCTGCTTGTGGTATAACAGTTCGGGTTGGTGCAGCAACAGCCACTGTAACACCATTGTTTGCCATTTCTGATAAACAAAAAATTGATACAGTCTTAGTAAGCAATAAATTATAATTGCAGACTTAAGGGAGTATAAAATCACGAAGATTTTTGTCTCCACCAGAAACACAGATTTTAAAAAAAAATATAAATAATTTCCTTAAGATTGTTGCCAATCTGTGTTATAAAACCAGAAATTACTGATTCTAATAAATTGTTCAGAAACACGAAGTAACTGAAATTTATAGAACCAATAAGAGAGATGAACAGAAAGTTAATTTACAAAAACTAAAATCTGTAAAAACGTACCAGAATCTGGAAAAATCTTTTAAATCAAAAAAAGATCAAGTCCGCTGAACTCACAGTGTCCCCTTAAGGAAATTATTCCCCTCTAGTATCCGAGGTTTGATTTGGAATATAACCTCCCAGAAATGATCTTAATCAGCAGAGTGTAGATACCAAAAACTCTACTGTCAGCGAACCAATCCACAGCAGGAAAGTACACGAAGAAAAATGTGTGCAGAAGAAGAAGAAGAAGATCAAAAAATTCTAAGTGAATAATCTGAAGAATGAATGGTATTTATAGGCAAGAAGAACAGATTCTGAAAGGAAAGGTTGCAACCCTTTCAGAATCCACACGACCGTTGATGAAAGTTTGCAACCTTTCAAATGGTAATGACTGTTCCTGAAAGTTGCAACCTTTCAGAACAGTCATGGAGGGAAATTTAAATAAAATGGGGAAAGTTCAAATAAAACGGGTCGCGCGCGGATCCGAGTCGGGTCGGGTTAATCAACTAAAATATTGAAGATGTTTCTGTTATCAACTAATTAATTGAAAACATTTTTGGCTATTTAATTAATTAATTAATTAATTAAATAATTAAAACAAACTTTGTCCAAAAAATAATCTTTCGATCGATCAAAAGCTGTAGCCGTAGACGAGACGAGCGAGCGACGACGACGACGGCGCGAGGGGGGTCCCTCTTTCCAACCCTTTTAACAATTAATAGGAGTGTTTCTGTATTTAAACTCTCCTATTTTTCTTTCCACCACCGATGAGAGACAAATGCCTTTTCATTAAAGCATAAGAGGACTTTTCAAGTTCCCAACTCTTCAAGTTCTCAACTTTTCAAATTCCTCTCTTTCCCTCTATTTCCCATCAATTCTTGCTACATACCCAACAATGTGTTGAAGAGAAACGTTGTTACGTAGCATCTCATCAGGAAGACACGTGAGCTCTTTCATGTTACTGATAGCAAGATCCACATGCAAGAGATGTTAAGTTGTTGCACAATGGCATTTCATTGTCAACTCTTTCAATTCTTAAGTCACACAGGATTTCAAATTGAGTTGGATTACAGAGGACAATCTGTAATCCTCAACTTCTCAAGCCCAGGAAACATTCTTACTCTAACTTCATTTCCCTTCCACTCAATAAGGCTATGCATATCCTCCAATACTAGTTCTTTCAATGACGAGAATACTTGGATATTGTCATTATTGCTGTGTGATCCATTATCATCAATCTCAACACCATAAAATTTAGGTCCATGCATTCCAATTCAAGGAATCCTATCAACTCAAGATGCCGAAGGAACTTCAGTTGGCCAAGCGATGAAATTTCTTTGCACCTTTTGCAACCACTTAATTTCAACTCGACCAAATTTGGTAGCAAATTTTCACTCCATGAAGGAAAACTAGTCCCCAGATAGTTCTCCATTTCTAAGTTAGGATGCGGTTGAAGACCACTCAACACATGCTCATCATTGATCTCACAACTTTCTGATTCATCATGGGACCATATATATACACCAGCTAGTAGATATTTAGTTTCTCATGTCAATATGTTGCTTGAGCCTCATCTTTATTTCCGACTAATTGGAGACCTTTGATAGTCAATTCACCTCTAAGGTTTTTCAAATGACCTAATTCTTCTATTCGACGAACTTTCTCCAAACCTACAGAGAAAAATGGTAGTGTCTGAAGACTAGCTAATTGCCCCATATTAATTGGCATCTGAATATCTAGTTGGTAATGATAGTTGAAATATATGTCCTGAGTGAAAAGCAGTTATTGACTGTAAAGTTTGCAAATGGAGTTGGGTAAGTCTTCGATCTCAGTGTTCTAGAGATCAAGATATATCAAGTATATTAGCTTGCTGATTTTGGCTGACAACCCCTCGATGCCTGATCTGGACAAATTTAAAACTCTCAAGAACTGAAAGCATATCATCAGATATATTGCTTTTCCAGAAGAATGTGTACAAATGTCCTGGCTCATTTATTCTATCTAGGGGTGTCAAATGGGCGGGTTGGGTTGAAATTGAAAATATTATAATGGGTTGAGTAGAAATTGGGTTGGGTCTTGACCCGCCCAAGTTTACTTTGGGCTCAAATATGTTGGGCTCAAATGGGCTAAAAAACGGGTTGGGTGTTGACCCGATTAATTTTAATAATTTAACATATTGATAATTAACTTTTATAATCACAATTTGAATTTCCGGTCAAAAATTTTTGTTAAAAAAGTAACAAATGGATAATAAATCCCAAAAGATCTTAAATCTATAATAATTTATACCTTTAAATATAGAAACATACCTAAATAAAAAATTTAAATGGGTTGAAATTGGAGATTGAATTGGACTCAATTGAGAATTCTCCTCAAATGGGTTAAGCTTGAATAAGTTGAGATTGAACCCAATTCAAAATTATCTTGAGCGCAACCCTTAAAATTATGGGCGAGTTGGACTGGTTATATATGTTTGGGTTCATTTTTGACACCCCTAATCCTATCTATTTGATCACTTGGTGAGTCCTATCCAAAGTATCGAACTTGAGAAAGATTTTCTGCTCCAACACTCTTTTGATCAAATAGCTTTAGACTTTCAAATATCTCCAGCCAAATCATGCACAAGATCATGCATCTTACATATTGTATTGTTGTGCTCAACATTTAGCAGCAAGGAATATTGCAATAAGAGTTGGAAAAACTTGTTCTCAACGTCTTCCATCACAGGGGTCTCTTGACAAGAATGAAGAAATCCTTCTTCCATCCAGAGTTGGATTAGTTGGTCCTTATCAAACTCAAAATATTTTGGAAACATCTTTGTATCTACCAACAACATCAGAAGCAACTACTACAGAATCTGTGTCTCGAATTGGTAGTATTTTTCTAGAAGGAACCATGAGACCAAGGTAAACTTGGGCGGGACATTGAAATTGTTATTTTTTTTTTGAGACATTTCGCTCTTAAAATCAGCATGAGAAAACAAACCACTAACCTTTTTCATTGGTTTGTTTCTGATCTTCACTTGTCTTTTGATAAATTCATATCTGAATTCGTCAAAACACATTTTCAGCAGCTCTCTCAAGCCTCTTGCACCAAAGTCTTCCTAATGTTTTTTACAATTCCTTAGTTGTTTATGGACACACTAAAACTCATATACAATAATTCAAACACTGAAAAAAAATATTGAATACTAGTCATGAATCAATGACACAAAACAATTATACGTGTATGATTAAAAATTCTAAAACAGATAATAAGCACTTGACTTGTTTGGTAAAAAGTGATTATAAACTATTTATTTAGTTAAAATACTCTTAATTTTTTTTTAGAACACTTACAAATTTAACCAATATGTAGAGCAGAAGAAGTTAAGGGGTTTAGTTACTGAAAAAATAAAATAAAATTAAAGGTGTTTTGTTTTGGTAAGATTTTAGGAGAATTAAATTTTATTTTTTTAAACCCCACATTAGCTAAAATTTCGGTCACAACTTCTACCCATCGAGTGAGCATTTTGTGCGCATCGGGTAAATCTTCAATGTGTACCATAGAAAAAATGTAAATCGCACTAGACAAGTCCCTCGACTTAGAAGGTATTGAAGGTGATCAATTGACCATCCTCCGAACCAACTAAGTCATCCCAAAGGACACAAAATTAAAAGTTAAAAAGAGATAAAATAATAAAAATCTAAAAAATAAAAGTGTCTAACTAAACCAGCAGTCAAACTTGCTCCAAAAAATGGTACTGGTTGCAAAATCAATTTGAGTTTTCTCAAGTATTTAGTCTCTTGTTGTTCCAATTGCTTAGTAAAATGTAAAGCAACTTCGGATGTGTTTGGTACGAAGAAAAATGTTTTCCATTATTAAATGTTTTAAAATATCTTTTGAGAAATATCTTATATGTTTATTAGAGTAGAAAATAATTTTTGAAATTAAAAATATATTTTTTAAATTTTTTTGGGGGGGAGGAGGGAGGGGGGTGTAGGATGTGAAAAAGAAAATTTAAGTTGAATTTTTTTTTAAAAAATAAAATTATTTTTTTTGGGGGTGGGGGGTAGGGAGGGGGGGTAGGGTTCAAATAACAAAAATTTGAAGTTGAAAATATTTTTTAAAAACAAAATGAAATTTATTTTGGGAGGTGTGGTGGGGGTCGAGATAGGGGTGAAAAAATAAAATATTGAAGTTGAAAATATTTTTTAAAAATAAACTTAATTTTTTTTTTTGGGGTGTGGGGTGGGGGGGAGGGGGCTGGGGAGGGAGTTGAGGCTAGGGGTGAAAAAATAAAAATTTGAAGTTGAAAATATTTTTTAAAAACAAATTGAAAATTTATTTAGAGACGTGGTGGTGGGGGGTGTTAGAACATCTGGTCTTAGGACGTCAGTTAGTAGTTTAGTCGTATTAGGATTGTCTTACTAGTTCAGCAGTTATTATTTAATTAGATTACTTTAATTCAGTTCGTTTAGGAGTCTTATTACTTTCCATGTAATTCTATTTAATACATTGCTGCTTTCATAATAAAGTCATACTCTTCCGACATGCATTATGTCTTTATATGGTATTAGGGCTCTTCATGCTCTAAAGAGTACGATCCAATTTTTTTTCCTCCTCACGCATATCAGCAACAATGACCAACAACAATGGCAACAATCCCAGAGTGGTCAATGCTGATAACACGATGGGCACCAATATTATCATTCAATTCAATCCCTCATCCCAATTACCCATCAAACTAAGCGGTGGTCACAACTTCGCCACCTGGAAAGCCCAATTTTCCATGCTTATGTATGGCGACAACCTCTTAGGCCATCTCGATGGAACCACTCCGTCCCCTAGTCACACGATTACCCTCGGCACGAATATCTCTCCCAATCCTGCCTTCTTAACTTGGTTCCGTCAGGAGCAACTCATCCAGAATGCTCTCATGGCTTCTGTCGAACCCACTATTGCCTCTACTCTTGCTGTCGTTGATTCGGCTAAATCAGCTTGGGATGCCTTGCATACCACTTATGCGAACAAATCTCAAACCCAAGTCTTCAGTTTGCGTAATCAGCTTGCCCGTGTCACTAAGGACTCTCGCTCCATTACTGAATATCTTCACACTATTCGGTCCTTTTCGAATGAGTTAGCCACTGCTGGTGCTCCTGTTTCCAATCCTGAACTCATCGTCAAAATACTTAGTGGTCTAGGTCCTGAATTTCGTGCAATATTTGCTGTCATTCGTGCACGCGATACGTCTATCTCCTATGAGGAACTGTTTGAAAAGTTACTAGACTTTGAACTCTTCCTTAGCCACGAGGATGCTAAGAAACTACATAGTACCATCACTGTTGCAGTTGCTACACCCACCAAATTCAACTCCATAATCGCAACAATCGTCGACAAACCAACAACTCTCAACAATGGCGCCAGAACTTGCGTCCAAGCGCTCCACCACAAGGGCAGTCCAATTCAAATCCAAACGATATTACTCGCTGTCAACTATGTAACAGAATTGGACACACCAACAATGCTTGCCGCTCGAAGTCTCATAATCACTTTGAAGCGAAAGCCAACTATGCCGATGGGCTTACAACGGACACCAATCCCTGGATAGTTGACTCAGGAGCCACCCATCACATCAGAACAGACGCACAACCTACAACCATACCGCGGTAACGAGGATGTCTCTATGGGTGATGGTAACGAAATTTCTATCTCTCACACTGGTTCTACTAAATTAAATGCATCAAATAATGTTTTTAATCTAACCCACACTTTGTGTGCCCCTTCCATCAAACACAAACTTCTCTCTGTTTCTAAATTATGTCAAGACAATCTCAAGTCTATTGAATTTTTTCCTTTTACCTTTGTTGTGAAGGATCTGAAAACACGAAAGCCACTGGTGCACGGTAGGACCAATAATGGACTATATGAGTGGCCTGTCTCACATCCCTAAGCTCATATTATCTCCACATCCAGCCCTCTCACTACTTGGCACCAACGTCTTGGTCATCCTCACTCTAGAGTTCTTAGGTTTATTTTGAATAAACTCTCGCTATCGTTTCATGAGCGAGACAAAAAATTTCATTGTAATTCTTGTTTATCTAATAAAGCTCATCGACATATCCTTTTACTCAATTATCATTGTGTAGCTCTAAACCACTTCAAATTATTTTTAGTGACTTATGGGGCCATCACCAGTCTTATCTCTTGATAAAAGTTGTATTATTGTATTTTTGTTGATCAATATACGAAGTACACTTGGCTCTACACACTGACAAAGAAAAGTGAAGTTAAAGAGATCTTTCAAAAATTTCATCCTATGATGGAAAAAAATTTTGACACTAAAATTTTATCATTGTATACTGATTGTGGAGGTGTGTATAAAAGTCTTGACTCCTACCTTTCACTTTACGACATTCAACACCTCTCCACCCCTCCCTATACACCCCAACGAGTTGCACTTGCAGAACGGCGACATCGTCATATTGTCGAAACTGCAAGAACACTCTTACATGAGGCATCCCTTCCACCCCAATTCTGGTCTTTTGCATGCCATCACATTGTATACCTTATCAATCGTCTTCCAACCTCTCACCTCGATAATCAATCCCCATTCCAAAGATTACTTTGAAAATCACCTAATTATAACTCCCTACAGATTTTTGGTTGTTTATGTTATCCATGGCTTAAACGTAATTCCAAAATTAAACTTGAATCAAATCTACCCCATGTGTCTATCTTGGATTCTCACTATCCCATCACTGTCACCAGTGTTCCAATTTCTGCAAAGGTGTACCTATTCCGAGATGTGCGATTTGTTGAGGATGTTTTTCCATTTGAGACATTGTTCTCCAACACTGCCATTAAATCAACTCACCTGGAATGGGCAAAAACAACAATGCCAAGTTCTTCAGACCCCACACCCAAACTTCCTATAGTTACAGATCTGCCAACTCCATTAGAAATAGCAGCACAATTACAGATTTTTCATTACGGTCTTCTTTCTCTCCATCCCAGTCCGAAGACAACTCAAAATCGCAGTCCTTAGCCGACGATGAATCAGCGGCAGACGCAACAGATTCACCTCTTGCAACTTCTTCCTCTCGAGGTAAATTTATGTCTTCCTCATCTTCAATAATTCCCGCTTCCCAGAACATCTTTTCTATCTCTACTTCCCAGCGTTTAGCACTAACACGCCTCCCCACAAACTCTCAAACGCCAATACCAACCAACACACAAAGCAACTTGTCTCCTCTCCTTGTCTATCAACGTAGAAACACCAACCCACCAACACTCATGGCTCCTTAACCAGCTGTCCTATCCTCGAGTTAGAACTCGCTCCTTCACCGCCTCAATGTCCGTCTCCTCCTACCCGTGCTGTCACTCGATCCCAAAATAATATCACCAAACCCAAATAAATATTTGATTACCTAGCCAAATTAAACCCCACTGTCACACCCACTACTGTCAAACAAGCACAAAAACATCCCGAGTGGCGTTATGCAATGAAACATGAATTTGATGCTTTACTTAAAAATCAGACTTTGGGAACTTGTTCCTCCTGACCCGACCAAAAACATTGTATCTTGTAAGTGGCTTTTCGGGATCAAGAGAAATGCTTATGGGTCCATCGACAGATACAAAGCACGCCTGATTGCAAAAGGCTTTACTCATAGGCCAGGCATTGACTTTCATTCCACATTCAGCCGAGTCATCAAACCCACCACAGTTCGCATCGTCCTCTCTGTGGCACTTCGTCACAACGGGCACCTTCGCCAGCTAGATGTCAATAATGCCTTCCTCCAAGGCAACCTGGAACAAGAAGTGTACATGGCATAACCTACAGGGTTTACTAGTGATGACAAATCAATGCATATACGTCGGCTGCGGAAGGCAATCTATGGCTTGAAACAGGCTCCTCGGGCGTGGTACACTGCTCTCACGGGTTATCTTTCATCCATAGGTTTTGTTAAGACAAAATCTGATGCCTCACTACTTGTCAAACATGGTGTAGGTGATACGTTGTTCGTCCTCGTCTATGTCAACGATATTATTATCACTGGGAGTAATACTTTAAGTGTCAATCAGGTTATCACTTCCGTTGCTTCTAAATTCTCTATTAAAGATTTAGGTAATCTTCACTACTTTCTTGGTATTGAAGTGATACGCAGCTCTAACGGTTTAATTCTCACCCAAGCAAATTATGTGAATGAAATTTTGAATGATGAGCTAATGACCGACTACAAGAGTGTTAACACGCCAATAAGTGCATCTGAGTTGCTCACCTTGTCTGATGGAACTGATGCTACACGTTATCGCCGAGTCTTGGGTAGGCTTCAATATCTATCCTTCACTAGACCCGACATAGCCTATGTAGTCGACAAGCTTCTCAATTTATGCAAGCACCGTCAGACCTTCACTGGAAGGCTGTAAAACGTGTTCTTCGGTACTTGCGGGGTACCATTCAACTTGGCCTACGCGTTACTCCCATTGATGAATTCAATCTAAATGTGTACTCTGATGCAAATTTGGGTGGGGAGATCGTTGACAGAGTTTCTAGATCTGATTACATTCTATTTCTTGGTCACAATTCGATTAGTTGGTCCTCAAAGAAGCAACATACTGTCTCACGCTCCTCCACTGAGTCTGAATATAGGGCAGTGGCTAATGCACTTTCTGAAACCTTATGGGTCACCAATCTCCTAAATGAGTTGCTCTTTCCAGTACATCAGCTTCCCACAATTTATTGTGACAATCTTGGAGCCAAATTCTTGAGCAAGAATCATGTCTTTCATAGTCGTGTTAAGCATGCTGCTGTGGACTTTCACTTTGTTCGCCACTATGTTGACATTAAATGGGTTCGTGTTGTTCATGTCCATGGCGCCGATCAAATAACAGACACTCTCACCAAGGCACTTCTTAAATCTGCTTTTGAGTCTAATTTGTTCAAGTTAGGCTTAGTGACTCATCACCTAACTTGAGGGGGCATATTAGAACATCTGGTCTTAGGACGTCAGTTAGTAGTTTAGTCGTATTAGGATTTTCTTACTAGTTCAACAGTTATTATTTAATTAGATTACTTTAATTCAGTTCGTTTAGGAGTCTTATTACTTTCCATGTAACTCTATTTAATATCTTGCTGCCTTCATTAATAAAGACATACTCTTCCGACATACATTCAGTCTTTATAGCAGGTTGGGGTGAAAAAATTAAAATTTGAAGTCGATTTTTTTTAAAAAATAAACTTAATTTTTTTTGGCGTGCATGTGTGTGTGTGTTAGGGGGTGGGAGTCGAGGGTAGGGGTGAAAAAATAAAATTTTGAAGTTGAAAATATTTTTAAAAAACAAACTTAAATATTTTTTTTGGGGGTTTGGGGTTGGTAGGGGGTGGGTGGGGTCAAGGGCAGGGGTGAAGAAATAAAATTTTGAAGTTGAAAATATTTTTTAAAAACAACTTTTTTTTTGGGGGGGGGGGGGGGGGGGGGGGGACCCGGGGTGGGGTAGGGGGGGGTGAAAAAATAAAAATTAAAAATTGAAAATATTTTTTTAAAAACAAATAACTTTTTTTTGTAGGGGTGGAAGGATGATCGGGGGAGGGCGGAGTGAAAATATAAAAATTTGAAATTAAAAATATTTTTTAGAAATTGATGTTTTTCGAAAAAAAAAATTTAATTTGAAGTTGGATGAGAGTTTTGAAAAATGTTTTCCTTAACTTTGAAGGGAAGTCATTTTCCTTAATTTTGAAAAAAATAAGTTGATTTGAAAAATATTTTCCAAAACTTTTATCCAACCAAGAAAAATTGAAAACTATTTTCCTTTATACCAAACACACCCTTCATCTCTGCTCCATATCCATATGATATGGAGAGAGAGCTGTGCGGACTGAAATCACAAACGCGAAATTCAGATAGCAATTCTTAAGGCATAAATGGCAGTCATGAGAGTAGCTAGGGTTAGAAAATGAAAGAAGAAGAAGAGAATTGACAGTGTAATTTGCCCATAACATGTAAAGATTCGAGACTGGCAAGAGTATGAGGAAGAACATGGACTCCGAAATCAATTATTCAATACCATCAATTGTAAGCACCTCATTACTAAAAATTTGCAAATTGTACAATTTATTTATCAGAAAATTTAATATGATTTATTCTCAAAAATGTCAAATAGTAACACTTTCCAGAACAAAATCATAAATTATAAAATAAAATGATAAGATATTATGATTATCATTTTCCTTTACATACTACTTAATCTTATACTTTCTTCATTTCATATTAACTTAATTTTTGAGATAATTCACTCTCTTTGAAAAAAGTAGATTAAGACATAAATTGAATCTATTTTTTTTTTATTCTTATTAATTATTGTCCAATTTATGATTAAAATAACTAAATATTAATTAATCACTAATTTCAATACTAATTAATGAAGGATAAAATTGAAAGAACACTCCTAAAAATAGTCTCGAGAATAGAACAGTTAAGTTAATTTAAAAAATGAAAAATGCCTCAAAAGTAAGCTAATATGGAATGGACGGAGTATGTAAGATAATATAATGTTTTAATTTTAATGACATAGAGATTTTAAATATTATTTTATAAATTTCGTCATATAAATTTTCGCTCAAAGCAACAATAATTTTACTGAAACAAGTGTTGAAGTTATTTGCAGCTAATACGAAATTTTCAAATCATAATTCTTGAAAAAGATGAGATACAATCAATGTGAAATTATGTATTATGTCACAATTTCATGTGACATAATTTTATATCATAATTTTATATAATATGATATCGTATAACAAAACGCTTTCATCCGTTGATTCAAGTAAGAAGTTAAAAGAAAAAAATGAAAAGAAAAGACGCATCCTCAAAATATTATATTGGGTTTCGTGTGTCTTTTATCTGCAAGATTTTTAGTTGAGCCTTAAAATATTAGTGCCCCTCTTCTCAGTCGTCACTTCATTTTCTATATGGCGCTGGTCACTCTGTTTCTGCTTCTGCTACTTGTATACGGTGTAGTCTCCGAGCACTTCATTGTTGAAACTCTTCCTGGGTTTCATGGAAAACTTCCATTTACACTCGAAACTGGGTACGTACACGTAGATACTACTAATTTTGTCATTCCATATGTAAATACACACTAAATTGTTATATATTCATCAGTTATATTGGTGTTGGAGAAGAGGAAAAAGTGCAGCTATTTTATTTCTTTGTACAATCTGAGAGAGACCCACTAAATGATCCTCTCATGATTTGGCTCACCGGAGGTCCTGGTTGTTCTGGTCTGTCTTCCTTTCTATATGAAATTGGTATGTCAATCTATTTTATCCCATCTACTTATGTTTAATTTCAATCAATTTCGGTTTTTGTAATTTTATGCACACAGCTATGTGGGTGTTCTAAATGGAGAAAAAGAACCAAGATGATCTTTTATCTTCGAAATTAGATTAGAAGTTTTATTATTTTTTACATAAAAGAGGGCTTTTGTAGACAGTTAGAGTTATAAGTATATTAGTGATGACGGAATCTAATCTTTTGGAAGGTCTAAGTTTCTAGAAAAGTTTAGTGTAGTCACTTGGATAAGCATCTCGTAGAAATATCTAGATATTCTAGAGTAGAAGATAGAGTTACTAGAATTGTCTTGTAGATGGATGTATCGAGAAGATATTGACACAGTATACAGTTCATCCATGTTTTCCCCATTACTTTGAATGTAAGCCTTGATGACCATAAAGGGGGGGTGCCCCTAGTAAATAGCACACAACAACAGTGTTCTAATAGGCAATTTCAGAGATTATATCTTCTATATCAATGTCTATGATGGGAGATTCACCTTTCATAGTAGGGGAGATGTATTCTAGCTTATACCCTGCATTCGAGATATCGAAACTATCCCAAATTGAGCTTCTCTTTTCTGGCTCTGCTTGCCCATCTTCTACTATATCCGCCCATGATTTGTGTCCGGTATTGGATGTGGAATGATTCCCAGTACTTGCTGGAGCCTGCAATACAGCATACCACTGTTTCTGTGCTTCCTTTTCAGCTGCTTAATTGATTTCCCTGTATTCATGTGCTGCTCCTGATATGCTGCACACAAGATTTTCCTGGTTAATCTATCATTATTAAAAACTATTCAGAGGCAAACATGAGGAACCATGATACACATGTTCCAGGTGTGAGGTGAAGCACATTCTGTTACCATAAGTTTTGATAATCCTACAAAAACTTCTAATTTCACTTTTATATTTAATTAGTTTAGTGGACAATCAGTAACAGCCAAAGACATATTTCGGGATGGTATTAACTTTGAAGTTCAGTATGGAAATAAAACAATTATAGCAAAGTTGTCAATAAGTTGAAACAAATAAATACTGAAAACTAGTAAAGGTTGGATAAAGGGATCATAAATATTGTTCACTGTGTATCATATATATGTAAACAAGGTGCAAGCAATAAGGATGATGGCTAAAAGATCAATTTCGGGTCTCCGAGTGTAAGAGTCAAAATTATGCATTTAAGTATTCATTTGTGTAAGAGGAATGATAAGATTGTTCTGAACAAGTGTATGCTTGTTGTTTTGATTATTGTGTCTCAAAAGTTAAATAAGTTGTAGAAATGACCTTGATGCTTCTTTCAGGCCCTTTAACCTTTGATTATGCAAATTCTAGTGGAAATTTCCCGAAACTGGAGTTGAACTCATATTCTTGGACCAAGGTCTTGTTAGCTTACTCTTTTACAATTTGCTTAAATTTTTGTTATTGCTCGTCTATAATCTGGTTTTGATTACTAGGTGGCGAACATAATATTTATAGATCAACCTTCTGGCACAGGCTACTCATATGCAAACACTTCAGAAGCTTACAACTGCAATGATACCCTCTCTGTAACTCTAACTTATGACTTCCTTAGAAAGGTGAACAATTTTGTCCTGAGCGAATTCATTCAGTTTTTATGTGTAGCTGAAATTGCTTCTTTAGATGTTTAAGACTAAACTTCAAATAAAGATAGGAGCTAAAGAACGAATTTTTCGCGACCTCTTGAGATTGATTCTTCCAAAGTTTCCGAATTGGCTTCAGAGATTGAGCAAGTGTCATCAGTCTAAGACGTGGCGTTCGGGTGATGTCTACCAGAATAACAACCCATAGCCTAGTTGAGGACAAACCTTTTTTGACAAGATTACAGACTTGAACACTCACGACTCGCTTCAAGCAAAATCAAGTAGAGCACTAAGTTCAATTTTTTTTTGTGTTTCTAGGGAAAAGTAGTTAATCCCATGGTCTGCTAGGTTATAAAATTTAAATACAGTCCTGGAAATATTGATTCGCTGTAGTTGAATTTGTTATCCATTGGTATTCAAAATCTTGAAAAAAGGAAGTTAACATTTTGAGATCTGATAAAAAAAAAGTGACAAGAGCCCGGTGTGTTCGAATGTTATTCTCCAACAACATGCATTTATCTAACCAATGAAACTTTCATAAGCAAATTCATGGTACTGTGAAATTGTTGTGCTGTAGTGGCTTATGGATCATCCCGAGTATCTCAACAATCCACTATATGTTGGTGGTGATTCCTACTCAGGCATTTTTGTTGCACTGCTTACTCGCAAAATATACGATGGTATTGTATCTTGTACCTGAGTTCAGGATCAGTCTTTTTGCTATTTCGTTTCATGACCTTTTTCTTTCTCTCAAGGTATTGAAGTTGGTGACAAGCCTCGAGTTAATATCAAAGTATGAACTCCACTGCATTCATTATTGATACTGCTCATTTTAAGTTCTGCTGTCAAACCTGAGGTTTTGGATCTAATGTAGGGATATATACAAGGCAATGCTCTAACAGATAGATCCATCGACTTCAATGGTAGAGTCAAATATGCTAATCATATGGGACTTATTTCAGATAAGATCTATCAGGTATCTAATAGCTTATGTTCTGCACTCTACATTGGGGGATTTAACTTCTGGTTAGCAATGGTCTAGAAGGAAACAATCAGCAATTGACTTCTTCAGTAGTTCAACTAGAAATTATGAAGCGATGTCCTGCCACAGCTATGCTAACAAAGTGAAGTCCTTGAATTAAAACAATTAACTTCTTCGGTAGTTCAACTAGAAATTATGATTCTGCTACTAATCTTCCTTGTGTTAATGTGTAGTCTGCTAAAGCAAATTGCAATGGAAATTACATTGACGTTGATCCAAATAACATATTATGTCTAAATGATCTTCAGAAAGTAACAAGGGTAAGGGATCAAATTCTGCACTTGTAAAATATTAATATATTTTCAAAGTTCAATTATGCTTAAATAGTCGATCATTGGATGTGATTAGTGTCTCAAGAACATACGACGGGCACAAATTTTAGAGCCTTACTGTGACCTTCCTTATTTAATGGGTATTCTCCAAGAAACTCCTACAAATGGCCAGTCAGTATTTCCAATTGCAGGACCATGGTGTCGAGTAAGTCTGTTTCTCCCAATTAACAAGGCCTTCGTAGCATTATGTATTGTGTTAATTATGTTTGTATGTATACAAGAATTTGATGAGTTAACTTTTTAAACCCCAAAACCAGGAAAAGAATTACATATACTCGTATGTTTGGGCAAATGATAAAGCTGTCCAGAAAGCACTAAACGTTCGTGAGGTATGCAAATACAATTTTATTCCTACTGTCCATATCCAGTGTTGGCCGCTTGAAGTAGGTTTTTGAATGATAAGGTCATGTATAAAAACCAGGGAACAACATTGGAGTGGGTGAGATGCAATGAAAGCATGCATTATAGAGGTAAGGAGAGAACCGAGTCATATGTGTATGATGTCCCAAGTGTCATTGATGATCATCGACATCTCACCAGCAAATCCTGTCGAGCACTAATTTATAGGTATTACCCCACGATAGTTTTTCTTCTTTATGTTATTCAAAGTGACCTTAGTATAATGTTTAGAAAGATCTTCCTTTGTGTTCTATTAATCACAAGGAAACAAGAGGTATCAACTTGAGTGTTTAATAAATTTTTACTTTGACAGTGGTGACCATGACATGGTTGTTCCTCATTTGAGCACGGAAGAATGGATAGACACTTTGAAACTGCCAATTGCAGATGATTGGGAACCTTGGTTTGTTGACGGTCAAGTAGCTGGGTTGGTTCCTTCGTCTCTAATGCATTTTTTACCCACCCGATATTTGATGATTTTTCTAACAGTTCGTATATGTACCAATACTTTGTTTATTGTAGATACAAAGTGAAGTATTTACAAAATGATTATGAAATGACATATGCAACTGTTAAGGTAAGGACTATTCTTACTGCAACAACTCTAAGCCAATATCATTGCATCTTAATCTTCCTTGAATTAATTTATTTAGGGTGCCGGTCATACAGCTCCTGAATACAAGCCGGAACAATGCCTGCCCATGGTTGATAGGTGGTTTTCCGGTGACCCTCTTTAATTTCACCCTTGCAAGACATTAATGTACACATTTGTTTCTCTGGATTGACATAAGTTGCTTCTTTGAGCAACATCACATTAAGCTAGTCTGTCATGTAATCTTGACTTGGAAAATCACACGTTAAAAAGTATATATGATTTGAGGTTGACGTTAATTATATTTGTTTGTACTTTGTAGTGTGAGAAATTCAAGAAAGGGAGTACTTGTCGAATTTATTCTGATTTTTACGAATCAGATCGGTGGAGCTCGTATTTAATTTAGAGAAAACTTCTTTCCTCCCAACTTTCCCACATTAAATTCAACTTTTTTAGATTTTTTTCTCTGTTTAACCAAATCCATTACTTGAAATAATGGTACAAATGTAAACAACAGCCGTGTGTACTAAAACTCCCGCAATGTGCTAAGGGTCGGACTATAACAGTTAAGGGTGGACATTCGGTTCTTCGGTTCGATTTAATCAAATTTTGGTTCGATTCTTCGGTATTCGGTTTTAGAAAAGTATGTACCATAGTTTATACCAAACAAGATTGGTTCGGTTCGGTTATTTCTACTTTGGTTTGATTTAGTTCGGTGTTTTTAAATCGGTATTTCGGTGTGAATAAAAATAAAGAGGAAATATTGTTAAGAATTTCATCATGTATTTAATAAAAATAAAGAGGGCATAGATGATTTTTTTAGCAAAGATGCCAAAGGATTTGTTTTTGTTTCTTAGCATAGATGACTGCCATTTTGCTAAAGCCTAAAGGCTTTCTTCCATATCGAAATGAACTTTCGAAAAATCAAAATATAAGGACTCACAATGTACAATTGTACATAAACAACAATAGTTCAACACTTTATTGACATTATATTGTTATCATTTAAAAATTGAAAATTTAAATGGTCATGTAAATATTTTGAGTCAAAATTCAAAAGTGATAACTATTATTAATTAAGCAATATAATTTATATTTTAAAATTTAGTAAATAAAACTTCGGTTCTTCGGTGCACTGTAGTTTCGGGACCCTTGCACCGAACTCCGAACTGAAGAACTGAAGTTCCGAAAAAAAAAACCAACATCGAACCGAAACACCGAAGAATCGAAACCGAAGAACCAAAATTTTTCGGTTCGGTTTGATTTTTCGATGTTTCGGTATTTATGCCCACCCCTAATAACAGTCTATCGTATGCAGTTTTAAGCTGCTTTTCTTTCGGAGGCCATTATAACTGCTTCAACTTGTGACATCCACTTTTTCATGTTAGATTCTACTTTTTAGATTTATGTAAAGAGAAATCGGTGCATTAAATGGCGCTAGGCAATGTTTTCAAAAACAAAAACGTTTTTGGGGTGAGTCCCATGACGAGTCTCGAAGCAGGGTGTACCAAAAACGTTTCGGGCGTAAATTAAAGACGTATATCTATAAGGCGTAAGTTCTAAAATTTGAGGCGTAAGCTTTGAGCATAAAAACGTAAGTTCTAGGCGTAAAAACGTAGGTCTGGACTTTTTTAATTTATTTTATAAAACTTCTTTTGCTTTAAATAATTTTTTTTATTATTGTAATGATATTTCTCAAATAGTAATTATAATACTTTTTCCTTCATCATTGATTATTAATACTTATCTAAAATAAAAATCATAATATAATTTCTATATATTAGAGGTTATTTATAAAAAATTATTTGTAAAATCGTTGAAAGTCTTACTTTTGCTTATTTTATTATAGTAAAATAAAACTATAAAATTAAATATATGAGACTACGCCACATAGATCTATGAAACTTATGCCCCGTGTCTCGGGACTTATGGCTTGCCCCGTATGGTATAAAACGTCTCGACTCACGCCCTCACCTTTTAAAACACTGGCACAAGGTCTATTGTACAGTGCCTTATTTTGTATTTCAACAAGATATTGTTTCTACAATTTAAATTCGTGACTTTCTAATTACATGTCAACAACTTTAACAGTTATGTCAAAACTCATTCTCATGGCACAAATGTATTTGATAAAATATAAAGGATGTAAATGTTTGACGAAACCAACAACCTCAGAACCTAGGATATTTTTTCATAGCTTGTTACTTGAGAAAATTAAATAAAAGGTGTCAAATAAGTCTTGGTTTGGTTTTTGGTGACAGATTGACCAAAAGCTGGTCAAATCATTTTTAAAATGTAATTAAGTAAATTTGGGACCAAATTAACATTTTCAAAACTTTCTAATCTTTTATAAAATACAAAAAAACACTTCATTTTTTCAACTTTTATAATTCTATCCAAACCATTCTTTTTTAAAAAAAAGAAAATGAAAGTAGGTATTTCTCTTCTTCTTCTCTCAATGTTCTCTCTTTTCTTCTTCTTCCTCTTTAGAAAATCTGAAAATTCGACTATCAAAACAAATATTCTCCCCCATTATCTTATCTTCCTTCTTATCTCCGGTCGTGACTCTCTCCTCTTTCTGAACTGAAGATTGTGTTTGACTTAAAATGGGTAAGTCATTATTTTGAGAGATGTTACAATTTTAAAACAATACTAAGCTTTTTTCTTGGGTTAATGAAGAATAAATTGTTTTTATAGATGTGAAAAATGAATAATATTTTAATGGTACCTATTATTTATTGTTTTAGAAAGAAAATTAACAAACCCAAAAAGTCATAATTTGAGAAAATGTATATGTAATGTTAACATTCAGTGAAAATTCATTTTTTGTTGTTTTTGTTGTTCTTTTTGTGACCATTTTATTCATATGATTTAAGAAATATAGTTTTGTTCAGTTGTTCACAAATATTTGAAGTGTAGGAGATTGAAAACATATATTTCTCAATCACTATCTATAATTAGTGAAAGAAAAAAACAATGACTACTACTCTATATCACACTCAAAACCAACAGGCAAGGAGAACAAGAAGGAAAAGGAGAAGGACCTAAAGATGGAGAAGGAGAAGGACCAAAGATGGAGAAGGAGAAGGAGAAATTGAAAAAGAAAGCGTAAGAGAAAGAGAAACAAAATCGAAGTCGTCAATTGTGATGTGAAGCAACAATATCCACCATTGATTAGATTGATGGTTGTGTATACCATTGTGAATTACTTTTTTTGTTGATAAGTTGTATAAAATAATTGGTGAAGTGTTTATTTTTGCTGATAATATTAATGATTTTTTGTTGAAACAAATGTCAATTATGAATGGAAAGAAGAAATGTGATGTATGTGCAACATATATAATCTATGTTGTAAACAAATACCACAAAATTATATACATGTGCCCCAACAGAAAGGATATATGTGGCATCATTGTCACAGAAAGAAGATATGTGGTAACATATGTTACAGAAAGAAGATATGTAGCAACATATGTCATAGAAAGAAGATACGTGACAACATATGTCACATAAAGAAGATATGTGGCAACATATGTCACAGAAAGAATATATGTGGCAACATATGTCACAGAAAGAATATATGTGGCAACATATGTCACAGAAAGAAGATACGTGGCAACATATGTCACAAAAAGAAGATATGTGGCAACATATGTCACAGAAAGGAGATATGTGTCAACATTTCATTGTTACCAATGTGGAGTCTGTGGCAACATATATAACCTTTGTTGTAAAAAAAAACTATCAAAATTATCTGCATGTACCCCAACAGAAATGATATATGTGGAAATAGATGTCACACTATGAATTATCAAAAAAAAAAAATAAAAAAAAAATAATAATGTCTATAACAATCGTCCGTTCATTTTCCCTCTCTCCTCTCCTATATAAAAGGTCGTTTCGTTTCATATTTCAATTTAATTTATTTTTACTAATTTTCGTTTTCTTTTCTCTCTTTCCTCTCTCTCGTTCCATTATTTCTTTACAATTCAAATTGTTGCTATGTTTTCTACAACATCAGTGGTAATATGTTGCGATTTTCTTCTACAACAAAGCGTCGTTGCCCTCATCATTTCTAGTTTATCGTTGATATCTTCTAACATAAAATATAATAGTTATTGGTATTAAATCAGGACTTTTTAGTGGTTTTTATCACTTATTTGCTTGTAGGATGGTTGGGTTGTTATTCCTTTTGAAATATTATCTGGAAAAAAAAATACATTTTATGATGTACTTGTTGCCACATATGGCATGTCTGTTGCAATTTTTTTAACAAAACGTGCATATTTTATCACATATGTCACTTCAAGGTTGACTTAATCGATAATTGAGCGATTTAGGAATGAAAAAATATCAAATTGGATCAAATTTTAATATTTTGGACCATAATTAAACAATAAAAATATGTTCTAACACTAGGAACAACAATTTACATGAGTGTTATACAACCATCATATGAAGTTACTTGGTCATTGTATGATGAACTAGTGATATGATAGTCTTTGTAAAAATAGTTGATAAATTGATGAAAGTTGTTGTATTAGACCATATTTTTATGCTTAGACATGTTGTATGACTATATATTAGTGTTACATATTGAATTAGGTGACCATTTAATTGAATTAACCCCAAAAAGACCATTTTATGATATACATATGTTGCCAACATATGACATGTCTGTTGCAATTTTTCCAACAGGACGTGCATATGTTGCCACATATGTCACTTCAAGAATGGGTTAATCGATAAATTGAACGGTTTAGGAATGGAAAAATGTCAAATTAGACCAAATTTTAGTACTTTGGACCACAATTAAGCAATAAAAATATGTTAACACTTAGAGCAACGATTTACAACGATGCTATATAACTATCATATGAAGTTAATTGATCATTGTATGATGAACTAGTGATATGATAATCTTTCTAAAAATAATTGATAGAATTGAGGAAGGTTGTTATATTAGACTATAATTTTGTACTTAAACATGTTGTACGACTATATATTAGTGTTACATGTTGAATTAGGTAACAATTTAATTGAATTAACCCCTCAAAGACCATTTTATGATATACATATGTTGCCACATATGACATTTCTGTTGCAATTTTTCCAACAGAACGTGCATATGTTGTTACATATGTCATTTCAATGATGACTTAATCAATAAATTGAGCAATTTAGAATGGAAAAATATCGAATTAGATCAAATTTTAGTAATTTGAACCATAATTATGCAATAAAAAATGTTATAACACTTGAAACAACGATTTATAAGGGTGTTATATAACTATCATATGTAGTTACTTGGTCATTATATGATGAACTAGGGGTAGATGATAGTCTTTGTAAAATAATTGATAGAATTGATGAAGGTTGTTGTATTAGACCATAATTTTGTACTTAGACATGTTGTATGACTATATCTTAGTGTTACATGTTGAATTATGTTACAATTTAATTGAATTAACCCCCAAAAGATAATTTTATGATATACATATGTTGCCACATATGACATTTCTGTTGCAATTTTCCCAACAGAACGTGCATATGTTGCTACATATCTCACTCCAAGGATGACTTAATCGATAAATTGAGTGATTTAGGAATGAATGTCAAATTGGACAAAATTTTGGTACTTTAAACCATAATTAAGCAATAAAAATATGATATAACACTTGAAACAATGATTTACAAGGGTATTATATAACTATCATGTCGATTGCGATATGTAAGTTATATGTTGCTACATGTCTAGCTTATATATTGCAGCTTGTGTAAGTTATATGTTGCAACATCTGTCAATTCTGTTGCTATTGAAATAACCTTTATGTTGCTACATATGACTATAATTTGTTCCAATAGTCAATTGTTGCAACATATAGCAATCTGTTGGAAACGCGAATGCAAATTATTGAAAAAATTGCAGGTGCCCAAATGATGATGAATGATTTCAAAGAACTATTAATTTTACATATCAAAACAATAGTGTGTGACCCTAATCATTTATGAAGTAATTTCAATTGAGAGCAAACAAAATCTAATCCACTGATTAAATTAGTTAAATCTGATTCAAGAAGAAGAAAAGAAGAAAGCTCAAGGACTAGCAGCCAAGACCAATAATGTACGAAAGACGAAGAAAAAGATGAAGAGAACAGGAAGAAAGACATGCAAGCAAGCAAGAACGACGACGAAGAAGAAGAGGAAGAAAAAAATATGACGAGAGATGGAGGAAAATATTTTATTTCTCCTTTTGGTACAGCTTGCTGGTGGCTTCCCCCAATTTTAATTCCCACCAAAATTGGTTAAATTAGGTTTTAGTAAATTTACCCTTTTACCCTTCATTTAATTCAATGGACCAAACTGTCAACTTATAAATTTGAGGGCAACTCCACAATCCTTAATCATTAATAAGACTGGGCAACGGACCGGAACCGGAACCGGATCACAGGACCGGAACGAACCGGTACCGGACCAAAACGGGACGCGTTGACCGGTACTGGGATGAACCAGACCGGAATTACAGGGACGAATTCTCGGTTCGGTTCCGTCCCGTCCCACTATATACCGGGATGGAACCAGAAAGGACCAGAATAGACCGGAATGGAACGAGATGGGATAAACGGGATGACACATCTAGTTATTTCAAAAAATAATTTTTTGAAATTACAAAAATATGAATATTTTTTTATTTTTCTAAGTTTAAATTAATAGTTTTTAAATTTATAATGTAATTTTTTACTTAAGTTTATTTTAAAGATATTTTTTAAATTTCTTTTACTTATTAAGTTTGCAAATTAAGTCTAATTAAGTTTTCAAGATTTAAATCTTTTGAAGTTGATACTTTATAAGTTATTACTTATTATTCATTAATATTTATAATTTATAAGTTATATTTATAACTTGTGTCTTGTAATCTTTTGAAGTTTATACTTTATAAGTTATTACTTATTATTCATTAATATTTATAATTTATAAGTTATATTTATAACTTGTGTCTTGTAATCTTTTGAAGTTTATACTTTATAAATTATTATTTATTATTCATTAATATTTTTAATTTATAAGTTATATTTTTAACTTGTGTCTTGTAGTATATTTTCTAATATAAAATACAAAATATAATTTATATAAAATATAAAATATAAATTAATTAATAAATATTAATTAACCGGATCGGAATCGGATCGGACCGAATCCGGAATGAACCGGTACCGGTATACCGATACCAAACCTCGGTTCCATTTCGTTCCGTATACCGGTTCAGAATATCCCGTCCCGTCCCGTAGGCAATTGAACCAGGACGAATCGGAACGTTACCGGTACGTTCCGTTCCGTTGCCCAGCCTTAATCATTAATCACATAATTATCACTTACACCCAATATTTAAGACTTATGTCATCGCCCATTTATTTTGAAACCTTATTGTCACTTTTTTTAAAAATCCCTTGTTACTTTGGGGAATTATTTTGGAATTTTTGCTAGGGATTAATTCTTGGGAAGTTACCTATAAAATTTTATTACTTTGGGAACATACGTTGGAATGTTTTTGCTTAATTCTAGTTGTAGCGAATTAAACTAAGACAAGTTGGTTGTTTTGGATGTTTTTAACAAACAACCAGTGTTTAGTCTAATTTATAATTGAGGAACTTACACATATAGTCACTTAAAAATAGTCTAATTATTCTCCATAGCTATAGTTTGATAATTATAATTCGTAGCTACATGTTACAGGGAGAAGAGAGGCGAGCGAGCGAGACTGGAGAGAGAGGAGAGAGGAGAGAGGCGAGAGAGGGAAAAGAATGGGAGAAAGGTGAATTTTATATGCATATCGATTAGATAATTGTATATTATACATATGTATTTGTATATTCTGACGAATTATACATATACAAACGTTACTAATTATACAAACTCAAAGTCAGCCCACGTAAATAATGCATAATGTTAACCACGAAAAGTATTATAGCAAATTATAGCTATGATAAATAATTAAATTGTATAAGTTTGTTTAATCATATAATTTTCCCTGATAGTAAATTTCTTTGATATTTTTGTTTGAAAAAGTAAAAACATCTACTTCTGCTACTATATTATAAATGGGAATAAGTATACACCTCATCAACATGACTGCTTGGCTTCTAAGAGTATTTCAGTCATTCAATTATCCAATCCAAGTTAATTCCCTTACGTGTCACGTCCTCAGTGTGGACTAAATTGTTCTTTGCATGTGTCATTTCTTCACCACACAATAATCCAATCCAAGTTAATTCACTTACGTGCAGGGCCGACTCTTTGCCTATTAATTTAGGCCAATGCCTCAAATTCCTATATATATAAAAAAATCATGATTAATTTTTTCATGAAAAAAATAATTATTTCTGATAAAAAGTATATATATATATATATATATATATATATATATATATATATATATATATATATATATATATATATTAATAATATTATTATTATTATTATTATTATTATTATTATTATTATTTATTAATAAAAATATAAAAACTTCCCAATTTTTTTTTATATTTTTAATTTTTAATTTGAATTTATCTTAATTCTTAACTGATTAATGTTTTCAAATTTCAAATTGATGATAACTTTCCATCAACAATTTATTAACTTCTAATAATGAATGACTTTTTCCTACATTACAATTATCCTATAATTTAATTACCCAGTAAATCTTCTAAACCAATCCCACCACTTCTTCTTAAATAATAAAAAAAAAAAACTGAATCCAAAATTACTATACATTGTTGCAAAAGTTTTATCATAATTTGAATATATTTTATTATTTCAGAAGTGCAATAGTCTTCTAATGCCTGATGATGGAAACAATTCATCAAGGAGAAATATGAATATGAGCAGGAGTTGCTAGAAAGATATGTATTTCAAATGCTTTTCATGACAAGGTATTAAAAATGTCAATGAGTCTTTTTGGTATGTATATCAGTTACTACCTTTAGTTATGCATATTTCTTTTTTGTTTTCTCTATGAATGATTTTTTGACATATAGTTCAATTTGTATATTTTGTTATTCATTTTCGAGATTTTTCAAATGAAGTTATGCATATGTTACTAACTTTATACACTATGAAAAGAAGCATCATGTAAGTGTTTCTTAATAGTTTCACATTATTAAAAACTGAGATTATGCACAAGTACCCCCCTTAATTTATGTCTGAAATTCAAGAGACACACTTATACTAGAGTAAGGCCCACAAGATAGTGCCATGTAGGTCGAAAAGGGGTAAAAAATTATTTATAAAATAAGTTCAGGAGGTAATATATAGGACCTTAGTATAGTATAAGTGTGTTTCTGAAATTTCAGGAATAGATTGAGGGGTACTTATGCATTTAAAAACTTATTGAAGTTATTAATAATTAAAGAGTTGATCGTTAATGTTGATGAACCGATTGTTTACAAAATAACTTTAACGATTGAGCTAGAACAAAAAACACAAGTTTAGATGCGAAGAGAGCATAAGCAAGACGAAGCATAAGAGGAGCACAACTCTTTATAAGTGTCTTGCTTCTTATTACAAAATTTTAAATTTATTGAATTCAACTTAAAGACAATATTTTGAAGTTCACAAATTATTATTATAAAAAACAATATTTTTGATCTAATACTTTTTATACTTTTTCATATATATAAAAAGATAAGGAACAAAAAATGTTAACTACTGATAAATATGTGACTGAAATAATGCTACATATGCAATGAAAAAAGATATTTTTCTTTAAAATATAACAAATATAAGGATACATGTTAATCTTAAATAAAATGAAAAAGAATAAGAAGATACATCAAGAAAAAGAACACAAAAATATTAACTAATCATAAATATGTGACTACAATAACTACTTCATCATACTTTTAAACAGATTCTATATTGAATTGCGTTTAAATTGAATTAAAAAAAATATTTAACTATTTAAAAAGAATAAAAATATGTAAAAATAACTTTGAAGATTAATAAAATAAAGTTAGATTCATCTAATCTTCTATATCTATATAATAGGAGAGGTGCTAACGCCTACGTGTCAGCACCACGATTAATCTCTAATTTTTAACATTTAAATTATCAAATAGTTAAATATAATTAATTTGTTTTTCTAATAAGGAAAAGAAATTACTATTTTAGAAAATAAGTTAGAGTTTTAAATTAATAAAATTGTTTGCTTTTCTTTTATTTTCTTTTTCTTTTTTAAAAAAAACACGTTTGAAAAATAGTAATTACATTCTCAAATATTGAGTTTTTCAAAAATATTAAAAGTCTTCTATATCTATATAATAGGAGAGGTGCTAACGCCTACGTGTCAGCACCACTATTAATCTCTAAATTTTATCATTTAAATTATCAAATAATTAAATATATGTTATAAAGTATTTGTATTATAGTGAATGTCTATCATGTGGAGTCCTTTTAAGATATGGTTAAGTCCTACTTGGGGACCAAGTAAAATTTCCCCTATAAATAGAGGGCTCATCTTCATTTTAAAATCATCCCTCAAGAAAAATAATAAGTCTTCTATTCTCTCTACTTTCTTCTTCTTATTCTATAGTTTAATAACACGTTATCAGTACGAGACTCTACTTTCTCAAAAGTGAAGGTTAGATTTGAAGAATTAATAAAGGTATTATTTATCTTTTATTTTTAGTTTTAATGGCCAATCTTACAAAACTAGAGTTCACTGCCCTTCAAAGTTCGGGCAGGAACTACCTCTCATGGGTGTTGGATGCTGAACTCCACCTTGATGCAATGGGTCTTGGAGACACCATAAAAGAAAAAAAATAAGGCATCAAATCAAAACTGTGCACGAGCAATGATATTCTTGCGTCATCATCTTGATGAGATTCTGAAAATCGAATATCTGACAATTAAGGATCCACTTGTTTTGTGAAAAAACCTAAAAGAAAGATTTGACCACTTGAAGATGGTCATACATCCAAAGGCACGATATGATTGGATGCATCTAAGGCTACAAGACTTTAAGTCTATACATGAGTATAATTCTGCCATGTTCAGAATCACTTCTCAGTTGAAATTATGTGGAGAAACATTTAGTGAGATTGATATGATGAAAAAGACGTTCCCACTTTTCATGTCTCGAATGTGCTTTGCAGCAACAATATTGAGAGAAAGGTTTCAAAAAGTATTCTGAACTAATTTCTCATCTTCTTGTGGCTGAGCAAAATAATGATTTATTATTGAAAAATCATGAGAATCGGCCTACTGGATCTGAACCACTTCCTGAAGTGAATGAAGCGTACGCCCACCATTCTAGGCGTGGAAAAGGTCGCGGCCCTAATCGTGGTTGTGGACGTGGTCGTGGACGTGGACGTGGACGTGGTCGTGATCGTGATTATGGTCAAGAACGTAATTCTTTTCCTAGTGTTAATCATTTATCAAATAAAAAAAAAAAAGAAAGGATGAGAAACGTGAAGCAACTAGGGAAGGTTGTTTTCGATGTTGTGAGAGAGGTCATTATGCACGTGATTATCGTACTCCCAAACATTTGGTTGAGCTTTATCAAGAATCGCTAAAGAAGAAAGAGAAAAATCCTGAGGCAAATTTTATCTCTGAAAATCAAGTTGACATCACGCACTTGGATGTAGCAGATTTCTTCGCACATTCTGAAGGAAAGATAGATCACTTAATTGGTGATGGTTCTGTGAACATGGAAGAGTGATTTTTTTTGTTATTTTTATTTATTTATTTATTGGTAGAAGTTATTAATAAATTTGATGTAATGATAGTGGTTTACATGAGTATTAGTATTTTAAATTAGTTTAGTCATATTTTTATAGTTCATTAGCTTGTTTCATCTTAATTAAATAATATATATTTTTCATTGATTTATTTATATGATTCTAATATGATAGTGTTAGTCAAATACTAAACTTTATCACGTGTTTGTATTATATTAGGTCTTTAACTTGATCTAATGTTAAAAACATACATTCTGTTATTCACTAGGATTTATCATGTATTTGTATTATATTAGGTCTTTAACTTGATTTAATGTTAAAAACGTACAGTCTGTTATTAACTAGGATTTATCATGTGTTTGTATTATCTTAGGTCTTTAACTTGATCTAATGTTAAAAACATGCAGTCTGTTATTAACTAGGATTAAATAATAATTTTATTTTATTTTCCTAACAACTCGTTTTGACTTAGAGGAAACAATAAATTAAGGCTCAATTTCTAATATTTAATTATTAATTTATTACTTTGAATATATTGTACACTTTTGACAACACTAATATTTAATATATATATATATATATATATATATATATATATATATATATATATATATATATATATATATATTATTTTTTTTGTGTATGTCATCTCATGTGAAGATATGGATAATTCTAAAAATATATTATCGAAATATGAAGACATTTGCTTGATTGATTCTGGTACAACACATACGATATTCAAAAATAAGAAATATTTTTCTCATTTAAGTATGGGCAAAATAAATGTTACTGCAATTTTCGGTAGTACTAATATGATTGGGGTTTTGGAAGAGCCATTGTAATTTTGCCCAAGGAAACTAAACTCATCATTAATAATGCTATGTTTTCTCCAAAATCTAAGAGAAACTTGTTGAGTTTTAAAGATATCCGTGAAAATGGTTATCATATCCAATCAATGGATGAAATGAATCTTGAATATCTTGGTATCACCAAGAATGTCTCTGGACAGACATGTGTTATAGAAAAGTTTCCTACTTTATCTTATGGATTGTATTGGACAAAAGTTAGTGCAATTGAGGCACATTTTATAGTAAATAAGAAGTTTACTGATTCCAATACATTTGTACTTTGGCATGATCGTCTGAGACATCCTGGGTCAATAATGATGAGACGAATTATAGAAAATTCGAATGGACACCCATTAAAGGACCTAAAAGTTCTTTTAAATGGTGAATTTTCTTGTACTGCTTGTTATCAAGGCAAATTAATTGTGAGACCAGCACCAACGAAAGTTGAGATTGAGTCCCCTGCGTTTTTGGAATGTATACATGGGGATATTTGTAGACCTATTCACCCACCTAGTGGATCATTTAGATACTTTATTGTTCTAATAGATGCTTCTTCTAGATGGTCTCATGTGTGCCTATTGTCATCTCGTAACTTGGCATTTGCAAAATTATTGGCACAAATAATAAGGTTAAGGGCACACTTTCCTGATAATCAGATTAAGTCCATTCGTCTTGATAATGCTGCAGAGTTTTCATCCCAATCATTTAATGATTATTGTTTAGCAGTTGGAATAAGAGTTGAACACTCCATTGCTCATGTTCATACTCAAAATGGTCTCGCTGAGTCATTAATTAAACGTCTGCAATTAATAGCAAGACCATTGCTTATGAAAACTAGGTTGCCCACTTCTGTGTAGGGACATGCAATTTTGCATGCTGCAGCACTTATTCGTCTCAAACCGACAAGTTATCATAAAGTTTATTCATTGCAATTGGTTATGGGTCAATAACCTAATATATACCATCTAAGACTTTTTGGATGTGCGGTACATGTGCCTGTGGCACCACCAAACCGCACTAAGATGGGCCCTCAAAGAAGGTAAGGAATATATGTTGGGTTTGAGTCACCCTCCATTATTCGCTATCTTGAACCATTGACTGGAGACATGTTTACTGCTCGATTTGCAGATTGTCGATTTGATGAGACAGTTTTACCAAAATTAGGGGGAGAGAATAGTGAAATAAAACGAGAAATTTTGTGGAAAAATTTATCATTGTCTCATCTTGATCCATATTCTTCTACTTGTGTACAAGAAGTAAAAAAGATTATTCATTTGCAGAAAATTACAAATCAAATGCCAAACGCATTTACAGATTTGAAAAGAATTACTAAATCACATATTCCTGCAGAGAATGTCCCAATTCGAATTGTTGTTCCTATAGGACCATCCACTAGTATCATAGCTAATGAGTCAAAAGCACACTTAAAGCGTGGTAGATCGTTGGGTTCTAAGGATCAAAATCCTCGAAAAAGAAAGATTAAATGTCAAGATGACACTATGAAAGAATCTCATATGGAAGTTCAAAATTTTAATAAGTCTGATATTCATGAAAGAATCAATGAACTTGAAACTCAAGGAAATAATGAGCTATCCATAAATTTAAGAGAAGTTGAAACTAATCTGAATCGATCAGAAATAGTGGTTGATTATGTCTTTGCATATAATATTGCAACAAATATCATGCAAGATAAAGAGGATCATGAAACTCAATCTGTTATAGAATGTCGACAAAGAAATGATTGGCAAAAATGGAAAGAAGCAATTCAATCAGAGTTCAATTCACTAGCCAAGCGTGAAGTTTTTGGACCTATAGTTCAAACACCTAATGGTACTAAACCTGTTGGTTACAAATGGATTTTTGTGCGAAAAAGAAATGAGAAAAATGAAATACAAAATTATAAAGCACGCCTTGTGGCACAAGAATTTTCTCAAAGGCCTGGCGTCGATTATGAAGAGACATATTCACCTGTTATGGATGCAATAACATTGCGTTATCTCATTAGTTTCACAGTCCTTGAGCAACTTGAAATACATTTGATGGATGTGGTTACAGCCTACCTTTATGGATCACTTGATAATGAGATATACATGAAAATTTCTGAAGGATTTGCGATGCCTAAATCATGTAATTCAAAATCTCAAAAAATGTATTCAATTAAATTGTAAAGATCATTATATGGTTTGAAGCAATCTGGACGCATGTGGTATAACCGTCTTAGTGAGTATTTAATTAAGAAAGGTTATACAAATGATGCAATTTGTCCATGTGTCTTTATAAAGAAAACAATATCGGAATTTGTTGTACTTGCTGTTTATGTTGATGACATAAATCTTATTGGAACTCCAATAGGCAATTGATTATCTAAAGAACGAATTTGAGATGAAAGATCTCGGAAGGACAAAATTATGTCTTGGTTTAGAAATTGAGCATTTGACAAATGGTATTTTTGTTCATCAATCTGCCTACACAGAAAAAGTGTTGAAATTTTTTTGTATGGATGAAGCGCATCCATTAAGTACTCCGATGGTTGTTCGTTCACTTGATATGAATAAGGATCCATTCTGACCTCAAGAAAAGGATGAGGAAATTCTTGGTTCTGAAGTACCATATCTTAGTGCAATTGGTGCACTAATGTATCTTGCTAATACTACAAGGTCTCATATAGCTTTTGCTGTTAATTTGTTAGCAAGGTATAGTTCTGCTCCTACTAGGAGACATTGGAATGGGATCAAACACATTTTGCGGTATCTTAAAGGGACAATTGATATAGGCTTATTTTATTCTAATAGTTGTAGCCCCAATCTTGTTGGTTATGCTGATGCATGATATTTATCTGATCCACACAAAGCTCAATCCCAAACAGGCTATGTGTTTATATGTGGGGGGACTTCCATATCTTGGAGATCTACAAAGCAATCCATCATAGCCACTTCATCTAATCATGCTGAAATAATAGCTATTCATGAAGCAAGTAGAGAATGTGTGTGGTTAAGTGTATGATACATCTCATTCGAGAGAAATGTGGTTTGGAGTGTGATAAAGTACCCACCACTTTATATGAAGATAATGCAGCATGCATAGCATAACTTAAGGGAGGATTCATAAAAGGAGATAGAACAAAGCACATTTCACCAAAGCTTTTCTATACATACGAACTTCAAAAGAATGGTGAAATAAATGTGCTACAGATTCGTTCAAGTGACAATGTGGCTGATCTATTCACCAAGTCTCTACCAACTGCAACTTTTAAGAAGATGGTGCACAAGCTTGGAATGCGAAGATTCAAGTCTCTGGATTGATGTTCTTATTAGGGGGAGTTAATACGCGCTCTTTTTCCCTTACGAGGTTTTGTCCCACTGGGTTTTTCTTGTAAGGTT
Organism: Solanum sitiens; assembly: GCA_016801875.1. NCBI lineage: Eukaryota > Viridiplantae > Streptophyta > Magnoliopsida > Solanales > Solanaceae > Solanum > Solanum sitiens. Next base: position 3,505,173 of record JABWTJ010000014.1, on the reverse strand, counting down.
TTTAATGAGGCAGCATAGATGCGTATTAATAGATATGTGTACTCTTTTCCTTTACTAGAGTTTTTCTTTTCTTAAAGTTTTTTTTAAAGGTTTTTGACGAGGCACATCATCTATGAATTAGACATTCAGGGGGAGTGTTATAAAGTATTTGTATTATAGTGAATGTCTATCATGTGGAGTCCTTTTAGGATATGGTTAAGAGTCCTACTTGGGGACCAAGTTAAATTTCCCCTATAAATAGAGGGCTCCTCTTCATTGTAAAATCATCCCTCAAGAGAAATAATAAGTCTTCTATTCTCTCTATTTTCTTCTTCTTATTCTATAGTTTCATAACAATATAATTAATTTGTTTTTCTAATAAGGAAAAGAAATTACTATTTTAGAAGATAAGTTAGTGTTTTAAATTAATAAAATTGTTTGCTTTTCTTTTATTTTCATTTTTTTTTAAAAAAAAACACGTTTCAAAGATGTGCATATTGAGTAATATACATACATTGAAGAACTAGAAGATTATTTATGAATTATTTATGTTGCTTGTTCTAGTGATAAGTTGATTGGATCAACTAAAATTGAGACTAAATCTCTAAATTCTGAAAAGTATAAAAGGTGGATATGGACCCGTTCACCTATCATGTGATACGATAAAGCGATGCATCTATAAGATAATCACATGTGCGTTTGTGTGAACTTGCAATTAGACATTCGCATAATTGTTTGTGCAAAATAATTGAGTTAAGAGTACAACTTTCAGAATATGTAATCAAGACAATTTATCTTGATAATATTGATAAATACTCAAGATGTTGTGATACTAAATGTCTGAGATAGTGAAATCATTGCTTGAGAAAATAAAGCTCCATGTGTTGATCTGATATATGATATTGCATACAAAAGTAATTGTATGCATCAGACCGATAAATTATGTTCAAAATTTATTTCAATTGATTTATGGTCAGGGACCAAATATTTTTCATCTGATTATTTTGATGTGTAGTATATAATCAATGAATATATCATGATGCACAAAGATAGAATCTCCAAAATATTGAGATATATGTTAATTTTTCTAAAATATAAGGGGAAGATTAGAAGCAACACAAGAGTTGTAAATACTCCTATTGGATGTCCCTTAAGGATAGAGTCTACGACATGCATGAAGTATGATAGACTAATCAATTCTAAATAAAATAATCTTTGAAAAAGGGGGAGGATCAAAGAATCAAAATGATCATAATAAGGAGACAATGTGCTCTTGGAGAGCGTACGACATAACACTTCATGAAACCTCTAAGAGGGATAGCTACCTAAAATAATGAAGTGATGAGATCTCATTATGTCGTATTTTAAATCGATACAAAATAATATATCATTGACGATATCTTTAACACAATAGCTAGCAATATTGTAAAAGATTATGAGATTCTACGTCTATTAAAGCATGCTGATGTAGACACAATTATCAAGTGAAAAGTGGAATGATGCATCTTGGTAAGCGTAAAGCTTATTTGACTTCCAATCTAGGCACTAGAAGACATCATACATTAACTATTGAATGTTTTCAATCACTTGACAAAATTAATATGAAAAGTCATGGAGGATTCAAAATCTAAAGTATGTGCAAGTTTTTGGAGAACTTCTTTATAATTCTTATAAGGATTAAATCGATATCAAAATGTAGAAAACATATACAAGTATTGTTATGCAAGTTGACTCTTGAAGAGTTTTCAAAAGGCAATAGATTATTTGCTTAAAGAAGTTAAAGTCAGGAACTTGTAGAAATCGTTGATCCTGAAGGGAAGATTCATAAAAGCATATAGATAAACACATATTTCGTCAAGGTTTTTCTACACTTATGAGCTCCCAAGAATGGTGATATCCACATGCAACATGTTTGTTCAAGTAATACTATAATTGATTTATTCACCAAGTCTCTACCAACTACAACTTTCAAGAAGATGGTGCACAAGCTTGGAAAACGAAGATTCAAGTCTCTGGATTGATGTTCTTATTAGGGGGAGTTAATACGCGCTGAACTATTTTTCCCTTACGAGGTTTTGTTCCAATGAGTTTTTCTTGTAAGGTTTTTAATAAGGCAGCATAGATGCGTATTAATAGATATGTGTACTCTTTTCCTTTACTAGAGTTTTTCTTTTCTTAAAGTTTTTTTTAAAGGTTTTTGACGAGGCACATCATCTATGAATTAGACATTCAGGGGGAGTGTTATAAAGTATTTGTATTATAGTGAATGTCTATCATGTGGAGTCCTTTTAGGATATGGTTAAGAGTCCTACTTGGGGACCAAGTTAAATTTCCCCTATAAATAGAGGGCTCCTCTTCATTGTAAAATCATCCCTCAAGAGAAATAATAAGTCTTCTATTCTCTCTATTTTCTTCTTCTTATTCTATAGTTTCATAACAATATAATTAATTTGTTTTTCTAATAAGGAAAAGAAATTACTATTTTAGAAGATAAGTTAGAGTTTTAAATTAATAAAATTGTTTGCTTTTCTTTTCTTTTCTTTTTTTTTTTTTTTAAAAAAACACGTTTCAAAGATGTGCATATTGAGTAATATACATACATTGAAGAACTAGAAGATTATTTATGAATTATTTATGTTGCTTGTTCTAGTGATAAGTTGATTGGATCAACTAAAATTGAGACTAAATCTCTAAATTCTGAAAAGTATAAAAGGTGGATATGGACCCGTTCACCTATCATGTGATACGATAAAGCGATGCATCTATAAGATAATCACATGTGCGTTTGTGTGAACTTGCAATTAGACATTCGCATAATTGTTTGTGCAAAATAATTGAGTTAAGAGTACAACTTTCAGAATATGTAATCAAGACAATTTATCTTGATAATATTGATAAATACTCAAGATGTTGTGACATTAAATGTCTGAGATAGTGAAATCATTGCTTGAGAAAATAAAGCTCCATGTGTTGATCTGATATATGATATTGCATACAAAAGTAATTGTATGCATCAGACCGATAAATTATGTTCAAAATTTATTTCAATTGATTTATGGTCAGGGACCAAATATTTTTCATCTGATTATTTTGATGTGTAGTATATAATCAATGAATATATCATGATGCACAAAGATAGAATCTCCAAAATATTGAGATATATGTTAATTTTTCTAAAATATAAGGGGAAGATTAGAAGCAACACAAGAGTTGTAAATACTCCTATTGGATGTCCCTTAAGGATAGAGTCTACGACATGCATGAAGTATGATAGACTAATCAATTCTAAATAAAATAATCTTTGAAAAAGGGGGAGGATCAAAGAATCAAAATGATCATAATAAGGAGACAATGTGCTCTTGGAGAGCGTACCACATAACACTTCATGAAACCTCTAAGAGGGATAGCTACCTAAAATAATGAAGTGATGAGATCTCAATATGTCGTATTTTAAATTGATACAAAATAATATATCATTGACGATATCTTTAACACAATAGCTAGCAATATTGTAAAAGATTATGAGATTCTACGTCTATTAAAGCATGCTGATGTAGACACAATTATCAAGTGAAAAGTGGAATGATGCATCTTGGTAAGCGTAAAACTTATTTGACTTCCAATCTAGGCACTAGAAGACGTCATACATTAACTATTGAATGTTTTCAATCACTTGACAAAATTAATATGAAAAGTCATGGAGGATTCAAAATCTAAAGTATGTGCAAGTTTTTGGAGAACTTCTTTATAATTCTTATAAGGATTAAATCGATATCAAAATGTAGGAAACATATACAAGTATTGTTATGCAAGTTGACTCTTGAAGAGTTTTCAAAAGGCAATAGATTATTTGCTTAAAGAAGTTAAAGTCAGGAACTTGTAGAAATCGTTGATCCTGAAGGGAAGATTTATAAAAGCATATAGATAAACACATATTTCGTCAAGGTTTTTCTACACTCATGAGCTCCCAAGAATGGTGATATCCACATGCAACATGTTTGTTCAAGTAATACTATAATTGATTTATTCACCAAGTCTCTACCTACTACAACTTTCAAGAAGATGGTGCACAAGCTTGGAAAACGAAGATTCAAGTCTCTGGATTGATGTTCTCATTAGGGGGAGTTGATACGTTATGCACTCTTTTTCCCTCACAAGGTTTTGTCTCATTGGGTTTTCCTTGTAAGATTTTAATGAGGCATCCACAATGTGTATTATTAGATATGTGTACTCTTTTTTTTTCACTAATTTTTTCCCACTGGGTTTTATCTAGTAAGGTTTTAACGAGGCACATAATCTACCGATATTCAAGGGGGAGTGTTATAAATAATTTGTATTATTGTGAATGTCTAATTATATGGAGTCCTTTTAGGATATGGTTAGGAATCCTACTTGGGGACAAAGTTAGGTTTCCCCTATAAATAAAGGGGTTTTCCTTTATTGTAAAGAAGATCCATGAATCTTGAATATACTTCAAGACGAATAAGAAGTCTTTTCTCTTCTCCCTACTTTATTCTTCTTTTAAATTCATATAGTTTCATAACAATAAGTAAATAATAAATTTTATAAATTATTTTTAATTTAAAATATCTGCGAATGCGCGGGTAAGAATACTAGTTATATATAATAACAAACTATTAATTCAAATTAAATGCTATAAACATACTTTGATTTAATTTTACCCTATGACAAACTATTGCTATTGTCGCCTCTCTCCCTGGTGAAATCTCGCTCGCCACTCTCGTTTGGTGGCAGTCTCTCTCGTCTCTCTCGCTTATTATACAAACACAAATATATAAAATGTGTTTGTGTTTGTATAAAGAGAGAGGAAATTGTATATATACATATATTTTCGTTCCCCTCTCTCAGATTTCACTCACCACTCTCCCTAATCTCGCTCGCCACCCTTGCCTCTCTCGCTTATACAAATAGAAGCGAAATGTATAAATTACGTTTCTGTTTGTATAAAGCGAGAGAAAATTGTATATACACATGCAAATACAGATATCTTTATCCTATACACTTATAATTATACAATACAAATATTTCTCTACCAACTTTTCTTTTGCCTTTCTCTCTTTCTCATTTTATACATATATAGATTATACAATTGATCATTTGTATACAACTGCTTTCTTTTGTATATGTATAGCAAATTATACAACTATTTTGTTTGTATATGTATATTGAATTACACATATGTTTTTTTGTATATGTAAGCGAAATATACATATTTGTGTTTGCTATTAAGCGCAATTATGCAAAATATAGCTATAACATACAAATATAATTTTTATATTTGCTATATGTGAAAGTAACTTTTGAGTAGTACCCCTTTAACATACTTCCTGTCTTCTACATGTTTTGTTGATTAAACCATATTTCTTTTGCATTTCCTCTTTCTTTTCCTTTCTGATTCAATAGGCCTGCAAGATCATAGGCAGACACAGTTGGAGCATTTGATCCTCTAACACCTTTTCTTGACCAAGAGAGAGGGGCTTCTTCATCGTGTGCTTCACTAGTGAGTCCCACAGTTTCAGGGGTTTGGTCAAACACAGATTGAACCTTGTGAGGCTACAGTCAGCCTCTGAGAATAGTGCTTAAATAACCCCTCTTAGTGATGTCAGGATTTGTACCACTAATTCCTTTCAACCAAAATATTAGTCTTTGTTCCCTTATCTACATGCAAATACCCATCAAAATCCTTTTAGACTAGTAGAGGATATAGGGCTTGATTGAGACACAACATTAAATTCTTCAGTAGATACCCGAGCAACAGGCTTAACCACCAACTGAGCCTCAAAGTTTTGAGAGTTTTTCCTTGATAGGGTATCCATAGGTTTGGTTGAGGGAGATTCCAAAAATTTAGTGTGGGGAGTGAGAGATTCACCAGTTTCACCTAACCTACACACTGGAGTAGACGGAGAAGTCTCCATGGGAAGAGTTGAGAAATTGAAGGAGCTAGGGTTTTCAATTTTTGGGAGAGAGAAGTTTTGGATGGACATGAGGTATTACACATTTTTCAAGAAGAGAGAAAAGAGCAACCGAAGAGGAGAAGGGAAATTTTGAGAATAAAGAAGATTTAATTTGTTTGGATACCAAAATATTTGAAGAAAAAAGATTTATTAATGTGCGGTATCAGGTCCCTAAAAAAAGGTGACCTTTGATTTTAAACTGAAAAGATGTCTGTAACTGAAACAAGAAATGGGGAGATGACACGTGGCCGTGACCGTTGACAAAATATAGTTTAGTGAAGTGATACTAACCTTGAAAGAGGACAGGTCCCTTGCCATAGAAAGCCATGATTATTATGACTAGATCTTCCCTTTATCTGGAACTCCATGAGTGTAAACCTGCAGTGATGTACAAGAGATGAATTAACATACAACAAGTAATAAAACAAGTGCATATACCTGCCCTCCTTAGCATAGTCAAAGTGGAGATTGCTTGAAAATCTGTTGTGAAGTTAGTTTAGCTTGTTCATTCCTAGGCTAAGTATGTTCTTGATAAAGTGTTTATTGCTTAGTGCCTTGGTGAAGATTTCATCCACTTGGTCCTCCATTTTACAGAATGTCATTACCACATTTTTTTTGTGAAAATTGTCTCTAGGAAATGATGTCTCACATCAATGTGCTTGGTCCTCTAGTGATGAACAAGATTCTTTGACATTTTCATTGCACTTGTGTTATCACACATCAGAGGAATAGTATCTGTTAGGACACCAAAGTCTTCAAGTTGTTGCTTAATCCACAAGAGTTGAGCACAACATGAAGCACCGGTCACATGCTCAGTTTCAGTAGCGGACAAGGCTACTGAATTTTGCTTTTTCATTCCCCATGAGCTCAGTGATGTCCCAAAAAATGTTCCATGAAAATCCGCATAATCAGCATCAACATATTAGATTAAATCCAAAGAACTCCTAGAGGGATAACATATGACAAGGTCCTGAGTTCTATTCAAGTATCTTAGGATTCCCTTTGTTGCCTTCAAGAGATGCTTGAAACCTAGCACACATCCCCACACTAAATACTATATTTGGCCAATACATCACAATAACATAACTGAAGACTTTAGAGTTAAGTCAAACAATTCTCTTCCACTCAATAAGGCTATACATATCATCTAATACTAGTTCTTTCAACAACGGAAACACTTGGATATTGCCATCATTGTTGCATGATACATTATCATTAATCTCTACACGGTAAAATCCAGGTCCGATGCATTCCAATTCAAGGAATCATATCAGCTCAAGATGCCTAAGGAATTTCAGTTGGCCAAGCGACGGAATTTCTTTGCACCTTTTGCAACCATTTAATTTACCCTCGACCAAATTTGGTAGCAATTATTCACTAAACCATGAAGGAAAACTAATTCCCAAATAGTTCTCCATTTCTATGTTTTCAAGTCAGGATGCGGTTAAAGACCATCCAACAAATGCTTATCATTGATCTCACAACATTCTGATTATACACCAGCTGGTAGATATTTGGTTTCTCATGTAAATATGTTTTCGAGCCTCTTCTTTATTTACAAATAATTGGAGATGTTTGATCGTTAATTCACCTCTTAGGTTTTTCAAACGACCTAATTCTTGTATTTGACTACTTTTTCTAAATCTACGTAGAAAAACGGTAGCATCTGAAGTCTTGTCAATTGCCCCATATTAAGTGGCATCTCAAACTGATCAATAAATCTTGATCCCCAAAATGCTAAACAAATCTTTGATTTTTAATGATAGTTGAAATATATGTTTTGCAAACGTATCATATTTTCCATTTCTTCTGGAAGCTTCCTGAGTGAAAAACAGCTATTGATTCTAAATGTTTTCAAATTGTAGAGCTTGGAAAATGATTTGGGCAAGACTTCGATCATGGTGTCGGAGAGATCAAAGATATCTCACGTATATTAGCTTGCCAATTTTGGCTGACAACACCTCAATTCCCGAACTGAACAAATTTAAAACTCTCAAGAACTTAAAGCTCAATTGCATATCTTAAGATACAAAATTGCTTCTCCAGAACGTGTGCACAAGCGTTCTGGATCATTTATCTTATCTATTTGATCCCTCTTGGTGAGTCCCATCCAAAGTATCAAACTTGAGAAAGTTTTTGTCCTCCAATGCTCTTCGGATCAAATACTTTAGATTATAAGATACCTCTAGCCAAATCATGCATTTTACAGTGTGTTATATTCTTGTGCCCATCTAGCTATTAACTTGTAGCAAGGAATTTTGCAATAAAAGTTGAAAAGATCTTATGCCATCCAGAATTGGGAGGGTCTTCCATCACAGTACATGGTCTTCCAAATATATGTTATATATAATTGCAGCAAGGAATTTTCCAAACACCTTCCATCACAATGGTCTCTTGACATGGGCTGAGAAAACCTTCTGCCATCAAGAATTGGATTAGTTGGTCTTTTTCAAACACAAAATCTCTTTGAAAAATGGCAAATTAAGCGAAACACTTTTTCAGATGTGGAGATGGTAAATAATCATAACTGAGTTTTACGATTTTCTTTAAGCTATTTTACCCGTTATCATATTCACCTACAACGAGGGGGGTTTCGTCACGAATTTCCTGCCATTCATGTTTTTCCTTGTTGCGTAAGAGGCCTCCCAATAAATTTTCAGCCAATGGTAGACCTTGACACATTTCAACAATCTTCTTCTCCATGCTCACTACTTCCTCTGGAACTTCCCCATCAACAAATGCTCTTTGTTTTAAAATGGACCAACAATGATCTCTTGTCAATATTCTCAACATATGAAGATCTACTTCTACTACGGATGCCACCCTCTTCATACAAGTGTTGGAAAAATATATGCACAACGGAAACATACCATAATAATACAACTTACATGAATAATTGACAACACATTGTTTATGCTAGAACAAGTACAATCATGTTAGAGCATATAAACTTCTCTGAAATTTTATTTAAGAATTACCTCTTGAAGCGTGAGAAGATACCTTCAATTTAATCTACAAGCTTGTCGACAAGCTAGAACCTTCAAGAAAATCCACAAGCTAGTCCACGAACTAGACCACAGTTCTGCGGTCTTCTACAGTGATCGCAAGTTCACTTATGAACTCTCTCAATACTTGGGTGGACAAGTATTTTATGTAAATATTATATTCTTTCAAGGGTTAGAATAATCTCTACTTATAGAGATTTCTTCCTAGTCCAAGGTGAATGAATACTATGTCTTTCCCTAGAATAGAAAAAGACATGTACATCACCCTTTTCTTAGAATATAAAAGTCATGTCGTTCTCCCTTTCCTTGTAATAGAAAAGTGATATACTTCTCTCTTTCCTTGATAAAGAGACATACTTCTCTCGTTCCTTCAAATAGAGAAAGACAAATACTTCTCCCTTTTCCCTTTAGAATAGATTCTGAGTTCTAGTTAAATATGGGCACAGTAGGAACCACAAAATTAATTATTGAGGCTTCTTATTATGAAAATAATTTCAAATAATTAATTAGAATTATTATTATCATAATAAATTACAAATCATTCCACTAGAAATTCATAATTGCACTCTTTTATTTATATTTCAAAATTTCCATTAAACACATATGTAATTCCCCATGTTAAGATTAGACACTAATCAAATAAATTAAATTACTGACAAACTTAAATGACTATATGATCTATTAAAATTGAATAATTAATTATTCTATAATAAATACTATATCTAAACACATGGTTAATAATATATATTCAAACAACGAGTAGTCATGAGAATGTAGTTTCCTTGAATTTATTCCTCTCAAGGTGTCAATGAACTCAAACCATGATGTGGAGTTAACACGCCACAAATCATCCAGTTTTTTTTCTGCCAGTTTATCTTGTAGCGTCTTCACTATTATATCCTTGCCTTCGAGCTCAACTTTTCTCTTTGTCAGCGATTCAAGAATCAGTTCAAGAAAAGATCTTTTTATGATATTTCAGGTACACACAACCAAAATCTCTTTTTGAACTGCTGCTTGATGCTTGTGTTTGTCGTTGAAAATCCTCCCAGTACCTTAGTAGTCACGTCCCTTAGCATATTACCACCAGCTATACCTTCTTTACCATCCACCACCACTGCTTCTGCATCAACATGAGATACTTCCTTGTCTTCTCAATTAGACACATTAATGTTAGTGAAAACTAACAAGATAACAAAAATATAAGATTACAATTGAAAATGAAATGAAAAAATAAAATATCTTCAGGATGAGGCGCGGATATCTCGCTCTTTTTAAGGAGATTCAAGCCAACTGCAACAAATGTTTTCACCAGTCCAGCAGTAGTCCTCTTTGACTTGTCCCCTCCAGGATACAACAGCATATTCACAAAAGTGTAACTCAACAAACTCTGGACAAGAGTTGAGTCCAAAGCTCCACAAAAGAAACACCTCCCTTCAACTAATAAGAACTCTCTTTTATGACTAACTTTTATGCACTCTATATTTTCTTGTGTGTTGTGTGTGTATCCCAAACCAAATGAAGACTTTCACTATTTATACTACAAGAAGTCTTTCTAATAATGAATAGGAAGATAAATCGTGTATTTTATGTAAATTGTGAAGATAATAGTTTTAGGAGTTATATAGGTTACAAAGAATAATGGAGGAATAAAGAGTGAAATAAAGTGAAAAACTAATAGTCCACCAACGGCTAAGAGTTACTGAAATTATAACATTACAATCTGTAACTCCAAATGGAGTAAAGTAGCATAAGTGCCACCAACAACAGCTAGCAGCCATTACCCCCCATGATCTGCAAATGAAAGTGGTCAATGTGGCAATGCAACATTGGTCAATGTGGCAATGCAACATTCTTTTTTATAATTTTAAAATCCTGTACACTAACAATCCCCACCTCATATTAATACTAGATAAGAGAGTATATCAGTTGAAGGAAGATTACTATGCATAATGAAGGTGTATTCTGTACTGAACCTCCACTTAGTAAAACAGTAAATTTTACTCCAGAGTCGTAGTGGTCTCAGACTTGAAATATGACTGCTTTAGGGAAATAAAATATCACTAATCACACATAATAATCAAGGTATTGACATGAGCTTTAAGGCCAGCACGTTATGGCCATGTGCTATCCCGGTTTCATGAGTGTTTTTGAGAATAAACCAATTCTCAAAGAAAGCGACCTACTTCCACACATCACATAGGTGAATCTGTCGAGAGTGCTCCTGTAAGATTAACACTCCACTCATACGGGCTACAGATATTCATTAAGAGTTTTATCAACTCAACCTTCACAAACTACAGAAAATAATGCACTCACATCATAGGGAGGGAATAATAAGATAGTGCATTTTTCACAACAAGTCATCATATGATTAGTTTTTTCCTTTGAACCTGGTTATAGGATATCTAGTCCCCAGGTTGAGTTTCCTCATATATGACTCAAGGATTTGTAGGCTTCAATCCCACTCCCCTCGATGTGCTCCAGACCTTTTCTCTTGTTAAGGCCTTAGTAAGAGGATCTGCAAGATTATCACAAGATTTGACATAATCAACATTAATGGTATCACTTGTCAAAATGATCTTACATTACTGTACTCCTCCTTATAGGTCTGGATTTACCGTTGTAACAACGGTTTTGAACTCTACCAATTGCAGCGGTGCTATCACAATGAATTAAAATAGGAGGAATTGGTTTTTCCAAATAAGGAACTTGAAACAATAAATCTCTTAATCAATTCGCTTCCTCGCTATCTGAAGCTAAAGCAATTAGTTCAGCCTCCATGGCAGAGTTAGCAATTATAGTTTGTTTTTTTCATTTCCAACAAACACCATCACCACCTAAAGTAAAAACATAAACAGTGATAGAACAAGAATCACCTGATAAAGTGTACCAATCTGCATCACAAAAGTCTTCAAGTACAACAGGATATTTTTTAAAGAACAAAACACAATTTTTCATTTCAATTAAATATCTTATAACTCTTGTTACAGCATGTCAATGTTCATTACCTGACTTGCTTGTAAACCTGCCAAGTACTCCTACTGCATATGCAATACCAGGCCTAGTGCAATCATATGCTAGCATATTCCTTTTGATTTATTACATCATTTTCACTTTCGACAGGAAATAAGTGAACACTTGAATCAAAAGGAGTAGCAACATGCTTGCAATCATGAAAATTATATTTTTTTTCAATATTTTCTCAACATAATGTGACTGGTCAAGGAAAATTCCCTCACATGTTCTTGTTATTTTTATTCCAAGAATAAAATTTGCCTCACCAAGATCTTTCATATCAAAATGGCTTCTAAGAGTATTCTTAGCTTCATCAATAACACTCATGTTAGAGCCAAAGATCAACAAATCATCAACATATAGGCAAATAATCACATGTGAATTATTTCAAGACTTATGATGTATGCACTTATCACACTCACTTGTTTTAAAACCATTTCCAATCATGCAGGAATCAAACTTTTCATGCCATTGCTTTGGTGCATGTTTCAAGCCATATAGGGATTTAGTAAGTTTACATACTTTACTTTCTTTGCCTGCTTCAAAAAAACACTCGAGTTGATCCATATAAATTTCTTCATTTAGGTCCATTTGATGAATTTGCAAATAAAAAATTGCAGTCATAACAATTAAAAGTCTTATGGATGTAGTTCTTGTTAGCGGAGAAAAAGTATCAAAAAATTCTAGGCCTTCTAGTTGTTTAAAACCTTTTGCAACTAGCCTAGCCTTATATTTATCAATAGATCCATCCGGTTTCAACTTTTTTCGTAAGACCCATTTGCAACCAATAGTTTTACAATCCGGTGGTAAACCAACTAACTTCTAAGTTTTATTAGAAATTAGAGATTCCATTTCATCATTTACAGTCTCTTTCCAAAAAATAGAATCATGTGAAAATAATGCTTCTTTCGAAGTTAGAGGGTCATCTTCAACATTAAACACATAAAATTCAGGACCAAAATCTTTTTTCTACGCTAGCTCTTTTACTTTCTTCTTAACTCAAAATCATTAATTTCTTTATTTTTCAAAGTAGAAGTAGAAGAATGACAAAATATTTTGTTCAATCCTTTGACCCCCACTATTTTTAGAATCAAAAGAAAATTTATTTTCATGAAAAATAGCATCACCAGATTCTATTACAATATTATCTTCAAGATTAAAAAATCCATAGGCTGTACTATTGGAAGCATAACCAAGAAAAACACAAGTAGTAACTTTCTAACCCAACTTTGTAATCTTGTGATCCATTAGCCTCACAAAGGCTAGACAATCCCAAACTCTTAGATATCCCAAACTTGGCTTGTAATCTTTCCACAATTCAAAAGGTGTCAGTTTTGACTTTTTATGAGGCACACGATTCAACACATAACAAGCAGTCAACATAGATTCACCCCAAAAATTCAAAAGTGCATGTGACTCAATAAACATGACATTAGTCAATGCAACCAAAGTTCTATGCTACTCCATTAGATGAAGGAGAGTAAGGAGGAGTAGTTTCATGAATTATTCCCACTGATCTAACAAAAGAATTAAACTCATTTGATTCATATTCACGGCCTCTATCACTTCTAGTTCTTTTTACTTTTCTTCCAAACTGATTTTCAACTTCATGGAGTTAAGTTTTAAAATTTTCAAAAGCATCACTTTTATTTTTCATCAAGTAAACATATGTAAACTTAGAAAAATCATCAATGAAAGTGATAAAATATCTATTACCTCCACGAGTTAGAATTCCACCAAGTTCACAAATATCAGTATGAATTAATTCTAACAAATCAGTTTTTCTTTCAACTTGAAAATGAGGCCTTTTAGTGATTTTAGCTTTACAACAAGCCTCACACTTTTCAAAATTCTTTTTAACCATTGGGATTAATCCTAAACTACTCATGATTCCAACATATCGATCATTAATATGACACAAACGAGCATGCCAAAAATTGGTAGAAGAAAGCATATAAACAGAAGTAGAAGTTTTATTCATCTCAACATTCAACTTAAACATCCCATCACATGCATACCCCTTACCCACAAAAGTACCCTTCTTCACTATAACATATTGATCAGATTCAATAATTTGTTTAAAGCCTGCTTTATTAAAAAGAAAACTAGAAATCAAATTTTTTCTCATACAAGGAGTATAAAGTACATCTTTCAATGTCAATACCCTTCCAGAAGTAAAACACAATTCGACATCTCCCTTATCAAGCACTTGAGTAGTGTGAGCATAACCAAGCATAATGATTTTGGGCTCTTCAAAATGAGTATATTTTTTAAACCAGTCTTTGTCATAACAGACATGACGGTTTGCACCAGAATCAACCCACCATCCATCAACATTCTCAACCATGTTTATGTCGATAATCACCATCATAAAAGGTTCTTTGGTAATGTTTGCCTGAGGATTACGACCACGTTTTTGGAATTTGTAAAATCGAGCAATATGCCCACTCTTGCCACAAACAAAGCATGGTCCCTTTTCTTGGACATGTTGATTTTGTGCTTGGTTATTTTCACCATTATTTTTCTTGGGAGGTCTACCGGTATTTTTTCTTGAATTTTTTCTTCTTAAGCCTCAAAGAAGTATTTTTGTGAGTTTCAAGAGTAGAATTATTCGAATTAATTAAATTTATCTTCGTTGTGATGTTGTTCTGTTCTGTTTGTAAAAGTGCATCTTGGCCCCTTGCTTCTTCTTCCATGGAAATTTTCATTATCAAGGTTTAAGAGAGGTTTCCTTTTGTTTGTAGCGCATAGTTTTTTGAAATTCTTTCCAAGAAGGTGGAAGTTTATCTACTATGCCACAAACAATAAGGTATCTCCAATTTTAACCTCTTCAAACCTAAGCTCTCCAACAGCCATGATAAAGTCTTGAGCTTGGTCTACCACTGATTTGTTGTCTACCATTTGGAAACGAAAAAATGCTCCAGCCTCTTCGGTATCATACTTACTATGCAATGCCTTCCAAATTTTCTTTGCACTAGAGTAAGTTCTATCATAATAATCATCAAAATTATTAGATAGACAATTAAAAAGATAATACCAACACTTATAGGAATCACCATCGTACTTTTCCACTTTCTCTAGATGAGAAATAGTTTCATCATCATTCATGGAGGTGATGTCTTCTTTATTTGGATTCTTCTTAGTTAATACATAAGAAACATTAAGAAGACTTAAGTAGAAAAGTATTTTATCATTCCATCTCTTGAAATGGTTACCATTGAACCGAAATGACTTGTTAAGGTCTCCCATCTTGATATCCTCGATTTTTTCAATTGTAGCCATGGATGAATCTCCTTAAATTTGTTAGTGAAAACTTACAAGATAACAAAAATACAAGATTACAACTGAAAATGAAATGAAAAAATAAAATATCTTCAGGATGAGGCGCGGATATCTCGCTCTTTTTAAGGAGATTCAAGCCAACTGCAACAAATGTTTTCACCGGTCCAGCAGTAGTCTTCTTTGACTTGTCCCCTCCAGGATACAACAACATATTCACAAAAGTGTAACTCAACAAACTCTGGACAAGAGTTGAGTCCAAAACTCCACAAAAGAAATATCTCCGTTCAACTAATAAGAACTCTCTTTTATGACTAACTTTTATGCACTCTATATTTTCTTGTGTGTTGTGTGTGTATCCCAAATCAAATGAAGACCCCCACTATTTATACTACAAGAAGTCTTTCTAGTAATGAATAGGAAGATAAATTGTGTAGTAAATTGTGAAGATAATAGTTTTAGAAGTTACATAGGTTACAAAAATAATGGAGGAATAAAGAGTGAAATAAAATGGAAAACTAATAGTCCACCAACGGCTAGGAGTTACTGAAATTGTAACATGACAATCTGTAACTCCAAATGGAGTAAAGTAGCATAAGTGCCACCAACGGCTAGCAGCCATTACCCCCATGATCTGCAAATGAAAGTGGTCAATGTAGCAATGCAACATTGGTCAATGTGGCAGTGCAACATTCTTTTTTATAATATTAAAATGCTCCACACTAACATTAAACAATAATGGTACATGTTATGTTTTATGTGCAATGTGAGGATTCTGAAACATAACACATCCACCACCACTCCGCAAGCTTCTGCTATTACATCTATACTCTCCTCCCAAATAAGTGCATACTATCATTATATATTATTGTAAGTGGGAAGAGATTAACCTCAAAGATGAATTACCATTTTGCTCCTACACTATTATTATATTTGTTGATAATAATTTGAACCCTATTTTAATTATCTATAAACGTTTAGTTGTTGCTCAACTTCCCTCACTGTAACATTCCTTTTCCAATGCTCAAATTTCATTGCTCTTATTATCAGTTGTTTCAAAAACTTTTCAGATTCTTCATTGATCTATATAAATGTCTCCAACAACATTTCACTGTCCCATTAATCTATTTCTCTTCTCTTTGCCTCAATCAAATACATCATTGCTAGGTAAATTTGTTTTCTCCTCTTTATTTATCGAGAGTTGCTCTGCTTTTCCTATTTACTGGGTATTCCTTTATCTAGCTTATTTTGTTTCCTTGTCTTTATCATGAGTTGCTCTATTCTTCATGTTGTTATTTGTGTTATCTCAGGTAAATTTATTTTCTTCTTTATGGAGAGCCGTTTTATTTTCCCTGTTTTCTATTTATTTCTTTATCCATGTTATTATGTTTTATATTCTTTCTCATGAGTCGCTCTGTTTTCCATGTTTATATTTGTGTCCTCTTTTGGTTGCCTTATTTCTTGCTAATAATAGGGGCATCAGAGGTTTCATGTGGATGAATATATCACCAAATGTTTCTCTGACATTACTCCTTCCCAAAGCAGCAAAGTTCTCCAAAAAAATCTCTAGTAGTACTTATGTTTACAATAGTAGCAGTATAGTTCTATTAATATTATCTGCTGACTCTGTCCATGTCTGGCTTTTAACAAGTTGGATTCATCAGAATTTTTATCACCAAATGTTTGTCGACATTACTCCTTCTCAAAACAACAAAGTTCTCCATAAATGTTTTAGTAGTACTTATGTTTTCAATAGTAGAAGTATACTGCTATTCATGATCTTTGTTGACTTTGGTTATGTTTGTCTTTTAAGAAGTTAGATTCATCATAATTATTCGTTCCTCAAACAACTTCATAGTACGAGATACTATTATGGGATCGACCAATCTAATATGATATAGGAAGTTTCCACCTCTTTTTTAGTATTTCAGAAACCAAATGATGAAATAGTTTCAAATTTTGATATTTCATCATATTAAAGTTGAAATTGTGGTGCATTAGGCCGACATAGTGCATGTTCCCTTTGTTGAAAGGTTCCAAATCTTCTTTGAAGAGGAGTTTAATTATGATATCACATCTGGACAATCGTTTTACTAAGAAAAATGGCTTAATTTTCATCAGCCAATTAATCTACATCTTGATTGAAGCCTTAGTCTTGATAGTTTAGTCCACAACAAAATCATGATTGTAAAGGAAAACAAAACAGAGCAACTAAAACGACGAAGTGAGACATACAAAAAGAACGTCTATAAGAAAGTTTTAGGTACAATAACCTCATAAACTTATATGTCCATAGTTCCACAGATTATTAACTCTTTAAAGATGGTGCAGTCCTACCAACATTAGATCGCTTCAAATTTCACGTTTAGAATACACAGACACACCTATGCAAAGATAATCGATTTATCATCAACCCACACTACTCAATGGGATAATGTCATATTCATGATAATCTTTGAGTCCCTTTGTCCTCCCCCATAAATAGTGGCATTTGATCTTACATTGTACACACTAAAAACATGCGGAAAATGGGGAAGACAAACACTCTATGCTCTCCTCTGGTCGCTTTTTTTATTTTTTATGGTTTAATGTTTAAGTTTCTTGTTTGTTGACATAGTATTGTATTTCAATGTTTTATTATTATTATTATTGTTATTATTATTATTATTATTATTATTATTATTATTATTCAGAATTTATAGTACTTTGATGCTTCATATTCATTTGATACTGTCCTTCTGATTTGTCTAGGCACACATATGCCCATAACTTATATGTATATGTAAAATGACTAATCTATCTACATAGTGTATTTTTTTACAAAGACCTCATTTATTTGTATTTAATAAGGTCTAAATATTAATCATTCAAATTAACTCATTAAGCATGTTTATTTTTAGGGGTAAATTAGAATGATTAAGTACATTTTTTTAAAATATCTCTTAATGGATCTGAAAAAGTCTGAACGGATCAGATCTCCAAGAGAGTTTTAAAAATATTCAGACTTATTAATAAGTTATAAAATAATTTTGTATCATCTCTCTTGGTCTTTGCATGATTTTTGCTTTCACAACTACAAAGTTTCTACCTCTCTTTTCTCAATCAAATACCAACTTTTTCCTCTTGAACTGCTAAGTTTTCATAATCATTACAAGTATTTTTTAGGGTGTATTGATGTTTGTCAAAAACACTTGTTGCAATAATATTTTTAGTGTATTGATGTTCATCAAGGTTTCTGAGTTAAAAAAAAAACTATCCATAATCAAAATAATAACTATGTTACATATTTCAGATCTCTTATTAGAATTTTGTCTTAGGATAATAATTTTAAAGTCTTTGATCTAATTAACTAAAATATATGTTATGCGCTGATAATGTGATACCTTATGTATTATTTTCGACTAGTACCTATCATACTTATTGAACTTTTTGATATTATATTGTGCCTATAAAATATTTTTTATTTGTGATCTTTTTATGTTATACTTGATGATTATGATATTTTTTTAATGAAAAAGTAATATCTTTTGTTGAAATGATTTTTTATAACATTTTATTATTTAATGTTTGATTGCATATGCACCTTCAAATATTGAAAACAATCTTAATCATTCATTGATCAGATTTAGAGACCATATCTTAATATTAAGATGTGTATTCAAATTTAAACACCTAGATTTTAATTCAAATCTTAATATTTAGATGTGTATTCAGATTCAAATGTCATAATCTTAATGGAAACAAATGAGGCCTAAGATCTGTCAACTAACTCTCTTTTGAAAAGTAAAGATTTTCCCCATGGATATTGGGGGTCCAAAAGTCAACAAAATATTTAGAACTTATTGTCTACCATGCAAAGTTCCAAGTCCGACAAATTGAGAATCGATGTGATCTACATAGACACATAGTTCTAGTTAAAAATAATGATTTCAGTTGAACTCAAAAAATCCAACCTAGATTTTGCTAGGATTCCAACCATGTCAAACTACTTTATCCTTATTAGCAAATACCTTAAATTAGAAGATTATGCATGGACCAAAAGGTGTACTTCTCACTGGCAGATGATTTTGAACATTAGAAGTTGAAGGACAAGAGAAGAAATAATTACCTAATACTAGCATATGACATAATTATGCTGCTCAGACTCTTTAAAAATGTCAATGAGTGTGTGTTATGTTCTTAAAAGTAATATAAGTTTGGAGAATACGACACATGTGCAATATCAAAAGTGAAAATTTGTACAACATAGAATATGATTACTTAAAACGTAAAATGGATTTCAATTAGTTAAGTACTTGTATTGTTTAGGTTGAGTAGCTTTTCTTGAAAGAAGAGGAGAACTTGAAATTCCTGGTTGATCTTCCTTTTTATCTTATTATATCAATTATAGTTGGATTTTTCATTATAGTTTGTCTAAAGAGAATAAAATCCATAGAACAACTACTAATAAACACGCCTCTGTCACGCCCCGAGCCTACACCCTGGACGGGACTGGCATTCGGTGACCATTGCTGGCCTCGAGCGAACCCTTGACCTGTCTTACTTAACTCAGTGGAAGACTTAACTTAACTTAATATGAACAGCAAAGAACATTCTCAAGGAAAAATACTCAAAATGAAATAATATAGCTTAAATGGCACTTGAGTCTCAACGTTAAAACATTTGTAGTGCAAGATAAAAGAGACATCAAACTTAACAATCTAACTAACTATCTGTTTATGAAGTCTCTAATAACTGAGATGAATATTGGGACAAAACCCACAACATCCTAATGAACTAAACTAGAAAGCAATAAAATGGATCCTCCGGAAAGCAAGGAGGCTCACCAACTGACTCTGGAGTGCTCAAAAGGATCACGATGCGCTGGATGTCGATCCTTGTTACCTGTGTCTGCATCATGATACGATGCGGGCGAACTGGCATCAGTACATTGAATGTACGAGTATGGAGTTAGAAAGCTAAACAACACTTTAAGCTTGAAAATGAGTAAGAAGAACACTTACCTTGGCTCTACTTAACTCATGATCTACTAACTCATTCAATATATGCAGTTTAAAAGTAATTGCAATATAAAGAAATGCTGACTGAAAACATGCTGTAAACTCTGAATGTATAAAAGTATACAAATAAAATCTGAGATGTATATAGAAATACAAATAACTGATATATGAAAATACAATACTTCTATGGGAGCTTCTCTAACCGACAACCAATACTTAAGAGCTATAGTGATGATACAACGTTACTCGGTCCGTGCTGCCCGGCCATCCTAACATTGCCAAAGTATAGTACCTAAACTGCCTAATGGATCCACTAGTGAACTGTGAGAAGGAGTCATCTAAAAAGTATGACCCTTTTCTACCCATGATGGCTACATGGTTTTCATGGATACTTGAGTTAATCTGAAACTCGCATCTCCACATCGGTACTCAATACTACTCCCAATATATATATATATATATATATATATATATATATATATATATATATATATATACTGGCTCTTATGTTTTTAAAACCTACTGATACTGTGATTTGAAATTAGTGCTCAAAACTTAGCTTTGATAGCTCTCTTGGAAATCATAGTTTCCCTGCTTGCTTCATTTTATAAAGTTGTTATCTATGTCGGAAAACTTGCCGAAGGCTCTTTACTTATTTAAATGTGAAAACATTTGTAAACTCTTAGGGATTACTTAGTCCCCTGATAAATTTTGAGAATGAACTCAACTCTTTATTCTTGCTTAACCTATAGCTTGAGCCTTAAAACAAAGTTGAAAAAGTTAAGTTAAAGACTCTTGGATACTTTAAGAACTCACTTGACTTGCTCCTTAACTTATAGACTCAACTCTTAACTTCTTTGACTTGATCTTAGCTTTTTTTGAATTGGATTATGGATTCAAGGATCATGATCTCATGTTTATGGATGATTTCATGATATTTAGATGTACTTTAGAGTATTGGAATCAACTAGGAATGATATGTACATCACTTAAGAATTAGTACGGAAAGATAAGGAAAGAACGGGGTCTCCAGGTGACCTTGGCGCTCTGAGAGGCGCGGAATGCTGGAGCCTGACGGACAGAGGCTGTCCTCAGGCCGGGCAGATTCTGTCCTGAGGGGCTCTGGTAGGCACGGCACCCCAGGGCCTATTAGACGGTTCTCCGACTTTTCTTCTTCGATTTTCAACTCTAAACCTCTCAATCGTCCATGGATCTTACCCCAAACACTTAGAATGACTAATGTACTCAATACCCAATAGTTTAGACTCGTAAAACAATTCGGAAATATGAATAAAAAAAACTAAAGGTACGCTACAAGTTTACCAACCAACATCCAACAATTGTTCATAAAGAACTTCAAGATTTATCATTGATTCAATAGAAAACTTGCTGAATTAAACGTGTTGGTGTGTGGGTGAACAAACCCAACACAAAAAGGTATCACATACCTCGATAGGGATCACCCCGACGAAATCTAAGCAACGATCTTGGAGTTCTTGGACGATTCTTGATCTTCATCTCCTTTTCTCTTTTTCTTCTAAGCCCTAAGCGTTCTTAATTTTGTTAAAACTGAATCGGGACTTGGTGTTTACCCCTAAATAACCCTTAAAATGAATTAGAAAATACTAAAATAAAAAGACAACTTTGCCCTTACTAAAATTTGGATTGGATTTTCCTTAGCTCAACAACCGAACTTTCGAAAGACATATCTCCCTCATACGACATCGGATTTTCAAACAATTGGCGGCGTTGGAAAGATCTTCTCAAGGGATTTCCAACCATATTAAGAACTAATCCAAAATCCTTCTGACATGGACGTTATGGCCATATAAAAATGACCAAACAACTTTTGAAAGCTAGAAATTTTCCAGATTTCCCTACTTATTCCCAAAATTGATTATTCTTGTTTTCCTTAGCTTAATCTTAGTTAATTCAAGTTACGAAATGTTTCAATATCTCCCCCTAGGGGACATTCGTCCTCGAATGATAACTCTTTCACTAAGCTAAGGGTAGTAACATCATTTGAGCACTCAACAAACAAAAGCAAGTAATAACATGCTTATACATAGCCTTATAAAGTTCTAACAAGAGAGTTTAGTACCTTGATATGCATTCTCTCCGGTTTCAAAGAGATGTGGATATCTCTTCATCATATCCTCCTCAACTTCCCAAGTCGCTTCTTCAACGAATTGGTTCCTCCAAAGGACCTTGACTGAAGCAACTTTATTTTTCCTCAACTTTTGAACTTGACGATCCAAAATCTGAACCGTAACTTCTTCATAGGATAGATTATCCTTAATCCCAACATTCTCTGTTAGTACTATCAATTAAGGATCACCTAAGCACTTTTTCAACATAGAAATATGGAATACTGGATGAACCACTTCTAAATCTTGGGGTAGCTCCAACTCATATGCTACATTACCCTCTCTCTTGGAGATTCCGTAAGGAACAATATACCGGTGACTAAGTTTTCACTTGTTACCAAACCTCATAACACCCTTCATGGGTGAAACCTTAAGATACACCCAATCATCCACCTCAAACTCTAATGGCCTTCTCCTAACATTTGTGTAGGACTTTTGGCGACTTTGTGCCGTCTTCAATATTTCTTGAATCACTTTCACCTTATCCATATATTGATGAATTAGATCTGGTCCTATCAACCCTAATTCACCAACTTCGAACCACCCAATAGGAGATCTGTATCTTCTCCCATAAAGAGCTTCATATGGAGCTATTTGGATGCTCGAATGAAAATTGTTGTTATAAGCGAACTCAATGAGAGGTATGTGATCATTCCAATTATCCTTAAAGTCGATCACACAAGCTATCAACATATCTTCTAAGGTCTTGATAGTACGCTCTGCTTGTCTATTTGTTTGAGTATGAAAAGCAGTGCTTAAGTTCACCTTTGAACCCAAACATTTCTGGAAATATTTATAGAACTGAATAGTACATTGTGCTCCTCTATCTGAAATAATGAAGAACGGAACTCCATGAAGTCTCACCACTTCTTGAAGGTATAACTTGGCATAATCCTTTGCCAAATAGGTAGTCTTTACCGGCAAGAAATGGTCTGATTTTGTCATTCTATCAACAATCACCCAAATAGAATCATGTTGCCTTCGAGATCTTGGCAAGCCTATGATGAAGTCCATATTAATCATCTCCCACTTCCACTTAGGAAGTTATATAGTCTGAGCCAAACCTCCAGGCCTTTGGTGCTCCACTTTCACTGGCTGACAATTTGAGCATTTGGCTACAAACTCTGCAATATTTTTCTATATGGCTTCCCACCAATAAACCTCTCTCAAGTCGCAGTACATCTTGGTGGAACCCGGATGAATGGAATATCTGGAGCTATGAGCCTCCTCCAAGATCCTCTCTTGGAATCTATCCACCTTGTACACATAATCTGCCTTGGTACTTCAGCACACCATCTCCCCCTTGTTCAAAAGCCAATACTCTTTGGGTATGGACACTTGCCTTCAAATCAAGCAAAATGGGGTCTTGATCTTGCTTCTCTTTCACCTCTGACACTAATGATGATTCAGCCCCATCGGTCACCACTATTTCTCCTTCTGTGGAATCCATAAGTCTGACTCCCAAACGTGCAAGTCTGTGCACATCTTTAGCTAACTCCCTCTTTTCTTATTTAACATGGGCGGTACTACCCATGGACAACCTGCTT
Organism: Solanum sitiens; assembly: GCA_016801875.1. Lineage (NCBI taxonomy): Eukaryota > Viridiplantae > Streptophyta > Magnoliopsida > Solanales > Solanaceae > Solanum > Solanum sitiens. The sequence continues at coordinate 3,481,226 of JABWTJ010000014.1, read as the reverse complement.
AAGGCATCAACAACCACATTAGCCTTACCTGGGTGGTAAATAATACTTATGTCATAGTCTTTGAGTAATTCCAAACACCTTCTCTGTCTAAGGTTGAATCTCTTTCTGAGTGAACACATATTGGAGGCTCTTCTGATCAGTGAATATATCAACATGAACACCATACAAGTAGTGGAGCCATATCTTCAAAGTAACACTACTACAACAAATTCTAACCCATTCTTCTCATGAACCTTCAACTGTCTAGAGGAATAAGCTATAACCTTGCCATTCTGCATCAATACACAGCCGAAGCCAACTCTTGATGCATAACAATACACCACAAAGCCTTGAGTACCCTTTGGTAAGGTCGAACTGGAGCGGTAGTTAGTTTTTTTTTCAACTCTGAAAGCTTTTCTCACAAGCTTCAGACCATTGAAACTTGACTGTCTTCAGAGTTAGCTTGGTCAAAGGAGAAGAGATAGATGATAATACTTCAACAAACTCCTATAGTAGCCAGCCAAGCCCAAGAAACTCCTTATATCTGTTGGAGATGTGGGTCTAGTCCAACTCTGAAGTGCTTTAATTTTCTGAGTGTCAACTCTAATCCCTTCACCAGAAACAATGTGGCCTAAGAATGTCACAGACTTAAGCCAAAACTCACACTTGGAGAACTTGGCATATAGCTCTTTATCTCTCAAATTCTGAAGAATAATACTGAGGTGACTAGCATGATCTTCTCCATTCCTTGAATAAATCAGTATATCATCAATGAAGACGATGACAAACAGATCTAAATAAGGTTTGAAATTCTGTTCATAAGATCCATGAATGCCGCAGGTGCATTTGTCAAACCAAATGACATAACCAAAAATTCATAATGCCCATACCTTGTTCTAAGAGATGTCTTGGGAATATCACATTCCCTTACTTTCAACTGATGATAGCCTAATCTGAGGTCAATCTTGGAAAAAGAAGAAGAACCCTGAAGTTGATCGAAAAGATCATCTATCCTTGGAAGAGCATATTTATTCTTGATGGTCAACTTATTCATTTAGCGGTAGTCTATACACATCCTAATGGACCCATCTTTCTTCCTTACAAACAAGACCGGAGCGCCCCAAGGTGAGACACTTGGTCGAATGAAGCCTTTATCTAATAAATCTTTCAATTGTTCCTTTAGCTCTTTTAACTCTGCTTGTGCCATTCTATATGGCGGAATAGAGATAGGACGAGTATCTGGGATGATGTGTATGATAAAGTCTATCACTCATTTGGGAGGAACTCTGGGTAGATCATCAGGAAAGACTTTAGGAAACTCACTGACTATAGGAATTGACTGAAGGGAAGGTAACTCAACACTTGAGTCATTAACTCCGACTAAGTGATAGATACACCCCTTAGAGATTAACTTCCTCGCATTAAGGTACGAAATGAAATGACCCTAAGGCAATACTGAACTACTAGTCCACTCTATGAGTGGCTCATTAGGAATTTGAAACTTGACAACTCGAGTTCTACAATCTATTGATGCATAACAGGTATGAAGTCAGTTCATACCTAGAATGACATCAAAATCTACCATGTCTAACTCTATTAAATCGGCGATGGTATTTTTGTGACTGACAAAAACAGGACAATCACGATAGACTCTTTCTGCTAGAATGGATTCACTGAATGGTTCGCTAAGCTGCTCAAAATATCAAAGTTCATAGTAATATAGGTAGTTACAAATGATAAACTCGCTCCTGGGTCTAATAATGCATAAACAGTAAAGTCAAAGACTCGAATCATACTAGTGACAACATCTGGCGAATTCTCTTATTCTTGGCGATTATTAAGAGCATAAAAATGGTTTGTTCCTCCGCCAGTACCAGAAGTAGCTCCCCTAGGTGCAACTCTGTCTAGTGGAGCAGCTGATGAAGACTGAGCTCTATTTCCCCCCCATTACCACCGATTTTCTTACTCTTTGGACATTTTCTCATGAAATGCCCAGTCTGTCCGCACTTGAAACAACCCGCGGAGCCTTCGCGATAGATGCCAGGGTGATTCCTACCACACCTGGCGCAGGCAGGAGGCTTACTACCTCTTTGCGCCACACTCCACAGTGAATATGAAGACTTAGCTCGGGAGGTCTGACCATGATACTCAACTCTGTCTGGGTGTAGGTGCACTATCAGATGATAGTGCATGCCCTTTCTGTTTCTGAAATTGTGGCCGATTCAAAACACCTTTTTGTTTCCCAGACTCATTCCCAATCTTGGCTTTATTATTTCTATACTTTTCTCTATCCCTAAGCTTATCTTCCTCTACCTACTGCACATAGACCATTAGCCTTGAAATGTCCATGTCCCCTATCAACATGGCAGCCCTACCTTCCTTACTTGAAGCACGACCCAAACCATCAACAAGCAAGCTCATTCTGCTCCTCATGTCTTTCACCATCTCCGGAGCATAGCGAGACAATTGGGTGAACTTAAACCCATACTCATGAACACTCATGGAGTACTGTTTCAAAGTGAGGAACTCCCGTACCCTTGATTCCTTCAGTTCTCGAGAAAAGAACCTCCCTAAGAAGGCTTCTTCGAAGAAAACCCAACTTGAATGTGGTGCATCCTCAGGTCTGCCTCCCTTCCATTGGTCGAACCAAGTCCTAGACATACTCTTTAGTTGGTATGCAACTAATTCAACCCTCTCAACATCAACCACATGCATTAACTCAAAGACTTTCTTCAACTTTTCCACAAAGTTTTTCGGATCCTCAGTAGTGCTTGATCTGGTGAAGCTAGGATGATTCATTTTCAGAAACTCACGAACTCTTGAGGTGTCAGCCCCTTCTTTTCGAGCTTCTCTCTATTGCCCAACTTGGTTGGTTACTACTTGACTATTCATCCAGATAGCTTCCCGGAATTCGGCATTTGTAACCTCTTCTTGGGGTTGCACATCCGGTGCATTAGGAATATGTTGTTCATCAATATTTCTTCAGGATGGTCGACCTCTGACTACTCTATGTGGAGGTATGATGATCTGAAAATACGTGTAAGCATGAATTAGAGAGAGACTTTTAGAGATAAACTCTACGCACGAAAAGAATATGAAGAAGTGAAAAATTCCTAAATGTTTTAGCCTCCTAATCATAGATGTGGCGCGCTTCACACCGATGACTAAGACTCTACATACACGACTTCATAGACTCCCTATGACTCTTGAACTCTATGCCCTGATACTAAGTTTGTCACACCCCAAGCCTACACCCATGGCGGGACGGGCACTTGATGACCATTGATGGCCTCGAGCAAACCCTTGACCTGACTTACTTAACTCAGCGGAAGATTTAACCTAACTTCATATGAACAGTAAAGAACATTCTCAAGGAAAAATACTCAAAATGATAATCTAGCCAAAATGTCACTTCAGTCTCAACTTTAAAACATCTGTAATTCAAGATAAAAGAGACATCAAATTTAACAATCTCACTGACTATCTGTCTATGAAGTCTCTAATAACTGAGATGAATGTTGGTAAAGACCCCACAACATCCTAATGAACTAAACTATAAATCAATAAAATGGATCCTCCGGAAAGCAAGCGGATCATTAACTGACTCTGGAGTGCTCAACTGGATCAACGATGCGCTGGATGTCAATCCTTATTACCTGCGTCTGCATCATGACACGATGCAGGCGAACTGACATCAATACATTGAATGTATGAGTATGCAAGTTGGAAAGCTAAACAACACTTTAAGCTTGGAAAGGAGTAAGAAGAACACTTACCTTGACTCTTATTAACTCATGATCTACTAACTCTCATTCAATATATGCAGTTTAAAAATAATTGCAATATAAAGAAATGTTGACTGAAAACATGTTGTAAACTCTGAATGTATATAAGTATACAAATAATATCTGAGATGTATATAGAAATACAAATAACTGATGTATATCAAAATACAATACTTTTATGGGAGCTTCTCTAACCGACAACCATCACTTAGCTATAGTGATGATACACCGTTACTCGACCCACGCTGCCCGGCCATCCTAATCTTGCCAGAGTATAAGACCTAAATTGCCTAATGGATCCACTAGTAAAGTGTGAGAAGGAGTAATCTAAAAAGTATGACCCTTTTCTACCCATGATGGCTACCTGGTTTTCATGGAGACTTGAGTTAATCTGAAACTCGCATCTCCACATCGGTGCTCAATACTTCTCCCAAAATATATACATACTGGATCTTATGTTTTTAAAACCTACTGATTATGTGATTTGAGATTAGTGCTCAAAACTTAGCTTTTATAGCTCTCTTGGAAATCATAGTTTCTGTGCTTGCTTCATTTCATAAAGTTGTTATCTCTGTCTGAAAACTAGCCCGAAGGCTCATTACTTGTTTAAATGTGAAAATATTTGTAAACTCTTAGGGATTACTTAGTCCCCTTATAACTTTTGAGAATGAACTCAACATTTTACTCTTGCTTAACTTGTAAACAAAGCTTAAAATGTTTTGGTGAAGACTCTTGGTTACTTTAAGAGCTCACTTGACTTGCTCCTTAACTTATAGACTCAACTCTTAACTTCTTTGACTTGATCTTAGCTTTCCTTGAATTGGATTATGCATTCAAGGATCACGATCTCATGTTTATGGATGATTTCATGATGTTTAGATGTACTTTACAGTGTTTGAATAAACTAGGAATGATAGGTACATCACTTAGAAACTAGTATGGAAAGATAGGGAAAGAACGGGGTCTGCGCTAGAGCCTGATGGACAGACGCTATCCTTAGGCCCTCTGGATGGCGCGGCGCGCCAAAACCTAACGGACAGAGTCTGTCCTGAGGGGCTCTGGTAGGCGCGGCGCCCCAGGGCCTATCAGACGGGTTCTCCGACTTTTCTTCTCCAATTTTCAACTCTAAACTTCCCAATCATTCATGAATCTTCCCTCAAAAACTTAGAATGACTAATGTACTCAATACCCAATAGTTTAGACTCGTAAAATAATCCTAAAACACGAATCAAAACAACTAAAGGTACGTTACAACTTTACCAACCAAGATCCAACAATTGTTCATCAAGAACTTCAAGATTTATCATTGATTCAATAGAAAACTTGTTGAATTAAACATGTTGGCGTGTGGGTGAACGAACCCAACACAAAAGGACTCACATACCTCGATAGGGATCACCCCTACGAAATCCACACAACGATCTTGGCGTTCTTGGACGATTCTTGATCTTCATCTCCTTTTCTCTTTTTCTTCTAAGCCCTAAGCGTTCTTAATTTTGTTAAAACTGAATCGGGACTTGGTTTTTACCCCTAAATAACCCTTAAAATGAATTAGGAAATACTAGGGTAAAAAGACAACTTTGCCCTTACTAAAATTTGGATTGGATTTTCCTATGCTCAACAACCCAATTTCCGAAAGGCATATCTCCCTCATACGACATCAGATTTTTGCAAACTTGGCGGAGTTGGAAAGTTTTTCCAAGGGATTTTCAACCATATAAAGAACTCATCCAAACTCCTCCTGAGATGAAAGTTATGGCCGTTTGAAAATGACCAAAACTCACTTTTGAAAGCTTGAAATTTTCCAGATTTCCCTACTTATTCCCAAAATTGATTATTCTTGTTTTCCTTAGCTTAATCTTAGTTAATTCAAGTTAAGAGATGTTACAGCCTCAGTCCCAAATAAGTTAGGATTGTGACTAAAACACAAAGTAGATTTCAATTGTACCTGTTGGTTATGTTGCGTAGCTTTGCCCGAAAGAAGGAGAATGGTTAAACTTCATGGATGAGTATCTTCCATATTCAGATATACAACATCGCTAAATCTGGATGGATCTTGAAAACGATCAACATTAGCATTATTTTGCGAACTTCCTCTTCTACCTCTACCTCTACCTCTACCTCTATCTCTACCTCTACCTCATCCCCTTCAAGTACTACTACTCGAGATTTGTGTTGATTTAAAACTTGATCATCATCAACAAGTAGTGTAGTATTTGCTATGGAAGAAATTTATTTCTCCTTTTTCCATGAACGTGTAGAAACAACAACAGAGGAGGAGCAGGAGGCCACTGTGGAATATGAATGAGTATCTGAACACTTCTATTAATATAAATATCCTCACGAGCTAAATCTTTGAGTTCACCTTTTTTGGATTTTTTGGTTAGACTACGCTCAATGAATTATCTTCTTTTACTTGACACTATGTCCCTGATTCCTTGCACTTGGTGATCAGGCCTGAACTTTAGCATTATATAAGGTTATATTAATACTTACTTTTTACACATACAGATATATTAATACTTTTTTACACACATATATATTAATACTTACTTTTTACACACACAAAAACAACTAAACAGACAAAGAGTATCGGGTCAAAAAACCCAGATATACAGTCCCAAAAGATAAGGAGAGACATCTCTGCAAAACTAAGTGTCTTAGACAAAAGCAAACGCGATCAAAGTCTTAATTTTCCCCCAGAAAGTACGTCAGAGTGTTGACCACGTTTCTGCAGAAAGTGGTAAGAGATTTCTCAACAATCTTAGAGAAAGAGCAATACAAGGTTTTCATAGTAAAAGCCAGTTGATTGTGTGCAGAGTCAGATCCAGTCTTGATGGAGTTGAGTTCCTTCAAAATTGTGTTAATAGAACGAGAGACATCCTTCTTAAGTGCTCATATCTCAAGTCAAAGTTTTTCAATATCAATATTGGAGTCCTTGTGAAGTTGTAGCACCTTTTTCAAGAATATCCTAACACTTGCATATGAGATTCAAGACCATCGACCCTTACCTTAATGTTTTCAGCCTTCTTGAGAAGTAATGTTGCTAAGTCGGTGGAAATTGTAGTAGCCCGGGGTGTTTCAGCCCTGGATTGGATAGACTCCTTCTTACACCACTTCTCTTTGATCAACACATAGCCCATGCTCAAAAATGTTCGAATATCATATGTAGCATCAATCAAACTCGGCCTGTAGTTAGAGAGATCCACAAAAGAATGGACAATAATCCTAGAAATAAGCAATCCATAGGGTAGACTTGCAGTGGAGTTCGTATCCTCAAGACTTTCAACCAGGTATTCGCGCACTCACAGAGCCCAATTTATATTAATCTTCTTCGGCAGACAATACACAACAAAGATATCTCTGTTAGAGATTTTGCTAAGGGATCCCTTTCGGGGGAACCAGAGTGGTAGCTACGATATGGGCGAGAATTCGAATCTCAAATCCAAGAGATAGGGGACCAAATTGGGAGATGTTAGCCCTAGTTTCAGCAAGAAATACTTTAGCATCCTCCGAAGAGGTTCAAACTGATTAGGACATACATTTCCATGCATGAACGATTAATTTTTTTAGGGGGGGGGGAGGGGATCTAGGGTGGGATGAAAAAATGAAATTTTGAAGTTAAAAATATCTTTTAACAACAAACTTAATTTTTTTTGGGGGGGGGGGGGGGGCTGGTAGGGGTAGGGGGGGAGAGGGGTGGTCGAGAGTAGGGGTGAAAATGAAATTTTAAAGTTGAAAATATTTTTTTAAAAATAAACTTAAAACTTTTTTTTGGGGGGGGGGGGCAAGGGTAGGGGTGAAAAAGTGAAATTTTGAGTTGAAAATATATTTAACAGCAAATTTTAAAAAAAGTTTGGGGGGAGGGGGCTTGTAGTTGGTGAGTGGGTGGTCGAGGGTAGGGGTAAAAAATGAAATTTTAAAGTTGAAAATATGTTTTAAAAATAAACTTAAAATTTTCTTTTGGGGTAGTGGGGAGTCGAGGGTAGGGGTGAAGAAAATAAAATTTTAGAGTTTAAAAAGTTTTTTTTAAAAAAATTTAATTTTTTAGGGGGGTGGGGGGCTGGTAAGGGGGTGTCGAGGATGATGAAAATATTTTTTAAAACAAACTTAAATTATGTTTTTGGGATGGGGGCTGGTAGGGGGTGGGTGGGTGGGGCCTGGGGGGAGAGGAAGGGTCGAGGGTAGGGGTGAAAAAAGGAAATTTTGAAGTTGAAAATATCTCTTGAAAATAAACTTAAAAGTCTTTTAGGGGTGGGGGCTGGTTGGGTGGGTGGGGAGGGGGGATTCGAAAGGGACTTTCGGAAAATATTTTCCATAAGTTTTGAAGGGAAGTCATTTTCCTTAAATTTGAGGAAAATGAGTTGATTTGGAAAATCTTTTCAAAATATTTAACCAACCAAACATGAGAAAATTGAAAAACATTTTTCAGAAAATGTTTTCCTTCATAGCAAACACACCCTAAGTGTTAAGACAAGGAGAAAACAGGAAAAGAGTTTAGATTTATTTAAATTAATGTGGAAGAGGGAAAATGGGAATGAAAGGGAGGAATTTTCTCACTTAAATTATTTGAGAGTAAATAATTGTCATCTTAATAAATTGGAGTTAATATCACAAAATGTCACACAACTATAGTTATAGAGAAAAATTTATTGAACTTTATTTTTGTATCAATAAATTAAAAAAACTCTTTATCATAAAATAAAATCAGACATACCAAAAATATAGCGGTCATGCAATTTATACTTTATGTGAAACTCCTATCATTAACAAGCTTACTAAGAATTCATTAGATTCAAGCTCAAGTAGGACAAGATAGAAATATCTACAACCTTACTACTCCATCACCATCCCCCACTTAGGGTAAACCCAATTAAGAGCAACTTAACCCAACCTCAAGAGGATCTTTAGCTTAACAACCTTCATTTTCATCACTTAAAAATATTTCAAGTCCAAAAAGAATGTCATTTTAACAATAATAACTCCTAGCATGCTTTTAACTATATTATAGCATAAATCTTCATATATCATCTCATTTCACAAAATCTCATATATAGCCATAAATGACATCACGTCATCAAAACATGTCGAAAATTCACTTTCACACATACTCATCAAACCATAAAACCAAGATAAGCATTAAACTCACCTTTTCTCCCTCAAGTATAGAGATACCATGTCATCCAAGCAACCACATCTAACAGACCACCGGATAAGGAAACATAAGAGAGAGGCTTATAGAGTTAAGTTCAATGGCACAACATGAGAATGATGAAGAAGCTCTATCTTCTTATAGCTCCCGCACCACAGATGTGTCGCGACTCACCACCAATGATATGAGACTCTACAAGACATGGAAATATGAGAACTTTAAGAACCTAAAACCACTTTTATAAACCTCACACTTTGATACCACGTTTGTCACATCCGGGGAGCACCCCCTAGAAGTAACATGGTGTATTTGACCTCTCGGAGGTCTTATACAAGCCTATAGTTATCATTCATCGCATTATTATAGTAAATTTAACAGAAAGTTTAAAACTTTTCATAGCACATCATATGCTAGAAACATGACTTCATATATGTATAAAATATAAGTCAATACATATTTAGACCTTAAGTCTCTTTGCCATCCTAGACTCAACATCATTAGAGTACATTAGGGACACGACCCTTACAACATAAATCATAAGTACAATATTAAGAGACTTTACAGTAAACCATAAGTTAGAAAATCCTTGGACTTAAGGATTCCTTTCTTTGAGCTTGGGGATTCACATAAGAAGCTTCTCATCATCTAAAGACATCCTTTAAGCATCCATAACCTACACTTTGTGTTAAAAGATAGAGAAGAATGGAGTTAGTACAAGAATGCACTAAGTATGGCAACCATGCAATTAAAAGGGACATTTTTCTTGAAATCATACTTCATGCCTTTTTGTTAAATCTTCATAAAACATTTATACAATAAGAATTATATTATTTACACACTTCATATAGACATATTTCATAGTCATATATCATATAAAATCATACAATGCATCTAAGACATTTTAAGGATAACTTTACAGTAATCTCCTCACACTTTACAGTAAGCATTTTTCCCTTTACAGTGAATTTCTTTTATTTAACTAATTAGCCTCCCAAGTTTACCCTCTAGTGATACTTGGTGCAACGCATCACCTTAAGGCCTCAAGGAAACCATACATATAAACTACATAAGCCGACACATATCATAATAGAAGTATAGCACACCACAAGACATATTCAAGTCAAGACCATAAGGAATTTCTGTGAACTTTACTTATTATGCACATATACCAACCTTACTTCACATATAACATTATAAGACCTTACTCACAACCCCAATCTAAGTCTACTAGTGCTATGTACATGTGAAGCCCCATAACCTCACACATACTTAATAGACCTATCATGAGAAGTCAACTACATACACTTCAAGTAGGACCTTAGTCACAAAGTATTATTATAACTTCATATCATGCATATCATCACATCATGTAGACACTAACGCAATGTCATGAAAGAGAACCATAAACATATGTGCATACAATAGACAACCTTTGTCACGACTTGAATCTAGACCCCAGACGAGACCGGCGTCGTTGACCTCTCAGAGGTCGCAGACAAGCCTACTTACGTCATTCTTACTTTACATAGGTTAATTTTAGCAGAAAATTTGAAACTTTTTGTTTCCTAACATACTTATAAAAACATTCTCATTAATACGTAATTGTTCATCATCAACCATCTAACATTAAGAGATAAGCAACTGAAAGAAATAGTTCAATTCTTATAAAGCGTATAATTGCCAAAATGGCACCAATACATAATCTGAATAAAAGCAGGAAAGAAACGCTAGTGGAACATGCTCCACTAGCTCATCTCTAAAACTAAGCTAGAATATAAAACAGTAACATCCTCGAAGACATGAGGACCTACCAAAATCGGATGAATGCTGGACGTCCGGATAGCTGTAACGATGATCCTGTAGCTCTATCGTCCACCTGTGCCTGCACCTATAATAGTAGAGTTTGTATAGGGTTAGTACACACTTGTACTAAGTATGGGTATATGCAAGCACACACCAAGGACATGCATGAGAAAGAATAGCTTTTTCCTAACAACATGATTTTTGGAAGTCAAGTCAGTGGACTTGCCAAATTGAGATTTGGAAAGTTTCCTAATTTGGATTAGGAAAGTAAATGATCTTTCCAAATTTGGATTAGGAAAGTCAGTGAGCTTTCCAGATTTGGAATAGGAAAGTTATGCCATGAGAATAACATACATCATCATACTTTTCACATTTGCACGCAGCACATAACATTTACACATAGCACACATCATATAGCATACAGTACATTTTTCATGTAGCACATAACTTCGTTCATATCATTCATTCATATGCCATGAGACCTTGGAATCATGGACTTGACATTAAGACATCCCAGAAATGAGGGCTCAACATATGGGACCTCAACTGGGGAGTCTTCATTAGCAAACACAGAGTCTGCTTCATTCATTCATACGTACTTCATTTCATTTCGTTCATAGTCCAGTGTAACCACCGGTTATACCTAGGATGTAGTTTAAGACTTTCATTAGGTTCGTTGTGCAATGACCAAGAATGACCTAATGTCATTACTTGAATCTAACTCACCTTTTGATTATCCTATCCTAACACCTTTGGTATTCATTCATTTCATTATGTGCATCATTTGAGGCTGGCCTCATTCATTCATTGGGAACTTTAACTTTAACCGACATAGATCATGTGAGCATCATGAAATCCAGTGTCTCCCCCACACCGAAAAGAGGTGGAATCACCGACCAAAGTGACCCAATAACATGCTAGCGTACATGGGAATTTAACCCCGCCAGATCCCTATATTGGCAGTATAGGTTCAAAGACTAGGAGATTTCAGGAGACCCATACCCGGCAAGCCAGACAGTCTCATCTCATGAGAGTTACGTGAACCTCCGCCCTTCCCGAAAGAAGGCATCACCGCTCATAGCTAGTCTATCGGTGCTCAGTATAAAGTTCCGTTTCATTCATCTCATACGTCATGGAAGCTGACATCTAGTATGAGGACATCATAGCTCATTAGATGATTTCTCATCTCATCATTCGTATTAAGTGTGTTAAGCTCAATACTCTCATTAGAGTGTTCATAGAGACTGGTCTCTTCATTATCTTACGCTCTCATAGGTGAATACATATTGGTAACATTTACTTATGCTCATTTGAGATTGCTCTCATCATTTACATTAGCCTCGTATCATGTTGTCACCACGTTCGTCATTATTAGCACCTTGGCTTTTCATAGTTATTCACCTCTTATTACGTGAATGTTCATTTCGTCTTATGCCAATGCACTTGGCCATTTAGTGTATCTTACACTCATACTTAACCCCTCTAGGGTTCATCATTTCATTTCATACATCTTAGGTTCACTTACTTTTGAACGTATGTTAGACTTATGTGTCTATACATACAAGTCATGAGGCTTCATTCGTAGTTCATTATGTGACTCATACATTCCTAAGATTTCATAGTACAAGACTTATGTATCTTGTATATATACCAAGACTTTGATTTCGATCTAAGTAGGTGGCATTAATCTTGGATAATTTGTTCACGTATGACTTATGTATCAAACGGAAATTAGGGCAAGGAAACCCAAGTCTTGAATCAATTGGATATCATTTATATTTTTAATTGATTTTTATTCTAATATTCATAATATTTTAACTCTAAGTTAAATCACAATATTAACATTGAAGGATTATTTTTCTATTTAACCTTTTTCTTGAATTTGGCCGATGGGTTGTGGGTTCGAGGCCCCACAACCCCATTTTCATTTTTTTTTTTCGTTAACATGATATTCTCCCATTTTTCTTAAACCAAGAGGTTGTGGGATCAAACCCCCACAGCCTCTTTTATTTTATTCTTTAATTCGCCTAAGTAGGGAGGTTGTGGGTTCTAACCCCCACAGCCTCCTTACTTTTAATTAATTTTCGCTAGGGGCTGTGAGGTGGTGGGTTCGAACCCCCACAGCCCCATATATATTTTTCTTTTTATTTTCGCTAAGTTGAGGGCCTTGGCAGTGAGGTCGTGGGATCAATCCCCCACAGCCTCACTTGCTTTATTAACTTATTTTCGCCTCCTCTAGTTCCAGCCTTGAGGTCTTGGGTTCGATTCCCACGCCTCACATCCTTTTTTTTTCTTTATTCTCCTTCTTCCTTGCTTTCCACAAGTCATGTGTTCGATTACCCCCATCCCCATTTTTTAATTAATTCATTTCGTGGGCAGCAGCTAAGGGGTTCGAATCCCCTTAGCCCCAACACATTTCTTTTTAAAGAAATTCCAGCCTCTTGGTCATTTGAGGTCTTGGGTTCGACTTCCCTTGACCTCACCTATTTTAATCACTTTTAAAACTCTTCCAAAATTTCCAGAACCTGCCCGAAATCAACATCACAAGCTGGAAATTTTGATTAGCTTTTTGCAGCCTATTTTCTCCACTCTTTAACGTTAAAAGTTCATGCATTTGGAGTAGTGTTTAGTGAGTCCTTTAGGTGCATTTTCATGGACATATTTGGCCAAGAATTTTTCATTAAATTCAGCCACATTACACTTAAATGAACATCATCATTTACATAAGTTTATACACTTAAAATGACAACTAAAACCATATCAAACTTGAAGCCATAAATCAAAACTCATTCACAGTAAGTTTACAGTAAACTTTTTATCATGCACACACATATTTTCGGCAACAAAGCTTGTCATTCATATGATTTCAAATACATGTTCATGAACATATTCATCACGAAAACACATTGCAACACCTAATTTCTACCAACAAACATACCAACCTATGATTTGATGGGAGCTAAGGACAGGGATATGCAACGGGGTGTAACTTAGTTTTCGGATTAAAATCGTCTGAGTCCTAAGGGTCTCTTGGGAAAGGGACCAAGAGTAAGAAGACCCGTACCTTAATTTCCTTGTTCAAACACGAATTTTCTGCCCAAAATCCTCTCCACAAATCAGTCCAAGCTTTCTCAATCGTCCACACTACTCGATAACCACTTCTCTTTGCTTTATCGTTTGGTTACTTTGTTTTTCTTAAAAATTTCGTGTGAGTTCTTCAAGTGTGAAGAACTTCAATATATTTTCTGATTTTGAACTTGTTTTGGCAGAGATAAAATGTGAGAATGAGTGGTTAAACGTGAGAGAGAGAGAGTGGCTTTAAGTTAGGAGTTTTGGTTTGGGAATTAGTCAAACTAGGACTCCTTGTTAAACCTTTAATTAAAATCTGATTTTTCTTTTTCTTAAATCAGCTAATATTTACTAATTAATTACTTAAATTTATCCATTTAAATAAAAAACAAGTTAAATCATTGCTTCCACCTAGGTTCGAACCCGGGTGGAGCAAGACTTCACTTTTAGAGCTCACATTCGGCTCTCTCTCTCAAAATTGCCCTTCCATTTTATTAAATAATTAGTTATATATATATTTAGGGTAATTAAGATATTACCCTTAGCCTGGTAAAAGAACATTTTACCCCTAGACCTTCAAAACTTAAAATTTCATCTTTTTAAGTCCGGTAAAGACTCCTTCGATTAAATCTTCATTTTCGAGAGCCTTACTTGGTTGGTTCCAACCTTTACAAGCTCAATTAACTCTCCAAGTTAGTTGGCTTGGTCGTAGTAAGGGTTCTGAGGTCTGGTTCTACGCGTATCAGTCTGTGCAAACCTTGGTCTAATCGCAAGCATTCTTGACAACCTAAGTCTTGATCCTATTCATTTTTAGGGTTGTTACATTATCCCCCCCTTAGGAACATTCGTCCCCGAATGACACTACTCTTTACTAACAATAAGTATGTCATCTATAGAACGTACACATACGTAGGTACTTCAATACTTCCATGGGTGAATATTTGATTCACTTCTTAACATGATGGAACACCTCCTTGAGACCTACTAGTAGCTTCACATTAATAGACTAAGGAATTCTTCCCTAAACTAGTCTTATCAAAGAATACAACACAAAGTCAACATAAAAGTCATATAAATCAGCAACCAATATGATGACTTCAAACATATTAACCTCATACTAGGGCATAAACACCATATACAGTCAAATATATGAAAGTCTAATTAAGGCTACGCACTCGAGGCTTCATCAGAAGTGCCTTCCCCTGCACCCCTAGACTTGAGTGCGAAGAATCGTTGCCTCCTTGGAGCCTCTTCATTTGGGCCATTAGTCTGAACTGTCTCCTTCCCTTGTTCTTGACTTCTTCTATTCGGACAATCCTTCACCATGTGTCCCGGTTTTCCACAGCTGTAACAAGCGTTAGAGCCCATCATACACTCTCCTCCATGCTGTCTGCCACACTTCCTGCAAGGTTGCCTTTCCTTAGGTGTATATACTTCATTGTTTCTCTTATCTCTGGACTCGGAATCCCTATCATAGAGACCACTGGATGAACTTGACTCCCTTTGGTGGGAAAGTCCCTTCTTAAACCTTGGCTGCTCACGGACGCCAGAGTTGTTCCTGTGGCCTCTATGACTGGGTCCTGCCTGATCTTGAGGCCTAGACCTCCTAGCATCACGAATACCTCTCTTTCTGCGGCTGTCCTCTACCTGCTGGACATGCACGTCAACCTGGAAAGATCCATATTATCATGGAGCATAGCAGATCGACACTCCTCCTCCAGGTCTCCATTGATTCCTGTGAGGAACCTGCTCATCTCATCCCTACTGTTAGAAACCAGGGAAGTAGCATACCTGGGTGATTTCAACAAAGTCAGTATTATCCTTATTCTTGCTATTAAATACTTAGGAAAGAAAAAAAAATTCAACATACCTTGACAGCTTAACAAACTTCAGGGAATACTCCCTGACTGTCATGGAGCCTTGTTTGAGGTTGATGAATTCCTCAACCTTGGCCTCCCTCATCTCCCTGGGAAAGAATCTCTCCAGAAATGCTGTCTTGAACAGCTCCCATGTGACTGGTACTTCAACTAAGACACGGCTACCTTGCCACATCTTGCACCAAGTCTGTGCAACATCCTTGAGCTGATAGGAAGCCAGCTCAGCCTTCTCAATATCAGTGGCCCCCATAGCCACCAGAATCTTATGCACCTCATCTATAAACTCTTGAGGATCCTCCGATGTCTTAACCCCTGTGAAAATGGGAGGATTCATCCTCGTGAAATCCCTCAGCCTGTCAGCCATGCTACGAACCGGTGGGTTTTCCCTCTGAACATCCTGTCTGTTGACCTGGGCAGTCATAGCCTGGGCCTGCATAGTAATGGCCTGCACCATCTGGGCCAGAGATGCCCTCACCTCAGCATCAGTCATCCCAGCTGGATTAGCTGGCAGAGCCACTCCTTCAGCTGGAGCCTGGGGTGGAACTCGATTACCCTCAGCAGCTGCTCCTCCTCTCCTCTGACCATTTCCTCTCCTAGTGTTCATTTTCTGGAAAAACAAAAAGGATTGATGTTAGACACGCTCATAACACCAAGAATTCAGACATTCAAAAAAGCACGATAAGATCAGAAGAAGGGAAATTTTCCTACGCATCATGCAGTCTCTAATCCAGGATAGTGGTGCACTTCACTACCATGACTTAGAAACTACTCAATGTGGTTGATGTGAACTCATTATTCTCGGAATTTAACCTAGTGCTCTGATACCAACTTTGTCACGACTGGAATCTAGACCCCAAACGAGACCGGCGTCGTTGACCTCTCAGAGGTCGCAGACAAGCCTACTTACGCCATTCTTACTTTACATAGGTTAATTTTAGCGAAAAATTTGAAACTTTTTGTTTCCTAACATACTTATAAAAACATTCTCATTAATACGTAATTGTTCACCATCAACCATCTAACATTAAGAGATAAGCAACTGAATGAAATAGTTCAATTCTTATAAAGCATATAATTGCCAAAATGGCACCAATACATAATCTGAATAAAAGCAGGAAAGAAACGCTAGTGGAACATGCTCCACTAGCTCAACTCTAAAACTAAGCTAGAATATGAAACAGTAGAATCCTCGAAGACATGAGGACCTACCAAAACCGGATGAATGCTGGATGTCCGGATAACTGCAACAATGATCCTGTAGCTCTATCGTCCACCTGTCCCTGCACCTAAAATAGTAGAGTTTGTATAGGGTTAGTACACACTTGTACTAAGTATGGGTATATGCAAGCACACACCAAGGACATGCATGAGAAAAAATAGCTTTTTCCTAACAACATGATTTTTGGAAGTCAAGTCAGTGGACTTGCCAAATTGAGATTTGGAAAGTTTCCTAATTTGGATTAGGAAAGTAAATGATCATTCCAAATTTGGATTAGGAAAGTTATGCCATGAGAATAACATACATCATCATACTTTTCACATTTGCAGGCAGCACATAACATTTACACATAGCACACATCATATAGCATACAGTACACTTTTCATGTGGCACATAACTTCGTTCCTATCATTCATTCATATGTCATGAGACCTTGGAATCATGGACTTGACATTAAGACATTCCAGAAATGAGGGCTCAACATATGGGACCTCAACTGGGGAGTCTTCATTAGCAAACACAGAGTCTGCTTCATTCATTCATACGTACTTCATTTCATTTCGTTCATAGTCCAGTGTAACCACCGGTTATACCTAGGATGTAGTTTAAGACTTTCATTAGGTTCGTTGTGCAATGACCAAGAATGACCTAATGTCATTACTTAAATCTAACTCACCTTTTGATTATCCTATCCTAACACCTTTGGTATTCATTCATTTCATTATGTGCATCATTTGAGGCTGGCCTCATTCATTCATTGGGAACTTTAACTTTAACCGACATAGATCATGTGAGCATCATGAAATCCAGTGTCTCCCCCACACCAAAAAGAGGTGGAATCACCGACCAAAGTGACCCAATAACATGCTAGCGTACATGGGAATTTAACCCCGCCAGATCCCTATATTGGCAGTATAGGTTCGAAGACTAGGGGATTTCAGGAGACCCATACCCGGCAAGCCGGACAGTCTCATCTCATGAGAGTTACGTGAACCTTCGCCCTTCTCGAAAGAAGGCATCACCGCTCATAGCTAGTCTATCGGTGCTCAGTATAAAGTTCCATTTCATTCATCTCATACGTCATGGAAGCTGACATCTAGTATGAGGACATCATAGCTCATTAGATGATTTCTCATCTCATCATTCGTATTAAGTGTGTTAAGCTCAATACTCTCATTAGAGTGATCATAGAGACTGGTCTCTTCATTATCTTACACTCTCATAGGTGAATACATATTGGTAACATTTACTTAGGCTCATTTGAGATTGCTCTCATCATTTACATTAGCCTCATATCATGTTGTCACCACGTTCGTCATTATTAGCACCTTGGCTTTTCATAGTTATTCACCTCTTATTACGTGAATGTTCATTTCGTCTTATGCCAATGCACTTGGCCATTTAGTGTATCTTACACTCAAACTTAACCCCTCTAGGGTTCATCATTTCATTTCATACATCTTAGGTTCACTTACTTTTGAACGTATGTTAGACTTATGTGTCTATACATACAAGCCATGAGGCTTCATTCGTAGTTCATTATGTGACTCATACATTCCTAAGATTTCATAGTACAAGACTTGTGTATCTTGTATATATACCAAGACTTTGATTTCGATCTAAGTAGGTGGCATTAATCTTAGATAATTTGTTCACGTATGACTTATGTATCAAACGGAAATTTGGGCAAGGAAACCCAAGTCTTGAATCAATTGGATATCATTTATATTTTTAATTGATTTTTATTCTAATATTCATAATATTTTAACTCTAAGTTAAATCACAATATTAACATTGAAGGATTACTTTTCTATTTAACCTTTTTCTTGAATTTGGCCGATGGGTTGTGGGTTCGAGCCCCCACAACCCCATTTTCATTTTTTTTTCATTAACATGATATTCTCCCATTTTTCTTAAACCAAGAGGTTGTGGGATCAAACCCCCACATCCTCTTTTATTGTATTCTTTAATTCGCCTAAGTAGGGAGGTTGTGGGTTCGAACCCCCACAGCCTCCTTACTTTTAATTAATTTTCGCTAGGGGCTGTGAGGTGGTGGGTTCGAACCCCCACAGCCCCATATATATTTTTCTTTTTATTTTTGCTAAGTTGAGGGCCTTGGCAGTGAGGTCGTGGGATCAATCCCCCACAGCCTCACTTGCTTTATTAACTTATTTTCGCCTCCTCTAGTTCCAGCCTTGAGGTCTTGGGTTCGATTCCCACGCCTCACATCCTTTTTTTTTCTTTATTCTCCTTCTTCCTTGCTTCCCACGAGTCATGTGTTCGATTCCCCCCATCCCCATTTTTTTATTAATTCATTTCGTGGGCAGCAGCTAAGGGGTTCGAATACTCTTAGCCCCAACACATTTTTTTTAAAAAAAATTCGAGCCTCTTGGTCATGTGAGGTCTTGGGTTCGATTCCCCTTGATCTCACCTATTTTAATAACTTTTAAAAATCTTCCAAAATTTCCAGAACCTGCCCGAAATCAACATCACAAGCTGGAAATTTTGATTAGCTTTTTGCAGCCTATTTTCTCCACTCTTTAACGTTAAAAGTTCATGCATTTGGAGTAGTGTTTAGTGAGTCCTTTAGGTGCATTTTCATGGACATATTTGGCCAAGAATTTTTCATTAAATTCAGCCACATTACACTTAAATGAACATCATCATTTACATAAGTTTATACACTTAAAATGACAACTAAAACCATATCAAACTTGAAGCCATAAATCAAAACTCATTCACAGTAAGTTTACAGTAAACTTTTTATCATGCACACACATATTTTCGGCAACAAAGCTTGTCATTCATATGATTTCAAATACATGTTCATGAACATATTCATCACAAAAGCACATTGCAACACCTAATTTCTACCAGGAAACATACCAACCTATGATTTGATGGGAGCTAAGGACAGGGATATGCAACGGGGAACAACTTAGTTTTCGGATTAAAATCGTCTGAGTCCTAAGGGTCTCTTGGGAAAGGGACCAAGAGTAAGAAGACCCATACCTTAATTTCCTTGTTCAAACACGAATTTGCTGCCCAAAATCCTCTCCACAAATCAGTCCAAGCTTTCTCAATCGTCCACACTACTCGATAACCACTTCTCTTTGCTTTATCGTTTGGTTACTTTGTTTTTCTTAAAAATTTCGTGTGAGTTCTTCAAGTGTGAAGAACTTCAATATATTTTTTGATTTTGAACTTGTTTTGTCAGAGATAAAACGTGAGAATGAGTGGTTAAACGTGAGAGAGAGAGAGAGAGAGTGAGAGAGAGTGGCTTTAAGTTAGGAGTTTTGGTTTGGGAATTAGTCAAACTAGGACTCCTTGTTAAACCTTTAATTAAAATCTGATTTTTCTTTTTCTTAAATCAGCTAATATTTACTAATTAATTAATTAAATTTATCCATTTAAATAAAAAACAAGTTAAATCATTGCTTCCACCTAGGTTCGAACCCGGGTGGAGCAAGACTTCACTTTTAGAGCTCACATTCGGCTCTCTCTCTCAAAATTGCCCTTCCATTTTATTAAATAATTAATTATATATATATATTTAGGGTAATTACGATATTACTTTTAGCCTTGTAAAAGAACATTTTACCCCTAGACCTTCAAAACTTAAAATTTCGTCTTTTTAAGTCCGGTAAAGACTCCTTCGATTAAATCTTCATTTTCGAGAGCCTTACTTGGTTGGTTCCAACCTTTCCAAGCTCAATTAACTCCCCAAGTTAGTTGGCTTGGTCGTAGTAAGGGTTCTGAGGTCTGGTTCTACGCGTATCAGTCTGTGCAAACCTTGGTCTAATCGCAAGCATTCTTGACAACCTAAGTCTTGATCCTATTCATTTTTAGGGTTGTTACAACCTTCCTAGGACTCCCTTAGATAGCTACTTGTGCAATGTCTAGGTGGGTTCATTACTTCTACCTATCCTAAGTACCTTCCATTAGGGCATCCTAGTTAGGGTCCTTTACTTTAGTTCTATTGTCCATTTTACTTTAGGGAAACTATAGCCTCAACCGACACTAAGACCATGGGTGCTAAACATGGAATTTGGTATTGTAGAGCCTTACACCAAAGGAAGGTTCTCTACATAGCCAAAGTAGAACATTAACATATATCCTAGCATATTAAGTGAATTCACTTGCTAGATCCTATGTGGCAAGCATAGTTTATGGAACTTGGGGGCCGTCATGGAAACATCACTCTACACCCTTTTTGGGTCATGAGGCTATCCACCCCGTGAGGACCGTGGTGAACCCTACCTTCCCTCCTTGGGAAGGCTCCACCCCTTCACCTACAAGATCACTCAGCTAAGCTAAGTTCCCTTTATTGAAAAGCCTTTATTAATATTACTTTATAAATTAGGCTTAGGAGATTGACTCCTCATATGCTTAGCTCATAGGTCATAGATGAAAGTGCATCAACCTAAATCATGTGAGAAACCCTTTTACATGGACATAGCATATGTAATAGCATTATCTAGTTAAGGGTACTCTTGAGAACACCTTTCAAGTGCACCTCTATTGACTAGATCATCATTCATGTGTGTGTGCATAAATATATTTGAGAAATCCTTTCACATAACACATTTAAAACCACACATGTTCATACCTCATTTCATTCATGCATAAGTGTACAAGTGCAACTTTATGAGCAATCCTTTCATACCAACACTTTAAGACACTATGCACATTCATATTTCATCATATCATGTACTTAACATCATAGCATATAAGTCATATTCATCACATGTATATACATTCCTATTCATGTACTTAGAAGACCAACCTAGGAACTATCCTATCAAGGTATACATGTGCAATGCATAGATAAGGTCCCATACCCTTGCCCATACTAGTACACCTATCAAGTCATCCTAATGAATGATACATCACACAACATCATAGAATGGATAGCGTAACATAAGACTCATTTATTCAAGACTTACAACATTCTCACAATAAGCTCTAGCCTTTATGCACCTACCTTAACTTTACTTCACATATAACACTGTAGGCCCTCATCATAGGCAGCACATATACATAAACTTAACATAATCATTTACATGCTCATAACATTATCCATACAACCTAGATCATATCTAGAATATGAAACTAAGCATATGCTTCACATTGGGTGATCATCACCAACAAACATTCATGGTATAATTGCCTTCAAGGCCATGATCACATCACATATATATTTACAATAAATTAAACACTGCCACCATAAGTGGACCATACCACACAATACCATACAAGGCTTCATTCACTATCAATACTATAAAAAAGTAGAAGAGATAGGCATTCTTACCAAGTTCTCACCCTTTGATCATCCTTGACCAATACTCCTTTTTCATCAACAATTAATAGAAAGGGCAGTAGCTAAATGTGCTTTAATCACAAGGGAATCCATGCATAATCCACTACAAGACCATGCTACAAACTAGCACAATACATCACCAATATACTAGAAAGTAGAAGGACATAGATCATTAACCAACTTCACTTGCATTGATAATCAATCAAATTTCATCAAGAATATAAATCTAGGGTAGTATCTAAAGACATAATAATCAATTCTATCTCATGCTTCATCTACTCTAGAATTGAGATCACATCATGTATATGACATTATCAATCTATAGGCTAGAGAACCTAGATCAATCCTTACCAAGACTCCTTTACTTTGATCATGAATAACTCACACCCACAATTCATAAATAATATCAACCTAAGGTAGCAATTAAAGAAATCATAACCTAAACGAAATCCTACTACAATTGCCAAGAAATCGAGATTAGAGTGAGCATGTAGAAGAACATAGGCTAGTCTTTCAAACCATCAAACCTTCATGTTCATGGGTTCCTCATCAAAATTTCACCATCAATATACAATATACACATTATATATAAGCAATTCAACATGCTAGAATCATAATTCAATCAATACAAAGTCACAATCACAATGCCCATACATAGGCTAAAACGAAAGTTGAAGGGGATATGGGTTCATCATGCAATTGGATTGAAATCCACATTAAAATCAATACATTATCATCAATTTATCATGATTAAGCCTTTAAAAATGTTTTGAGAAAAAACCCATGGCTAGATTGAAGAAGAAGAGATTTGATCATGAAACTTCTTTGAAAACTTCGAGAAGAACTCTCTAGATGGAAGATTAACTAGAGATGAAGGATCACCATAACTTTATTAGATGAATAACCCATTAAAAATTAGGGAAGAATCCATGGGAATCCAAGCTCCAAGTTGTTCTTGAGCTTCACCTTCAATGGAGGTTTTTAGAGAGGATATTTTGGGAGAGGGAGGTTTTGATTTTGAATGGAGGATTGGGTATGGACTATTCACGTTTTTAACCACCTAATATACCCAAAAATAGGTAAATAAACCTCCTAGGCTCAGGTTAGCATGTGGAGTGCATTTCCATTCACCCCATAACTAGGCAGCGTGCATGGCAGTAATTGAAGCCTGCATCAACGGCCAGCCATCGACGCCACGTTGGCCCATCGATGGACAGTCTGTGGCTTACGTCCTATGGGTATTAGGTTTTTTTGTAGCTGATCCTTGCCAGGCTAAGTTTCCATCGACGCCTCCCCATCGACGGGGCGTCAGTCAACTGACGAGGCGTCGATTTACACTGCCAAGGCAATGTCTCGGCAGCCTTTGGGTCATTCTTGAGGGCCTCTTGCAAGGCCCTTGGTAAGTCGTACCAGGACGTTTTCAACGTAAATATGAATATTAACAAGTCTATGACCTTCCACATCATTTTCACCCAAAACAAATGCGTAAAACACATCCAAACATGCAAGGCACACTCAAGACACACATGAACGTCTCAAGGGCTAACTTTCGAACGTCTTGGACGTTTGACCTCCAAACTTCATGAAACTCCATACACTGCCTATAAACATCATTACTACTCATTTTAATACTTCATAATGCCATGACACACACATAAGTACATAAAAGTATCTAAGGCCCCTTTGATGATTAGTCATCGAACGTCTGGGTTGTCCCTTGACGTTTGAATTCCAAATCACCTCCAACTTTAGACACTGCCTCAATACCACATTTAAACCATTTTAGGACCTTAGACACTTATGAGAACATGTTAGGCTCTAGACACCCTAACTCATTTTGGGGGTCTTACAATCAGGTCAGAAGATTGGTCAGGGCTGGGGTGGGATTCCAATTCAAAAGTTGGATCTTGAGTCAGATGTTTCGGTCGAGTCTCGAGTCATGGTCAAATTTGGGTGTCAAAATCATATTTCAGTTTGAATGTCTGGCCTCAAATCGGGAGTTAGAGTTAGGTCGTAGGTTGGGTCTTGGGATCATGTTCCAATTTGGGTCAGGGTCAGGGTCAAATTCTAGTTCGATTGTTAGGTCCCATGTCGTAAGTAGGGGTTAGGTCCCTTATCAAGTATGAGGTGGTGTGTTGGATTGATTCTTTGGGTTATTTGATAAAAGAAAACATTATTAGATTAAATAGAATTCTCAATTCTGTTGGGACTTCTCCATTCATTTTATTCCAAAATAAAATAACTATCTATAAAAATTTCAAACGAGTTAATATTATGAGTTAAATAATGGAAATATTTAATTAAATACTAAATGTAGATATAAACTACTTAATAACTATGATGAGATATGCAATATTTTCAAAATTACTCTATTGAGCTTAAATTTATCTAACTTAAACAGTTTAGTAATTAATTATAAGAGCAATATTTTTAATAAAAATAATTATATGAACAATAAACTTGATAAACAATTTTAATGTAGCAAATATAAAGATAAAGAAATGAAAATTGAAATAGAAATATGAGATTTTGTCCCAAATTTGAACACTCTAACGCCCAGACATCCTCGGACGTTGGCCCAATTTCTGTTATTAAAGAAAGTTGTATTAAATACATTTTCATATTTTTTAAATATTCAAAATAAATGTAAGTTATATAATGTTGCCAAATGGAATGGTGAGATCTTCTTGAAAAATGTTTTTGTCTTTTATAAATAATTCCTCTATTTTGTTTGAACATACATATATCACTATTGGCAAAAATAAAGCTTACATACCTAGATTCGGGCCTCACACATAGTTTTTTTATATATATATTTTACTCGTGATTTACTCACTTTTAAGCGTGTTAATATGAATAATATTTTAATATCATTCACCAACCTATTTAAATATGAGAGATATAAATTACGAGCACTGGGATCCTAATTATAATGTTCATTTGAAATCAAAACAGGTGCATACATCTCAATTTGGTAATCCGATCCTGACAGACAACACAATTGATGGAGTTCTTGGATTTGATCGACACAGTCTTTCAATATAATAAAAGTTACTAAATTTAATATTTATTGTGTGACTACACATTCTATTCATACAACAACAATGTTAAATCAAATTTTTGACAGGAAATTAATTTCTTAAAATTCAAAATGAATTATCTGATGTTCATTATGGAGTAAAGTAAGTAAAATAGATTAGAAGTTCATCGGACAAAGCAATAAAGAAAATCATGTAATTATAGTATTACTTAACATCATCAAAATTGAGACGATTAAGTCACATTTAAATGCATATCTGTCTTCTTTGCAATAAGTCAAAAACTAAACTTACCTAGCTTCCATGATATTTCATTATGATCACAATTAAAGAATAATTCTCTCAACTTATTTATTTAAAGATAAATGCTGCTATTTCATCTTCTGCCAAGTCAATGACATTATGAATAAATCCATGTTATCTAATTTCTTCAAGGTTAATATTTTAAATTTCAACAAGTGAATATTTAATTCAAGTCATTAAGTACCTAATTGATCTCTTTGGTGACTTGGTGAACAGTTTTTCAAATACCTACCTAGCTTTGGGGCTCACACATAGTTTTTTTTTAATATATATTTACTCGTGCTTTACTTACTTTTAAGCGTGTTAAATATGAGTAATATTTTAAACCATTCACCAATCTATTTAAATATGAAATATATAAATTACGAGCACTGGGATCCTAATTTTTATGTTCATTTGAAATCAAAACAGGTGCAGTACATCTCAATTTGGTAATCCTGTCCTGACAGACAACACAATTGATGGAGTTCTTGAATTTGATCGACAGAGTCTTTCAATAATATCTTAGCTTTTTTTGTGTGGAATTTCTCGCAATGTATTCTAGTATTGCTTGAAAGGAAAGAGCGGCAATGCACGAGGAGGTATTTTCATATATAGATTTATATATCTAAAGTATAAAAATCAAATCAATGTACGATTTTTATTAAGAAACTGATACGAATTTACTAAGGATTTTTACTAGAGAGTTCAAATTACAAAGAACCACCGGAAAAACAAAAAATAATAATTAAAGTTTACTTCTTTAAGATGCTGCTTTATCAAATTTTGACTTTAAAACCAGCTTGTATATGCCTTTTAGCATTTGCTTTATCCGAAAAGTATTGTAGTTTCATTAAAAGAAATATAATTGTTGCCTTAGCAGCGATTTTCAAAAAAGAAAAAATCTTTTTTCTATAAATGATTTTATCATTTTATTTTTAAGGAATTAAAAAATTGATTTCATAATTTTATTTTATTTTTTTAAAAAAGGCCGTGCAACATTTTAATAAAAATAAACTGAAATTGAAGTTAAATCACTGCTATTTGGTTAAGAATTAAAAAAATGTTTTCTTTTTTAAAGCAGCGATTTTGGTAAAGAATTAAAAAATGTTCTATTTTTTTAAATATCTACACATGCAGCGATTTTAATAAAATTTTTAAAAAATAAACTGAAAACCAATACCAAGCCAGGAATTTTTTTCGATGTGTTTAATATTTGCCCTTATAGAAGTTTTTATTTTTTAATTCAATTATTCTTTTATTATTATTTATAATATATAATTCAATTATTCTCATGCTTCAACAATTGTATTAGAGTATAAATTCTGTTATTTTTTTTATCATTTTTATATTTTATTTTTATAATTTAATTAAAGACGTGAATTTTCATTTACAATGTGTGATTTAAGATATAATCCAAATAAATTTACATACACAGTCGTCTACTATATGAGGATATGAAGTTCTTTATGCCCTTTAAAGTAATTCACACGTACACACATACTTAGTGATAAAATATCTCTGTTTTGAATAATAATATTATTAATAATTAACAATAGGCATGAAAAGAATAGCCCATTTTTATTGTACATATACATGAAACAACCATAATTGAGTCGTCTGATGCATTTTCCCTATTTCATCATTACAATCGAGTCATGTACATCTTGTGCGTTTTTTGTGCATTATATGTGCATTTCTTGTTAACTATGTAGTATTCTATTTTTTTAAAAATATCACATATATGTTGAATGAAATTAATATACAATTATAAAATCAAACTTTAGTAAAGAGTGCAAACATATTCAACAAAATTAGTATTGTGTGTTACATGTACATCTCATTTGCACTACACATGCATCTTTTGTCAATTAACAATTTTATTTTAAAAATCACATATATAATAAAAGTTAATAAATTTAATATTTATTCTGTGACTACACAATCTATTCATACAACAAGAATGTTAAATCAAATTTTTGACAGGAAATTGATTTCTTAAAATCAAAATGAATTATCTGATGTTCATTATTGAGTAAAGTAAGTAAAATAGATTAGAATTCATCAGACAAAGCAACAAAGGAAATCATGTAATTACAGTATTACTTAACATCATCAAAATTGAAACGATTAAGTCACATTTAAATGCATATTTGTCTTCTTTGCAATAAGTCAAAAACTAAACTTACGTAGCTTCCATGACATTTCATTATGATCACAATTAAAGAATAATTCTCTCAACTTATTTATTTACAGATAAATGCTGCTATTTCATCTTCTGCCAAGTCAATGACATTAGGAATAAATACATGTTATCTAATTTCTTCAAGGTTAATATTTTGAATTTCAACAAGTGAATATTTAATTCAAGTTATTAAGTACCTAATTGATCTCTTTGGTGACTTGGTGAACAGTTTTTCAAATATCTACCTAACTTTGGGGCTCACACATAGTTTTTTTTAATATATATTTTACTCGTGCTTTACTTACTTTTAAGCGTGTTAAATATGAGTAATATTTTAAACCATTCACCAATCTATTTAAATATGAAATATATAAATTACGAGCACTGGGATCCTAATTATTATGTTCATTTGAAATCATAACAGGTGCAGTACATCTCAATTTGGTAATCCGGTCCTGACCGACAACACAATTGATGGAGTTCTTGAATTTGATCGACATAATCTTTCAATAATATCTCTCAGATTTCTTCCTCTGAAATTTCTCGCAAAGTATTCTCGCATTGCTTGAAAGGAGAGAGCGGCAATACAGGAGGAGATATTTTCATCTATAGATTTATTTATCCAAAGTATAAAAATCAAACCAATGTAAGATTATTATTGAGAAACTGACATGAATTTACTTAGGATTTTTACTAGAGAGTTCAAATTACAAAGAACAAGTGGAAAGCAGAAAAAAATTATACTTTACTTCTTTAAGATGATGCTTTATCAAATTTTGACTTAAAAACCAGCTTGTATATTCCTTTTGACATTTGCTTTATCCGAAAAGTATTACTTTGTGGGGGGGGGGCTATTTTTCTTCCCCTTTTACGTGTTTTCTGATTAATATTGGTGTCGTTCCATTAAAAGAAATATAATTGTTGCCTTAGCGGCGATTTTTTCAAAAAGAAATTATGTTTTCTTTAAAATAGTGTTTTTATATTTTTAAGGAATTAAAAAAACATATTTTACGATTTTATTTTATTTTTTTAAAAAAGGTCGTGCAACATTTTAATAAAATTGAAGTTAAATCAGTGCTATTTGGTTAAGAATCAAAAAAATGTTTTAATTTTTAAAGCAGCGATTTTCATTAAGAATTAAAGAAAATGTTCTATTTTTAAATCACTACACATTCAGCGAGTTTAATAAAATTAAAAAAAATATAAACTGAAAATCGCTGCCAAGGCAGGATTTTTTTTTTATGTGTTTAATCTTTATCCTTTTAGAAGTTTTTATGTTTTAATTCAATTATTCCTTTATAATTATTTATGATATATATAATTCAATTTTTCTCATGCTTCAACAATTGTTTTAGAGTATACAGTCGATGTTGTTTATCATTTTTATATTTTATTTCTCTATAATTTAATTAAAGACGTGAATTTCCATTTATAATGTGTGCTTTAAGATATAATCTAAATAAATTTACATACACGGTCATCTACTATTTGTGGATATGAAGTTTTTTATGCCCTCTAAAGTAATACACACGTGCACACATACTTAGTGTTAAAATATTTTTGTCTTGAATAATAATATTATTAATAATTAACAATAGACATGAAAATAATAGCGCCCATTTTTATTGTATATATACATGAACCAATCAAGAATTGATACGTATAATGCATTTCCCCTTTTCATTACAATCGAGTCATGTGCATCTTGTGCGCTTTCTGTGCATTATATGTGCATTTCTTGTTAACTATGTAGTATTCTATTTTTTAAAAGTATCACATATATGTTGAATGAAATTAATTGATAATTTATAAAGTCAAACTTTAGTAAAGAGTGCAAACATATTCAACAAAATTAGTATTGTGCGTCACATGTACATCTCATGTGCATTACACGCGCATCTTTTGTCAATTAAAAATTTTATTTTAAAAATCACATATACAATAAAAGTAAATAAATTTAATATTTATTCCGTGACTACACAATCTATTCATACAACGAGAATGTTAAATAAAAACTTTGACAAGAAACTGATTTCTTAAAATCAAAATGAAATATCTGATGTTCATTCTGAAGTAAAGTAAGTAAAATATATTAAAACTTCACCGGACAAAGCAACTGAAAAAGTGATGTAATTATAGTATTACATAACATCATCAAAGTTGAGACGATTAAGTCACATTTAAATGCATAACTGTCTTCTTTGCAATAAGTCAAAAACTAAACTTACTAGCTTCCATGCCATTTCATTATGATCACAATTAAAGACTAATTCTCTAAACTTATTTATTAACATATAAATGTTGTTATTTCATCTTCTGCCAAGTCAATGACAATAGAAATAAATCCATGTTATTTAATTTCTTCAAAGTTAATGTTTTGAATTTCAACAAGTGAATATTTAATTCAAGTTATTAAGTACCTAATTAATCTCTTTGGTGATTTCGTGAATAGTTTTTCAAATACCTACCTAGCTTTGGGGCTCACACATAGTTTTTATATATATATATTTTACTTGTGATTTACTCACCTTTAAGCGTGTTAAATATGAGTAATATTTTAATACCATTCACCAACATATTTAAATATGATATATATAAATTACGAGCACTGGGATCCTAATTATAATATTCATTTGAAATCAAAAGAGGTGCAGTACATCTCAATTTAGTAATTTGGTTCTAACAGACAATACAATTTATGGAGTTCTTGAATTTGATCGACATAGTCTTTCAATAATATCTCAGCTTTCTTCACGTGAAATTTCTCGCAAAGTATTCTCGCATTGCTTGAAAGGAGATAGCGGCAATGCAGGAAGATGTATTTTCATCTATAGATTTATCTATCTATAGTATAAAAATCCAATGTACGATTATTATTGAGAAACTGATATGAATTTACTAAGGGTTTTTACTAGAGAGTTCAAATTACAAAGAACCAGCGGAAAACAAAAAAAAATTGTACTTTACTTCTTTAAGATTATGCTTTATCAAATTTTGACTTAAAAACCAGCTTGTATATGCCTTTTGGCATTTGCTTTATCCGAAAAGTATTACTCTGTGTAGGGTGGAGGGGGGTGAGTGGGAGAGGGGGCTATTCTTCTTCCTATTTTTACGTGTTTTCTGATAAATGTTGACGTCTTTCCGTTAAAAGAAATATAATTGTTACCTAAGCAGTGATTTTTTCAAAAAATAAATTCTTTAAAATAGTGTTTTTATATATAAATATTTTTTAAGGATTTTAAAAAATTATGTTACAATTTTATTTATTTATTTTAATAAAGTTCGTGAAGCATTTTAATAAAAAAAAATTGAAGTTAAATCAGTGTTATTTGGTTAAGAATTCAGAAAATGTTTTATATTTTAAAGCAGTGATTTTGGTTAAGAATTAAAAAAATATTTATTTTTTAAATCGCTACACATTCAGCGATTAATAAAATTTAAAAAAAAAATTAAATTGAAAATCGCAGCCAAGGCAGGAACTGTTTTTGATGTGTTTAATCTTTTCCCTTTTAGAAGTTTTTATTTTTTAATTCAATTGTTCTTTATTATTATTTATGATATATAATTCAATTTTTCTCATGCTTTAACAATTGTATTAGAGTATATAGTCCGTGTTGTTTATCATTTTTCTAATTTATAATTTAATTAGAGACGTGAATTTTCATTTACAATGTGTGCTTTAAGATATAATCCAAATAAATTTACATACATGGCCATCTACTATTTGTGGATATGAAGTTCTTTATGCCCTTTAAAATAATACACACGTACACACATACTTAGTGATAAATATATCTCTGTCTTGAATAATAATATTATTATTAGTAATTAACAATAGACATGAAAATAATAGCCCATTTTTATTGTATATATACATTAACCAATCAAGAATTGATACATATAATGCATTTTCCCTCTTTCTTCATTACAATCGAGTCATGTGCATCTTGTGCGCTTTCTGTGCATTATATGTGCATTTCTTATTAACTATGTAGTATTCTATTTTTTAAAAAATATCATATATATGTTGAATGAAATTAATTGATAATTTATAAAGTCAAACTTTAG
This sequence comes from Solanum sitiens, assembly GCA_016801875.1. NCBI lineage: Eukaryota > Viridiplantae > Streptophyta > Magnoliopsida > Solanales > Solanaceae > Solanum > Solanum sitiens. The sequence continues at coordinate 3,449,449 of JABWTJ010000014.1, read as the reverse complement.
TAAAGAGTGCAAAAATATTAAACAAAATTAGTATTGTGCGTCACATGTACTTCTCATGTGCATTACACGTGCATCTTTTGTCAATTAACAATTTTATTTTAAAATCACATATATAATAAAAGTTAATAAATTTAATATTTATTCCGTGACTACACAATCTATTCATACAACAAGAATGTAACATCAAAACTTTGACAAGAAATTGATTTCTTAAAATCAAAATGAATTATTTGATGTTCATTATGAAGTAAAGTAACTAAAATATATAAAAAGTTCATCGAACAAAGCAACTAAGAAAATTATGTAATTATAGTATTACATAACATCATCAAAGTTGAGACGATTAAGTCAAATTTAAAATGCATAACTGTCTTCTTTACAATAAGTCAATAACTAAACTTACGTGGCTTCCATGACATTTCATTATGATCACAATTAAAGACTAATTCTCTCAACTTATTTATTTACAGATAAATGCTGCTGTTTCATTTTCTGCCAAGTCAATGACATTAGGAATAAATCCATGTTATCTAATTTCTTCAAGGTTAATGTTTTGAATTTCAACAAGTGAATATTTAATTCAAGTTATTAAGTACATAATTGATCTCTTTGGTGACTTGGTGAACAGTTTTTCAAATACATACAACGATAAGTTACTATATTATATATGTGTTTAACAGAAGGATATTGCGCAGTAGTGCGTTCTCTTGATGATGAAAAATCAGAGCCTATCTTAAATTAATTAAAGCCAAGTGAAAATTTTGACTAAAGATATTTGATTAAGTAAATAAAGGACACAAGATTTGATAAAATAAAATTTATTAAAGGAGAGTAAATTTTAGGTTTAGGAAACATAAAAATCATATTTATATGTTATAACTCTAGTTTGTATAATTGTGCTCCATAGCAAACTTTATTTTTCCTATGTCTATTAATATGTACATTTCGGTATATACATAAAAAAAAATATGTATTGAGTTTATTTGTATATTTCGATATACAAATGAGTCCTGCATTTGTATAATTCGGTATACAAATGGTCCTACATTTGTATTTTTTGGTCTGTGTGTATATTTCAGTATACAAATGGTCCTGCATTTCTATTTTGTTGTATACAAATAGGATGACAAAAAACATGAAATGTTTGCTGCTAATTACAAATAAAAGAAACTATGAATATAACATTTTATTTGAATTAATAATTTGTTATTTCATACAATTTCCCATAATTAGAGCAACTTTCACATATAGCAAACACAAAATTCATATTTGTATGCTATAACAAAGTTTAGATAATTGCGCTCCATAGCAAACATAAATATGTATATTTTGCGACACATATACAAAAAAAAGTTGTACAATTCGCTATACATATACAAAGAAAGCAGTTGTATAATTCTCTGTACGTATACAAAGAAAGCAGTTGTATAATTCTCTATACATATACAAAGAAAGCAGTTGTATAATTCGCTATACATATACAAAAGAAAGCAGTTGTATACAAAAGAACAATTGTATAATTTGTGTATGTATAAAACGAGAGTATTTGTATTGTATGATTATAAGTGTATAGGACGAAGATATATGTATTTGCATGTGTATATACAATTTTCTCTCGCTTTTATACAGAAACATAATTTATAAATTGCATTTCTGTTTGTATAAGTGAGAGAGGTGAGGGTGGCGAGAGAGGTGAGGGTGGCGAGCGAGAATCGGGAGAGTGACGAACGAGATCTGGGTTTTGGGTCACCACATCATTCTTAATGACTCTCAGTTTAACGTCAAGGCCAAGTATGATGGAGCGTTTCAAGAATAAAGTTAATCGTGCCCTGTGCTCCAATCCCCAGAAAAGCAAAGAATCTTTCTCAGTAAAAGAGTCTAGAACCACATTGTGAGCCTTCTTGGATGTCTGATACTTTGAAGAGGATGGACATTTCTTAGAGACAGATGAGTGGATCACTGATTCTGACTCAGAAGAGTTGGAAGAGAGAAGTTCCACTTCAATAGATTCGGAGGGAGAAACGGGAGCCTTTTCCAGAGAATCCATAGATCGAGTGTGAGTCATGATGAACAAGAAAGAGAAAGAAAAAAAAGGGTTAGAAATAGAGAGAGAAAAGGAGAGGAAGAGAAAAGGGCGGTGAAGAGATTGAAGAGACAGTTGAAGGAACCGAGGGTTTTTTATGGAGAGGTGGGATGAACTGCAAAAGGAAGAAAATAATTAATAATAATAAAAAAAGGAAACGTATAACATTAATTATTAAGTCTAATAATACCAAGACTTTCTCGAAGGAAACCAAATCGTTCCTCAAGTAAAGGTTTGGTAAAAATATCTGCTAATTGATTCTTAGAATCAACAAATTCAAGCACGAAATTACCATTTTCAACATGATCACGAATAAAATGATGTGGTATATCTATATGCTTAGCCCTTGAATGATGAATAATATATTTAGATAAACTAATAGCACTTGTATCATCACAAAAAATAGGTACTGCCTTAAACGTTAGACCATACTCTAGAAATTGATGCATCATCTAAAGTAAGTGCCACAACTTTTGACTGCCAGATATTCAGAGTCGGTAGTTGAGAGAGCAACAATTGTCTGGTTTTTACTATGCCATGAAATGAGAGAATTTCCCAAAAGTTGGCATGTTCCACTGATACTTTTTCTGTCATTTTTATCACCTGCAAAGTCTGCATCTGAAAAACTGATTAATTCAAAATGTTCAGAAAAGGATACCATAAACCCATGTCGGAGGTGCTAACAAGATATCGAATAATTCATTTCACAGCGGTGAGATGAGAGTCTTTTGGGGCGGATTAAACCTAAGCATATTTGCAGACGCTGAACATTATATCTGGTGGACTAGAAGTGAGGTATAACAATGAACCAATCATTCCACGATAAAGTTTTGCGTCAACTGCTTTTCCTGTTGAATCAGATTCCAGACACATGGATTGACTAATAGGAGTTCAAAATGCTTTACCTTTTTTCATTCCATTTTTTTTATCATCTCTTTTGCATAATTCCCTTGATTTATGAAGATTCCCTTATCTGATTGATTAATTTGAAGACCGAGAAAGAATAAGGGCTCACCAATGAGACTCATTTCAAACTCACCTTTCATGAGATTAACAAAATTCTCACAGAGTGAAAGGTTAGAGCATCCAAATATAATATCATCAACATAAATTTGAACAATAAGAATACAAGAATCAATTTTTTTTGTACAAAGAGTAGTATCAATTTTGCCTCTTTGAAAATCATTTTTAATAAGAAAAGTTCTTTGTCTTTCATACCATGCTTTTGGAGCCTTCTTAAGACTATAAAGTGCTTTTGATAATTTGAAAACATCGTCAGGACAATATGCATTTTCAAAATCAGGAGGTTGTTTAACAAACACCTCTTCTTTTATGAAGTCATTTAAGAAAGCGCTTTTAACATCCATTTGAAAGAGTTTGCAACGATTGAAAGAGGCAAAAGCGAGAAGAATTCGAATGGATTCTAACCTTGAAACAGGGGCAAAAGTTTCATCATAGTGGACTCTTTCTTGAAGTGAGTAACCTTGAGAAACTAACCTGGCTTTATTTTTGATAACCTTACCGTTTTCGTCCAGTTTGTTTCGAAATACCATTTAGTTTCTATGACAATGCAATTTTTTGGTCTTTCAATAAGGGTCCACACCTGATTCTTTTCAAATTGATCAAGTTCTTCTTTCATTGCCTGTATCCACGACTGATCTTCCAGTGCTTCATTTATTGGTTTTGGTTCCATTTGTGATATGATGGTCAATGAAGCTTGTTTCTTTAGTGATGACCTTGTCTGGATTTTATCATCTGGTTTACCTAGAATAAAGTTTTCAAGATAGTTGCTATTATGTCTCCATTCCCTGGGAATATTGACTTTGTCAGCTAGAGTAGTCAACTCGGCTACATCAGTAGCTGGCTCTTCATATAGTCAATATTTTTGGAGCTTCTTCCGCTGGTGTTGATGAATTGATTTCATCTTCACTTATTTCAAATTCGTGCACTATTAGATTAGTATCATCAAATACCACATGAACAGATTCTTCAACACTTAAAGTTCTTTTATTAAATACTCGAAAGACTCTGCTAATTGGTGCATAACCTAGAAAAATACCTTCGTCAGTTCTTGGATCAAATTTTCCAAGATTGTTCTTACCGTTATTGTGAATGAAGCATTTGCATCCGAATGGATGAAAGTAGCCGATGTTAGGTTTCATTCCTCTCCAAATTTCATAAGGAGTCTTCTTTAATATAGGTCTGATAAGACACCTATTAAGAATATGACAAGTTGTACTTACTGCTTCTGCCCAAAAGTGGTCAAGAAGATTTCGATCAAGTAACATTATTCTTGCTGTATCTTGCAATGATCAATTTTTCCTTTCCACCACTCTGTTTTGCTGAGGAGATCTGGGTGAAGAGAAATTCTGAGAGAAACCATTTTCAGCACAAAACTCTTCAAAAGCTTTATTTTTGAATTCACCACCATGATCGTTGTGAATTGTTGTAATGTAATACCCAGCCTCTCTTTGGACTTTTCTATAAAAAACATCAAAATTAGTAAACGCTTTATTTTTCTGAGATAGAAAGATTATCCATGTGAACCTTGAATAGTCATTAATAATTACGAATGCATATCATTTACCTCCAATGTTGGCAGTTCGAGTAGGACTAAATAGATCCATGTGGAGGAGCTGGAGAGGTTTGGAAGTACTTACAATGTCTTTTGCTTTAAAAGATGAATGAGTTTTCGTACCCAATTGGCATGCATCACAGATGTGATATTTTTCAAATTTAAATTTTGGCAAATCGATTACCAGATCAAGTCTTGATAGTTTCTCAAGCGCATGCATGTTTGCATGTCCAAGCTTTCGATGCCATAGTCATGGATCACTTGTTACTGCATTAAGACATGTGAGAGATGGAGAATCAACATTATTTAAAAAAATAGATATTATTTACTCGATCTCCAATAAGCATGAGCTTTTTCACAGGATGTTTGATGATGCAACTAATTATATTGAATGTGACTTGAAATCCGGTATCAAGTACTTGGCTGATGGTGAGAAGATTATGTTTGAGTCCTTCAACCAAATATGCTTCGACTAGATCGCATGATGAACTGAGTGTAATAGTTATGACTCCAGTTACTTCACCTTTAGCATTATCACCAAATCTAATGCATCCTCCGTTAATTCTTTTTATAGTTTTGAAATTTTCTTTCTTTCCACACATATGTCTAGAGCATCCACTGTCAAGTATCCACATTCATTTTCTGTAGGTTTTCTTCGATTGCTCCTGCAAGATAATAAAATTAGTTACTTTTAGGTACCCAAGTAATTTTGGGTCCTTAGTAACTTTTGGTCTCCAAATCCACTTTTCGAAAGAATATTTTGTGCAATTAAAGGATTTATGACCAACACTTCCACAGGCGAAACAAGCAGTATTTGCAGATGAATAAGGAGACTAGAAATTTAAAATAGATCTATTTGATCTGTTAGTGTTATGACTTAGAGAATTTCTCCTGTAATGCATAGTCCCATTTGATCGAAAAGAACTATGGCTTGGAGATTTTATGATGTTGTTTAACTGCATCTTACTTCCTCCGGCTATTTTATAAGTAAGTCAACCTCAATCTGACTTGCTTCAAGGAGTATTTTCTAGTCTTTCTTTTCTTGAGCAAGTTTATTGTATTCGTCAATAACTTTTTGTAATTCATCAGTGACCATATTCAGAGGGTTTTGTAAATCATTACAATAAAAAACGTTATAAGATCTTACCTCGCTTGATTCACCTAGTGCCATGAAACACAAGTTTGCCATTTCATCATAGTTATCATCGGTTGTTTCTCCTTGTTCCCAAGCCCCGGGACTTTTTGGATCTTTATTTCTTCGATTGCGTCTTCTTTTTCTTTTTGGACAGTTTTGTTTAATGTGTCTTGGTTCTCTGTAGTAGTAGCATCGATCGTCATTTCTTTTGAAGTCCTTGTTCTTAAAATCTTGTTGACGTCTTTGTCTTCTTTGTCTAAGCATTTGTCTTACTCCACGATTTATGAGAGCCATGCCTTCGTCCTGATTTTCATCGGCTTCTTCCTTAATTTCAGGTGTCTCAGCCGTGAATGCAATTGTCTTCTTTTAGTCGCCTTTGTTGTACCTGTTAATAAGATTATGTTCATAATAAGTTCATCGTATGTAATTGTATGCAGATCTCCATCTTCAAGAATGGCAGTTTTACTTCCCAGGGAAGACTTCTAACGAGTTTTCCAACTTGTAGTGCATTTGAGTACACCATTCCAAGATATTTGAGTTCGCAGACAATTTTACTGAATCTCGAGAACATGAATTCAACATTTTCATCTTCGGCCATTTTGAACAACTCGTACTCATTTTCCACTAAACTGATCCGAGCTTCCTTTACTCTAGTAATTCCTTCATAAGTTATGATGGCTACATGGTTTACAAGGTAACTTGAGTTATCTGAACTCTCCTCCCCACATCGGTGCTCAATACTACTCCCAAAATGTACTTTAGCTCATGTTTTTAATAAAACTTCTTTCCTTTGGGTTGAGATAATTTACTGAACCCTTTAGCTTCAAAAGCTCCTTTTGGAATCAATGTTCCCCTCTTTAGTTCAAAAATCTTTGGAACTTCTTCGTTTCCTTTTTACTTAAATGTAAAACATTTATAAACATTTAGGGAATACTTAGTCCCCCTTATAACTTAGAGAAATGAACTCAACTCTTGCTCTTTACTTAACTTGAAACTTTAACTCTTAGGGAATACTTAGTTCCCTTTTACCTTTTTGAGAAATGAACTCAACCTTTTACTCTTTTTCTTAACTCTAACTTGAGCCTCAAAACGAAGTTAGAACGTTAAGTAAGACTCTACAAACTTTGAAAACTTTACATTTACTCATTTCATAGCTCTAGACTTGAATTCTTACTTTTTTCACTTTGATCCTAGCTTTTCTTGAATTTGGAATATGGATTCAAGGATCATGATCTCATATTTATGGATGATTTCATAATGTTTAGATGTACTTTAGAGTATTGTAATCAACTAGGAATGATAGGTACATCACTTAGGAGCTAGTACGAAGAGATAGGGAAAGAACGGGGTCTCCAGGGGGTCTTGGCGCTATGAGAGGCGTGAAGCGCCAGAGCCTGACGGACAGAGTCTGTTCTAAGGGGCTCTGGCAGGCGCGGCGCCCCAGGGCTTGTCAGACGCGATTTTTGACTTTCCTTCTCCGATTTTCAATTCTAACTCCTGTAAACTCCCATGGATCCCACCCCAAACACTTAAGATCTCTATAAATTTCATTACCAATAGATTAGATGCAAAAACAGTCCAGAAACATGAATCAAATCTACTAGAGATCAACTACAATTCAACCAACAAGTACTTCACAACTTTTCATCAAGATTTTCAATCAAATAACTCAAAGTTTCTGTATTGAATCAAATTGGGAGTGGGAGAAAGGACCCAACACTGAATGATCTCACATACCTTGATAGGGATCACTCCCGACGAAATCCACGCAACGATCTTGGCATTCTTAGACGATTCTTTGTCTTCCTCTTCTTCTCCCTTTTTATCCCAAGCCTAAGCGTTCTAAATTTTTGTGAAATTTATTTGGGACTTGATTTTACCACTAATATAACCTTAAAACGAATTAGGAAATACTAGTGTAAAAGGACAACCTAGACCTTACAAAAATCCGGATTGCACTTTTCCCCAGTCCAACAGCCAACTTCCGGAAGTCATATCTCCCTCATACGACCTCGGAATTTCGCAAACTTGGCATAGTTGGAAAGCTCTTCCCAAGAGTTGCTTTCCATCCATATAAAGAACACATCGAAATTCCTCCTGATCTAGAAGTTATGGCCGTTTGAAAATGACCAAAACTCACTTTTCAAATTTGAAAATTTTCCAAATTTCCTTACTTATTCTCAAAAATGATTATTCTTGGTTTCTTAGCTTATTATTAGTTAATTTAAGTTACGAGATATTACAATATCTCCCCCTTGGGAACATTCGTCCTCGAATGAGAATTCTTTCGCTAAGCTAAGGGTGGTAACATCATTTCAGCACTCAACAAACAAAAGCAAGTAATAACATGTTTATACATAGCCTTATAAAGTGCTAAGAAGAGAATTTAGTACATTGATATGCATTCCCTCCGGATTCAAAGAGATGTGGATATCTCTTCTTTATATCCTCCTCAGCTTGCCAAGTCGTTTCTTCAACGAATTGGTTCCTCCAAAGGACCTTGACTGAAACAACTTCCTTTGTCCTCAACTTGCGAACCATAGGATCCAAAATCTCAACCGGAACTTCTTCATAGCATAGGTTATCATTAATCCCAACATTCTATGTGGGTACTATCTATGCAGGATCACCTAAGCACTTCTTCAACATAGAAACATGGAATACCGTATGAACCACTTCTAGCTCTTGGGGTAGCTCCAACTCATAAGCCACATTGCCCACTCTCTTGGAGATTCTATAAGGTCCAATATATCGGGTACTAGGTTTCCCCTTCTTACCAAACCTCATAACTTCTTTCATGGGTGAAACCTTAAGATACGCCCAATCATCTACCTCAAACTATAATGGCCTTCTCCTAAGGTCTGTGTAGGACTTTCGGCGACTTTCTGTTGTCTTCAACCTTTCTTGAATCACTTTCACCTTCTCCATAGCTTGGTGAATTAGATCTAGTCCTATTAACCCTGCTTCGCCAACTTTGAATCACCCAATAGGAGATCTGCACCTTCTCCCATAAAGAGCTTCATATGGAGCCATTTGGATGCTCGAATGATAACTATTGTTGTAAGCGAACTCAATGAGAGGTATGTGATCATACCAATTACACTTGAAGTCGATCACACAAGCCCTCAACATATCTTCTAAGGTCTGGATAGTATGCTCTGCTTGTCCATCTGTCTGAGGATGAAAAGCAGTACTCAAATTTACCTTTGAACCCAAACCTTTCTGGAAATATTTCCAAAATTGTGCAGTAAATTGTGCACCTCTATATGAAATAATGGAGACCGGCAAACCGTGAATTCTTGCCACTTCTTGAATATACAACTTGACATAATCCTCTGCTGAATAGGTAGTCTATATGGGCAAGAAATGGGCTGACTTTGTCATTCTGTCGACAATCACCCAAATAGAATCATGCTGCCTTTGAGATCTTGGCAAGCCTGTGATGAAGTCCATATTAATTATCTCCAACTTCTATTTGGAATTTCTATGTTCTGAGCTAAACCTCCAGGTCTTTGGTACTCCACTTTCACTTGCTGACAATTTGAACATTTGGCAACGAACTCAGCAATATCTTTCTTCATGCCTTCCCACCAATATACCTCTCTCAAATCACGGTACATCTTGGTGGAACTGGATGAATGGAATATCTGGAGCTATGAGCCTCTTCGAAGATCCTATCTTGTAGTCCATCCACCTTAGGTACACATAATCTGCCTTGGTACTTCAGCACACCATTTCCTCCTTGTTCAAAAGTCAATAATCTTTGGTTATGGACACTTGCCTTCAAATCAAGCAAAATAGGGTCTTGATCTTGCTTCTCTTTTACCTCTGACTTTAAGGACGACTCAGCCCCATTGGTCACCATTATGCCTCCTTCTGTGGAATCCATAAGTCGGACTCTCAAACGTGCAAATCTATGCACATCTTTAGCTAACTCCCTCTTCTGTTCTTCCACATGGGAAGTACTTCCCATGGACAACCTGCTTAAGGCATCAATAACCACATTAGCATTACCTGGGTGGTAAAGAATACTCATGTCATAATCCTTAAGTAATTCCAACCACCTTTTCTGTCTGAGGTTGAAATCTTTCAAGGTGAACATATATTGAAGGCTCTTGTGAAAAGTGAATATATCAACATGAACACCATATAAATAGTGATGCAATAGCTTCAAAACAGACACTACTACAGTCAATTCTAAGTCATGGGTTGGATAATTCTTCTCATGAACCTTCAACTGTCTAAAGGCATAAGTTATGACCTTGCCATTCTGCATCAATACACAACCCAAGCCAACTCTTGATGCATCACAATACACCACAAAGCCTTGAGTACCCTTTGGTAAGGTCAAAACCGGAGCGGTAGACAATCTCTTTTTCAACTCCTGAAATCTTTTCTCACAAGCTTCAGACTATTGAAATTTGACCATCTTCTGAGTTAGATTGGTCAAAGGAGAAGATATAGATGAGAATCCTTCAACAAGTCTCCTATCATAGCCAGTCAAGCCCAAAAAACTCCATATATGGGTTGGAGATGTGGGTCTAGGCCAACTCTGAACTTCTTCAATCTTCTGAGTGTCAACTCTAATCCCTTCACCAGAAACAATGTAGCCTAAGAATGACACACTCTTTAGTTGATAAGCAACCAATTTAATCCTCTCAGCATTCACCACATGCATCACCTCAAATACCTTCATCAACTCTTCCACAAAGTTTTCCGGATCCTTAGTAGTACTTGATCCAGTGAAACTAGGAGGATTCATTCTCATAAACTCACAAACTCTCGAGGTTTCAGCCCCTTCTTGTCAAGCTCCTCTCTGTTGCTCGACTTGGTTGGTTACAACTTGACTTAACATCCAGATAGCTTCCCCGAATTCGGCATTTGTAACCTCTCTTTGGGGTTGCACCTCCGGTGCATTCGGAACCTCTTCTTCATCAACATTTCTTTGGGCTGGTCGACCTCTGAATGCTCTTCATTGAGGCATGATGGTCTGAAAAATACGCATAAGCACGAATTAGAGAGAGACTTTTAGATATAAACTCTTCGCACGAAAATAATATGAAAGAATGGAAACATTCCTAAATGTTGCAACCTCTTAACCATACATGTGGCGCGCTTCACATCAATGACTAAGACTCTACAAACACAGCTTCATAGATCCCTAGGACTCTTGAACTCTGTGCTCTGATAGCAAGTTTGTCATGCCCAGAGCCTACACCCTGGACGTGGACGGCACTTGAAGACCATTACTAGCCCTCAAGCGGACCCTTGACCTGGCTTACTGAACTCAGCGGAAGAATAAACTCAACTTAAACAAGAATAAAACATGCTCAAAGGAAATACTTCATATAATAATCTGGCCAAAATGGTACTTAAGTCTCAACAAGTAAAATAGACTCCAAACTAAACTATTAATTGTCTACGAAGCCTCTAAACTGATTGAGATGGATGTTGGGACAGACCCCACAACATCCTAAAAGCTAAACTAGTAAACCAAATGAAAAAGATGTCCTCCGAAATGCAAGGAGGCTCACCACTGACTCTGGAGCTCAATCTAGATCAACGAAGCGATGCGTGCTAATCCTGGTTACCTGTGTCTGCATCATAAAACGATACAGGCCAACTGGCATCAGTACATTGTATGTACGACTATTCGAGTTGGAATGCTAAGCACAACTATAAAGTTTGAAATGGAGTAAGGATGAACTTACCTTGGCTCTGCTCAACTCATAAGATAATAAATCAATATAAATAAAAAAGGACATATGTAATATATATATGTAAAACTGATAAAATAGTGTAACTCTCAGTTCAATAAAGATATAAAAATAATAGACTCAACTTTACTTATATATGAAAGTAATATAGTTTCTGTGGGAGTTTCTCTAACCGACAACCACCACTATGAACCTAAGTGGTGATACAACATCTTGTCCATGCTACCAAAACTGTCTTATACTTTGTTGTCGCATAGAACATCCTCTACCTAGTGGATCCACTGGCTAACTGATGTGATCATGTAAAAAGTATGACACGTTAATACCCATGATGGCTACATGGTTTACATGGGAACGTGAGTTATTTGAATTCTCATCCCCACATCGGTGCTCAATACTACTCCCAAAATGTACTTTAGCTCATGTTTTAATAAAACTTCTTTCCTTTGAGTTGAGATAATTTACTAAACCTTTAGCTTTAGAAGCTCTTTTTGGAATAAATGTTCCCCAATTTAGTTCAAAACTCTTTGGAACTTTTAGTTTCCTTTTTAATTAAATGTAAAATATTTATCAACCTTTAGGGAATACTTAGTCCCCCTTATAACTTAGAGAAATGAACTCAACTCTTGCTCTTTACTTAACTTGAAACTTTAACTCTAGGGAATACTTAGTTCCCTTATACCTTTTTGAGAAATGAACTCAACCTTTTACTCTTTTCCTTAACTCAAACTTGAGCCTTAAAACGAAGTTAAAACATTTAAGTAAGACTCTACAAACTTTGAAAACTTTACATTTACTCATTTCATAGCTTTAGACTTGATTTCTTACTTTTTTCACTTTGATCCTAGCTTTTCTTGAATTTGGAATATGGATTCAAGGATCATGATCTCATGTTTATGGATGATTTATGATGTTTAGATGTACTTTAGAGTATTGTAATCAACTAGGAATGATAGGTACATCAGTTAGGAGCTAGTACGAAGAGATAGGGAAAGAATGGGGTCTCTAGTAGGTCTTGGCGCTCTGAGAGGCGCGGAGCGCCAGAGCCTGACGGACAAAGGTTGTCCTCAGGTGGTCTGGCTAGCGTGGATCACCAGGGCCTGACGAATAGAGTCTGTCTGAGGGGCTCTGGCAGGCGCGGCGCCCCAGGGCTTGGCAGACGCGATTTTCAACTTTTCTTCTCCGATTTTCAATTCTAACTCCTTTAAACTCCCATGGATCCCACCCCAAATCCTTATGATATCTAAATACTTCATTAACCAATAAAATAGACCCAAAAATAGTCTAGAAACCTGAATCTAATAGAGATCAACTACAATTCAACCAACAAGAACTTCACAATTTTTCATCAAGAACTTCAAGATTTTCATTCAAATAACTCGAATTTGATGTATTGAATCAAATTGGGGTGTGGGTTAAAGGACCCAACACCGAATGATCTCACATATCTTGGTAGGGATCACCCCCGACGAAATCCACGCAACGATCTTGGCATTCTTGGACGATTATTGGTCTTTTTCTTCTTCTCCCTCCCAAGCCCTAAGTGTTCTAAATTTTTGTGAAACTGATTTGGGACTTGTTGTTACCCCTAATATAACCTTAAAATGAACTAGAAAATACTAGGGTGATAGGACAACCTTGCCCTTACTAAAATTCGGATTGCACTTTTCCCCAGTCCAACAAACCAACTTTCGAAAGTCATATCTCCCTCATACAACCTTGGAATTTCACAAACTTGGCATTGTTGGAAGATCTTTCCATCCATATAAAGAACACATCCAAATTCCTGCTAAGCTAGAAGTTATGACCATTTGAAAATGGACAAAACTCACTTTTGAAATCTGTAAATTTTCCAGATTTCCTTACTTATTTTCAAAAATGATTATTCTTGGTTTCTTAGCTTATTCTTAGTTAATTCAAGTTACGAGGTGTTATATTTTGTCATATTCTTCTCCACTCACTGCACAGTACAAAAAACATATAGCTCTAGCATTAGTTTGAATTACCTCTTGTTGTTCCTTAGTGATATCAAATGATTCAAGGTCAAATGGATTTTCAGTGCCATCTTTTTCAGTCAGTCCTGGAATAGGCTTCAGACCCTTTTTAATTACCACGCTTGATGATCATTTGATGAAACAAAGATTCTGAATCTATCTTTCCAGTGAGAGTAATGTTGACCATTGAAGTATGGTGGTCGATGTGATGAATGTGCATCTTGAAGTAACTTGTCAGGAATCTGATAGTGTGTCATTGGATCATTGCTCACGTGTGGTTAAACATTGTATTTGTGAGACCTGCTCTAATACCAATTGATATTATAGAGGGGGTGAATTAAAATTAAGCCTTAGTCGACTCCCTGTAATGGTTAGTCGGATCACCTTCAAGTTAGTAGATAAATAAAAATTAAGAATAACTTGCAGAAAATAAATAACACAGAATGTTTATACTGGTTCGGATCTCCAAAGTGGTGCCTAATCCAGCCCCCTTAGGTTTCAAGGTTTCCCTTTAGAGCGTTTGAAGTGAATTTTGAGTAGTACAGTTTTCCGTAACTTGGTCCTATCTGATGCAAATCAGATACTCTACCTTTGACACTTCTTCTACTCGTAAACCTACACTCAGAATCTCTCTCTCTTCTTTTTTCAATTATTTTCACTCTCGTGATTACAAAGCTTTATGAAAGATAAAAGAATAATGTACTATAAGCTCAAAAGAAGTTATATGTTTTTTCATCTGTGACGGAGAAATGTTTAAATATTCGAGAAAGGTGATGCTCTACCGAAAACCCAAGGGAATTGTAAATCAAGGATCCTTGACTAAGCTAAATTGATTTGATGAATCATGTCCATATTATATATGTGCATGATTAAATCAATTCCTTCCTTTGTTGGATGATTTCCTGTAATTTGGCTGAGTTATCGATCTTTTCCATAAGTTGTGACTTCCTTACTTTGCTAGATGATTCCCTCAGATCTTGTCTGATCTTTCTTGAATTTGGTAGAGTTGATATTCTTTTCCATAAGTTGTGACTGATTATTCTGCGGATATGTCTTTTCCTTCTTTAGTCGTTTGTTCTTCTTGTTTTAAGATCTCTTGCCTTTTTTGGATGCTTGTTAAATCCAGACTGGATTCCGTTTGGTCTTGGCTTTGTATTGTTTTATGTAATGTGAGTTATGACTTTAAGCTGATTGTATTATGCTTTGTTAATTCATGCGATTTGTCATTAATCATAACATAACAAGTTAACAATCTCCTCCTCCTCCTGTTGTTGTTGCTATAAGTTCAAGGAGAAAGAAGAAATAAATCTCTTCCATCTCAAATACTACACTACTTGTTTATGATGATCAAGTTTCGAATCAACAAAACATCTTAAGTGGTAGTACTTGAAGGGGGTGAGGTAGAGGTAGAGGTAGAGGTAGAGGAAGAAGAAGAGGAAGAAGAGGAAGTTCGCAAAATAATGCTAATGTTGATCATTTTCAAGATCCATCCAGATTTAATGATGTTGTTGATCTTAATAGGGGAGATACACATCCAGGAAGTTTAATCATTCCTCTTCTTTCGGGAAAAGCTACTCAACATAACCAACATGCACAATTGAAATCTACTTTATGTTTTAGTCACGATGCTAACTTATTTGGGCTGAGGCACGTGTATTAGTAGTTGTTCTATGGATTTTATTTATTTTTAGGCCAACTATAATGAAAAATGTAATTATATTTGATATAATAAGATAAAGGAAGATCATCGAGGAAGTTCAAGAACTCCTTTTCTTTCGGGCAAAGCTACTCAACTTAAACAATAGGTACTTAATTAATTGAAATCCACATTACATTTTAAATAATCATATGCTAAGTTGTACAAATTTTCACATTTGATATTGCACCTGTGTCGTATTCTCCAAAATTACACTATTTTTGGAGAACACAATACGCACCCATCGACATTTTTAAAGAGTCTGAACAACATAATTTAAGTCATACACTAGTTTTAGGTAATTATTTCTTCTCTAGTGCTTCAACTTCTAATGTTAAGAATTGTCTACCACTGAGAATTGTAACTTTTGGTCCATGCATACTCTTCTAATTAAAGATATTTTCTAATGATATCTCAAGGAGAAGTTAGTTTGACATGGCTAGAATCCGAGCCAATCTAGGTTGAATAATTTTAGTTCAATTGAAATCATTATTTTTAACTTGGACTATGTGTTTATGTAGATCACACTTATTCTCAATTTGTAGCAACTTGGAACGGTAGACAATAAGTTCTAAATATTTTGTTGACTGTTGACCCTAAGATCCTAAGATTCATGGGGCAAATCTATACTTGTCCAAAGAGAGTCAATTGATAACTCTTAGTGAAAAATTACACTATGTAGATAGATTAGTCGTTTCACTCACACTCACATTCAACTCTCTCTCACACACACTCACACACTCTATCTGACACACACACACCCATTAATTTAACTGCAACTGACAAAGGCAGAATGCCGACTCCCTTCACATAGTGGACGACTAGACTCTTCTAAGTGATCATATAAGTGTTTCGCTTCTTCATTAGGAGCTTCATCAAAATATTGTTCGGATTCCATCCCACCTTGAACCTTGAAAGCATCATTGATCATTCATGAACCTTATCATGTTCAACCCTAATTTGGCCATGTGGTGCAAGCATATTATATTCATCTATGGGCATCAAATTCTAAAACATATAATTCAATCCATCTCTTTCTTCATGATCAACCCATAAAAAATATCTAGGCTTACATCTATTGCGGTATAAATGAACCATGACAGTTTCTGGTTCAAATCTTTTTAAGCACTTACATGCACTACAGGACACCTTACCAATCCATTATTCTTGTAAATATCAAGTGTCCTTATCTGCTCAATAAAACCTAACACCGTCAATAAATTCAGGTTTCAAACCACCACCACTTTCATAATGCATATTATCATCAACAAACGATGATCCATCTATAAAAATATAGATATTCCATATACATTAAATTTAATAATAATTTAATTACATTAGACTAATTTATATTGTTAATATATATTGATAATTACTTAATATTTTCACTTATTATTACTTATATATATTTATCTAATTTATATACCTAATAATCAATTAGTTCATAAATACTACATTTCAAGATCTACAAAATTCAAGCTTAATTAATTCATAAACACTAATTAAGTTAAAATTAACTCCAAGTTCTAATTAAGTTTAAAATTAAGTTTATATTTCTAATTAACTTTTCAAGTTATTATAGATTAATTAAGTTCAATAAAGTTCTAATTAAGTTAAAATTAATTAAGGTTAATAAGATTTCAAGTACTTCAAAGTTCTAGTTACGTTCAATAAATCCAAGTTCTAATAAAGTTCAAAATTAAGTTCTACTTAATTAAGATCAACAAGATGTCAAGTTCCTATTCCTAATTAAGTTCAAGTTATAATAAATTCAAGTTACAATAAATTATACGTTCTAATTAAGTTGTAATTTAAATTGATACTCTCTAACTTGAAAATTACTTCATCAATTCCCATTTCAATAATATTTAAACAATTTACTTATACTCAAAACTCAAAACACTAGGAGTGTGTTTGGTATGAAGGAAAATATTTTTTGGAATATGTTTTCCAATTTTCTCATGTTTGGCAGGGACAAAAGTTTTTGAAAAATATTTTTCGAATCAACTCATTTTCATCAAAATTAAGAAAAATGACTTCCCTTCAAAAGTTAGGAAAAACATTTTCCAAAACTCTCATCAAACTTCAAATTACATTTTTTTTTGAAAAAAATCAATATCTAAAAAATTAAGTTTGTTTTTAAAAAATATTTTCGACTTCAAATTTTAATATTGTCACCCCTACCCTCAACCCCCCCACCCGACCCCACCTCCCAAAATAATTTTTCAGCTTGTTTTTTAAAAATATTTTCAATTTCAAATTATTATTTTTCACCCCTAGCCTAGCCCCTCTACCACTCCTAGCAGCCCCCCCCCCCCCTCCCCACATACACAAACACACAAAAAAAAAATCAATTTTGTTTTTAAAAAATATTTTCAACTTCAAATTTTTATTTTTTCACCCTACCCCTCCCCCCCCCCTCCCACCCCCTCCCCCACCCCCCAAAAAAGTTAAATTTGTTTTAAAAAAATATTTTCGACTTCAAATTTTTATTTTTTCACCCCACCTCCCAAAATAAATTTTTATTTTATTTTTAAAAAATATTTTCAACTTCAAATTTTAAATTTTTCACCCTACCCCCCCCCGCCAGCCTCCCACCCCCACCCAAAAAAAAAACTTTATTTTTAAAAAATATTTTTTTACCCCCCCCCCCCCCAAAAAAAAATATATATTTTCAATTTTAAAAAATTATTTTTTACTCTAGTTAAATTAAAAGATATTTCTCAAAAATATTTTGCATTCAAAAATAAAACACTAAAAATCATTTCTTAAAAATATTTTCTACTCACCAACCAAACATGAGAAAATAAGTCATAGTTCTTTTTGTTTTTCAAGAAAACATTTTCTAAGAAAATATTTTCCTTCATACCAAACACACCCTAGATCAGTTACTAATTCAAAAAAATAAATCTTGGTCAATATATTCATGATATTCAAACATCCATCTTATACTCAAAATACTTCATTTACTAACGTCTAACTTCGAATTAATAATTTAATATCAACTCAAGAAATACCTTAATTCAAATTAGTCCTATTCCAAATTCAAACTAGTCATAGAATTCCAAATTCAAACTAGCTAGTCCAAAAATACCTTATTCAAGCTAGTCCTAAAATCCTAAATTCAAAATAGTCCTAAAATATCCTAATTCAAACTAGTCCTCATATCTCTAATTCAACTAGTCCTAAAATCTCAAATTCAAACTGATTCTAAAATAAAAAATTTCAAATTCAAACTAGTCCTAAAATCTCAAATTTAAACTAGTCCAAAAATACCCTAATTCAAACTAATCCTAAAATCCCTAATTCAAACTAGTCCTAAAATCCCTAATTTAAACTAGTCCTAAAATCCTAAATTCAAGATAATCATAAAATAAAAATAAAAATCAAGTTCACACACTAACTAACAATATTCAATAAACACATATTCAATAAACTAACTAACAAAATCAAATATAACTCAAATTGAAAAAGTAAATAAAATTGATGAATTAACCCTAACCTTAAAGGAGAAGCAGAGAATGAAGAGAGAGGAGCAGCGGACGGCGGTGGTGGTGGCGGCAAGTAGCAGTCAGGAAAGTAGCAGGGATGATGCCGGCATCGGCTACGGTTGCGACGGTGGCGGCAAGCTCAGACGCAAGAGATGAGGAGATCCAAGATAGAAAATGTTTTTTTTAATTAAAAGGGTAGGGCTAAAGCCTCATTTATGCAAATAATAAATAAAAAGGAAAAATTACATAAATTAATACATTTTAAAAAGTAATTACTGATTTTAGCGATACTTTTTGTTTATTACCATTTATAGCAATGTTGTGTTAAATCTGTAATATGTATTAAAAGTGAATTATGTATGCAATATATATGAATTATAATTGGTTTTTTGAAATATATCATGTTTGTTTGGTAAAAAATTGTCACATTGTATTATAAGTGTATTAAAATGTGTGATAAATGTATTATTCATCATTAAAATTTGTATTATATGTGAATAATAAATTATTCATTGTAATATGTATTAAACTTGTATTATAAATGAATTAAAAGTGATCAAGTGAAAAAAAAATTATTATTGCTATAAATGGTAAATATTTTTTTATTACAATATATTTATGTAAGTTTCCCAAATAAAAAAGCAACCTGTACAAAATGGTCAAAATACCAACACCAAACAAAATAAAAAGACCAAACTTAAAATAAAAAAAAAAAACAAGAAGAAAATTCAAAGGAAAAAGCTAGAAGTACCTCCTTGACTATGACTCAAATCTTAGGGACGCATCTTAACTAAACTAAGGTCCTATTACTCCTTGAGCTTATTTTTTTTTTTAATTTTATATATCTTTTTCATTAACGTAGCATCCAAATATCTCCCACGCGCATCAACTGCGTGGAGTCATGTGGTGTGCCACATAACCCAAAAGGTGTACAAAATTACAAAATAAATGAGTTCAGGAGGTAATAGGACCTTAATTTAATTAAGATGTGTCTCTGAAATTTCCATTATAGTCTAGGGGTACTTGTGTCTTGGAGAGTGGTCTTCATGGAGGATAAATCCATAGTTTGTCGGAACCATTTCTCCTTGCGCTCCGATATTCTTATCATCAATGATTTACACCATTAAAACATCTTATTCCTCAATGTACCTAAGAAGAAAGCCACTTCTCAGTGTTTATTTCCATCTAGCTATCAAGCTCCGATATGAACCAGGAGAGCAGAAATTGATGATGTTTTTATATAATCAAACAACTTTAACCCACTCTTTAATATAAGCTTTTGTCTCTAATTAGATCAGTAGTAGAAGACTTGACATGGTGGCTCTCTTGTTCACTAGCTAAGTGTTCTTTCCCCAACTTCCTTAATCGCCCTTTGATATTCAATATCTAGACCTTACCATATCTATAGCTTAATGGATTGAACCTCAATTGATATTGATACCACCATCCGAGCTCCAAATTTGGGACAACAACGACAATTATAAACTACCAATAGCTATATTCAGATTATGCCAATCCTTATATGAAGCCAAAGCTGAGTACCTTTCTTTCAATCCTATATATGTTCAGATGTGCTATCCCTGAACATCCCAAAGCTCTTACCTGGTGCGAATACTCACGTGATATGATCTTACTTCAGACTATAAGACATGAATGAAGAATGCTAGATTATTTATTCGTAATTGTTATGTCTATAAGAATAGGGAATGGGAAAAATTACGTCTGGTCTCCCATATATTTTAAGAATAGCGGCGACAACGTCTATTTGTCCGTCGTCTTTAAAAAAGTATTTGATCAATATTTTGACTAAAAACTGATGGACTAAACCACATTGTCCATCCCTTTTTAAAAGTGTTTGACCAGTCATTTGATCAAAAAGCGACGGACTAAGAAATGTCATTTGTCGCCTATTTAAATAAATAATTAATAAATTAAAATAACTCAGAAATCATGGACAACGTGCTTATTGTTTTATTTAAAACTTATATTAAATAAATAATTATATATTTTTTTGGTGCAAAAATATGCCAAACAAATAGACGGACTAAGAGATGTCGTAAGTCATATTTTGTAAAAAGATTCAAATAATTATTTTTCTAAAAAAAGAGACGGATAGTGTGGCAAATGTCGTCGCTTTTTGAGCGACCGACGCCACGCCGTCCATCATATTTTTATCCATTATTTTTAGCAAATTTTTAATAGTGGTTTATTGTGTCAAACACTCTTTTCATGAGTGCATTAATTATTATTGATCTAGAAAAACGATAAAGATTTAATTGATGCATATAATAATTTGTAGGATATTTATCTGAACAAATCAGAAGGACAATATCAGCTAAATATGAAGCATAAAAGTACTATAAATTCTGAATAATAATAGTAGAAAAATATTAAAATGCAATACAATGTCAACAAACAAGAAACTTAAACATTAAATGATAAAAAATAATAAAAGAGACAAAAGAAGAGAGCATAGAGTGTTTGTCTTCTCCTTTTCCCTCATGTTTTTAGTGTGTACAAAGTTGGGTCAAATGCCACTATTTATGATAGAGGATTGAGGGATTTAAAGAATTATCATGAATATGACATTAACCCATTGAGTAGTGTGGGTTGATGATTACTCGATTATCTTTGCATAGGTGTGTCTGTGTATTCTAAACCTGAAATTTGAAGCAATCTAATGTTGTTAGGATTGCACCATCTGTAAAGAATTAATTACGTGTGTTGTTATGGACATATATGTATATGAGGTTATCGTACCTAAAACTTTCTTATAGACGATGTTCTTTGTGTATGTCTCACTTCGTCGTTTTAGTTGCTCTGTTTTATTTCTCTCTACAATCATTATCTTGCTGTGGACTAAACTATCAAAACTGAGGCTCCAATGAAGATGTAGATCAATTGGCTGATGAAAATTAAGCCATTTTTCTCAATAAAATGGTTGTCTAGATGTGATATCATAATTAAACTCCTCTTCAAAGAAGGTTTAGCACATTTCAACAAAGGGATCATACACTATGTCGGCGGTACCACACAAAATTTGGAACTATTTCATTATTTTGATTTCTGAAATACTGAAAAAGAGGCAGACAACTTCCTATATCAAATTAGATTGGTCGATCACATACTATGAATAAGTCTGATGAATCTAACTTCTTAAAAGACAAACATAAACAAAGTCAACAGAAAATATGAATAGAAGTATACTCCTACTATTGAAAACATAAGTACTACTAGACAACTTTGTTGTTTTGGGAAGGAGTAATGTCCAGAAACATTCGGTGATAACAATTCTGACATAGACAGAGTCAGCAAATAATATTAATAGAACTATACTGCTACTATTGAAAACATAAGTACTACTGGAGGATTTTTTGGAGAATTAACCTGGCTGCTTTGGGAAGGAGTAATGTCGAAAAACATTTGGTGAACCTCCGTTGCCCCAATTATTAGTAAGAAATAAGGCTACCAAAAGAGAAAACAAATATAAACATGTAAAACAGAGACTCATGATAAAGAAAATAAAACGGCTCTCGATAAAGAAGAATATAAATGTACATGAGATAACACAAATAACAACATGAAGAATAGACCGACACATGATAAAGACAAGGAAACAACATAAGTGGATAAAGAAATACACAGTAACTAGGAGAAAATAAGTTTACCTAGGAATGATGTATTTGATTGAGGTAGAGAGAAGAAAAATAGATTAATGAGACAGTGAAATGTAGTTGGAGACATTTATATAGATCAGTGAAGAATCTGAAAAAGGTTTTGGAACAACTGATAATAAGGGCAATGGAACTTGAGCTTTGGAAAAGTATTGTTACAGTAAGGGAAGTTGAACAGCAACTAAACGTGTATGGATCATTAAAATAGGGTTCAAATTAGCAGCAAATAAAAATATTAATAAATTAAGGGAAAATGCACAAGTACCCCTCTAGACTATGATCAAAATTTCAGAAACCACCTAAATTATTCTAAGGTTCCATTACCCCCTTGAACTTTTTTTTTTTTGTAATTTTGTGCACCTTTTTGGCTTACGTGGCATCCAAATATCTCTCACGCGCCTCAATTTTTTGGAGTCACGGAGTGTGCCACGTAAGACAAAAGGTGTATAATTACAAAAAAAAAAAAAAAGTTCAAGGGGTTATAGGACCTTAGTTTAGTTAAGGTGTGTCTCTGAATTTTCATCATAGTCTAGGGGGATACTTGTGCATTTTTTCATAAATTAATATTTAAGTAATAGTGTAGGTACAATACGGTAATTAAACTTTAGTCTTTGGGCACACACATTGCACGTCTATTTCGTATGAAAATCAATAAAAAATAATTAAATCCATATCATAAATTATTGGGAGGACATGTTACAAGTGTTTCTCTATATCTCCACTCTATTGCTCTATAGATAAGTCTCAAAATAGGCTTGGTCAAATTAAGCTTAGCCGTCTATAAGCAATTAAGTGACTATCATCAACAACTAAAAAATACATAAAATTCTGGTAAATTAAAATATGATTAAATATCAACATTTGGAAAATATGAAGCACCAGAAGTTAAAGAACTACATTTGTTTGCATTTTACTACAGCAAATACCTATATATCTATCAAGAAAAATCGAACCAAAAAAAACAACAAATGTGGTATATATTTTGTTGAAATTAATGCATTCACACCTGTCAAATCCCTTTTTCGCGTACGCGGCGAAAGGGTTTTTCCAATTTAAGTGACGGTATTGATTAAGAGATTATTTTGCTTTTCAGAGTCACCACTTCGAATTGAGTTATGGTGTTCAAAGTCACCTTTTTGTTTAATCTCTAATAAAAAGGAAATAACTCTTTGTTTGGCCTGTGAACCAGAAATTCAGGTAAGGAATTCTATTGATCGAGGGAAAGGTATTAGGCATCCCTCAAGGCCCGTGGTTCTAGCACGGTCGCTTTTGTTGACTTATACTTTTTTTAACTATTTTTTTGGATATATTTTATATGCTACAATTTCGCTCATATTTTTATTGTTGAATTTTTATTAGTCTTAAATCGGATGCATAACTGCATTCTCAATCTTGACATTTAGACATTAGAGACATAATTGTCTTCTTCGCATTTCACCTAATAATTGTCTTTAAGTGTTACTTTAAATTAATAAAAAATAATCATATTAGTGGACAAGGTGTGTTACTGCATCCTTTAGTTCTTTTTAATGTTTTAAGAAAGATATGCAACCACATTCTTTATTAAAACAGACTTTTAAGTGGGTCATACATTTTAATATTTTACCTATTACTAGAAAGTTTAAGCGTATTATTAGCGATTAAACTATCTATACTATTTATATTTATAAACACTATTTATCTAAAATGTTAAACAAATATAAAGTTATTTCATATTAAAATTCGACATAGATGTATTTTTATATTTAGTATATTTACAAGTTATGACAATGGACAATTAAAATAAAAAGTAAAAAGTTGCAACTCTTAATTTTTCTAAAATAAAGATTTTTAATAAAATTGACTAAATAAACTAAATAATTTTTTTTTAAGACTTTTAATTGATTTTGGGTTGAATACGAGAGATACTTAATTGATAACAACATATGGTATAAAAT
This sequence comes from Solanum sitiens, assembly GCA_016801875.1. Classification (NCBI taxonomy): domain Eukaryota; kingdom Viridiplantae; phylum Streptophyta; class Magnoliopsida; order Solanales; family Solanaceae; genus Solanum; species Solanum sitiens. Next base: position 3,425,147 of record JABWTJ010000014.1, on the reverse strand, counting down.
GAAAAATAATGTACAATAGAATAAATAGGAAATAATTCAATATTATTGTGTCAAAATTAAACACACCTAAATTTCGAGCAAATTTCATAACATTGGAATCAAGTATTATATATACAATCATAAAAATAAAAATACAATAAAAATTAAATGGTATCTCGTGCGAAAAATTAATTCACGAAAAGAAAACAATCCTAATAAGGAACTATAAACTCGAAAGCACGAAAGAAAACCTCGACTTCACTTTTGTTTGTGAGCGAAAGAAAAATATAAAAAGAATGTGAGTATGTTGGCTGATTTTTGATTGAAAAGAAATTATCTTTTTTGTTCTTCTTTTTTTCTTTTGTGCGTTAATGCATATTTTCCGATTTTTCTTTCTTTTGAATGTCCCTCTGTGTTAGCTTTTTTTTCTTTTTGCTGATCTCTTTTTTTATGTTTTCATATTGTTGTCTGTGTATTATAGTAGTGCAGGTGTGTGTTGTACGTGTGTGTCGTGTGAGATGTGTGTGTGTGGGGAGTGGGAGTGACATGGAGTAGTGGGTAGTTTTAGATTATTATTTTTTGTTAAATAAAATATAAAAATAATATTAACTAAGAAAAATTAAATTGCTGGATAAAAAACAAATATATTTGAATCACTAACTTATTATTAAAATTTGGGATAATGTACAAGTACCCCCTCAACCTATGCCCGAAATCTCAGAGACACACTTATACTACACTAAGATCCTATTACCCCCCTGAACTTATTTTATTAATAATTTTCTACCTCTTTTTTTACCTACGTGGCACTATTTTGTGGGCCCAACACTGGTTGACTTTTTTTCCAAGCTAGTGCCATGTAGGCCGAATATGGGTAGAAAATTACTTATAAAATTAGTTCAGGGGGGGTAATAGGACCTTAGTATAGTATAAGTGTGTCTATGAGATTTCGGGCATATATTGAGGGGGTACTTGTGCATTTTCCCTTAAAACTTTGAATAAATTAAAAACAATATGTACCTTAAAGTGTAATTCTATTTTGGTAGTTTTCATATCTTTTTAAAAATAAAATAATAAAATAAGATAAAGTCAAAATATTTAAAAGATTTTTAAAATATTTAAATACTAAAATAGTGTAAAATTTTAGGTTCGATCAAAAATTAGTGTCTACAGTTTGCCCCTTTTTGACTGGAAACACAAAGAGTTTTCAGGCAAAGAAGTAGATAAAATAACAAGTTTTGACTGGACTCTTATTTGAAAAAAAAAATATGCGACAGAGTCTTAGTTTTGGACATCCTACATATCCCTGGTTAGAAGGGAATCAGGTCACGTGTAGTTCAAGGAGATGATGTGATGAGTTGGAAGTTAAGTGATGTTCCATCGAGGCTCCAGGTCGTAGTTTTTATCCTCACATAAAAAAATGAAAGCGAATGGTCAAAAGAAAAATAATAGTACAAGTTTCTATCTACACAACTTCTCTTGAGTCTTCACTTGAGTTTTGAATTTGAGATATCACCTTGATTTTGGTGAGTATCTTGATCTTGAATTGGATTATATGCTTAACTTGCCACTTAGAGTGAGCTTTTGACACTCTTCAAAAGGACAAATTGAAAATGATTTTGAATAACTGCATGTTTTCTTTATCAGAAGGTGAATACAAGCAGGCGTCAGGAAGTCAAGATGCTATATGCATTGGAGAACTTGATTCTTGCCGTCATGAGATTGATCATCTTGAAAAGAGTGAAACTTTTTTCTTAAATTTCAAATTCATGTTTCGCTTGAAGAAACCTGAAAACCATGACAAACAAAAGAAGTAAACAATATTTTGCTCCAGTTTTAACTGGAAAATTTTTGTGAGTTATTAGCAAATGTAAATAATAAATATAAACTCAGACTAGGAAGTGTTTTTCCTAGGAGAAAATAAAAATAACGTCCCAGACTAGGAAGTGTTTATTCTAGGAGAAAAAGAAAATATAGCAATCTCAAACTAGAAAGTGTTTATCCCAAGAGAAAATAAAAATAACGTCTAAAGTGTTTATCCTAGGAGAAAATGAAAAATAATTGTCTCAGACTAGGAAGTGTTTATCCTAGGAGGAAAATGAAAATAAATTATCTCAGACTAGGAAGTGTTATCCTAGAAGAAAAAACTAATAATAACGTCTCAAACTAGGAAAGGTTTATCCTAGAAGAAAATAAAAATAGCGTCTTAGAATAGAATTATTTATCCTAGGAGAAAATAAAAATAACGTCTCAGAGTAGAAAGTATTTATCCTAGGAGAAAAATGAAAAATAACTGTCTCAGACTAGGAAGTGTTTATCCTAGGAGAAAAAATAAAAATAAAGTCTCAAACTAGGAAGTGTTTGTCGTAGGAGAAAATTAAAAATAATTGTCTCATACTAGGAAGTGTTTATCCTAGGAGAAAAAATAAAAATAACATCTCAGACTAGGAACTGTTTATCCTAGGAGAAAATAAAAATAACGTCTCAGATTAGGAACTGTTTATCCTAAGAGAAAACAAAAAATAATTGTCTCAGACTAGGAAGTGTTTATCCTAGGAGAAAAAAAATAAAACTAACGTCTCAGACTAGAAAGTGTGTATCCTTGGAGAAAATGAACAATAATTGTCTCAGACTCGGAAGTATTTATCGTAGGAGAAAAAATAAAAATAATGTCTCAGACTAGGAATTTTTTATCCTATGAGAAAATAACAAAATTTAATTATGTACCACGGTCCTGTTAATACTACGTCTCATTGTTTAGGAGAGTCTAACTAATCCCATTATCCAGGAGGGTCCTGCTAATCTCATTATCCAGGAGGGTCCTTCTAATCCAATTATGAGGAGGGTCCTTCTAATCCCATTATGAGGAGGGTCCTACTTGTCCCATTATCAATTAGGGTCTTGCTAATTCCATTATAGGAGGGTCCTGCTAGTCTTATTATCCAGAAGGGTCCTACTAATCCTATTATGAGGATGGTCCTATTAGTCTCAATATCCATGATGGTCCTGCAAGTCCCAGTATCCAGGAGGGTCCTTCTAATATTATTATGAGGAGGGTCCTGCTAGTCCTATTATCTAGGAGGGTCCTGCTAATCCCATTATGAGAAGGGTCCTTCTAGTCCCATTATCCAGGAGGGTCCGGCTAATCCCATTATGAGGAGGGTCCTTCTAGTCCCATTATCCAGTAGGATTCTGATAATCCCATTATCCAGGAGGGTCCTGGTAGTCCCATTATGAGGAGAGTCATGGTAGTCCCATTATGAGGATAGTCCTTTCTAGTCCCATTATCCAGGAGGGTCCTGCTAGTCCCATTATCCAGGAGGGTCCTGCTAATCCCTTTATGAGGAGGGTCATTCTAGTCCCATTATCTAGGAGGGTTCTGCTAGTCCCATTATCCAGGAGGGTCCTGCTAATCCTATTATCCAGGAGGGTCCAGCTAATCCCATTATGAGAATGGTCCTGCTAGTTTCATAATTCAAGAGGGTCCTGCTAATCCAATTATGAGGAGGGTCACGCTAGTCCCATTATCCAGGAGGGTCTTGCTAATTCCATTATGAGGAGGGTCCTGCGTCCCATTATCCAAGAGGGTCCTGCTAGTCCCATTATCCAAGAGGGTCCTGCTGATTCTATTTGAGGAGGGTCCTACTAGTCTCATTAGCTAGGAGGGTCGTGCTAATCCTATTATGAGGAGGGTCCTGCTAAAGATAATCATCACTTGGAATCACTACAACATTTTTTATTTTTAGCCTACTTTGCAGTAGAAAAGATTTTTTTATGAATTATTAGCATGAATGAGAAATATATGTACCAAAAGAAAAATGTAAGACAATATGCAATTAGAGAATTTGTTCCCTAGAAATGAAGGATGACAATATTTGTTTCCTAGAAACAGTAGTGATTTTATTTTTTAAAGTAGAACTATGCTCAGTTTTTAAATTGAGGAACTTTGAAAGTCTTTTTAATTTTTAATGTTTTATTTTGTGAGACGGAGCCATTGTGAGACTGTCTATGTATCTTGTATAGCAAGAATAAGGTCAAACATAGTTCATAAATATTGTAAAAACTGTTTTTTCCTTAATTTTTTCTACAAAAGACATCTTCTGAGAAATGAATGAGTTCATGGCTGATAAGTTTTGACTTTAGTTGGTACCAACAATTAATATAATGTATATTAGTCACCTTCAACTACTTTCTGTCAAAGTGGAGGTCAACTTAAGTAATTCCTATAATTTCAAATGGTATCTCAAACATATTTAAGTATTTACATGATGAGTTAATCTTGCCTAAGTTAAGGGATAAAATTATTCATATCCTCAGGTCTCAAAAGCCTTCGCAACAAATGAAGTCTTACTTCACACAATAGAAGTGTTCTGATCTTAGGATGTTTTAGATCGAAGTCGCTCATACTCGGAAAGATATTTAATGCATGAGATTGAGATATCATATGATTGGCCCTTAGGTAAGTATCCATTGATGTGGGAACACAAAAAATAAGATCAAATAGAACTTGTTATTGGCTTGTAATGTAGGCTTAGAGAAAGATAGGATATTAATTTGGGATAAAGTGACTATTTCCTCCATAAAATTTGCACAACTTTCAATATATATTTTTTCATTTTCGCATTTGACCTTTGTTTTTTGAAATCTTTCCCCATTCATTTTTCTTGTTCTTTTTTCTCATTTTCTCTCCTGGTTGTTGGAGATTTTTTCTTTCTAACTTTTCTTTGTCATTTTGCTTGAACTTGCACATATTTGGTCACTTTGGTACGCAACTTAGGTCTTTGACGCTGTGTATCTAATTGATAGTACTCACATGGAGGTGAGATCCAGAAATAGTGCATTTATGCACTAAAAATGATATATGTTAAGTTATGGTTATTCAAACAAATGTTTCAGGCTCGAAATGGGAGTCTTATGCATAACATGTCATTTGGTGGGCTTGAAAGGCACAATCGAATCAAAGAAAGTCTATATAATCATTTCCCAAGTAAAATGTTGCTCACAATTTCGCTTCAACCAACATTTAGGCCAAGTTCTAAATCAAAAGTCAGTCCATTGAATTTTATATCTAAAGCTCATCAGACAATGAACAAGAAACAATGAGGTCGAATTTGTTTTAACCATAACTTTAAGCAAAACAGTTTCTCAAATATTACATAAATATATCAAGAGATACCAAAAGAAGTCTATAGGTCACAACAAAGTTGGTCTGTCTAGTCAAATAGTTTAACACTTTATTATTTTTTATGCACATTTCTAAGTATGTTGATACCAATAGATTCAATATTTTTCTAAATAAAAAAAATCCCTTTTTTTCCCGAGTTTTGTGACGAGAAATTTTTAAATATTTTTCTTAGGCTGATCGAACCTCAAAATAGGGCTGCCTACGTATCTTGTCAAAGCAAGAATAAGGTCTACGTAGTTCAGGAATATTATAAACAAACCATTATTTTTATAAGAAATACTTCTCTTTTTTTTAAAGATCACCAAATTCGAAGAGGGTTGCCTACGTATCTCATCAAGTTGAGAATCAGGGGTGCGTAGTTCATTCAGATTGCACAGTTAGAAAAAAACCATTGAGATATTAAAACTTTTTTTTTGACACTTGCAATTTTTCAAAGTATTATGAAAGTAAAATATTTTCTTTTTACAAACTTTATGGAAAAAAAATCTAAATAAAAATATTATTATTTTGTTCATTAAGTAATGCAAAATTTTTATTTTATTTGAAGAAATGGATAATAACTTCTAAAAGAAGAAATTTTTTTCGTGTTTTTCTTCTTTTTCCATTAATTTTTTAATCACACTAAAATACGTTAACTTGTAGAAACTTTATAAATAAATGCATTTTCATGTAGCACATTAAATGAGCTAAGTGCTCAAGTAAGAGAGGAATACTTGTCCTGGACGGACCCAACTCTTGTTTAAAGGTTCACTAAGTCACATGCAATAATGATGCAAAAAATCAGAGTCTTCTAGGGATAAACATGTCTATGTTCTAGTTTTACCAAGTTCAAACCTAAATAAGATAGGTATCTAGACTGGCTTATCCGAGTAGACAACTTGAATCAGGGAGGGATAACTTATCCGTAGCATCGCTATTCCAACTTCATTGCTGGTCCAACCCCGCCTAACATGTGAGACTAAAAATCCTTCACTGGGGCTAAGACACTTTAGCTTTATCTTAAGAGAAAGTAGGATGCATAACTGCATTCACGTGAATGTGTGTGAAGTGTTTTTAGAAACTAATAGGGTGAACGAGAGAAGACAATTTATAATAGAGTTCAACAATATCAAACCACTAAATGAGCAACAAGTAGCCTACTAGGCCAGCATATGTAATATATCCACAACATAAAATAATAAAATCAAGTTAAAGTCATTATAACGAAAGTCGAATTTTGTTTACTCCCTAGCAGAGTCGCCACAGATGTCACACCCCTTTTTCGCGCACGCGGCGGAAAAGTTTTTCCAATTTAAGTGACGATATTGATTAAAGGATTATTTTGCTTTTCAGAGTCGCTACTGTTTGAAATTGAGTTATGGTGTTCCAAATCACCTTGTTAAATCCCTAATCAAAAGAAAATGACTCTTTGTTTGGTCTACGAACCAGAACATCGGGTAAGGAATTTTGTTGACCGGGGAAAGATATTAGGCATCCCTCAAGTCATGTGGTTCTAGCACGGTCGCTTTTTATTGACTTATACTTCTTTTAATTATTTTTTTGGATATATTTTATATGCTACAGTTTCACTCATATTTTTATTGTTGGTTTTTATTAGTCTTAAATCGGATGCATAACTGCATTCTCGATCTTGACGTTTAGAATTTAGAGACATAATTGTCTTCTTCACATTTCACCTAATAATTGTCTATAAATGTTACTTTAAATTAATAAAAAAATAATTATATTAGTGGATAAGGTAAGTCGTCACCGCATCCTTGAGTTATTTTTAATGTTTTAAAAAAGATGTGTAACCACAAACTTTATTAAAACAGACTTTTTAAGTGGGTCATATATTTTAATATTTTGCATATTATTAGAAAGTTTAAGCGTATTATTAGCGATTAAACTATCTATACTATTTATACTTATAAACACTATTTACATAATAAAAGTCTAAAATGTTAAACAAATATAAATTTATTTCATATTAAAATTCTACATAGATGTATTTATATTTTTAGTATATTTACAAGTTATGACAATGGGCAATTAATATAAAAAGTAACACTTTGCAACTGTTATTTTTTCTAAAATAAATATTTTTAATAAAGTTGACTAAATAAACTATTAGAATAATTCTTTTAGACTTTTAATTGATTTTGGGTTGAACACAAGAGGTACTTACTTAATAACAACACATGGTACAAAATAAAAAATAATGTTCAATAGAACAAATAGGAAATAATACAATATTATTATATAAAAATTAAATACATCTAAATTTGAAGCAAACTTACAACATTGGAATCCAGTATTATATAATAATAAAAATAAAAATACAAAAATAAATAAATGGTACCTCGTGCGAAAATTCAATTCATGAAAAGAAAACAATCCTAATAAAGAACTACGAACTTGAAACCACGAAAGGAAACCTCGACTTCACTTTTACTTGTGAGTGAAAGAAAAATATAAATAAAATGTGATTATGTTGGCTGATTTTTGATTGAAAAAAATTTATCTTTTTTGTTCTTCTTTTTTTCTTTCTGTGCGTGTGTGTGTATATTTTTTCTGATTTTTCTTTCTTTTGAATGTCCCTCTATGTCATATTCGTTTTCTTTTCGCTGATCTCTTTTTTTTTATTTCTAGATTGTTGTCTGTGAATTATTTATTTTTTGACAACTTGTCCGTGTATTATAGTAGTACAGGTGTGTGTTGTAGTGTGTCCTGTGAGGTGTGTGAGTGTGGGGAGTGGGAGTGACATGGGGTGATGGGTAGTTTTAGTTTTTTTTTTGTTGTTAAATAAAATATAAAAATAATATTAACTAACAAAAATTAAATAGCTGGACAAAATATATATATATATTTAGATCACTAGCTTATTATTAAAACTTTGAATAAATTAAAAATAACATGTATCTTAAAGCGTAATTCTATTTTGATAGTTTTCATATCTTTTTAAAAATAAAAGGGATAATACACAAGTACCCCCTCAACGTAAGTCCGAAATCTCAGAGACACACTTATACTATACTAAGGTCCTATTACCCCCCTGAACTTATTTTATAAATAATTTTCTACCCCTTTCCGGCCTACGTGGCACTATCTTGTGGGCCCAACCTGTGTTGACATTTTTTTTCAAACTAGTGTCACGTAGGCCGAAAAGGGGTAGAAAATTATTTATAAAATAAGTTCAGGGGGTAATAGGACCTTAGTATAGTATAAGTGTGTCTCTGAGATTTCACGCATAGGTTGAGGAGGTACTTATACATTTTTCCAAAATAAAATAATAAAATAATATAAAGTCAACATATTTAAAAAAAAATTAAAAAATTTAAATACAAAAATGGTGTTAAATTTTAGGTTCGGTAAACGATTACGTGTCTACAACACCTTGATATATAGTTAATATTTCAATATTGTCTCTTAGTTTCTCAAGAAGTCTTTTAGGATTTTGTAATAAATGTATCTAGTAATTTTGATACATGTATCTAGTTAATTGTGTATGACTTTTTATTTTCTGTTTTCAGTAGTATGAATAGTGATGTAATTGATGATTGTAATCATCTCAAGTGACCTTAAATAGCCTGTATAAAACTGGAGCATTCTTTAAAAGATAGTGTTCTTCTTCTATATTTCCTACAAATTTGGTATCAGAGCAGGTTTTGTTCTTAATTTGGGGTTAAGTGAAGAAAAAATATGGCATCCCAAACAAATCAAGGTGCTGATTCTTAGGTTGTTCTAACTCAATTTTTTGATGGAACCGATTTTGAATACTGGAATAAGAATGAGAACACATCTAAAAGCTGAAGGTTTGTGAGCTATTGTGGTAAATTGCTATGAAGAGCTAGGAAACGATGGTGAACTTTCAGTTGCAGAGATGAAAAATCTTGAGGCTAAATACCGTCAAGATGCAAAAGCTTGAGCAAAATTTAAATGGGAGTCTCAAGAGCATATTTTGCAAAAATTGCTACTTGTGAGATTGCAAAGCAAGCTTGGGAGTCTTTGAAAATCAAAGTGTATGGTGACGAAAAGGTACGCACTATAAATCTTTAAACTCTTAGAAGAGAGTTTCAAAATTTGAAGATGATAGAATTTGAAAAAATAGATGAATATTGCACAAGAGTCATGAATATTGTTAATAAATGAGAAATCATGGTGATACAATTTCTGACCAACAAGTTGTAAAAAAGATTCTAATTAGTGTCATAGAAAAGTATGAGTACATTGTTGCTATCACTGAGGAGACGAAAGATCTTTCTAAGCTTTCTATCAAAGAGCTAGTCGGATCATTTCGTGCACACGAGAAGCGAAGATTTATTCGTGAAGTTCAATTCAAAGAGACGACTTTCCAGTCCAGAACAAATGAGAATTCTCAAAAAATCAACAAAAGAAGAATTACAATCCAAAAAAGAAACAGTATCATGATGATTATTCTAAGAAGGTTGAAGAAAAATGTGAGAAAAGTACTAGTCTTTTTTGTAAAATTTGCAACAGGACTAATCACATTGAAGAAAAATGTTGGCACAAAGGCAAGCCCCAATATAACTTTTGTAAAAAAATTGGCCACATTGAAAAAATCTAGATTTAATAAGAATGTACCTGAAAATTAAAAGACACTTTTGTACTCACTTAACAACCGAAGCGTGCAGTCTTGAAGATTTGATGGTAAAAATTGTTATATATTCCTCACATACTTAATTTGATTCCTTTCAACTTCTTATAATTAGCAAAAGTACGTCGCAACTTCTACATTAAATTTTATTGAAAATTTAGTGTTCATCCATTACCATAAAAAAGAAAGAAAACAAATATTTAAAGAGATTTAGTCTTTAAAAATATAATATTCAGCTGTTTCAGACGTAATAAATGAGTAGGATGGCTGAACTTCTCATTTTACTCCCCTGTTATGTAATTGAATATTACTATTTAATTAAATTTATGTTTAGAGTAATTATTTTATTACATTTTAATTTAGTATAGGCGTAAAATCATAATTTAACTTTACATTTTGGAGCTTCTCACTTATAATAATACTAATTTCTGAATTCATACGTTGCACGTGTATTCCGTGAGAATTTTCATAGATTTGTTGGAATAATTAAAATTCTATGAAAACATATAGTGAGTAATAAAATGCAATAATTACTAATATATCTTTAAAATATGACAAAAAGTACCAAATATGGAGCATATTTTAATGTTTAAATCAAGTTCTTTTAAGTAACCAACTGTAAGTTTTGAATTTTGGTTATTAGTTAGCAAACATTCAATAAAGCCACAAATGACTAATCAACTAGAAATTCATAGGAAAAAAAAGTCTAATAGATTGAAAGTATATATTTATATATAAAATACAATGTACTCATCTCTCTTTAAGACTTTAATCAAACAATATAGATGTATTTGAAATAGTACATAATTTTTCGAGTTTTTATCGACTCTTTCTATCCTAGCCAATTAAAATTAAAAATCTTTCTTTGTTGAGTCAAATTAAAGAATGATTCAATAGAACAAAAATTGATATAAACTTTTCACTTGATTAACTATAGAATGAAAAGGATACCTAAGGATCTCATGTAACAAAGAAGATGATTTATATAAATAAAATTGGAGGAACACCAAAAGTTATCTTAAAATCTTAAATTAAATATTCAGAGACCGTGAATATGAAGAGTATGAGAGTTATAAGTATATATTAATAGTAAAAATTTAGTAGGTACTAAAAATGATAAATATGTGTATAAGACGCACAAAAAATATTTGAAAAAAAATATTCATATGTGTTGATTAAGCTGAAGAAACATTTCAGCAAGAAACAAAAATATGTGTGGAATAAGCATCATAAATGTATATGTAGCTACCATTGGGTATGCAATACTTGAGAAATATGCCGCCAACAAATGTGGGGTTTTGGTTATTAAAATTTCATGGGTTGTAATTAAATGTTCTATTAATGAAGCAAAAAAATCAGGGGGTTTAGGTTATTAGAATTTGGGAGTTGTAGTTATTTTTAAGTGTTAATGCAACCAAGATGTATCATATTCTCGGGTGCTAAGTCTAACAACTCTCTCTTCTTCTTGGATCAGTGGCAATGACAAATTATTGTCTCCTTTATGTGGACAATTTGGCTCAAGAGCTTCATAAATATCCTCTCCATTACTTTTTCTCTTCATTTCTCCAAGTAACACTTGGATGGAAGCTATGTGTCATAATTTAAAACTAAAGGTGAAAATTTATTTGTTATTTTAAATCTCCACATTTAGTTTTTAATTATGACACGTAGCTTCCATCCAAGTGTGTACTTGGGGAAATAAAAAAAATAAATAACGGAGAGAAGTTAAATACGTTTACAATTTACATTATTCATAGGCCTTAAAGCTACTAAGAAGCCAACTGGACTATCTGAATATATTAAACAACTCTTACAAGAATGACATGATGATTTTGACCCCATTACTTCTGGAAAATAAATTGACACGATACATAGGTGTGTTTGGTAGAAAATGTTTGGAAAATGTTTTTCAAATTAACTTATTAATTTCCTCAAATTTAAGAAAAATAACTTCGCTCCAATTAAAGGAAAGCATTTTTCAAAACTCATCTTCACAACATTGCTGGGTTGCAATGTCACGCTTCAAATTAGAAGAGGCACAATTGTCACTCAATAATTTATTCAATCGAACTAGTCACTGAAATATAACTAAAAGGAAACAATAAGGACCTGTTGGAATACATGCGTCCACTACCAGTCAACGGACCAGGTCCCTTGACACACTCGAAGTAAGAATAGAAAGTAAGAAAACACAGAAAACAACACAACCAATTTACGTGGAAACCTCCTTGCTCAAGGGAGTAAAAACACGACCTGTCACACATGATTTTCAACCGTCTTCACTAATCTTCTCAAGCAAAAGTGAAACCCGGTTACAATCAATGTGAGAAAAAGTTATTAATCTCACGATCAAGTAATCTACCTATTACTTGAAGAGCCTAAGCGGATACAACACCGCCCACTAAGCTATCACCCCTAGATAACTTAGACTTTGCTAAGCGGATACCACACCGCCCACTAAACAACCTAAATCTAGATGGCTTAGAATTTGACTAAGCAACAAAACAATGTTGCCCACTAAATCAGTTAACCTTAACTAATTTAGACTTTTACAAACTCGAAACAAATATCTGAATCCTTTATAGATTAGGAACAGATTTACAATGTAAGCACGGAAGATATAATCCTAAGACAACTATATAGCTTGCAGCTCTATCCGGTCCCTGTTGCTCTTAGGATGACACTTCTTGAAGATGACCTTTGCTTTTTGAGCTTTTGGATTTTCTGAAAATCCAAAACTTTGTTTGCCAAAACTTATGTTTATGTTGTTGGAGAAGAGACTATATTCAAATGGACACAAACCCTTGGGACAAGGCTATTGGCTGAGAGCCTGCTGTCATGAAAAGCTGTGCACTAACCCCTCAGAGTTGGCAGCTTTTGACAACTATCTTTTTGTTCTTTTCTCGTGCGCAAACTTTTCGGGACCAGGTCACTTGCTGCGTTGTTTGATGCTTGAGTTCTTAATAAAGACTTGTTGCTCTCTCTCTTCTTGAATGAATGAATTTAATATGGTGTTTGTCATGCTAAAAATATCAAACATAGAGAGTTAATACCCGTTGGACAAACACCCTCCTCCATTCTGATTGGTGTACTACGCTGACGCCTCACCTACCACTGACAGGACAACTTTACAGCTGTACACCATTATGTATCAGATGGAGAGAACTCTGGTTGGGACCAGTTCCCTGCATTTGGAACTGCATTTGTGAACCACAGAAACAATCCACTCTTTGTATTGGTTTAGTACGCTGCACTTTCATCTACCACTTGACATGATGACTTTATAGTTGTACCCTAGGATGAATCCGTACGAGAGCACTCTGCTAAGGACCGGGTCCCTATATTTGTGAGGATCATCAAAACACTTAGAACATTTTCTCCCTTTTTGATGAAGACACACAAATAATCATTATGCTGAATTTATTCATTCATTACCCGTTTCATCAGTCTCAACACCAGAGGATCCTTTTCTGGATCTGGTCATTTGTTAGACTCTACATTTGTGAGGATCATCAAAACACCATGAATATAACATTTTCTCCCTTTTTGATGATGACACACAAATATTCTTCATACTGATCTCATTCGTACATTATCTCTGTCGTCAGTCCCAGTACCAAGGATCTAGTCAGTCCCAATACCAAGGATCTGGTCCCTTGTTAGATCCCTAAGTCTTCTTCTCCCTTTCAACAGTTGCCCCTATCAGCATGTCTCTTAAGATAACTGGATTGATACCCTTTTTGCATCTTTCTAAGTTTGTCAAATCATCAAAATATCAATATAATATTTTCCCTCTTTTCGATGTTGACAAATATATTCACTAGTTCCCCCTATCAACAAGAATTCTTAGGGTAACTGGAGTTTAATCATCCCTGAAGTTTGTCAAATCATCAAAACATCAACATAGAATTTCCCCCCTTTTTGATGATGACAAACATTCCCCCTATCGACAGGTCCAGGTCCTCATCAGGTAGCAAACATTTATTCCCCCTATCAGCATGACCATATCTCTTCAAGTAGCTACCATTGATTCCCCCTATCGATGTGACCATGTCTTCTTCAAGAAGTTATAACACCATTGATCTCATACCTTACCTTAACAACTTTCCCCCTTTTGATATCATAAAAAAAGGTTAAAGCAGTAAATCAAGTTGACAGAAATATAGTTTCAGCAAATTCATGGCCACTTGGGCAACACTGAGCATGAGTAAAAAGGCATAAAGTAATAAGACAAGTCAGTAGAAACAAGACATTTTTCATCCATAAACAAAAGATCAGCAATCAAAGCATTGCAAATATGATTACAAATAAAAACCAGAACAATGCCCAAAAAGAGTAATGAGGACTGACATAAAGAGATAGGAAGAGAAAGGATGACTTAGAGGCAAGAGATTGAAAGAATAGAATTAATAGAACATATCCCTTAGCATAAAATTTTCAGAATCTTCTCTTAACGTTCAGCATGCTGTGCAGCCCAATCTGTATGTTTAACCTTCAGGGCTGCCAATTTTTTTTGGCACCTGGTCCCTCTGATAGTGTTGTTTCAGAAGCTGGACCTTTAGACAACCCATTTCAGTATTCCAGTTAACACGAGCAACTGTCATAGCTTCCAGCACCAGCCTGAGTTTCTCATACCAGAAAGATTGGTAACATAAACAACTCAAGGCCTCCGAGATGAATAGAACAATAATTGAGGAACCAAAAAGTTTTTTTTTTTTATTTTTTTTTTTACAATCGGACACCTTCCTATTCAGAATACTTTGAGTTCTCAGAGTATCAACTTCTCCCTTTTCAGACATCATCTTTTCCACTTCTTCATATTTCATGGGGTACCTGGTCCCTCTTCACACTTAAAACATCTTCATAAGAGAAATCTCCAGTAAGAGCAAAGGGCTTAACAACTTGAAGTATGTTTTGAGAGAGGAGAAAAGTAAATTTAAAAATGAACTCTCATATTTGGAAGGTAAATTGATTTTTCTGGGGAAATAGAAAGAAATATGGAATACAAGGAAAGAGAGAGGAAGTATCATTTTGGTACTCAAAAGATGATTCAGATTCCTGAATGACAGACATGTGGCAATTGCAATGGTTCTCATGCATAATTCAAATTGCAATGATAAGAGTGCTAACCTTCGAAAAAGGATCAGGTCCCTCTCTGTAGTTTGAATTTCATTGACTAGATCTATCCTGACCTCTCTTTTCCTTTATCCCCTTTTCCATGTGTGTATACCTACAAAAGGTATAAAACTGAACTTGCTAAAACAAACATATCTGAAAATCAAGGATACCTGCTCCCTTTTCATAATCATGAAAGAGTTGATTGCTTCAGACAAGATCCATTCAAGATTGTTTCAGCATTCCCAACATCAGATTGATTATCTCAATCAGGTCTTTTTAAAAGCTTCAAGATATTGCTTGATCAACAAGAGTAAACCCATCAAGCTGCACTTGCTACATTCTCTGCCTCAATTGATGAAAGAGCAATTGAATATTGCATTTTAGTTCCCCATGAGTGAAAGATCAGCCTGTAACAAAAGCCACTTCTGAGGTACTCTTTCCATCAACTAGATACCCAGCACAGCATCACCATGTACGCGAACTCAAACCGTCTCCTGCTGGACAAAATAGGACCAGGTCCCCTGTCTTTTTCAAAATTTTTCGAATTCTGCTAGGAGCCTTCAAAGGTGATTTCTTTGTACAAGAGTAGAGTCTTTGAACCCGGTTCATCAACATCCAGCTTTAAGTTAGTGCCCAAAAAGTGTGAATTGTCCAGACACACATAACATAAAACCTTTTCAGCAGCCCTTTTCAGCAGCTTCTTTAAACTGGTACCAGGTCCCTTTCTTTGTTCAGACATTAATTTTCCTGATCACGCTGTGCGATCTTCTTCTCTTCAGCTAAGTTACCGTGAGTACACACTAGTCCTAGCTTAGGACTTTAGTGAAGATTGTCAAGACACTCAATCTTCCACTTTGCTTGCAAAACATCATGATGACATTGCCCATGTAACATTGTCTTTACTTGAAGTATGTTAAGCCATTTGAGCAGCTCACAAATGTACTTTTCTTGACAACCAACGGTACCTTTTGAGTTTTTCTTAACCTGTAGCTCTGAGAAGAATTCTCTCATCGTGCTCATTTAGAACCGACTACCCATGAATGCGACAAACTCTCACTTGAAGCCATTGTTGAAGAGGAACTTGGATGACGTATCAGCTTGTTGTGGAGTCGACTGTCATACTTTGCTTATTTCAAACTGAGCTTGATCGGCTTCACCATTCTCTCTTTCAGAATTCACATTATCAGTTTGAACTGTATCATCTTTGTTCAGCACTGTCTAGAGGACCTGGTCCCTCATTAGGTACATCATCTGCATCAGCTTCCTTGAGATTGTTGGATTCATGAAGAGGATGTTCTTCAACAATCTCATTGTTTATATCATATCTCTGACTCTGAAACATCTCTTCCATCTCAAAATCTTCTTTGTTTTACAACACACTTCACAATTTTTCAAGACTCATCAAAACTCACATGAACAGTTTTTTTCAATGCATGCATTTTATACACCAGATGAAACTTATTGGAAAATGAATATCCCACAGATACTCTTTAAATCCATATTGAGATTGAGCTTCTCAATATCACCATTTTGGTCACAACCCATGTACCATTCATCACTTCAGTCTGAAAGTTTCTTGAAAGATTAAAAGTCTGCATATTTCACCTGAAAGATAGTCTGATCTGCTTCTCCTTAACATCATCGTAACAACCTTTTTCATCTGCAAATATCATTTTATGCAGACTGGACCAGGTCCCCTGACATAGGTTTGTGCATCAAAGCAACACTTATGAGAACGTTTCTTGAATCATACCTCAACATTCTCACCTCGAGCATTGAGGTCAGTGAGATTGTCATAACGAGCAGTAAACAGATAAAAAATAAACATGTTCTTGCATCTCTTTTCTATCAAGATCATCGCGTGAGAGAGCAAGTTTGTGACAAAACAGTTATCTGATAAGAGCTTAGCTTCAGTTCATTTCACAAATCTATACCAAGAATGTAGCATTTCTTGCCATTCGCCAAAAGAGACACCTCCACCTTGAAGTGCCTTGAGAGAGAGAAAGTTTTGTAACCTTCTTAGTCATGTGTTTTGAGCATCTGCTATTTATGAACCAACACTGACTACTTCCTCTCTTCTGCACAAGAATTACATGT
This sequence comes from Solanum sitiens, assembly GCA_016801875.1. NCBI lineage: Eukaryota > Viridiplantae > Streptophyta > Magnoliopsida > Solanales > Solanaceae > Solanum > Solanum sitiens. The sequence continues at coordinate 3,408,171 of JABWTJ010000014.1, read as the reverse complement.
TAGACTTAGGAATCCACTTCAAACAGAATTCGCAATAACTATCAAAAGGCTTAACAAGAAACCTTCCTGTCCAAGGAGGCAAAGTGTTCTTGCTAAAACGATAGCGAGGAACAGGTCCCTTGCGCTCCGTTTCCATATTACTGTCGAATCTGACAAATTTAGCATGAAGACCAGGTCCCCTTTCTTTCTTTTCTTGATTATTTTCAGATCGGACAAACTTCACATGCCTTTCTTTAGCTCTTTTCCGTTTCTCGCAATTCTTTTTTAGATGACCATTATGCCCACAATGAGTGCACAAGAGATTATCAGCTACAGACACATATTTACTGTGAGGATTATGAGGGGGTTCTATCGGTATTCATCCCAACCCCTTTTTGCCATTGACTCTAACTAGATAAGTTAGAGAGAATTTTGGAGGAGTTAGTCCACTACACAGAGTGATTTAAATCTTCCCTTACCTTGGTCAGATATCTCCTCAATTGAGAATTGATTTCAAGAAAGGCGAGTAACTTAGACTCAGAAGTCTTAAGTTTTTGTTCTAGTTCCTCCTCAAAGACACTAGCTTTCGCTTTTCACCCTTAGAGGTACCAGGTCCCTCATTGGGCTCCAGACTACTAGTCTCAAGGATACCTATCTTGACACTCAATTTAGATATTTGAGATTTAAGAGCAGAATTCTCATCCTCACACAAACTTAATTTTTTATTCAACATTAAGTTTTTAGTGGTTCGTTTATCAACAGATTCAATAAGTAGGGCAATAAGTTTCCTCAAATTTATAATGGAAAGAGTATCTAGATCATCTTTAAGGTCAAAAAGAGTTACCTCATTTAGATCCTCTTCATCATCAGATTCTGCCATTAATGAGAAAATGGAGTTGAAGGCATTTTCATCATCTTTAACGGCCATCATTGAGACATCCTCATGGTTTTCAGCATCTTCTTCTGACTCACTTGAGGAATTTTCCAAGACTGCAAGAACTTTCTTCACCACCCGATCAGCATTAGCCTTTCCCCACTTATGAAGGATGTCGTTTTCATTTTCTGTTCTTCTGTTGGAGTTTCCTTCTTCTTGAAACCTTCCATGTTTTTTGACTATTCTTTGTAACCTTTCAGTCAAATAACCCAAATCTTTTTCGTCTTCCGAAGCATCATTTTGAGAAACCTTTAATGCTACAGACTTTTCCTTTTTTCTGTCTATTTCATCATACTCTCTTATACACTTGGAAAACCCCTCAATTAAACATCTTTTCTTCACGTTCTTGGTAGGAATATGAGGAACATCAAAAACCAAGTCCCCCACCTCACTATCTTTCGCCATGATATAATCGTGCACTCTGTTCTTTCACCATCGATAACACTTATGGTTGAAATGAGGAGGACATATGGTGGATTTACCTTCTTTTATACTTGGTGAGGACGCCATTCCTTCAGTATATATTCTCTTGGTGTTAACCATATAGAGAATCCAAAGCTCTGATACCACTTGTTAGAATACGTGCATCCACTACCAGTCAATGGACCAGGTCTCTTGATACACTCGAAGTAAGAACAGAAAGTAAGAAAACACAGAAAATAGCACAAGCAGTTTACGTGGAAACCTCCTTGCTCAAGGGAGTAAAACCACGACCTGTCACACATGATTTTCAACCGTCTTCACTAATATTCTCAAGCAAAAGTGAAACCCAGTTACAACTAATGTGAGAAAAAGTTATTAATCTCACGATCAAGTAATCTACCTATTACTTGAAGAGCCTAAGCGGATACAACACCGCCCACTAAGCTATCGCCCCTAGATAACTTAGACTTTGCTAAGCGGATACCACACCGCCCACTGAACAACCTAAATCTAGATGACTTAGAATTTGACTAAGCAACAAAACAATGTTGCCCACTAAATCAGTTAACCTTAACTGATTTAGACTTTTACAAACTCGAAACAAATATCTGAATCCTTTATAGATTGGGAACAAATTTACAATGTAAGCACGGAAGATATAATCCTAAGACAACTATATAGCTTGCAGCTCTATCCGGTCCCTGTTGTTCTTAGGATGACACTTCTTGAAGATGGTCTTTGCTTTTTGAGCTTTTGGATTTTCTGAAAATCCAAAACTTTGTTTTCCAAAACTTATGTTTATGTTGTTGGAGAAGAGACTATATTCAAATGGACACAAAACCTTGGGACAAGGCTATTGGATGAGAGCCTGCTGTCATGAAAAGCTGTGCACTAACCCCTCAGAGTTGGCAGCTTTTGACAGCTGTCTTTTCGTCCTTTTCTCGTGCGCAGACTTTTTGGGACCAGGTCCCTTGCTGCGTTCTTTGATGCTTGAGTTCTTGATAAAGACTTGTTTCTCTCTCTCTTCTTGAATGAATGAAGTTAATATGGTGTTTTTCATGCTAAAAATATCAAACATAAAGAGTTAATACCCGTTGGACAAACACCCTCCTCCATTTTGATTGGTGTAGTACGCTGACGCCTCACCTACCACTGACAAGACAGCTTTACAACTGTACACCATTATTTATCAGATGGAGAGAACTCTGGCTGGGACCAGGTCCCTGCATTTGTGAACCACAAAAACAATCCACTCTTCGTATTGGTTTAGTACGCTGCACTTTTATCTACCACTTGACATAATGTCTTTACAGTTGTACCCCAGGACGAATCCGTACGATAGCACTCTGCTAAGGACCGGGTCCCTATATTTGTGAGAATCATCAAAACACTTAGAATATAACAGTACTGCCAAGGCTAGGCAACATAATAGCTGAAATAGTTTGTTTGCACTGGCAAGGTCACAACCATAATATGAATAATTTAATGAAAGAGCTGGCTAGACCAACTCAACAGAGATAACTGTCAAGCCAACACGACTGCGACTGGAGACATGTATGCATGTTACGCTAACAAGGCTGGAAACAGAAAATTGTTAAAGACCCAACATAGTACGCCCACAAACCCTGTAGGAGTTTTACACATCAGCTGGTCGGAACAAGGCTCCAACAATTAACCAAAATTTTATACAAAAACCCAAGTATGCAAAACCTACAAATAATCAACAACTCCAAGAAGAATAGAACTTACTAATTATGAGTTGAGACAACACCCTTACTACAAAGGCTGATCAGGACATCTATCTAGAACTGCAACACAGAATATAATGCAACATCCCCGGACAACTGGATGTTAGTATAATATATATGTACTGATATATAAGGCTAAAAGTAGAATAATAAATGGCTATGATAAAAGAGGTAATGGAGATACCATCTAAAACAAAAACTCTAATAGCCTCCATGGCCGACTCTGATCACAAATTCATATCATACCCAACAAAATACTAGCAATGATGATGTCTTTCGATATCTAACTGTTCATCATCTTGGGCAACTTGTGGACATCTACGTCTCATACGTATAGATATAGGCAATAATCCTCATACCTCCTGATTATAGATTGAGAATGAAATAGATAGCATGTCATATCTTGAATTTGTAGTGCATATATGTCATCATAATCATGTTGTCAATCTTGTCCCGTTGGTATTCTTATTCTCATAATATTGTAATCACTTCCATATAACATGTTAATGTTCATAAAGATCTTAAGGTGTTTCACTTAATATAACATGTTAATGTTCATAAAGATCTTAAGGTGTTTCACTTAGCTTATATACATGTTTTCTTAATAGTTTGAAAAAGAAAGTATTTCAAAAACCGTGTCTTTTAATAGTTTGTACATACAAGTTATATTTAAGAGTTTTGAAAATCGATGTATTATTTTAAAGTTCTTCAAAATATCCTTTAGTGAGGAAAGAGGTCTGATTGCAAATTATTAGTGTTCTTTCATAATCATTTAAGTTACAACACCCTAATAACAATACCAAAAAAATACATACATATGGACAGATAGACAAGAAAGTCGACAAGACATTATATAGATGATAAATATCCTATATATAACGAAACGACTAACATATCAACATAATGAAAAAAAATACTTCAGCTGCATAAGGAGTTACAAAAGATAAACTTGCTCCTGGGTCTAGCAAAGCATAAACATCAAAAGTATAGACTTTGATCATACCAGTGACAACATCTTGAGAGTTCTCTTGCTCTTGGCGGCTAGTGATTGCTTAGAGGCGGTTTGACCCTCCGCTAGTACCAGAAGTGGCTCCTCTAGGTGCAGCCCTATTTATTGGAGCAACTGATGAAGATTGGGCTCTGTTTCTCGGATTTCTACTACCCTGCCTGTGCTTAGGGAACTCTCTCATGAAATGACCCTCTTGACCATACTTGAAGCAACCTGTCTGGCCATCACGATATTTACCTTGGTGGGTTCTACCAGACTTAGTAGATGCAGGAGCCCAACTACCTCCCTGTGCCACTATCAACCTGGATATGTCCATGTCACCTATAAACATCACAACCCTGTCCTCTTTGCTTGATGCACAAACCAAGCCAGCGACAAACAAGCTAATAATGCTCCTCATGTCCTTAACCATTTCAGGAGCATAGCGGGACATTGGGGTGAACTTCAACCCATACTCATGTACACTCAGGGATTCCTGTTTCAGTGTAAGGAACTTTGGTACCTTAGCCTCTTTCAATTCTTAGGGAAGTAAATGCCCCAAGAAAGCCCCAAGAAAGCTTTTTCGAAACAAGCTGAACTCGGATGTGGTGCATCCTCATCTCTACCCTCCTTCCACTAATCGAAGCAAGTCCTAGCCACACTCTTCAGTTGATATGAAGGTAGCTCAACCCTTTCAACATCAACAACATGCATCACATCAAAAACCATCTTTAACTCTTCCGTAAAATTTTCTGGATCCTCGATAGTGCTCAGCCGGTGAAACTGGGAGGATTCATTCTCAGAAATTCACGAATCCTTGAGGTGTTAGCCTCTTCTTGTCGAGATTCTCGTTGTTGCCTGACTTGGTTAGTCACTGCTTGGCTTAACATCCGGATAGCCTCATGGAATTCAACTTTTGTGACTTCTCCTTGAGGTTGCACATTCGGTGCATTAGGTACCTTTGGCTCCTCAACATTCCTTCTAGCTGGACAAAATCTCGTTGCTCTTCGTAAAGGCATGATGATATGAAACACGCGCAAACACAAATTAGAGCGAAATTTTTTAGAGATAAACTCTAACACACGAAAAGGAATATGAGAGAAATGAGAAATTCTTAAATGTTGCAGCCTCCTAATTATAGATGTGTCACGCTTCACACCGATAACTAGGAATCTACAAACACGACTTCATAAACTCCCCAGGACTCTTAAACTCTGTGCTCTAATACCAAGTTTGTCACGCGCCGAGCCTATACCCTGGACGTGGCCGGCACCATATGACTATTGCTAGCCTTGAGCGGACCCTTGGTCTGGCTTACTTAACTCAGCGGAAGACTTAACTAAATAAAAAACACATTCTCACAAAAATAACTTGAAATAAATAGCTTGGCAAGAATGACACTTAAGTCTCATAGACAAACATCTGCAATACAAAGAAAAGACTTAATACTAAACTATCCAAATGTCTATGAAGCCTCTATAATACTAAGATGAATGTTGGGACAGACCCCACAACATCCTATAAAAGAAAATACTGAAAATAGTAAATATGTGTCCTCCAGAATGAAAGGAGGCTCACCATTTACTCCGTGTGCTTAGGTGGATCAACGAGGCATTGGGTGATATTGATCCTGGTTATCTGTGTCTGCATCATGATACGATGCAGGCCAACTGGCATCATTACATTGAATGTACGAATATGTGAGTTGGAATGCTAACAAAACTTAAGCTTGAAAAGAGTAAGAAGAAACACTTACCTTGGCTCTGCTCAACTCATTAACTTGACTAAATATAAAGCAATAAGACATATGCAATATATATAAAGCTTGTAAAACAATGTAAACACTTAGTTCATTAAAGAAAATGCAATAACAAATTTAACTTTACTTATATATGAAGTAATATAGTTTCTGTGGGAGATTCTCTAAGCGACAACCACCACTATGAGCCTAAGTGGTGATACATCGTCTTTCCCACGCTGCCAGAACTGTCCTACACTTTGTCGTCGCATAGAACTACTTAACTTAGTGGATGCACTAGCTTAACTTACGTGATCATCTAAAAAGTATGACCCGTTAATACCCATGATGGCTACATGGTTTTCATGGTGACTTGAGTTAATATGAATCGTCATCCCCACATCGGTGATCAATACTACTCCCAAAACATACTTTAGCTCATGCTTTTAAAAACAACTTCCTTATTTGGGTTGAGATAATTGCTCAACACTTAGCTTTAAAAAGCTCTCTTGGAATCAGTGTTCCCTTTTCTTGTTCAAAACTCTTTTGGGAAATCTTAGTTCCTCTTAACTTAAATGTGAAAACATTTATAAACTTTCAGGGAATACTTAGTTCCTTTATAACCTTTGAGAAATGAACTCAACTCTTTACTCTTTGCTTAGCTTGAAACTTGAGTCTTAAATCAACTCTTAGGGAATACTTAGTTCCCTTATATATCTTTGAAGGAAAGACTTCAACTTTTTACTCTTTACTTTAACTTGGAACTTGAGCCTTAAAACGAAGTTAAAACATTTAGTAAAGACTCATGGAGACCTTTCAAAACTTTGTTTTGGTCTAACTTCTTAACTTTAGACTTGACTCTTAACTTCTTTGACCTTGATCTTAGCTTCCCTTTAATGAAATTATGAATTCAAGGTTACGATTTGTGTTTTTGGTGATTCCTAGGTGTTTAGAAATCATTTGAAGTAATTAGAATCAATGGAAGGTGTTAATATACCTTAGATAGACTTAAAAAGGTTAAACTATAGAAACTAGGTGAAAAATGCTGATTCGGGCGCATTCGGGGTGCATCACGCTAGACATTATGGAGCGCGCTGCCCCTGCCTTTGTGGCGCTATGGGGGCACGACGCGCCTGGCCCTACCCATGTGCATCTGACGAGTTTTTCAATTCATTTTCTGATCTCAAATCCTCTAAACCCCCGTAGTTCTTTTTTTAAACCCTTAGGATCATTAATACCTCAAATACCCAAATGATATAAATCGAAAAACAACTTTGGAAATTACGAATCAACATAAATGGACATTCAAACAACTTAACCAATAGGGATTCAACAAGATTGATCAAGAATTCACTTCTTAACATGTAAACAATTCTAAAAACACTGATTCAAACAAGTTTTGTGTGTGGATGAATTAACCCAACACGAAAGATCTCACATACCTTGATAGGAATCACCCCCGACGAATTCCACTTGAAATTCCTTGGTTTTCTTGGCGAATCCTTGATCTTTCTCCCTTTCCTCCTTCTCTTCTCTCTTCTCCAAGCCCTAAGCGTAATTTATATTTTCTAATCTGACTAAAACTGGTTTTTACCCCAAATAAATCCCTAAAATGAAATAGTAAATGAATTGGTGAAAAGACTAATTTGCCCTTCCTTAAATTCGGATTGGGACATTCCTCAATCCGATATCCCAACTTCCAGTAGGCATATCTCCCTCATATGATATAAAAAATTATGCAAACTCGGCGGCGTTGGAAATATCTCTCCAAGGGCTTTCCAACCATATCAAGAACTACCCCTAACTCATCATGAGCTAAGAGTTATAGCCGTTTGAAAATCACCAAAACTCACTTCCTTAACTTAGGAAATTTTCCAGACTTTTCCTTTCTTTCTAAAAGTGATTATTTTTAGTTTCTTAGCTTATTCCTAGCTGTTTCGAGTTACGAGATGTTACAACTTCCTAAATGATAACTATAATGTCTTAACAGATAAATAGGTAAATAACTGAACTAGAGCCCTACAAAATGTGAGGAGGTCTTACCGAAAGATGATGGGGATGATCTCAATGAAGCGCCTACTATCAATTCTGAACACCTATACGTGCATCATTAGAAGATGTAGCGCGGAATGACGTCAGGACATGAAATATACCGTATGTAGAATGGTTGAATGAAGAACCTATATAGTCTGAATATACTTAACTGAAAGAGTAATTCAAAGAAAAAACTGTAAAATAGATAATTGTAAATTGAGGCATGCAAGTATATTGAAAACAATAAAGCTTTACAACTTCTCTCATATGTAATAATATCAAATAATAAAATAGAATACTTTACTTTCTTAGGGAGTTTCTCAAATCGACAACCATCACTATAAGTCTCATGATAATACAACGTCTTGTCCACGTTGTCAGAGTCATCCAAAACTTTGTTAGGGTAAAAGACGAATTGAACTATTGGATCCAATAGATAATACCTTACCAGGTGCTTTATGAGGAATCAACCGAATCAATGGCATGATCCTATTCTACACTGGTTGCACAATTATGGGGTTTGGATTATCTAAACCGTACCCAACTCGATGTTTAATACTACCCCATAACATGCAATCGTGCTCAATACTGAATATAATTCCATTTTTAGATAAAGGATCACTCTTTAGGGGAAACTGATAACTTCCGAGTCCAGTAGTTATCGAAGTATTCTTGAAAATTATGCTAAACTTTCTTAATACCGAATGAAAACCTCTTGCTAAAACTGATTTTGAAACTAGCCATGTTCTTCTTTATGAAATAATACACTTGGAACTATTCAAGTTCCCTTAAAAACACTTTCAGAAGTAACTTCTTTAATACTAGAGATTTTCTTTGAATATGAAAACATGCATAATAAATGCTATACGAAGGCTTTTAAAAATATTACTTAAATAGGGTTCATGTGGTACACTAAGCATGAGAAACTATCAAAGATCAAAGATGTATAGTGAGGACTGAAATCACTACAAGGAAATCAAGAATCAGAAAGAAAAAATGAATAGAAGATTTCTCATAAGGCTAACTTGGGGTAAAAACCATAATTTCAATTATAACACCCTGTCCTTAAAAAGAGCTAAATTAGAAAGAACTAAATTTTGATTCGCAAAATTTACTCCTCAAATTTTGAGTTTTTGGAGTCAACTTTAAACGACCATAACATTTAACATAGAATGAGTTAGCTGACCCATGATATATCAAATCGAAGGTCTTTGAGTTCTCCTTCCAAAGCCTATGAGTTGCTAAAATCCAAGTTATGATGAATGAGTTATGCCCATTTGAGTGCAGCCTCTCTAGATAGGGCATTTTCCTCCGTTTTAAGGAGGGATATTTTAGTATTTTCCTTACCCCACAAGGACTAAATGTTTTTCTTACCCAAATAGGGGTCTAAGCTGATTGAGATCAGTTTTTAATTTTCTCAAAAATGTTCAAGAAAGTTAGGGCAAAGTTTAAGAGGAGAAAAGAGAATGTTTCAAGAGTTCTTCAAGGATTTGGGAAAAATGCCAAGAACTTAGTTCTTTCGAGGTACGTTAGGTTTCTCATAGTCATGGATTTGTTCATATTCACGCCAAGCATGAATTTAATTTATTAAATTATCAATGAAATCGTTTATATAAAAGGTTCTTGAGGAATTCTTGAGGTTTTGCTTCATTCTTTATCAATGAGTCTTGTTGAGTTATTGAGGTGAGCGTAACAAGAATGAGTGATGTTTTTGACAAAAATTTAGTGGGTTGTAGATTAATTTTTTTGGTTGTCAATCTAAACGAGTTTTGGAGTAAACCATTCAATTCTAGATGAGTTAGGCCTTGATTTGAGTAAGAAAATTTCATCAAAATTTTGGGTTTGGGGTGGGGCATCGCGGCCCAAGGCACCCTGCACCTGCAATGCACCCCAACTGACCCCAGCTATTGGAGGTCTCGAGCGTCACACCATCAAGGTGCAAGGAGCGTCAGGCCATTTTTCTTCATTGTTATTGCTCCGTACTTGTTCCTTCGAGTCGAGTTTTCATTCTCTTGTTATTGCTGGCTATCTAATCCTCCATTAATCATTGAGAGATCCTATATATATATATATATATATATATATATATATATATATATATAGGCACCTATGTTGATTATTGGACTTGAAAGATAAGTCCATAAGTACATGTTTTCAAGAATGTAAACATGTCCCATATTTTGAAAAGTATTTTAATCAAGTAAGAAGTCCATTACTTGTAATGGGTACTCTGAGCATAATGTTATATCAATTGTTTTGGGAGTAGTATCGAGTACCAATTGGGTTAAAGTCTTTTATGGTGCAGAAGTACCATAGAATTAGGTAGAAACCATAGGATAGGATAGAAGTGATTCTTCATGTGACTCCCTACTGCCTCTAAGAAGGCTACTTAGATGGGTCCATAGTCACAATATCATTCTATACCCCGGCAAAGTATAGGGTGAGCCTAGAAACATGAGGCGAAATATTGTATCATTGGTAGGCTTATGGTAATGGTTGTCAGTCAGGGAAACTCCCATAATTAAAGTATATTATTTTCATGTTGTTCTCATTGTATATTATGTTGTAAAACTTAAAAAGTTTTAATTTCATATTCATGTATTGATCATGTTATATTTCTTCCATTCATTCAAGCCAGTAAGTTGTTTACTCTAACCTTATCATTTACCAGTACATTCGATATACTAATGTCATTCGATCTGCATCGTCTCATGATGCTGATACATGTACTCAACATCATCAATAGGCTCACTATTCATTCACATACATATTTTGGTGAGGTCTCTTTGCTTCCAGGACACTCCATTTCCTTTTAGTTAGTAGCTTTTGGAGGTGTCGCGGGTCATATCTCGACATCTATCTTACATAGGTTAGAGCTTTCATAGACAGGTCGAACTAGATGTTTCCAATATTTTCTCTGGATATTTTGTTTAATTCATGATTCGTGTTAAGTGATTTGCAAGACAGTATTGTTAAGACTTTATTAAATGTCTAATTGTTCACCTATTTAATCTTCTGCGTATTGTTTAGTATCATGTAAGTCATGCAACCATGCCAAGGGTTCACTTGGGGATCAGAAATTGTGCTCGAGTGTCCATGACGTCTAGGGTGTAGGTTTAAGCCGTGACGTCTAGGGTGTAGGCTCGAATCTAGGAAGAAGATAAAAACTGGAAATATTCATTTTTCAAAATATCTAGGAAGAAGCTAAGAACTGGAAATAGTCATTTTTTGAAATAATAAAAAATCTAGAAATTTACTTAAGTTAGAAAAAGTGAGTTTTTGGTCAACTTTTAACATCCATAACTTCTAGCTCAAGATGAGTTAGGAGAACTTCCAGATATGGTTGGATATTTCTTGGAATGACCTTTCCGACGCCGCCGTGTTTGCGCGATTCAGAGTTAGTATGAGTAAGTTATGCCCTTTGGAAGTTGGGCTTTTAGATTAAGGAAAATCTAAATCCGAATTTTAGAGGGGTAATTTAGTCTTTTCCTTACCTAATTGTTCTAATCCATTTTTAAGAGTTTAATTGGGGTAAAGTCAGACCTTACTCTATTTTAGAAAAGTTAATTTCACGCTAGGGCTTGGAGAAAGGATAAAAGAGAAGGAAGGAGAAGAACTTTCAACATTCGTCAAGATTAACTCTTGAATTTTGTCCGGGGTGATCCCTACAAAGATATGTGAGATCACATAGCATTGTGTCCATCCACCCACGATCCAATCGTGTTTAATTCAATGATTTTCTTCCTAAAAGAGTTAGACATTGATGTTCTTGAGTTGTGTTCATTATTTTATTTCATTCTTGAACTTACATATAATTGATGGGTTTTCTTGAGGCATTTTAGAGATGTTAAGAGTTGTTTTGACTTAGAATTTTGTGAGTATGATTTGAGTATCTGAATCAAAGAAAGAATTGAGAAAAAAATCGATTTAAAATCATTTAGGATGAGAAAACGAGTTGAAAAATTTCGTCAGGCATGCCTGGAAAGGGACAGGCATGCCCCATTTGCGCCAGAGGGTCTGGGGCGGTGCACCCAAATGCAGTTTCAAAATATTGGGGCTTGGCGCGGCGCACCCTGGGCGGGCCCTGGACGCTCCCATATCGGCGTTTTCACCCAATTTTCATCATTCAGTCCGTTTAAGCCTTTGTAAAGTGTATTAACACTTTCTGTTGATTCTAACTACTCTAAATAACTTCTAAACATCTAGAAATCCTCTAGAAACATGAATTACAAACCTTGAATCCATAAATCCAAATTCAAGGAGAGTTAAGAGCCAAGTTTAGGAAGTTCTTAGAGTCTTTTCAAGAAGTCTTTTGCAAACACTTTTAGTTTTACTTTAAGACTTGAAGTTCTAGATGAGTAAAGAGTAAAAGAGTTCAGATTTGAATTTCATTTCTTCAAAGAAGTATATGGGAACTAAGTATTCCCAAGAAGTTTAAAATGTTTTTACATTTAAAAAAGAACGGAAACTGAGATTTCCGAAGAGCCTTTGAGTTAGTTTTCAGAAAAGAGTATATGCTTTTATAATAAAGCAAGAGGGGAAACTTTGATCACTGAGGTAACCTTTGAGCTAAGTTTTTGAGCATTAATCTCAAATAATAGAAGGAAGTATGTTTTTAAACATAAGAGCTAATATAATATTCTTGGAAATACTATTAAGAACCACTATGGGGGAGAGTTCAGATAACTCACAACCCCCATAAACCATGTAACCACCATGGGTTGAAAAGGGTCATACTTTTTAGATGATTTCCTTTAGTGTTTTTTTAGCATAGACTAGTGGATCCACTTAGTAGTTCATGTTCTATACTTATGACAAGGTATATGACGGCCCTGGCAGCATGAGGCAAAATATTGTATCATCACAATAACTCTTACATGATAGTTTTCGGTTAGAGAAACTCTCACATAAGTTAATTGTATTTTATATACACAGTTTATTTGTATTTTTACATACATCTCAGAGTTATATTGTATATTTGCATACACCATGTTTTTAAACAACTTTTCTTTATATTGCACTTGTTTTAAATTGCTTTATAGTGAAATGAGTTCAATCGTGTAGAGTTGAGTTGAGCCAGGTAAGGTAAGTTCTTCTGATTTTCTTTCAAGCCTATGTTTGTGTTTTAGCATTCCAACTCGCATACTCGTACATTCAATGTACTGATATCAATTGGCCTGCATCATATTATGATGCAGACACGTGTAACTAAGATCGGCATCCGGCCTACCGTTGATTCAGTGAGCAGTTCAGAGACTGTTGGTCAGCCTGTTTGCATTCCGTAGGACTCCTTTTATTGCTTTCAGTTTATTTTTAGTTCAGTATGATGTTGTGGGGTTCGTACAAACATCTATCTATGTTGTTTTAGAGGCTTCATAGATAGTCAAACATTTAGTTATGAGTCTTTTAGCCTTGTATTTAAGATGCTTTGCTATGAAGCTTGAGTAACCATTTTGTCCAATTGAATTATTCTTTTAAGATATTCTCAATTTATTTCACAAGTTCTTCATTTAGATTATTCTTGTGTTTTAAGTCTTCAATTGAATAAGTAAGTCAAACCAAGGGTTCGCTTGGGATCAGCAATGATCTCCGAATGCTAATCCCGTCCAGGGTGTATGCTCGGGGCGTGACAACATCAATCTTGCTAACTGAAAATACATGTAGGTGGACTCATTCACTCACTATGATAGGCTTACATACCTTAAACGCTTGAAAATTCTTGAAGAAAAACCTTAGCTTGATGAAGAACAATCAAGAAACCTTTTCTTGAAACTCTTGGATTCATTTTCTTAGAACCCCTATGATCAAGATTTAAGATTTCTATAAGTGATTCATAAATAGGTGAAGAAATCTGGGTTGGATAGCTTGAATTAATGGAGAAGAGCATGAGAATAAGGATGAGAGGAGGACATAAAACCACCTCTAGGGCTTGAAAGAATAGTCAAAGTGAGAAAATTCATACTAAAACCGCCTTAAATAAATTCATGTCACCCAACCGGCATGTTAATCGGTGAAACACCTATCCAACATTGTTAAACACCAGGGAAACACATTTTCAAATGAAATAACCTCTTAGTTTTTTCTCGATCGGTGCTAGACTGATGGTTTGGTAGTTCAGAACTGTTCAATGCCGACGAAATGCATGTTCAAGGCAAAATGCCTTACGAAATGAAGGTGATCATAATTTTTGACTCGGATCTCAGTTTGATGCAATCTTGATGGTGCTGAAAATAAGACTGATAAGACTTTAATTTTATACTTGACAGACCACTTAATTCTTTGTATGTTGAGATATATATTATTTCAAGTTTACCATTATATGAAATAAAAAAAAAACTCAAACGGTAAGAGGGTTTGAACTCGACTTCGAGCTAGAGGTCTCTTATGACCCTAAATCACTTCTAATATACTTGATGTCAGTGTGATACTTTAATAGTAATAAAAATATATCATATGTCACATTATGTATCATGTTATGTCCATTGGTGGGTACAGTAAAACTTCACTAAATTAATACTCATTAATTTATAATATTTCTAAGATAATAATTTTCTCCGGTACCGACTTGGGCCAATGAAAAAAACTCATTCATTTTGATAAGATAATATATTTTCAGAAGACCCCCTATATAAATCTATGGTCCCATTAATATTATAAATTAATAATTCTTAAAAAGTACAAATATATCTAAGACAATTTAGTGAAATATTATTATATTATGTTCTAATTTTTTATTTTAAAATTTAAGATCTGGTTGAAGCTCATCTCTAACTTTTCTTATTGCATCCAGAAGTTTCAATGTTGTTTTTTCTAATTGCACCATAAAATCGTGAGGAGTTCTAGATGTGATAAGTGTTTCCCTACGCGTAACTGGTTCCAAAGGTATTTTATCATCTTCAACTTTATGATCAACATTATTTTTTCAATGATATACACAATTTGTTCTAAGCTCCGAGCCTCTGAACTTTTATCATTTCCAATAGGTTATTAATGTCTATTTTTATTGCAGTAACCAAGATCAATAATTATGACCTCAACTTCATGAATGACGTCTTCATTAGTGAGTTCATTCAAATTCTTTGAGATTTCATCCCTAAAAAGATTATGTGTCGAAGCACGCTTTTAAATTAATAAATATTAATTTAACAATTAAATAATACTTCTAGAAAATAATAAATTTTATGGACCCGCCTATATTATTCTTTATATGATGAGAGATATGATCATTTGAAGTTGATCATTGTATTAACAAATACAAAAAAACTTAACTGATAGAAAGACTTTGAACTCAACTTAGAGGTAGAGGTCTCTTATGACTCTAAATCACTTCTAATACACTTGGTTAGTGTGATATCCTAATTTTTTTTAAGAAAATATATCATATGTCACATTATGTGTCATATAATGTCCATTGTGGATATTATATTTGTACCTCTTTACTCTCATCAATTATGGAAGAATGTGATCATTAGTTGTATAACTTTTGTAACCACCCATTCTTAATTTTACCCATTATTCCACTTTATTCTTTGCCATTCACTTATCCAATTTACTACCCATTATCTTCCTATTCATTGCAAGAAAGAATTTTATTATCTTTAATTAGTGTGGTCTTACTTTGTCTTGAGTACAAGTGTTGGATATAACTAGTGGAATGTCTTGTTACAAAAGTTGCATTGTCTATATATTGAGTTAGTACAGTGAAAGAGAGAGTTGAGAAAAAGAATAGTATTCTAAATCTTCAATTATATTAACTATATAACAGTAATTATATGTTGAAGGAAGGAGTTCATTTGTGGAACTTTGAACTCTTCGACTAATCCGGAGTTGCTTGAGTGTATGATATTGTTGGGCTATTGTATCCGGGAGAGACAAGTAAAGAGTGATACTGTTGAACCGGTGTATCTGATGTCGCACTGAGCTTGAATCTCTTTAAAGAGAGCAAAATATCCGCGCCTCAGCCAGAATACTTTTTAATTCATTTTTTCATTTTATTTGCAACTATAATTTATTGTATTTGTGGTATATTACACCAACAATTTTAAGGAGATTCATGTTTTTGTTGTAGTTTGAAAAACTGAGGATATCAAGACAGGAATCACAACATAAATTTTCTCAATGCAACTCTCTTCAAAATATGGAAGAGAAAATGTGTATCGTAAAATATTTTTCTACTTTCTCAATTCAAATGGAGAAAGGGTAAAGGAAAAAAATAATATTTTTACCTAATATTTGCATGAATAAAGTGATACTAGTTTTCATGAAAAAAAATGATTTAAAATTTTAAAATATTCGGGGGGGGGGGGGGGGGGATCATCAAATGGAAAAAATCATTGTGAAATATGGTTTTTGCATCTTTGAGAAATTCTCTAAAAAGGAGTATTACAAGTGCATATATTACTCCTGAAAATAATCACTTGTTAGTTCACATATGAGTTTGATGATTTTAGCTCTAACATGGGTGTCACCTAAGAAACTATGAAAAACATGTTGAATAGCCATTTGGATATCAAATATTTCGGTGGAAAAAATTTCATTTTTGAAATGAAAAATAACATAAAACATGTGATGGAATTTCTAATCTGTCAAGTCACATTATGTTGAAAAAAATGTGAAATGCATTTTTTTGGTTGTGCGTGTCTTGCAACTCCTTTTGATTTAATTTTTAAAAATTATGTGACAAATTAAAAGGAGTTTTCTAGCCTAATCAAAGATATGAGCTAGAAATATCACTAATTTCACATGATATGATATAGTGTATATAGTATATAGCATATAAGCAAATCAAGTATATTTACTTGGTACGAAATTTGATGGCTTGTTTTATGAGAAAAATATATCATGCTATACTTAAAGTTTTGTTGGTAAAGGTCAGAAACTTGGTGCTATTTGGTGGAATTAGAAAAATAAATTATTTTTTGTTAAATCTACTATGGAGGTTGAAGTAAAAGATTTAAGCATCAACAAGTGAAAGAGTGAATTGATATTATTATATCAAATGTTTATTTTGAGAAATTAATTTTTCTATACTTTATTTATTGTGATAGCACCAATATTATTGGTAGAAAACATAATCATTATTATAAGAGTAAATTAAGACTCATGAGAAGAAAATACAATATAGTAAGATCATATTGATTTCTGGTATACTCTCAATATTAATTGTGTTAAAACTTGTGATAATCTTGAAGAATCATAAACTAAGGTCTTAGCAAGATAAAGGGTATGAAACACATCGAGGAAATTAAATTGAAGTTCATAAATCCTGATTCATATATGCGGAAACGTAATTTGGGACTAGAGATCCTATAATAAGGTTCAATGGAAAAATGAATCATATGATGACTTGTTGTGAAATGCACTAATATTAATTTTATTCAATCTCAATGATGTGAGTATGTTTATCCTATAACGAATTATGGAGGTTGAGTTCTAAACTCTTAGTGAAAGTTTGTATCTCGTATGAGTGAGACGTCAAATTATAGGATCACACTTGACATATTTCACCTATGTGAGTGTGAAAATAGACCACTTTCAATGAGAATGAGCTTGTTTTAAAAAATGCTCATGAAAATCGGAATAATACATGGTCGTAATGTGATGGATGCAAAAACTTATGTAAACACCTAGATTATTCTGTGTAAGCAATGATACTTTATTTACTAGTAATACTGTGTTATAGTATTTGTTCACATAAGTTTTTAGCTTGATTGCAATAAGTTCAAAAAAATTAATTGCATGAGAGCATGTCATTTACTAATTTTTCCGCATCATTTGTTTTTGGATGCACCCCTTGAAGAATCTATATTCATATTGAAATAAAAATATCATATTACAAAGATCATACTCATTGTCAGTGGATAATTGAATGATTAGAGATCACTCTACTGAGTATACATGTCAAGCGTTATTGATTAATGTGATAAGAGAATGTTTCAAGACTACGAAGAAATAAAGACAGAGCATTATTCCAAACAAATTAAAATAACATGGATATCGATTACAGATAATGACTACGTTTTTCATGCCACAAATACCTATATTTTAAACAAAAAATACATTATAAATGTTCATATTTAGGAGATGATGGGAATAATTACACCACTATAAGAGTCTGACTTTTCTTACATAACCAAGAGGTTTTTCTTCGAACTTTGGTTGCCCTTTGGACATTTTATTGACAAAAAATTATCCTTTGGGTTTCGTACTCTGTCACATGACATAAGTTTAATTTAATGGCTAAGATTATATAATTAAAAAAAGATTTAATTATATATAAAAGTAATTAATTATTCTAAACATAATTAAGGTTTTATTTTATTAGTTAAAAATTCAGTTTTACCCTAAAATCATCCCTCAAATATAATCTAAATTTAGTCTACATTCTTATAGTATAATTGTGAACAAAAACCATCCTTCAACTATCCTAAAACTACTGTTAAAAAACTAACAGAAACAAATACATGTGCCAAGCACATCACTTCCCCCAAATCCCCATATATTGTACGATATTTTTATTGATACATATTTTTATTGTTTTACCGGTCTCTTCATGTTGTTTTTCTTCTGTTTTGCAAAAAAGTGTGTTGAATACTAGTGGTTTACCAATTTTTCTATTGTAATGCAATTTGTTTTTGTTGTTTTATTCTAGTTTGGTGTTGTTTTGCTGATTTTCTTGTGGTTTATATACTGGTTTATCAAAAAACAAAATATTGTTTTTTCTATTGTGTTGTTGTTTTTGCTAGTTAGGTATTCTTTTGCTGATTTTTTGGCTGCTTTTGTACTGATTTATCAGTTTTTAAATCGTTTTATCAATTTTTCCATTTTTTAGTTGCCTTGCTGTTTTCTTGTGTGTATTTTTTTTTGCAAGTTTTGGGCCTATTTTTCAGATGAAATATTAGCTCTTTTGCTGGTTTTAAGTGTCATAATGTTCAAGATGGAAAAAGAAGAAAAAATAAATGTTCTTAGAGCAACTCAGAGTACTTTCATTGCGCTTGGCAAACATACAAGATACATTTAATACGAAAAATTCATGGCGAGAATAATACATCATAAAACGACTGCTTTTACTACAATTTCAAATTCTCATCTTCTCTCATTTCAAGGTGAGACCAATCCTCCCTCTCGTAGGCTTACTTCTTTCTCAGACCCAATGTAGTTCTATGGGCGTTGTTTATCATTTCTCAACTAGACACTTTTAATTATAAGCACCCTATCGACTGTTGAGAAATCGTGTTTCTAGCGGCACCTCGCACAACTAAGCAAAAATCTCTCTTCAGGCAAACATGCTTGGTGTATTTCTTATTAACATGAGCCTTATTGTATCATATAAATGCCTCTTGATTGCTAATTTCTTCTCCAAATTGCGTCTCAAGAATTTACAACCACTGCGCATCTTTTAAATTATTGAGTGTTATTAGCTTCTCCCAAAGACATGAGTGCAATGATCAGTTATATGAGCGGTTAATTCCAACCCTCTGTTAGGGACACATTGCTTAAGGATAGACTGAAAGTGGGAAATTGGAGCAGATTAATTTTCTGCACAAAAGCATGAAATAAAGTCCCAACTATGATGCTTGCTATTGTTTATGAAGATGAAGAAATCAATCTATAGCATATGGAGATTTGGGGGGAGTCATGTATTTATTAGTTAACAAAAAGGATGTTTAGTCATGTTTTTGGGATAATTGAACGATGTTTTTTGTTCACAATTATACTCTAAGGATGTACTCTAAGTTTGAGTTATAATAGAGGGACGATTTAACCTAAAACTCATTAAAAATCTTAGTCATTAAATTAAATATACATCATGTGTAATCAATCTAAATAGAAATTTGAGGAAAATGGTCAAAACTCAAAAGAATATATTTGGTGTCAAATCCTATGTGCAAGTTTTTTGGTGCGAAGGCACCGGACACGTGAAGTTAAGCCTCTATATATTAGTGACAGTGCCCTCTCTTCTCTTTTCAGTACTTTTCAAAAGCATTCCTCACCTCATTTTCTCAATTCCATTCCATTCCATTCCAATGGTGAAAGTCATTCTGTTTTCAGTACTGCTGCTACTTGTATTCGATGTAGCTTCGTCGCACTTCATCGTTGAGACTCTTCCTGGATTCGATGGACAACTTCCATTTACACTCGAAACAGGGTAACTACATACTACTAATTTTGTCATTCCTTCCGTTTATATAAACAAACACTAAATTGTTATGTTCATCCATCAGATACATTGGTATTGGACAGGAGGAAAAAGTGCAGCTGTTTTATTTCTTCATAGAATCTGAGAGAGACCCACAAAATGATCCTCTCATGCTTTGGCTCACTGGAGGTCCTGGTTGTTCTGGTCTATCTACCCTTCTATATGAGATGGGTATGTCAATTTTATCCCATATACTTATTAGCGTTCGATATGCAATTTAAGATACATCAATTGAACTAATCTTAACTCTAAAACTTTTCATGGGGGTCGACTTTCCAGCAAGTTAGCGTTAGAGACAAAAGTTTTTATACTGGTTTTGATCACCGGTGTGATGTTTAGTCCGGTCCCCTTGGATTAGAAGTTTTTTTTTTTTTTTTTAGAGATTTTTGTAGAACTCGGTTGTATGGATCTTTAATTCTCTCTATCGGATTGCAAATCGGATTTACTATTGTGACACAAACTCTATCCTTTAGCTCTAATAGGAAAACCCAAAGGTGTTTCATTCAATCAAGTATTCCTTAATTGAGTATACACGTCCATATCAGATATGTCTGTGTCATCCTTTTCCTTTTTGATCGTCATGATTTGTTTCTGCCTTGTACAAAGTATTCTGTCTTTCATTGGATCTTTATTCTTAAGTGCAAGTTGATCTTGATTCCCAAATCTGTATGTCTTTACTCCAGATTGCTTGATTCCTAGATCTGTGTGCTTTCTTTTCTTGTGTTTTCGCTTTTGATTGCTTGATTTCCTCTAGATTGATCTTCTTAACTTTTTGACTTCTGTGATGATTTGTTGATTGCGAAAAATAAATATTGAAAACTATTCAAGATTGTACAAAGGGCTCATAAATAATGTCCACTATGAATCAATATATGTACATACGGTGCAAGCAATAAGGACGATGGCTAAAAGATCAATTTCAGGTTAAGAGTCTCTGAGTCTAAGAGATAAAATTGTTGTGAACAAGTGTATGCTTCTTGTTTGGATTATTATATATATCTCAAAAGTTAATGAGTTGTAGAAATGATGTTGATGCTTCTTTCAGGCCCTTTAACCTTTGATTATGCAAATTCTAGTAGAAATTTCCCAAAATTGAAGTTGAACTCATATTCTTGGACCAAGGTTTGTAAGCTTACTCTTTTACAAATTGGCTTATATTTTTATTGTTGCTCGTCTATAATATGGTTTCATTATTAGGTGGCCAACATAATATTTATAGATCAACCTGCTGGCACCGGCTACTCATATGCAAACACTTCAGAAGCTTACAACTGTAGTGATACCCTCTCTGTAACTCTAACTTATGAATTCCTTAGAAAGGTGAGACAATTTGTTCTGAGCATATTCATCCATATTTTTATGTGTAGCTCGAAATATTGATTCGTTGTAGTTGGAGTTGTTATCCATTGGTATTCCAAATCTTGAAAAAGGGAACTTTACAATTTGAGACCTGTTTTAAAAAGTCACAAGAGCCCAGCATGTTTGAATCTTTTTATCCAACAACATTTATTTATATATCTTACATCTCATGTCTCAATGTCAATCAGAACTTCATAAGCCAATTCATGAGGCTGATATTGTTGTGCTGTAGTGGCTTATGGATCATCCCGAGTATATCAAGAACCCACTATATGTTAGTGGTAGTTCCTATGCAGGAATTTTTGTTCCACCGCTTACTCGCAAAATATACGATGGTATTGTATCTTGTACCTGAGTTCAACATAAGTCTTTTTGTTATCTTGTTTCATCACCTTTTTCTCTCTCAAGGTATTGAAGTTGGTGACAAGCCTCAAATGAATATCAAAGTATGAACTACAATACATTTAGTTGCTCACCTCCTCTTTCTATTCTCATTATTGATACTTTCTCATTTTAAGTTCTGTTGTCAAACCTGAGGTTTTGGATCGAATGTAGGGATATATACTAGGCAATCCTCTAACAGATAGATACATTGACTTCAACGGTAAAGTCAATTATGCAAACTGTATGGGACTTATTTCAGATAAGATCTATCAGGTATCTAATAGCTTATGTTCTGTACTGTTAACTTCTTCAGTAGTTCAATTAGAAATTACTTATAATTCATTATGATTCTGCAACTAATCTTCCCTATGTTATTGTGTAGTCCGCTAAAGCAAATTGCAATGGGAATTATATTGACGTTGATCCACATAACACATTATGTCAAAATGATCTTCAGAAAGTAACAAAGGCAAGGGATCAAATTCTACACTTATAAAATGTTAAGATATCTTCAAAGTCCAATTATGCTTAAATAGTCAGTCATTGCATGTGATTAGTGTCTCAAGAACATAAAAGAGGCGCATATTTTAGAACCTTGGTGTGACCTTTCATTTCTCCAAGAAGCTCCTACAAATGTTCAGTCAGTGTTTCCAATTGCAGGACCATGGTGTCGAGTAAGTCTCTATTCCCTCCCCCCAATGAGGTCTTCTTAGCGTCATTTACTGCATTAATTCTGTTGGTATATTATACAAGAATTTGCAGAGTAAACTTCTTAAACCCAAAAACCAGGAAAACAATTACATATACTCATATGTTTGGGCAAATGATAAAGCTGTCCAGAAAGCACTAAACATTCGTGAGGTATGCAAATACAGTTTTTATTCCTATTGTCCATATCCAATGCTACCCCCCCCTCCCCAAGTCTTGAAGTTGGTTTTTGAATGATACGGCCATGTAAAAAACCCAGGGAACAACATTGGAGTGGGTGAGATGCAATGAAAGCATGCGTTATAGAGGTAAGGAGAGAACCGAGTCATATGTGTATGATGTCCCAAGTGCCATTGATGATCATCGGTATCTCACCAACAAATTGTGTCGAGCACTAATTTATAGGTATTACCCCAAGATAACTTCTCTTCTTCTTCGTGTTACACCGTTCTTCTAAGTGACCTTACTATATTAATCACTAACCTTAGAAAGATTGTCCTTTGTGTTTTACAAATCACTAGATAATGGAAAAAATGAACAGACAAAGAAACAAGAGGTATCAACTTGTGTTCAAGCTTAAGAAAAATAAGCAATTATAAGTACTATTATAGTAAGCGTAATCACTGGAAGAAAATTACCACAAGAGATTGTTTGTTTTAATTTTTACTTTGATAGTGGTGACCATGACATGATTGTTCCTCATTTGAGCACGGAAGAATGGATAGATACTTTGAAGCTTCCCATTGCAGAAGATTGGGAGCCTTGGTTTGTTGACGGTCAAGTGGCAGGGTTGGATACTTGCTCTCTAATGCTTTTTTTACCCACCCAATATTTGTTGATTTTTCTAATACTTTGTTTATGTAGATACAAGGTGAAGTATTTACAAAATGACTATGAGCTGATATATGCAACTGTGAAGGTAACGACTATTGCCTATTGCAACAACTCTAAACCAACATCATTGCATCTTGATCTTCCTTGAATTAATTCATCTAGGGTGCGGGTCATAATGCTCCTGAGTTCAAGCCAGAACAATGCCTGCCCATGCTTGATAGGTGGTGTTCCGGTGACCCTCTTTAGTTTAACCCTTGCAAGACATTAATGTACTCCTTTGTTTCTCTCGATCGACATAATTAGTTGCTTCTTTGACATATATAGCAACACCAGAGATTAAGCATGTGTGTCGTGACATTTTGACATGGAAAATCACATGTTAAAATATATATGATTCGAGGTTGATACTATTTATATTAGTTTGTACTTTGTAGTATGAGAAATTATAGAAAGGAAGTACTTGTCGAATTTATTTGGCTTTTTACGATCAGACCTATGGCACTTGTAGAGAAGATTTCTTTCCTCCTACCTTTCCCATATTAAATTCAAACTCCTTGCCTCTTTAGACTCCTCCTTCAAATCAAAATCATTAATTCTTTCTCTTAAATTCACCATTTGTTTGTTTCCTTCAGTTTTATCTAAAGTTAGTATTATCCATTTCTTGATTTCTGCGCTCTTGTCTTTATTTATTTTAGAAGCTTTCCAGAATTCAACTGCTCATGACAGTATGTTATGACCGAAACTACACCCTAGATGTGACATGGAGTAAAAGACTCCGAGAGGCCCTACACACAAGCCATCCGACATACATATACACAACATAGTAGAGAAAAGCAAGAAATCTCAGAAAAATTAAAGAGTTTGACATATAAGCAAAAGTACAACAAAGTCTTGACAAACCATCTATTACATCCAAAAAGTGATGGGGATGTAACGTATACACCACATAGAAAGTCTAAAAGCTAAAACATAAGGAAAGCGATAAAAGTGATAGTGTCCTCGAAGTATAAGAACTCACCAAGTCTTCAATCTCTAAGATGATCAACTAGACAATATTTTGTATTGTAAATTTTGTTTACATATGATTTTGGCTCGATTCCATTAACCCCACAAAATTTAGTATCGTGCGAGAATGACATATGATAGTTTTTCCATTTTCCAAAAGAACATTGCTTACCTTTTACAGTAACCTTGCAGACATTTCCACCTTTATCATCATGAGCAAAAGTAAGAAATTCTCCATCACCAATATTGCAATTCATCAAATCAGTGTGCCCTTGGGTTCTTTGATAATAATCATTTTACTTTTTATCTTTTGCAAGAGGTCATGACATTCTACTTTGAAGTAATGCGGCAACTGTTAGCATGATGGAAATCTAAATAATTGTATATATTAATGTAATTAGATAGTGATATAAATTAGCATGATCATATAGATTTGTTGTAGAATCAAAGGAATAAATATTGTGATAGAATAGCGGATTTGGAGGGATTGAATAGCAGATTTGTAGAGATAGAATAGCTGATCTTTAGGGATAGGAATAACGGATCTTTAGGGATTTGTAATATTTATTCTCTCTATATAATGGAAAGACTCTCACTTTGAGAGGCATTCAGCAAAACTGACATGGTATCAGAGCCTTTTTCAGTGCTTGATTCTTAGTGTCCTTCATCTGTGGTTCCTTCCAAAAATTTTTTTTGGAAGTTTTGGTTCTGCTTACTGTTAGTCAACAGTTAGTCCTAAGTATCTTGGAATCTTAGTCTCTTTTCATTCTAGTTATTTTTCATCATTGCATTTCTATCTTCCTGTCGTCATATCAGTTTGAGTCTTTCCATGTTCGTTTCACGGAAAAAATTACTCCGCCTGGGAATTTCAATTCCAACTATTTGTCACCGGAAAAGAATTATGGGGACATATAGATGGAAGCCCTACCGATCCTAAAAAGCTCGGTCAATGGAAGGTTAAAGATGCTCGGGTGATGACATGGGTCAATTGACCCTCTTACTGTTCTTAATCTCAGGCCATACAAGACAGCAAAGGCCATGTGGGATTATTTACGAAAGGTTTACAACCAAGACCATAGCGCAAGGCGCTTTCAGTTAGAGCATGAAATTGTTATGTATTCACAAGGAGGTCTCTCTATTCAAGATTATTTCTCTAGATTTCAGAACATATGGGCTGAATTTACCGATATCGTTTATGCTAAAATACCTTCTGAATCTCTCTCCATCATTCAAGGAGTTCATAAACAAAGCAAGCGAGATCAATTTTTGATGAAATTACGATCTGACTTTGAAAGTGTTCGCTCCAACTTGATGAGTCGTGATCCATCTCCCTCGTTGGGTGTCTGTTTTAGGGAATTACTTCGTGAGGAGCAGCGTCTCATCACACAAAATGCTTTTCATCAAGGAAATGTTGTCACTGTTGCATTTGCAGCTCAAGGGAAAGGAAAGGGCGTGGATATGGCTAGAACTCAATGCTACAGTTGCAAGAAATATGGTCATATTGCTCGCAATTGTGGCAAGAAGTTCTATAATTATTGTAAACAACAAGGACACATTATCAAAGAGTGTCCCACACGTCCTCAAAATCGTAGGACAAAGGCTATCCAAGTTGGGATAAATGATTCCACTACAGATAGCTCATCTTCGGTAGGACAAGTTATTACTCCTCAAATGGTACAACAAATGATCTTGTCAGCATTTTCAACTTTGGGACTACAAAGTAATGAGGTAATATCTAAATTTTGGCTTGTTGATTCTGGTGCTTCCAATCATATGACCAACTCAACTGATATACTCAAAAACATCCGTGAGTATAATGGTCCAACACAAATTCAGGTTGCCAATGGTAGTAATTTACCCATTACCAAGGTTGGGGATATTACTGAAACTTTCAAGAATGTTTTTGTATCACCAAAGCTCTCCACTAGTCTTATTTCGGTTGGCCAATTGGTAGATAACAATTGTAATGTGAACTTTTCTCGTAATGGTTGCCTTGTGCAGGATCAGGTGTCGGGGACGATAATCGCGAAGGGGCCTAAAGTTGAAAGATTGTTTCCTATACACTTTTCTATTCCTCCTGTTCTGGCTTTTGCTTCCACCACTACTAAGAATGAGGTTTGGCATAAACGTCTAGGACATCCAAATTCTATTGTGTTGTCCCATTTGTCCAATTCTGGTTTATTGGGAAATAAAAATCAATTTTCAGTTGCTTCCTTTGATTGTTCTACTTGTAAATTAGGCAAAAGTAAAACTCTTCCTTTTCCTAATTTTGGTAGTCGTGCTGCAAAGTGTTTTGATGTCATTCATAGTGATGTTTGGGGAATTTCACAAGTAATTTCTCATGCTCATTTCAAGTATTTTGTGACATTTATAGATGACCATAGTCGGTTTACATGGGTGTATTTTCTTCGATCTAAATCTGAAGTGTTTTCCATATTCAAGAAGTTTTTGGCTTACGTTGAGACTCAATTTTCCACATGCATCAAAATATTAAGATCTGATTCTGGTGGAGAATATATGTCTCATGAATTCAATAATTTGTTGCTTGAGAAAGGAATTGTATCACAACGCTCTTGCCCATACACGCCACAACAAAATGGGGTTGCTGAGCGTAAAAACCGTCATCTTTTGGATGTCACTCGTACTTTATTGATTGAGTCCTCTGTTCCATCTAAATATTGGGTTGAAGCTGTGTCTACTGCTGTCTATTTGATTAATAGACTTCCATCTAAAGTGTTAAACCTTGAATCTCCATATTATCGTCTTTTTCACAAGGATCCTAGCTATCATAGTTTTCATACATTTGGTTGTGTTTGTTTTGTGCACCTTCCTCCTTCTCAACGCAATAAACTCTTTGTTCAGTCTATTAGATGTGCTTTTATGGGCTATAGTACTTCGCAGAAAGGATTTATTTGTTATGATCCAAATTCTAACAAATTTCGTGTTTCTAGGAATGTTATTTTCTTTGAGAATCAGTATTTCTTTCATACTCATATTGAGTCATCTTCTGTTTACCCTCTTTTTCCTACTTTTGAGGATTTTTCATTATCTTCTAAGCGGTTCAAACCAGGATTTGTGTATGAACGATGTCGGCCAACTTTACCCCATCCTGAAACAGATCCGCCACCTGAGACTGCTCTACAACCAGAATCTGAGATTTTTCCAAGGCCTGCTCCTCTTGAGCCTCCTCGGCGATCTACTAGAGTGTCTCAAACTCCTAAACGGTATGGTTTTTCTTCTACTTTATCCACCATCTCTATTCCAACAGGTTACTCACAAGCCTCCAAGCTTGAATGTTGGCAAAAAGCAATGGAGGAGGAACTTTTGGCTCTTAAAGAAAATGACACATGGGACATTGTTTCATGTCCTTCAAATGTCCGCCCTATGGATGTAAATGGGTTTATTCAATTAAACTTCATTCTGATGGAACTCTTGATCGGTACAAAGCTCGATTGGTTGTTCTTGGTAACAGACAAGAGTATAGGGTGGACTATGAGGAGACTTTTGCACCAGTAGCAAAAATGACTATGGTGCGAACTATTATTGCCATTGCTGCTTCACAAAACTGGTCTCTTTATCAAATGGATGTCAAAAATGCTTTTCTCCATGGTGATCTCAAAGAAGAGATTTATATGAAACCTCCACCTGGTTTGTTCTCATCACCTACATCAGATGTGTGCAAGTTGAAGCTGTCTTTGTATGGATTAAAACAAGCTCCAAGAGCTTGGTTTGATAAGTTCCGGTCTACTTTGCTACAATTTTCTTTTGAGCAAAGCAAATATGACTCGTCTTTGTTTCTTCGGAAAACATCTACAGGTTGTGTTCTTCTTTTGGTGTATGTAGATGACATTATCATCACAGGAACTGATTCTTCACTAATTACTAGCCTCCAACAGCAGCTTAAAGATTCTTTTCATATG
Organism: Solanum sitiens; assembly: GCA_016801875.1. Taxonomy (NCBI): domain Eukaryota; kingdom Viridiplantae; phylum Streptophyta; class Magnoliopsida; order Solanales; family Solanaceae; genus Solanum; species Solanum sitiens. The sequence goes on along the minus strand of JABWTJ010000014.1, from coordinate 3,379,918 downwards.
AAAGATCTTGGTACTCTTACATATTTTTTGGGTTTGGAAGTTCATAATGTTGCTTCAGGTGTGTTTCTAAACCAACACAAATATACTCAGGATCTGATTTCTTTGGCTGGTCTTCAAGATTCCTCCTCCGTAGATACTCCATTGGAATTGAATGTGAAGTATCGTCGTGAGGAAGGCGATCTTCTTTCTGATCCAACTATGTTTTGATAATTAGTTGGGAGTCTAAATTACCTTACTATTACTCGGCCTGATATCTCTTTTGCAGTGCAACAAGGTAGCCAATTTATGCAAGCTCCCCGTCATCTCCACTTGGTGGCTGTTCGTCGCATCATTCGGTATCTTCTAGGAACATCTACTCGTGGATTGTTCTTTCCAAGTGGTTCTCCTATTCGTCTTAATGCTTTTAGTGATTCTTACTGGGCGGGATGTCCTGATACTCGCCGTTCAGTCACTTGTTGGTGCATGTTTCTTGGAGAGTCATTGATATCGTGGAAGAGTAAAAAGCAAGATCTTGTGTCAAAATCTTCAACAGAGGCTGAATATCGATCCATGTCTACTGCTTGCTCCGAGGTTGTATGGCTTCGTGGATTACTTGCTGAGATTGGATTTCCTCAATCTCATCCTACTCCTCTCCATGCTGATAATACAAGTACTATTCAGATTGCTACTAATCCAGTTTTTCATGAGAGGACCAAACACATCGAAGTAGATTGTCATTATATACGAGAAGCTGTAGATAAAGGAGTCATTACTCTTCCACATGTGTCCAGTGATTTTCAAATAGCTGATGCGTTTACAAAATCTATGGCATGACAACGCCATCAGTTTCTAGTAAGCAAATTGATGCTTCTTGATCCACCGGCATCAATTTGAGGGGGGATGTTAGCATGATGGAAATCTAAATAATTGTATATATTAATGTAATTAGATAGTGATATAAATTAGCATGATCATATAGATTTGTTGTAGAATCAAAGGAATAAATATTGTGATAGAATAGCGGATTTGGAGGGATTGAATAGCAGATTTGTAGAGATAGAATAGCTGATCTTTAGGGATAGGAATAACGGATCTTTAGGGATTTGTAATATTTATTCTCTCTATATAATGGAAAGACTCTCACTTTGAGAGGCATTCAGCAAAACTGACAGCAATGATGTTATTTCTTTCGGCAAAACAATCAACAATAGTGTTGAACGTCATGCGAAACATGGCAGTCACAGGAACCCCCTGGTTTTTTTCAATAAATCATTATACGACTCAAACATTTATTGTCATGGCGCCCCATCTACGACCATCATCTTTATAGAATGTTAATTTTTTCAAAGGAAATTCATTTAACCATTTATATGCTGCAAGGGACAATATTTTGATTTGTTGCACAAATTTCTTCTTCTAATGTTGTGTAGCAGCTAACCACATTAATTTCTCAAGTTCACTATCCACATATTTTTTATTAAAATTTTCTTTTAAGTGTCAAATACAAAATTTGTGATGTGTTCGGTGGACTCAATCAATCAGAACATTGAACACATTGCAAGATTCCTTGATGGAGGTCAAAACCAGAACAATTCATTGTTGTTAACAAACAACATATGTCCACAATAACTTGAGAAACAAGACTCGTCACGTGCAACTAAAGCATACGCAAGTGGAAAAATAGTTTTCTTTGCATCAATCACAACAACAAATAATAATTGCATATCATACAAATCATAAAGGTGTGTACCGTCGATTGAAATGATTGGCCTATAAATTGTGAAACCATTAATGCTTTGTTTAAAATCACAATTTATTTTTGAAAATTTCCTCATCTTGCATTGTTGTAGAATGGTGCTCCCACTTAAAGATTGTGCCAGGATTGAATAATTGTCGTCCAACCATATATCGAGATAATTCCTTAAATGGACTTTTAAAATCACCATAAACAATTTTAAATGCTTTTCTCTGGCCTTTTTGTGCTTTTCAATAAATAGGACGAAAATGATGTTTTCCTTTAATGTTATTACAGTGTAACACCTCGAACTGGTAAAAGGGGTTCACGCAAGTCACCCATCAATTTTTAGTTTTGGGTCAACTTCAAATGAATATATCTCTTATCACATAAAGAATGAAATGACTCATAACCTATCAAATTAAAGGTCTTTGAGTCTTATTTCCAAGGCCACCAAGTTTTCTTAATTCCGAGCTCGGAGTAAAAAGTAATGTCCGTTTTAGTGAAGGCCTATCTTTTAAGGCACCTCAATCATTTATAGAAGGATTGTTTAGTCTTTTCCCATCCCTTCCAACCCTAGCAACGTTTTTCTTCACCCAATTAAGGTCTGAAACAATGTTAATTCAATTTTTTTTACATTCTTTAACAGTAGAGAATTAGAGAAAGGTTTCAAGAGGAGAAAAATCTAGATTTCAAGGCTTCTTCAAGATTCCGACGATTTTCGCCAAGAACCTTCGTTCTTTCCAGGTATGTAAGGCTTGTCACAATGTTGGGCTTGTTCTTCCTCAAGATCAACATCTCAAGTTAGTCGAGAAATCGTTACATCCAAAAGAATCCATTCGTAGTTCTTGATATTTGAATCCGGTTCTTTAACAATTGGGGTTTTAATTATTTTTTTGTGAATCTTGTAGTGTTTTTAATGATTAGAATTGCATAAATCCTATTGAGTTCGTAAATTTATGTTTTTCTAAGGAATTTAATGAAGTCGTCATGTATTAGTTTTGAGTTTGAGAAACAAGAAGAGTTAAGGAGAAAATTCCCAATTCTAAACTAGTTTGAAGCTTTAATTTCAACAAATAAAACTATCGGGTCTCTCGGGAAGGGCTAGGGCGGCGCGCCTGCAGTGCACCTGAACCTAGTCCCAGTACTTTGGGGCCTTGGGCGGCGCGCCAGCAGTGCTCCAAAACCCAAAACCAGTACTTCGGAGCCTGGCACCCTGCTCCACTTATACACTAGAAGTCGTTGGACAAAATTTATCTTGTTTCATCCAACGCGTATTCGTTTAAGTTGTGGGTACGTTTCTCCTCTCTATATTAGCTCATATAAACTCCATTTACCTTTGAAAATCCCTACATATCCTAACCACTTGTCTAAGTGTGCATTCAAATTTAAAGTGAGTTAACATGAAAGTTTAAGGGCTTTATTTTCAGAAAATAGAAGAGTTTTTAGTTGCTATGCATATCGATCTTGGGCTTGAAAGATATGTCCATAAGAATACGTTTAAATGTAAGTATGAGTTATGTCTTTGAAAAGTAATTTAGTGAAGTAATATACCTTTTCTTTGTAAAGGGTGAATTGAGCATAATTGATATTAATTATTTTGAGAGTAGTCTTGAGCACCAAGTAGGGTTAGAGTCATTTATAAGTCAAACATCCTATAAAACTACGTAGCGAGAATAGTATAGGATAGCATTGATTCATCATGCGACTCCTCACTGCCTCTGGGAAGGCCTATTAGATGGATACATATCTACAATATCATCCTATGACCCAACAAAGTTTAGGATGACGCTTGGAGCATGGGCGGAATGTTGTATCATTGCTAGGTTTATGGTAATGGTTGTCGGTTAGAGAAACTCTCCACAAGTAAAGTATATATTTTTCATATTGCTTTTATTGCATATCTTCTTGTAAAGTTTAAATGGTTTTCACTTTATGCTCATGTATCGATACAGTAGAGTTGCTTTCGGTCATTCAGTTAAATTATACGTTGAGTCAACCTTATTACATACTCGTACATTTAATGTACAAATATAATCCAACTTGCATCTTTTATGATGCATATACATGTGTTCATGATCATCAATAGGCGCTTCGTTGAGATCATCTTACACTTGTAGATAGTATTTGGTGAGGTCTCCTTGCTTTCGGGAGACTCCAATTTCATTTCAAGTCTTTGTAGTAGTTGAGATGTTGTGGGTCTTGTCCCGACATCTATCTTGAAAGATTTAAAGGCTTCATAAACGGAAAAAAATTAGATGTTTTCCATTGTTTTATTATGATGTTTATTTGATTTCTACATTATGTTAAGTATTTCAAGACAGTGTTTTAAAACATTCTTTTGGATGTCTAAATGTTAATCTATTTAAGCGTCTGTGTATCTTTAAGAGTTATGTGAGTCACAGTTAGCTAGGCCAAGGGTTTGCTTGTGGATCAAAAATGGTTCTTGAGTGTCGGTCACGTCTAGGGTGTAAGCTCTGGTTGTGACAAACTTGGTATCAAAGCACATAGTTCAAGAGTCCTAGGGTGTCTATGAAGTCATGTCTCTAGGGTCCTTCTTATCGGTGTGAAGCATGCCACTTATATAATTAGTAGGTTACGAAATTTAAGAACATTTCACTTTCATCTTAATTTTTGTTCTTGTGATAGAGTTCAACTCTATACAAGTTTCCTCTAGCTTGTGCTTACATGTGTCTTTTTTCATCTTGCCTCCACGAGCTATTCGAGGGCGACTTTCTAGAAGGAATGTTAATCCTCAATGCCATGAAGCTCTGAATGCACCATAAGTGCAACCCCTTAGAGAGATGTCACCAATATTGAATTCAGGATTGTCATTTAGATGTTGACTCAAGTGGTGACCACACATGTCACACCCTGAGGCTACCCCTGGATGCGGACATGGGACCTAGGATCATGAGAGACCCCAAGCTAACCCTACTGGCAAAATTATAAGCATACCAAAGATAAACTGAATAATAAAACTACGTGGAAGCTAAATAATAATATATACAGAAAAATGATGGGGAATACCTATATATACTGTTTGGAAATATGAAAGCTGAGAGTTTGAATACAAAAGAGAAATATAATCAAACTCTAAGACTAAAGTTGGGACTAACTATGTGTAACAACCCGTATCCAAAATAGACCAGAAATCAGTTTTTCAGAAATTGAAGATGCAATCAACGGTTACTATATACGGACCATAGTCTGATCTACGACCCGTACTGTGGGTCCGTTGTTCACCATTGTAGCCCTCCCAAACGCAGCTCAGAAAAATTGGCTAAGTCTCGACCCACGAACAGACCTACGGTCCATAAGTCAGACCACGATCCGTGGTCTATGTCCGTGGATCAATACCCTATTACCAAGCCTCTGACATGAACCACGATTGACCAGTAAGGTCCATAGATGGACCTACGGACCGTAGGTGATGGTTAGCAGTTAGATAAAGGGGAAATTACTGATTGGGTAAATTTAAAATGGTCATAACTCTTAGCACAAAATAAATTATGTGTTCTATGACCAATGATATGATAGATAATTGAATCCTCTTTCCAAGGCCATCGAGTTTTCTAAAATCCGACCTCCGAGTAAAAAGTTATGCCTATTTTAGTGAAGGCCTGTCGAGCAGACTCAAACGACGGACCATTGATTGAACGACGGCCCATCAGTCCAGGTCATCGATTTCTCCGACAACAATTACTTTAGGGGTCTTTTGGTCTTTTCCTAGTTTGTTTAGCCCCTAAGATACTTCGTTTAAACCCTAAATCATGAGATTTTAGTCAGTTAAAGCCTAGAAACATAACTAAAACTTACCTAAGTCTAAACATTAATCAAAACTTACAAAATTAGAAGCTAGAGAGGAGAAAAAGGTCAAGAACCCTAGTTTGAGAACGCAACAAGGTTCCATCAGTTCCAGCCTCAAAATATAGATATTTCTCTGAGAATTTCATCACCAGGTATGTGTGATTTCACTAGTGGATTCCTTTCACCCATTGGGTCCCTAGATATTAGTCAGATTCTTGATTCCGTTATCATGATTAGACTTAGGGTTTCTAGAACTTCAACAGATTACCATGAATTAGTTTGTTATATATTCCAAATCAGATTACCATGTTAATACTAAGTTTATTGCATGAATTTCAGAACCCTAGCTAGGTAGTTCTTTAGTTCTTGAATTACACATGTTAGGTCAGATATTTAGTTACTTCAGATATGCATGCCTCGGTTATTAATGCATCATTATCAGATTAATTGTTGCATTCTCAGTTTACATGTTCAGTTTTGAGCTATCCAGTATTTACAGAAATTCAGTCATAATATCTTAATCACTTAATTCATTGGAAGTAGCATAATATCGAGTTGGACTAGGATTTAGCGTACCCAAATAGTCCCATAACTACTATCCAAGTAGGTTGTAAGTTCCCTATGTGGCCATCTGTTTAGTGATCATGCCAGCATGACTTTATACCTCTGGCAGGGTATATTGGATCCTCTTGATGGGGCGTATACATCAGAATCCATATTTATCTCATGTAGTTTTATTATCGGTTATTATTAGCTCCCACAGTTCAGTCAGACTCTATTTCACTGACCACATTTACAGTTCAGTTAGTATTCAGTCTCAAGATGTTATAAATTTGGTCATTGCATCTAGTTAGCTCAAAATTCAGTATATCATGCTCAGATATTATACTTGCTTTTGTGCTTCTTCAGTTATGTTTTATTTCAGCTTTACTCTATCCTACATGCTCAGTACCTTTCAAGTACTAACACATACGTGCGCTACATCTTCTCGTGATGTAGGTTCAGGTTCTTAGTATCCTGATCACGCTTAGATCAATTCTTGATCTCCAGTTTAGCAGAATCAATGATGAGTGTGCATTCTCCGAGGACAATAGTCATGAGTTTATTTCAGTATTTTAGTCCTTTAGTTTTAGTTTTTGCTAGAGTTAGCTGGGGCCTGTCCCAATATTTCTAGTCAGTTAGAAGCTATTTTCAGACATAGTTAGTTTCAGCAGTATTGAGTTAATATGTTCGTTGTATTAAACTCATTAGTTTTCAAATATCTCAGTTATAGTATATGGGTATTCCCCATCTTTTCATTTTAATTATGATTTAGCTTCCGCTAAAGTTTATTATCTTTAGTATGCTCATGATCATGCCAACAAGGTTAGCTTGGGATCACTTGTGGTCCTATGTCCCGTGTTCGCATGTCGGGGAAGCTCAGGGCGTGACAAACTTGGTATCAGAGCACTAGGTTTAAGTGTTCTAGGATGTCTGAAAAGCCACACTAAGTAGAGTCCTTTTCATGGATGTAAAGTGCATCACATCTAATGAGAGGGAGGTTATGAAGTATTCTAGGAAAAACTTCACTTTCTTGTTACTCTTATCGTGCGTAAGGTATGATCTAATTCCATTCTAACTCGACGTTCTACATTTCAAATCATGCCTCTCATAGAGCTAACGCCAGGAATGGGAATGACATGAATGCAAACACATCTCCTCCAGTCCCAGATCAGGAAGTCTCCAATGTTGAATTTAGGAACACCATTCAGATGTTCGCTCAGATGGCCAACTAGAACAATTGAGTTCAAGCTCCTTTGAATGCTAAGGTAGATCAGCAACAACAAGGGTCCGTGACTTTGTTAGGATAAATCCGCTTGAGTTCTTAGGATCGCAAACTGGTGAAGATCCTCAGAATTTCTTGGATGAGATCAAGAAGATCTTTTAGGTGATGCAGGTCACTGGGAATGATCGGGTTGAGTTGACATCATACCAGCTAAAAGATGTGGCTCATATATGGTACACTCAGTGGAAGGAGAATAGGGGGTACAAATGTAGCTCCTATTACTTGGGAGTGCTTTAGTGAGACCTTTTTGGACAGGTTTTTCCCAATAGAGTTGAGAGAAGCAAAGGATTAGGAATTCGTGAACTTAAGGCAGGGAAAAATGATGGTTCAAGAGTATGGGCTCAAGTTTAACCAAATCTCCAGGTATGATCCTCACATGGTTGTTGAGTCCATGGCTTAGATGAATAAGTTCTTGTATGGAGTGTCAGATTTGGTGAAAACGGAGTGCAGAAATTCTATGTTACTGGGAGATATGAACATCTCTAGGCTTATAACTCATGCTCAGCAGGTTGATGGTGATAAGCTTAGGGAATAGACCAAGGATAATAAGAAGGCTAGGACTGGAAACTATGACTATTCTTAGAAGAAATCAGGTGGTGGAAATTGTTCGGAGAATGAGCAAAAATGTTCAATCCCAACCCCTTCATCAGCTAGTGTTCCATCCTCCAACAACAAGTATAATTAGAAGGTTAGGTCACCAGGATCTATGCTTCAAGAAAGTGTTTCAGGCACAAAGACTTACCCCACTTGCCCTAAGTGTAGTAAGAATCATCCAGGCGAGTGCCTCACAGGAAAGAAAGGATGTTTTGGGTGCGGTCAGTTAGGTCACAGGTTGAGGGATTGTCCTTCTATACAGGGTCAAGGAGGTAATAATGGTAGATCTCAGTCTACAACTTCAACACCAGCAAGTTTCCCAACTCAGCAGGGTAACTCATCTGGTACATGTGGCGGTCAGTTCCATAACAGATTGTATGCTCTTCAGGCTCGCCAGGATCAAGAAGGCTCTCCTGATGTAGTCATTAGTACATTACGAGTCTTTGACCTTGATGTTTATGCATTGTTACATCGAAGGGATACTCTTTCCTTTATAACTCTTTACATAGCAGTCCAATTTATTATTAGTGCGCAAACTCTCTCAGAACCTTTTTTAGTCTCTACTCCGGTTGGTGACCCAGTTATAGCTAGACGGGTATACAAAAATTGCCCTATCACAGTCTCTCAGAAAGTCACCTCAGCAGATCTTGTAGAGTTAGAAATGGTAGACTTCAATGTAATTCTAGGCATGGATTGGTTACATTACTGTTATGCCTCAGTCGATTGTAGAACTAGGATTGTTGGTTTTTCAGTTTCCAAACGAACCAATCTTAGAATGGAAGGGTAGTAGCTTAGCGCCTATGGGACGATTCATTTCTTATCTTACCAGAAAGATGATCTTTAAGGGTTATCTCTATCATCTAGTCCGGGTTAATGATTCTAGCTCTAAAACCCCAACTCGTGAGTCAGTTCCAATAGTCAGTGAGTTTCTAGAAGATCTTCCCAAAGTCCCTCCCAAAAGGGAAATTAACTTTGGAATTGATCTCTTTCGAGATACCCACCCTATTTTTATTCTTCCTTACAGAATGACTCCAGCATATCTTAAGGAATTAAAAGAGAAGTTGAAAGACATTCTAGATAAAGGCTTTATCAGACCTAGTATTTTGCCATGGGGTGCATTAGTGTTGTTCGTAAAGAAGAAAGATGGTTCTCTCAGAATGTGCATTGAATATAGACAGTTGAACAAGGTCACAATCAAGAATAAGTATCCCATCCCTAGTATTGATGACATGTTTGACCAACTTCAGGTTGCTAGTCATTTCTCAAAGATAGACCTCAGATCGGGTTATCATCATCTCAGAGTCAGAGATAGTGACATTCCGAAAAAGCCTTCAGAACACGGTATAGTCATTATGAATTTTTTATGTCATTTGGACTAACCAATGCTATTGCAGCTTTTATGGATTTGATGAACAGAGTGTTCAAAAAGTACTTGGACTTGTTCGTTATCGTCTTTATTGATGATATCCTCATTTACTCTAGGAATTAGGAAGAGCGTGCGAGTCATTTGAGAGTTGTTTTGCAGAATCTCAAAGATCGCCAATTATTCGCTATGTTTAGCAAATGTGAATTCTGGTTGAAATCCATTGCTTTCCTTGGTCACATTGTATCTAGCGAGAGGATCCGAGTGCATTTGCAAAAGATAGAAGCAGTGAAACAATGTCCCAGACCTACCTTTGCTACATAGTTTAAAAGTTTCTTAGGTCTAGCGGGTTATTACAGAAGGTTCGTGGAAGGATTTTCATCCATAGCCTCACCATTGACTAGGTTGACTCAGAAGATGGTCAAGTTTCAATGGTAAGATGACTTGTGAGAAAATCTCTGCAGAATTGAAAACTAGATTGACTACAACTCCTGTCTTGACTATACCAGATGGTTCATATGGTTATGTGATCTATTGTGATGCATCCAGAGTTGGCCTAGGTTGTGTGTTGATGCAGCGAGATAAGGTTAGAGCTTATGATTCTAGACAACTTAAGGTGCATGAAAATAACTATCCAACTCATGACCTCGAGCTTGCAGCAGTGGTGTTTGCACTCAAGATCTGGAGACACTATTTGTATGGTGTTCATGTAGATGTGTTCACTGACCATAATAGCCTTCAGTATGTGTTCACCCAGAAAGAGTTGAATCTTTGCCAAAGGAGATGACTTGAATTCCTTAAGGATTATGATATGAGTGTGCATTACCATCCTGGTAAGGTGAATGTAGTAGCACATGCTCTTAGCAGATTATCTATGGTTAGTGTAGCCCATGTTGAGGAAGAAATGATGGAACTAGTGAAGGATGTTCACAGGCTTGTTTGCTTGGGAGTTCCCTTTATGAGCATACCAGACATTGGTGTAACAAATCAAAATGGGGAAAAATCTTCTTTGGTAGTGGAGGTTAAGGAAAAACAAGACAGTGATCCAATCTTGCTCGAATTAAAAGGTGCAGTCCACAATCAAAGAGTGGATATTTTCTCCCAAGGGGGAGATGGTGTACTTTGCTACCAAGGTAGATTGTGTGTTCCTGATATGGGTGAGCTAAGACAACATATTATTGCAGAAGCCCATAGTTCCAGATATTCTATACATCCTGGTGCCACTAAGATGTACCACGATCTGCGAGAAGTTTACTGGTGGAATGGCATGAAGAGGAATATAGCAGATTTTATGAGTAAGTGCTCCAACTATCAGCAAGTCAAGGTAGAACATCAGAAACCAGGGGGTATGACTCAAGAGATCGACATTCCTACTTGGAAGTGGGAAGTGATCAATATGGATATCATCATAGGGTTACCTTGTACTCGCATATATAATAACTCTATTTAGGTGATGGTTGATAAGATGACTAAGTCTTCTCGATTTTTGGTAGTCAAGCCCACAGATTCGGCGGAGGACTATGCCAAGCTTTACATTAATGAAACTGTAAGTTTGCATGGGGTTCCTTTGTCTATCATCTCTAATAGAGGTTCTCAGTTTACCTCCCATTTCTGGAAGTCATTTCAGAAGGTTCTTGGTACTCAAGTTAACCTTAGCACAACATTTCATCCGTAGATAGATGGATAGGCAGAGCGTACCATTCAGACCCTATAGGATATATTGAGAGCTTGTGTGATCGATTTCAAGGGTAGTTGGGATGATCATCTTTCTCTTATTAAGTTCGCCTACAACAATAGCTACCATTCCAACATTCAGATTCAGTCCTTTATGCTATGGACAAAGTGCAACTCATTAGAGATAGACTTAAGACAACCCAGAGTCATCAAAAATCATATGCAGATGTAAGGAGAAGGGAACTAGAGTTCTAAGTTTATGATTGTTTTTTTTTGAAAGTGTCACCTATAAAGGGGGTGATGAGATTTGGCAAGAAAGGGAGCTCAGTCTTAGATATGTAGTGTCACGACCGAAATCTAGACCCCAGATGAGACCGGCGTCGTTGACCTCTCAGAGGTCGCAGACAAGCCTACTTACGTCATTCTTACTTCATCTAGGTTAATTTTAGCGGAAGATTTGAACTTTTTGTTTTCTTATTTCATGCTACACATTTTAAACTTAACATCATGGGCGTTCACAAATCAACCATCTAATATAGAGATAATCAAATGAAAGAAACAGTGCAATACTGTAATAAATGTATAATTGCCAAAATGGCACCAATACAGTGTCTGAAATAAAAATGGAAAGAAACACTAGTGGAACATGCTCCACTAGCTAAAGCCTATATCTAAGCTAGATAGTATCGGTAGACATCCTCAAAAGCATGAGGGCCTACCAAGTCCGGATGAAAGCTCCACGTCCGGATAGCTGCAACGTCAACCTGTACGCTCGAGCGTCCACCGGTGCCTGCACCTAAAATTGTAGAGTTGTATAGGGTTAGTACACACTTGTACTAAGTATGGGTATATGCAAGCACACACCAAGGACATGCATGAGAAATGATAGCTCTTTCCTAACAACATGATTATGGAAAGTCAAATCAGTGGACTTGCCTAACTGGGATTAGGAAAGTTAGTGAACTTTCCAAATTTGGATTAGGAAAGTCATGCCATGAGAGTAACATGCATCATCACACTTATCATATTGCACACAGCACATAACATCTTACACATAGCACATATCATATAGCATACAACACATAACATCTTTTATAACATTCATTCATATGCCATGAGACCTTGGAATCATGGACATTGCATTAAGACTTTCCAAAATGAGGGCTCAACATATGGGACCTCAACTAGGGAGTCTTCATTAGCAAACACAGAGTCTGCTTCATTCATTCATACGAACTTTGTTTTATTTCGTTCATAGGCCAGTGTGAACACCAGCTATACATAGGGTGTAGTTTAAGACTTTCATCGGGTTTACTGTGTAATGATCAAGAATAACCTAGTGTCATTACCTGAGTCTAGCTCATCTCTTGATTATACCATCCTAACACCTTTGGTATCATTCATTTCATTATGTGCTTCATTTGAGGCTGGCCTCATTCATTCATTGGGAACTTTAACTTTAACCGACAGAGATCATGTGAGCATCATGAAATCCAGTGTCTCCCCCACACCGAAAAGAGGTGGAATCACCGGCCAAGGTAACCCAAAACATACTAGAGTACATGGGAATTTAACCCCGCCAGATCCCTATATTGGCAGTATAGGTTCGAAGACCAGGAGATATAAGGAGACCCATACCCGGCAAGCCGGACAGTCTCATCTCATGAGAGTTACGTGAACCTCCGCCCTTCCCGAAAGAAGGCATCACCGCTCATAGCTAGTCTATCGGTGCTCAGTATAAAGTTCCATTACATTCAACTCATACGTCATGGAAGCTGGCTTCTAGTATGAGGACATCATAGCTCAATAGATGATTTCTCATCTCATCATTAGTATTAAGTGTGTTAATCTCAATACTTTCATTAGAGTGTTCGTAGAGACTGGTCTCTTCATTAACTTTACACTCTCATAGGTGAGTACGTTTTGGTAACATTTACTTAGGCTCATCTGAGATTGTTCTCATCTTTTACATTAGCCTCATATCATGTTGTCACCACATTCATTAACATTAACACATTTGCTCTTCATAATTACTCACCCCTTTGTACGTGAATGTTCATTTTCATCATATGCCAATGCACTTGGCCATTTGTGTGTTTCACATTCTTACTTAACCCTTCTAGGGTTTCATCATTTCATTACATAATATTCATTTCATCGTATGCCAATGCACTTGGCCATTTAGTGTGTTTTACACTCGTACTTAACCCTTGTAGGTTTACATCATTTCATTACATACATTTTAGGTTCACTTATTTTTAAACGTATGTTAGACTTATGGGTCTATACATACAAGCCATGAGGCTTCATTCATAGTTCGTTTAAGTGATTCATATCTTCCTAAGATTATGTGGTACAAGACTTATGCATCTTGTATGTATGCCAAGATCTCAATTTCGATCTAAGTAGGTGGCATTATTCTTGGACCTTTAATTCCCGTATGACTTATGTATCAATACGGAAATTTGGGCAAGGAAACTCGAGTTCGAATCACTTGGACAACATTTACATTTTTCATTGATTGTATTGTCACATTTCTCCTAGACAAAGAGGTTGTGGGATCAAACCCCCACAGCCTCTTTTATTTTATTCTTTATTTTAGCTGGGAATTGGGAGGTTGTCGGTTCGAACCCCCACAGCCTCCTTATTTTACTTTTAATTTCGCTAGGGGCAGTGAGGTTGTGGGTTCGAACCCCCACAGCCTCCTTATTTTTATTTTAGTTAAAGTTTACTTAGTTAGGCGTTTGGCAGTGAGGTTGTGGGATCGATCCCCCACAGCCTCACCTTATTTTCTTATTTAAGTCGCCTTCTCCTTTCCAGCCTTGAGGTCGTGGGTTCGATTCCCACGCCTCACATTTTCTTTTCTTTAATTTTTTTCTTCTCTCATTCGCTGCCTGGAGGTCGTGGGTTTGATTCCCACGCCTCCCATTTATTTATTTAATTGTTGCTCTCTCTCTTTTCCCAACCAGCAGACCCCAGTTCGAATCCCCCCAGCCACTTTCTTTTTTTTTTGCGAATTTCAATTGTCACACGGTTTTGATTCCCCTTAACCCCATTTCCCCCTTTACGTTTTTTTTTGCATTCTTCACGTGTGAGGTCTCGGGTTCAATCCCTAGTGACCTCACCTATTTTATATTCATTTTAAACCCACATTTTTAACCTTGTTTTGACCGAAACCAAACTTACACCATGCTGGAAATTTGATCATGATTTTTAGCTTCTTTTCATCAACCTTTTCACGTTAGTTCTTAGGGTATTTCATGTAACTTTTAGTGCATTATTAGGTGTAGTTTAGTAGTTACATTATCGAATAGATTCTCACTCAAAATAAGCAACTTCACACCCCATATGAACATCACGTTGTGTACACTTTTGCACATAAAATACAATGATTAAACATGCCATTTCACACCTCTAACCGTGACTACATTCACTGCCACACGTTGCACACACATCACTTTTTCACATAATTTCGGACAACATATTCAATATTCACATAATTCCGAGCATGCATACTTAAACATAAACATCACGAAAACACATTACATCCCTACTTTGTACCAGCAAACATACCCAACCTATGATTCAATGGGAGCTAGTGACAGGGACATGCAACGGGGAACAACCCTAGTTTTCGGAATGAATATTCTGAACCTTAAGGGGTCTCTTGGGAAAGGGACCAAGAGAGAAGAAAACCCATACCTTAATTTATGTTCAAACGTTGAACTTGCTTCCCAAAACCTTCTCCAAAATCACGTCCAATACCAAAACTTTCACCACCAACTCGACGGAAATCTCCCCTTTGCCTTAATGTTTTTGGTTAGCTTGTTTTCTTAAAGTTTTCGTGTGTGTTCTTCAAGTGTGAAGAACTTTGATAATTTTTACTGTTCTTCAACTTTATTTGGTAGAGAGAAAACAAGAGAGATTGAACGTGAAAGTGTGAGAGATAGACGTGAGAGAGTGGCTTAGGATTAGGAGTTTTAGTTTGGGAATTAGTCAAACTAGGACTCCTTATTAATTTAAATAAAAATCTGATTTAATTATCTTAGTGAAATGACCATTATGCCCTTACAAAATCAGATTATAAACCTCAACTAAAATACATTAAATCAATGCTTCCGTTGAGGTTCGAACCCGGGTGGAGTGACCACTGCGAAACGGGCTATTTCGGGTTGACCCGACCCGAACCGTCCACTTAATTAAATTAATTAATTAATTAATTAATTCCTTAGGGTAATTACGATACTACCCTTGGCCTGGAAAAGACGATCTTACCCCTGGACCCTCAAAACTTTAGATTTCCTCTTTTTAAGTCCGATAAAGACTCATTCGATTAAATCTTCGTTTTTGAGGGCCCTACATGGTTGGTTCCAACCTTTCCAAGCTCAACTAACTCCCCAGGTTAGTTGGCTTGGCCGCAGTAAGGGTTCTGATGTCTGGTTCTACGCGCATCAATCCGTGTGAACCTTGGTCTAATCGCAAGCATTCTTGACACATTAAGCATTTCTTATCTTATTCATTTTTAGGGTTGTTACATGGAGGCCCTTACAAGATCTAGAAAAGGGTTGTCAAGGTTGTATATGAGTTAGAGTTGCCAACAGAACTAGCAACAGTGCATCCAGTCTTCTACATCTCATCGTTGAAGAAGTGTGTGGGTGATACAGTCTTTGTAATGCCATTAGAGAGTGTGGTGGTGAAAGATAGTCTTTCTTATTAGGATATACCAGGTCACTTCAGTCAAGGTTTTATGGAGGAGTCAGTCCGTACACAGAGCTACTTGGGAAGCAAAAGGAGTCATGAAAGCCAAGTATCCTCACCTCTTTCCTACCGAGTCCACTCTAGCTTGAGGTAATAGTTCCTCTTTAGTTTTTCAGTCATTCATGCATAAATTCAGTCTTAGAATCATGTTTCCTCAGTTTGTGCTTGCATTTTCAGCGTATTTGCATGTTCTCAATTCAGTCAGAAACTCAGTTCTCCGTGTTTAGTGGCAGGGATTCCAGCTCTCTCCCTCTATTTCAGCTAGTTTAGTCATCATTCGAGGACGAATGTTACAAAATGGGAGATAATGTAACACCCCATATCCAAAACAGACCAGAAATCAGTTTTTCAGAAATTGCAAGTGTAATCTACGGTCACCATCTACGAACCGTAGTCTAATCTACGGCCCGTACTATGGGTTCATGTTTCACCACTCTAGCCCTCCCAAACACAGCTCAGAAAAATTGGCTAAGTCTCACCCACGGACAGACCTACGGTCCGTAATTCAGACCACAATCTGTGACCGTGGATCAAGACCTCATTACCCAGCCTTTGACATGAACCACGATTGACCATTACGGTCCATAGATGGACCTAAGAATCGTAGGTCTGACCGTAGGTGATGGTTATCAGTTGGTTAGGGAGAAATTGTTGATTTACTTCAAATGGTCATAACTCTTAGCACAAAATTAATTAGGTTTTCTATTACTTATGATATGATAGATAATTAAATCCTCTTTCCAAGGCCACCGAGATTGCCAAAATTCAATCTCCGAGTAAAACGTTATGCCCATTATACTGAAGGCCTGGCGAGCAGACTCAAACAACTGACCCAAACGACGGACCGTCGATTGATCGACGACCCATCAGTCTAGGTCATCGATTGCTCCGACAACAATTACTTCAGGGGTCATTTGGTATTTTCCTAGTTCGTTTAACCCCTAAGATACATTGTTTAAACCCTAAATCATGAGATTTTAGTCAGTTTAAGCCTAGAAACATAACTAAAACTTACCTAAGTCAAATCATTAATCAAAACTTAGAAAATTAGAAGCAAGAGAGGAGAAAAAGGTCAAGAAACCTAGTTCAAGAACGCAACAAGGTTCCATCACTTCCAGCCCCAAAATCTAAAGATTTCTCTGTGGATTTCATCACCAGGTATGTGGGATTTAACTAGTGGGTTCCTTTCACCCATTGGATTCCTAGATATCGATCAGATTGTTGATTCCTTTATCATGATTAGATTTAGGGTTTCTAGAACTTCATTAGATAACCATGAATTAGTTAGTTATATATTCCAAATCATATTACCATGTCATTACTCAGTTTATTGCATGAATTTCAGAACCCTAGCTATGTATCTCTTTAGTTCTTAAATTAAATATGCTAGGTCAGATATTTCAGTTACTTTAGATATACATGCCTCAGTTATTAATGCATCATTATCAGATTAGTTGTTGCATTATCAACTTGCATATTTAGTTTTGAGCTATCCAGTATTTACAGAAATTCAGTCATGATGTGTTAGTCACTTAATTTATTGGGAGTAGCATAATACCGAGTTGGACTATGGTTCAGCGTACCCAAATAGTCCCAGAACTACTAGCCAATTTGGTTGCAAGTCTCTTCTGTGGGCACTAGTTTAGTGATCACGCCAGCATGCCTTTATACCTCTGGTAGGGCATATTGGGTTCTCTCGATGGGGCATATACATCGTACTCCACTATTAGCTCAGGTTTTGTTATCAGTTATTCGTAGTTCCCACAGTTCATTCAGACTCTATTGCATTGACCATATTTACAGTTCAGTTAGTATTCAGTCTGAACATATTATAATTTGGTTATTGCATCCAGTTAGCTCAACATTCAGTATATCATGTTCAGAATATTATACTGGCGCATCTTTACTCTATCCTACATGCTCAGTACCTTTCAAGTACTGACGCATACATGCGCTTCTTCTTCTCGTGATGTAGGTTGAGGTTCTGAGTATCCAAATCATGCTTAGATCAATTCCCGATGTCTAGTTCAGCAGAATTATGGTGAGTCCTCATTCTCCGAGCATAATAGTCATGAATTTTTCAGTATTTTAGTCCTTTAGTTTTAGTTTTTGCTAGACTTAGTTGGGGGCTGTCCCAGCATTTCTAGTCAGCTAGAGGCTATTTTTAGACATAGTTAGTTTCAGCTTAGTATTGAGTTAATATGTTTCTTGTATTAAACTCATCAGTTTTCAAATATCTTAGTTATATTATATGGGTATTCCCCATCTTTTCATTTTAATTATGATTTAGCTTCCACATCAGTTTACTATCTCTAGTATGCTCATGATCATGCTAGAAGGGTCAGCTTGGGATCACTTGTCATCCTAAGTCCCGTGTACGCATCTCAGGGGTAGCTCGGGACATGACACTATGTCTCAAATAACCTTCTAAACTGACTAAAAATGTTCGGGCATGCCCCAACTAGATCTAGAAAAACTTAAACTAAAGCTAAACGTGATCAAGATAAACATGTCACTAGTCCTTTAAGAATTAGGACTCACCACTGATGCTGCTGAACTAATGATTTGGAATTTGTCTATGCGTGATATAACTGCTGGGGACCTGAACTTACACCACGAGAATATTTAGCGAGAGTATGCGTCAGTACTTGAAAGGTATTGAGCATGAGGATTGAGGAATAGAATAAAGCTAAAATAACACATAATTGAAAAAAACAATCAAACAATGATAAAATGGTCAATGCAATGACCAAGTTTATAACTTAATATTGAACTAACTGAATGCAATGACCAAGTTTATAACACGCTAAAATGGAATACTGAATGTAATGATACATGGTCAATGCAATAGAGTCTGACTGAACTGGGGAGCTACTAATAACCGACAATAAAACCACATGAGCTAAATGTGGAGTACGATGTATACGCCCCATCGAGAGGACCCAATATACCCGGCCAAAGGTATAGAGGCATATTGGCGTGATCACTAAATTGATGTCCACGGACGGGACTTACAACTTACGTGGCTCGTAAATCTGGGACTATTCGAGTACACTGAACCCTAGTCTAATACGGTATTATGATAATCCCAATTAATTATGTAATTTACACATTATGAATTTATTTCTACAATGTACTGGATAGCTCAAAACCTAAATGCAAACTAAGAATGCACATTAATGACTGATAATGACGCATTCAAAACTGAGGCATGTATATCTGAAATAACTAAAATATCTGGCCAAGCATGTGTATTTCAAGAACTAAAGAACTACATAGCTAGGGTTCTGAAATTCATGCAAGAAACCCAATAATAACATAATAATTTGATTTGGAACATTTAGATAACTAATTCATGATAATCTACTGAAATTCTAGAAACCCTAGTCCAGATATGATAGGGGAATCAAGAGTCTTACTGAAATCTAGGTACCTAATGGGTGAAAGGAACCACTAGTGAAATCTCACATACTTGGTGACGAATTCCACGAAGAAATCTTTTAATTTGGGGGTTGGAACTGATGGAACTTTACTGTGTTCTTGAACTAAGGTTCTAAACCTCTTTTCTTCTCTTATGCTCTAATTTTTCTAAGTTTTGATGAATGATTTGACTTAGGTAAGTACTAGTTATGTTTCTAGCTTAACTTGACAAAAACCTCATAATTTAGGGTCTAAACGATGTAGTTTAGGGGTCCAACGAAATAAGTTTGTACCAAAAGACCCTGACTTAACTACTATCAGAGTGACTAACGGATGGGTGATGTACCGTGGTTTCATAGGTGTTTTCAATGCATTAAGCTTAAGAGTTGTGTATGTCTAGAGCCCTTTAATAGTAGTTTTAACATGTTTTTATGTTTGTTTTTCACGAAAGACGTCCAAATCAAAAACACAGAGCAGTTGGAAAAGAGTGCAGAAAGACGACTTACGAAGGCCATCGACGGCCCGTCGTTCAATCGACAGTCCGTAGGTGGTCACCGTCGATGTGGAACAGTTCAGGCTGAAGGAGAAACTCAAGGAAATCTAATTAAGTGTGGAACTACGAAAGGGAATGACGATCCATTGAGCGACGGACCGTACGGGTAGACTGTTGTTTTGATCAGAGATAGTTCCAGTACCCGAAGTTGGAAAAATGCTAAGGATGGAGCGATGGAGGGCATCGACGGACCGTAGTTCATCGATGGACCGTGTTGTTGGTCCGTCGATTGATTCAGAGAAGGTTCCATCTGAAAAAGAGAAACATATTCTAAGTATGGACTGACGGAGGCAGTCGATGGACCGTCGTTCCATCGACGGTCCGTCAGTAGGGGTCGTCGATCAATGTCACGTTATTAGAAAAACTTTGCTTATTTCAATTCGTTTTAATTATGATAATGTTTTTGATAAATAGGGATTAAAACCTCATTTTTAGGGTTATACATTGTTAGTATTGTTCTAGTTTTGTTTGGAGATTTGTTTTTGCAAACTTTGGCAATAATTCAATTTTCGGATTTGGTTTGAAGATTTATCTTGCAATTTCAAGTTGATTTTTTGATTTATTCTTATTGTTGAAGTAAGTTCATGATTTCTTCTTTAAAAATTATGAATTGTGTTCTTGCTTGCATGGGTAACTAAATCCACAACTAGGGTTGTGGGAACCATGAGTAATTAACAAAGTTGACCTAGGAAATAAGCAATTCTCAAATAGGTTCTTGTATGCATTGATAATTCTTTAGTTTAGAAGTCTTTTCAACGAGTGCACGCGTTAGAACTAGCCTTGTTGCTACTTTCCGGACCAAGTAGGTAGTAATAGGAAAATATTTATCAACATAGATTTAGTGGGATACTATCTAATAGGCTAGTGTCGATTGGTGCGAAGTAATAACTAAGCCATACATTGATTATGATGTCTAATATGACGTAAAGGTAAGGATTAGTAGCTTATACACACGTAGCCGGACCAATGTACGGGGTGAAATTCTCTATATGCCGGACCAAGGATTTAGAGATACATAACTTATCACTTTACATGCAAAACAATTGGGAAGAATTGCTATTGCTAGGGATACGGAGTTATGAACCTATAGGGAACACATATACACTAGTTAGTATCACAACTTGATAAAAAATCAATTTTTACTTTAGCTCACTTATTAACTTAGAAGTGTTTAAGAAACTTGTTTCACAAACTCCCCCCCTTTAATTACCTGTTTTTGGAGAAACCTTGGCTAAATAGACATAATTGTATATTGAAGTTAAGTCTAAACCATTTTTCTCGTGGGATCGACCCTAACCTACTAGTTGGATTCTCTAATTGATTATGACCACTTATAGTTCTCTAGGGAGGTGTAAATTGAGTGTATCAAATTTTAGCGCCGCTGCCGGGTAATCTGATTTTTAGATTAACTTTAGTTACATTATTGAAATTTAGTCAACGATTTCCTGATTTTATGTTTTCTTTTTCTTTTTGTTTCTTTCAGGTCTAGCTCTAGTGTATGTCAAGTACATGGAGTCGAGGAGAACCATTCATTCCATTCGATCTGGAATTTAACTGTACATTGATAAGGATGGAGAATCAACAGAACCCAGCCAATTTAGGTGATGGGGCAATCCGTCAACCTCCATTACCGGTTGAGGTTCACAACCAAGTTCAGATTGAGAATCAATTGGAGAATACTTTGAGGAATCAGCCCCCAGCACCACGACCTCATGATTACTATAAGGGCAACGTGAACATCACAGACTCTGATGGACCTCTTTTCCTACCTCCTCTACTTTAAGGACACACATTTCTAGTGATGAGTAGCTTGATGCAGATGCTCAATGCGAGGGGTTTGTTTGCAGAACTACCATCAGAGGATCCATATGCTCACATAGCCAAACTGAGGTCTGTGTGCAAGAGATGTATGGGTAGACCAAACTTGGATATGAATGTCATCGGGCTGCGAGTGTTTCCGTTATAACTGACAGGAGAGGCCGCGATATGATTTACTGAGATACCCTACAACTCCATTTATACTTGGGATCAGTTGAGAGATGTGTTCTTAGCAAGGTATTACCAGTGTCCAAGAAGCTTAACCCCAAAGATAAAGTGAACAACTTTGTGGCACTACCTGGAGAGTCGGTAAGTAGCTCTTGGGACATATTTACTGCATTCGTGAGAGGCGTCCCAAGCCACTGCATTGATGATGAGTCATTGAAAGATTACTTCTATAGAGGTCAAGATGAAAACAATAAAGCAGTGCTCGATACTATTGCAGGGGGTTTCCTATGGAGAGTACACATATGCAGAGATCGTAGAAAAGTTGGAGAAGATATCTCGTAACAAGAAGGCTTGGAGATCTAGAAAGTCGGACACTGGGAGAAACACCTATGCAGTGTAAGCTACAAACAACCCAGCGGTAGATGAGATTCGTGAGGAGATGGCGCAAATGAGAACTCAGTTAGGGTTGGTCTTGAAATATGTCAATGGAGGGGCCGAGAAGGTAAATACGGTGAACTACTTGACTAAACCACCATCGCTTGTAGATGAGTATTACTATGAGGAGGATGTTTATGCAGTGAATGATAATACGGGGGGTTTCCGACCAAACACCCAAGGCTCCAATAAGGAGAATTGGCACCAAGGTCAAGGAAACCAAGGTCGGAACTATGGTAACTACAATCGAGAGGGTCAATATGTTCAACATGGGAACTACAACCGCGACAACAACTTTAATCGGGGTAACTATGGTAATAGGAATGATCGGAATGTGCCCTATGTTCCACCTCAGAATCGGGAAGTTGCTCCAAGAGACAGTGAAGGTAGTATGACGCGAGTTAAGGATATGTTACAGAAGATGATGAGGAGATTTGATACTAGTGATGAGCATGCCAAGGAGATGAGAGGTGACTTAGCTAACATTTCACAAAAGGTGGATGCACATGCGGTTTTGATTAAGCATCTTGAGTTACAGATGGATTAATTGTCTACTACTGTGAATCCACGCCAACCTGGCACTCTTCCTAGCAACACCATCCAGAATCCAAAAAATGATGGGCATTGCATGGCAGTCACTACTAGAGGGGGTAAGCAAACCATTGATCCACCTATGTTGTATGTGGTAGAAGATGATATGAGAAAAGGAAAATAGGTAGAAAAAACTAGTGGAGAATTGGTGGACGACACGGTAAAAGAAGCAGAGGTGTCTCAGAAAGTGGTCCTTATTCCTAGACCTCCACCGCCATTCCCTCAGAGATTAGTGAAGAGGACTGAGGATGGTAAATACCAGCGATTTATCACTATGTTGAAATAGTTTTCCATCAATGTCCCTTTGATAGAAGCTTCAGAACAAATGTCCGGTTATGCTAAGTTTATAAAGGATATGGTGACAATAAAGATATCGGTGAGTTTTGAGGATGATGACAAAATGCAACATTGTAGTGCTATTGCTACAAGGTCTCTTGTGTAGAAAAAGGAAGATCATGGCGCTTTCACCATTCCATGTACAATCGGGTTGCTACACTTTGCTAAAGCCCTATGTGATCTTGGTGCAAGCACAAACCTTATGCCTCTGTCCATTTATAAGAAGTTAGGCTTGGGTGACACAAAGCCTACTACGATGCGGTTACTGATGGCCGATTGAACAGTCAAGAGGCCCATTGGTATAGTCCATGATGTGCTTGTGAAAGTGGAGTCATTTATATTTCGGCCGATTTTGTGATTTTTGACTTGAGGTTGATTTTAAGGTTCTAATTATTCTTGGAAGACCATTCATTGCCACCGGGCATGCATTTGTTGATATGAAAAAGGGTAGATGAAGTTTAGGTTGAACAATGAAGAAACAAGTTTCAACATATGTGGGTACATAAAGCAGAGTGGTGAGCTCCAAATAGTATCTGCTATATCCTACAGGTTTGAGAGTAAATCTTAAGTACAAATTGAAGAGCAACTAGGTGTTGAGGCACTAGCGGCAGTGATCATGAATTTTGAGAGTGATGGTATTGAAGAGTATGAGTCTTTAGTGGCTGCACTTGAACAAAATTAATATCGGTCAAAACCAAAGAAATTGGTGTTAGATATAAAGCATCGCGAGTCTCCACATCTATTGAGGAGGCTCCAAAATTAAAGCTCAAGGCTCTACCACCTCATTTGAGGTATGTGTTTTTCGGAAGAGATGACACTTTTCCAGTGATAATTGCAGCGGATTTGAATGTGCAACAAGTAGAGTGTTTAGTGGAGGTTTTGAAGAGGTTCAAACAAGCCATTGGTTGGACTAATGCGGACATTTTTGGGATTCCTCCCGGTATTTGTTCACATAAAATCCAACTCATGCCCGATCACAAAACAAGTATTGAGCACCAAAGAAGGTTGAATCTACCTATGCAAGAGGTAGTGAAAAAGGAGATCATCAAGTGGTTGGATGGAGGAGTCATTTATCCTATTACAAACAGTAGTTGGGTGTGTTCTGTTCAGTGTGTGCCTAAAAAGGGTGGGATGAAAGTGTTGCCTAATGAGAGAAACGAGCTTTTTCTAATGCTGTCAGTGATCGGATGGAGAGTTTGTATGGATTGCCAGAATTTGAATGTGTGGACTGAGAAGGACCACTTCCCATGCCCTTTATGGATCAAATGTTAGTAAGATTTGCAGGAAAAGGGTTGTATTGTTTTCTTGATGGCTATTCGGGTTACAATCAAATCTCTATTGACCTTGAGGATTAAGATAAGACCACTTTTACTTGCCTTTATGGGACATTCATATTCAAAAGGATGTTGTTTGGGTTATTTAATGCACCAACCATATTCCAGCGATGTATTATGTCAATATTCTCTGATATGGTGGAAGACACTATTGAGGTGTTCATGGATGATTTTTCGGTGGTTGGTGACTCATTTGATCGGTGTTTGAGTCATTTGGATGAGGTACTCAAAAGATGTGAAGATTGCAATCTTGTGCTTAGTTGGGAAAATGTCACTTTATGGTAAAAGAAGGTATAATGCTGGGTCATCGCATCTCGGAGAAGGGGATAGAGGTTGATCGAGCTAAAGTCGAAATTATCGAGAGGCTTCCTCCACCCATCTCTGTAAAAGGTGTGAGAAGTTTTCTTGGGCATGCGGGTTTTTACCGGAGGTTTATTAGGGATTTTAAGAAAATTTCACATCCTCTGTGTAAACTACTCGAGAAAGAATGTAAGTTTTATTTCGATGAATTCTGTCTAAAAGCATTTAGAGAATTGAAGGAGAAGTTGGTGTCCGCACCCATTATTATTTCCCCATATTGGGGTGAACCATTTTAAGTGATATGTGATGCTATTGGGGTTGCTCTTGATGTGGTGTTGGGACATAAAAGGGATAAAACCCTTTACCCAATTTACTATGCAAGTAAGGCCCTAAATGAAGCTCAAAAGAACTACACGATAACCGAACAAGAGCTTCTTGCGGTGGTGTTTGCTTTCAAAAAATATTTCTCCTATTTACTTGGCACGAGGGTTGTAGTGCATTAAGATCACTCCTGTTTGAGGTATTTGATGGTGAAGAAGGATGCAAAGCCAAAGTTGATTAGATGGGTGCTATTACTGCAAGAGTTTGATTTGAGGTAAAAGACAGAAAGAGGACTAAGAATCAAGTTGCCGATCACTTGTCTAGGTTAGAGGATGAAGCTATGCGTGAATTGAGTGAAAAAGCTGAAATTGATGATGCATTCCCTGATGAACATGTATTGGCCGCTTCTCAAGATTTGATTCCATGGTTCGCAGATTTCGCAAATTATCTGGCTAGTGATATAGTTCCATCAGAATTTTGTAATAATTTGTTCATGGTGGCTCTCACTTTGTAATAAGTTGTTCAAATGGATATTGGAGAAATATGGGGTTGCCATAATATGGATACTCCTTATCATCCACAGACTAACGGGCAAGTTAAGGTGTCCAATAGAGAGATCAAGTAAATTCTGGGAAAATGGTATATGCTAATTGATGTGGGCACCATTGAAGGTGACCGAAGTAATGATGTTGCCGGTTCTTGGAAACCGGACCCGCCCACTTGTTGAGAGATCGTCGGCGCTATGCGCCTCAGGTTTGTTTCACCTACCACCCTGTACATATATTTTTATGCAATGGGGACAATGTCATGATCTTTTTGTTAGGGAGGGGTAAATGGAAAGTGAGTGTTAGGGTGAAGTCTGAGTAGCCCAACTCACAATCCTCTCTTGGGGTTTTCTTGCCTGTATTCTTTTTCCCCAAGAGACTGGTTAATTTTCTATTGAACCGGCATGTCGTCATTATTACAAAGTATAAAAGCATGAAATATGAAACATGATGGCTGAAATTAAATGATATCCCATCCTATAAAGTTCTAGCATGAATAGGTGAAAATGAGTTGAATGTGTTGGCTCTAAGCATGACATAGATAGGCACCCGTTGCATGACCCTCAACTAACACCTAAACTGGAAAATCTGACAGATCTGATTTTGTAATGAGGTGTCAAGAGAGTGTGAGGAGTTTGGAGTGTTCAACAGTTGGTAACTAGCTAGAACTTGCCCGGTTAGTCGTGCAAAGGGAATCTGTGTTAGAAGACTAGAAAAGGATCATAGGTCCTTGTTCGAATTAGCAAACATCTAGCCTAAAATGAAGTTAACCAAACGAAAGCTTTATCCCTTTTGATCCAAATCTGTTGAGCCTATAATAGACCTATTTTTTCCTTCAATAACTCACCTTCCCAGGGTTTAATATTTTGGCCCCGGTCCCTCCTTGGACATGTGCATCTCGACTTAGGCCAAAAGCCTAAGTTGAGGGTGGCTAATGCAGAAAATGACCTCGTCTTGGCCCTGACTCGACCTCGGGTATTATGTACCTCAACTCATGGAAAATCCATGAGTTAAGCATGGATATTATGAGTGAGAACCCGAAAATGGGTATGAAAGAGTTGAATGTTGAAAAGAAAAGTGAAAATGAGTGAAAGATGTGACTCGGTGAAATTATCAATATGAATGAAAGAGAAAAGAAAGAAAAGAGTTTGAAAAGAAAAAGTTGAACAAAAAGAAGTAAGAGTCATATCCAAAAAAAAAGGGAGCAAGACAAAGATGAAAAGAGAAGAAAAGTAGAGGGCTTAAGAGACAATGAAAAGAGGTGGGAAACTTAACAGTAATGTCAGTGAGGGAAAAAGTCACTGAAATGAACCCATATGTACCATACCTGAACCTGAACCTACATTACAAGCCAAGAAAGTCCTACTGTGATCCTAGAGTCTAATGCGGTGAGCCTAAGCAATGAAAATAAGGGCAAGCCTATGGAGACGAGTACCAACTATGTTTAAACTTGTTTTTGAGCGTGTGTTGAACAAAGATCCTTGTACCCAAACTGAAAGCTACTGTGCGAAAAACGAGGATTTCTCTTGAAGTGAGGGCACTAGTGTCGGAAAGTTGGTACCTTGGTGAGAGGCAAAACAGTAGAAGTGTCAAGTGCATGGTGAGTTTGTGTCATGATGTGATCCACATGAGTTAGCTTGTCGAACCTGAGAGAGCAAGCATGCACTAAAACAAAGAAAGAGTCGGGGTTGATAGCCATGTGATTGCAAAAACATAAAATAGTATACTTTTTTACAGGTGTTGTTTTGAGTCATAGTGCTTCGCTTGAGGACAAACAACGAATTTCAGTTGAGGGTGTTAATGTACCGTGGTTTCACGGTGCTTTCAATGCATTTAACTTAAGAGTTTTATGTTTCTAGAGCCCTTTGGTAGTAGTTTTAACATGTTCTTACGTTTGTTTTGCAGGAAAAATGTCCAAATCAAAAACGCAAAAGGTAACTAGAAAAGAGTGCACGAAAGACAACTCACAAAGGCCATCGACGGTCCGTAGGTGGTGACCGTCGATGTGCAGTGTAGGCTGAAGGAGAAACTCAGGGAAGTCTGACTAAGTGTGGAACTACGAAACGGATCGACGGACCGTATTGGTAGACCGTTGTTTTGATTAGAGATAGCTCAAGTGCCCGGAGTTGGGAAAATTCTAAGGATGGAGCAAAGGAGGGCATCGACGGACGATAGGTGCACCGTGCTGTTGGTCCGTCGATTGATTCAGAGAAGGTGCCATCTGAAGAAGAGAAAAATATTCTTAGTCTTGACTGACGGAGGCAGTCGACGGACCGTCGATCAGGCTCATCAATCAATGCCGCATTTTTGGACAAATTTTCCTTATTTCAATTCCTTTTAATTTAGTACAACATTTTCTATAAATAGGGGTTAAAACCTCATTTTTGGGGTTAGACATTGTTAGTATTGTTCTAGATTTGTTTGGAGATTGGTTTTTGCAAACTTTGGCAATAATTCAATTTCCAGATTTGGTTTGAAGATTTATCTTGCAATTTCAAGTTGATTTTCTGGGTTTATTCTTATTGTTGAAGTAAGTTCATGATTTATTCTTTAAAAATTGTGAATTGTGATCTTGCTTGCATGGGTAACTAAATCTACAACTAGGGTTGTGGGAACCATGGATAATTAACAAAGTAGACATAGAAAATAAGCAATTCTCAAATAGGTTCTTGTATGTATTGATAATTCTTTCATTTAGAAGTATTTTTAAACAGTGCACGTGTTAGAACTATCCTTGTTTCTACTTGTCGGACAAAGGAGGTAGTAATAGGAAAAGAATTATCAACATAGATTTAGTGGAATACTATCTAATAGACTACTGTCGATTGGTGTGAAGTAATAACTAAGCTATACATCGATTATGATGTCTAATATGACGTAAAGGTAAGGATTAGTAGCTTATACACACGTAGCCGGACCAAGGTATGGGGTGAAACTCTCTATATGTCGGACCAAGGATGTAGAGATACATAACTTATCACTTTACATGCAAAACACTGGGAAGAATTGCTATTGCTAGGGATACGACGTTATGAACCTATGGGGAACACATATACCCTAGTTAGTCTCACAACTTGATAAAAACTCAATTTTTACTTTTGCTCACTTGTTAACTTAGAAGTGTTTAAGAAACTTGTTTCACAAAATCCCCCTTTTAATAACCTGTTTTCGGAAAAACCTTGGCCAAATAGACATAATTGTACATTGAAGTTAAGTCTAAACCATTTTCCTCGTGGGATCGACCCCAAACTACTAGTTGGGTTCTCTACTTGATTACGACCGCTTATACTTCTTTAGGGAGGTGTAATTTGAGTGTATCAACGGAACGTACGGGTTGTAGGTCAACCTACGATATGTAGGTTGGGTCGTAGGTCAAGTTTGTCCGATAGGGCTTTACTGAAAATAGCATAACGTTTTACACGAAGATGGAATTTCAGCTAACTCGGTGGCGTTCGAAGAGGATTCAATTATCTATCACTAGAAGGGTCATGGGACACCTAATTCCTTTTGTGCTAAGAGTGATGACCATTTGAAGTTAACCCAATTAGCAATTTTCCCTCTAACTGGCTGCTGACCCTCACCTAAGGTCAGACCTACGGTCAGTAGGTCCAACCACAGACCGTACTGGTCGACCTTGGGTGGGATCATTGACTATTAAGACTTGGGCCTTAACGACGGAATCTCACCTACGGTCCATTGGTGGTTTCGTTGGTACTAGCACCATTTTTTTTGAAAACTAAGATTTTATTTGTTTTGAGATCAAAGGTGTTACAACACAAGTTGGTCTCCAAGGATCCAACCAACAGTAAGTGAATGATACATCCAGGGTCCAAGAATTTGTATGGATGAATCCTTCTGATTCACTAATTCAAAGCTCAATGAAGATCGAGAAAAATTCATGGATAAACTTCATAAGGTGTTTGAGGTCATGCATGGTGCTGATGTTCAGTGTGTGGAGGTTGCTACATACCAACTCAAACACATTTCTAGGATATGGTTTGATCATTGATGAAAAATAGGGAAAATGGGGCACCACAGTTGAGTTGCACTGTGTGTGAAAATGCTTTATCCGGGTGCTTCTTGTCCCGGAGATAAGGGAAGCAAAGGTAAGAGAGTTTTTTAATCTGAAGCACGAGTATATGAGTGTGTAGGAGTACAACCTCAAGTTCACTTAACTATCTATCTATGCTCTGAGATGGTGTCTGATATAAGAAACAGATGAGCTTACTTGGGTCTGGTTATCCCGCTTATTAAGAAAGAAAAGTAACGAGACCATGTTGATGGAAGACATGGACATATCCAGACTCATGATTCATGTATATGAGGTTGAGGAAGACATGTTGAAAGACAGATAAGAGTTCCATATTAAAGGGGCTAAGACATCCAATCACGAGTCCCGCCAGCAGAAGACCATGAATGTAAATCGGTCATAATTTCAGCAAAGGTCATTCGGGCTTGATCCATCGTCAGCTAGTGCACCTGCACCACAAAACAAAAATGATTATAGAATCTCAGAATTTAGAGCTCAGGGTTCTTAGTTGTAGGGAAGTATGGCATAGTGGTTCACTCGCAACCTACTTTGTTGTAAGTGTGGTGATCTTCATCGCAGAGAATGTCATGTTGGTACCGATGGTTGCTACATGTGTGGAAGGATTGGTCACTTTTCTAGGGAATGCCCTAAGAAAAGGCAGGGTAATAGGGGAAATAAAGCCCAATCTTCTTAAGCATATCTAGAAGATATAAATACCAAGACAGGATCTAATTCAGGAACATACGGGGATATGAACCATATATATGCTATAGCTAGTCACTAGGATCAAGAGAACTCACTAGACATTGTTATTGGTATGCTTAAAGTCTTCACTTTTCATGTTTATGTCTTGATCCAGGTGCGAGTTTGCCTTAATTGGCTTCTTATGTAGCATGAAATTTGGCATTTCCACCGAAAAACTTCTTGAACCCTTCAATATTTCCACACCTGTTGGTGATTCTATTCTAGCTTAACGATTCTATCATGATTTTACCATCTTATTCAATCACAAGGACACAATAGCTGGCTTAGTTGAGCTAGATAGGTGAAATTTGATATTATTTTATGTATAGATTTGCTTCATGTTTGCTATGCCTAAATTAATTGTAGAACTTAAGTAGTCAAGTTTTAATTTCCTAATGAGCCTTTAGAGTGGAGGAGTAGTTCGATAGTGCATTACGGTTGTTTCATTTCATACCTTAAGGTGAGAAAGTTTGTTTCTAAGGGGTGTTTCTATCACTTAGTTTGATTTAATTACTTTACTATTGACACACCGTCTATTCAGTCAGTTCTAGTTATGAGTGATTTTCCATAGGTCTTTCTAGACGATCTCCCGTGTGTCCCTCTAGAGAGAGAAATAGACTTTATAAAAGATATTTTTCCTGATACTCAAGTCATTTCTGTTCTTTCATATAGAATGGATCTGACTTAGTTAAAGGAGTTAAAAGAGTAGTTAAAAGATCTTCTTGATAAGGGCTTCATCCAATCAAAGTGTATCACCTTGGGATATTTCCGTCTTATTTGTGAGGAAGAAAAATGGTTCCCTTAGACATGTATCGATTATCGCAAGATGAATAAGGTCACCATAGATAATAAGTGTACCTTTCCAAGAATTGATGACCTTTTAGACAAACTTCAGGGTGCCACTTGTTTCTCTAAGATAGACCTCAGATCTGGCTACCATTAGTTGAATTTAAGAGAAAGTGACATCCCAAAAATATCATTATGGTCATTATGAGTTCCTTGGGATGTCCTTTGGTTTGACTTATACTCCTCCAACATTCATGGATCTTATGAACAGAGTGTTTAAGTCGTATCTTGACATGTTTATTATCATATTTATCGGTGACATATTGATATATTGAAAGAATGAGGAGGAGCATGCTAGTCATCTTAGAATAGTTTTCCAAACTCTCAAGGATCGAGAGTTATATGCCATGTTTTCTAAGTATGAGTTCTCGCTTGAATAGGTGGCATTTTTAGGCCACATTGTGTACGGCAAATGAATTAAAGTTAACACTCAGAAGATTGAGGCAGTGTAGAACTGTCCCAAACTCATGTCTCCAACTGATATAAGGAGTTTCTTTGGATTGACTGGTTACTGTAGAAGTATCTTCTGGAGATTTCAATCTAGTTAATCCTCGTTGACTAAGTTGAGTATGAAAAGGTCTAATTTTTTATTCTGAAGCTTGTGAGAAGAGATTTTAGGAATTTAAAACACGGTTAACCACTGCTTTAGCGTTGTCATGCTCCCAGGCTACCCCTAAGGCGTAAACACGGGACCTAGGATCATGAGTGACCCCAAGCTAACCCCGCTGGCATATCATAAGTATATTAAAAGATTTTCAACATAGAAAAATATCATAAAATGAAATAATGGG
Source organism: Solanum sitiens (assembly GCA_016801875.1). Lineage (NCBI taxonomy): Eukaryota > Viridiplantae > Streptophyta > Magnoliopsida > Solanales > Solanaceae > Solanum > Solanum sitiens. The sequence goes on along the minus strand of JABWTJ010000014.1, from coordinate 3,347,948 downwards.
GAATACCCATTCTAAATTTGAATATATATATATATATATATATATATATATATATATATATACGAGTTTAATGACAACTAAAAGATCAAACTCAAATTAAAAATGAATCTAAACTATGTTTGAATAAAAGCCTTTACTGACTAGAGCTGCTAAGATATGTTCCTAGCTAACTCTAGCAAAACTGAAACTAAAAGACTGAAATGGAAAGATCACATGTCATTCATCCTTGAAGAATGAGGACTCGCCACTAATGGTGCTGAACTGGAGATCGGGAACTGATTTATGCGGCATATGGATGTTGAGGACCAGAACCTACATCACAAGAAGATGTAGCCCAGAGTATGTGTTAGTATTCGGAGGTGCTGAGCATACAAGATAGAATAAAGCTGAATAAAACGAATAACTGAACAAAGTGATAATTAAAACAATGATAAAATCTGAACATGATAATTATTGTAAACATGCTGAATATGAACTATCTGAATGTGGTGACTAAGTTTATAACACACTGAAACTGAATTGTAGCTAATAACCTGGTGAATACACTAAAATTTGTTTGTGGGATATACGAATAACCGACATAGAACCACATGAGCTAAATATGGAGTCCGATGCAAACACCCCACTATCAACAGGACCCAATATACCTTGTCAAGGGTATAGAGGCATGTCTGGCGTGATCACTAAGTATAATGCCCACAGAGGGGACTTACCTATGAGGCACGTAATTTTAGAACTATGAGGGTAACTGACCCTAGTCACACTCGGTACTAAGCCTACGCACAATAGAATGTACAAAGACAAGAACTGTAATAAACTGAATAGCTCGAGACTCTGACATGTTAAATGAAATGCAAAATTGATAGAGTTATTATGAAAACATTCTTAACTGGAGCATTTATAAATGAATAAGATGACCTAGCAAGTGTAATTCCTGAACTAAACGAATCTACACAACTAGCTGAATTTCATGCAAGAACTAAGCAACAAATCTACGAAAATATGATAATCTGATTTGAATTAGTCTAACAACTAGTTTAAAACATAAATATAAAATTCTAGGAAGCCTAGATGTAAGAATGATGTAGAGAATCAAGAATCTGATTGAATTCTAGAGACCTAATGGGTGAAATAAACCCAATAAGGAAAATCCGACATACCTGCTGACGAATTTCATGGAGAAAACTTTCAATTCGGGGCTAAAATAGACGAAACCTTGTTGCATTTTTGGACTAGGGCTTGGTCGACTTTTTCTCCTTCTTTTCATTCAACTTGATGAATATTTTAAGAATGAGTTTACTAGGGTAAGTTCTAATTTAGATTCTAGGCTAAAACTGGCCAAAACTACATAGTTTAGGGGTTAAGCGATGTAGTTTAGGGGTCCAATGCATAGGGAAAAGACCAAATGACTTGTGACCTAAAAGTTATCGGGGGTCACTGATGGACCAGACCGAAGGACCGTAGATGGATTGATAGTCCGTTCTGGTCGCCCGTTATTCACGACTGGGAGTTGGAGTTACGAACCACGATCCAAAGACCTGGACCATAGACCGTTGTCACACTTTTAGTCCATGGGTCGTGCCTTGGCTGAATTTTTAGGGGTTCTAGGGAGGTGGTTACATTGGCCCACCACGGACCCCACCTACAGTCCGTGGGTCATCCTACCGTCCACAGGTAGAAAGTATGGTTTTTTTTTATTATTATTATTCGAACGAACCCTGAAAGGGTCATGGGCTTAGCAACACCCCCAGGCCTTATCATAGATATAATGCAAAAAAAGTACACAGAGGGGGACTTAAACCTTACCTCCAAGTTTGGTGGTTCAAGAGTTGGTAGCCTACTAAGTAGCCTTAGTAGGTTCTCCAAATCTTCCTTAGACTAATAAGGAACCTAGCCATCTAAGTACCTATCAGAGGACTCCTCTAAATACACAGAATTAAGGAAAGCATAAATGAGGGAGACTCTCCCTTTACAAGAAAAAGAAAGACTCGACTATTTGCTATAATCAAACAAGACCTAGCTAAAGGGAGACTCTCCCTTTACCAAATAAAGAAGATACTCAATCACAAACTAAACCTAAGAAGTCTAGTTTATGACCTTGACTGGTAGATCAGCAAAAAAAAAAAAAAACAGTAGAGGACTTGAATTAGTTCGAGCTCCTTCCTAAGTCCTCCAAATAAAGGAAGATTTAGAGAGGCTTTTTTAATTCTTTTCATTTTTCTTTTTCTGAAGCTTGCCATTTCAGCTTTGTCCAACTAATAGTAGGCTGCCGCATCCTTTGGAATTTTCTGAATGTTGAAATAAACGTGGGGGCTGGTGATCTGATGACTATGCTTTGAGAGCGCATCTGCTACAAAGTTGCCTTCCCTTAGTGTGTGAATGGAGATAAAATTTTGAATTTGTGTGATGATGTTGAGAAGCTTTTCAATATGATATGAGATGTTCCATGGAGGTGTGATTTTTCTTTGTATCCAATCCATAAGGAGTTGAGAGTCCACTTCTAAAATTATATTATTAAATTTTAGATGAATACACCAAGACATGCCAAAAATTGCAGCTTCGACTTCAGCCTGGTTATTCGTTCCTTCGCCCAAAGGAACTGCATATGTCATAATAAACCCCCCTTCTGAATTTCTGAGAATTCCCCTAGCCCCTATTCGTCCAGGATTAGGCAGTGCACTGCCATCCGTATTGAGATTAATCCAATGATTTCGAGGCTTGTTCCATTGTACCTTTGTAACTTTCATCTCATGTGAACAACCCTCCACCATGGGGATCATTTATCTCTAGCGTGAAGGCCATTGGATGTAGGGAAAAACCATATAGACCCTTGCCATGTATGACTGTTCACCTCCAAATTTCTTGGCGCATCTGTTTTTCCACAAGTTCCAGCAAATAAAGATGGGTGTGGATTACATAATGATCTTATGAGCCTCATATTTGTACGTACTGTACTACCATCTCATGAGTATAGATTTTAGGGGGATGTGATCTGTCTACTCCTAAAAAATCTGCAAAAAATTTCCGCACGTGCTTTGCAAAATTTCTAGAATTAAATACATGCTCAATGGTGTCCATGCCTGGGTTATTGCAATAGTAACAAGTTCATATTTCACCTCCAAAGCTACTGATGTTTTCGTTAGTAGGTAGCTTCCCCCTAATGGATCTCCAATTCAAGAATGAACATTTGAAAGGGATATTTTTGTGCCAAGTACTTGCATTGATCTTTGTCTTAGCTCTTTTCTCCCTAATTTCATTCCATGCAGATGAGCAAGAGAATTTGCCATCAGTATTGAGACTCCAAATATGAGTATCTGTTGTTCCATGCTGCAAACAAATTGAGTAGCAAAAATATTGTGAACATGGGCTGATCATTAATCAAAACTTACCTAAGTCAAAATCATTAATCAAAACTTAAAAAATTAGAAGCAAGAAAAGAGAAAAGGTCAAGAATTCTTGTTCAAGAACGCAACAAGGTACCATAAGTTCTAGCCCCAAAATCAAAAGATTTCTCTTTGGATCTTATCACCAGGTATGTGGGATTTCACTAGTGGGTTCCTTTCACCCATTGGTCCCTAGTTTTCAGTCAAATTCTTCATTCCCTTATCATGATTAGACCTATGGTTTCTAGAACTTCAACAGATTATCATGAATTAGTTAGTTATATGTTCCAAGTTAGGTTACCATGTTATTACTCAGATTATTGCATGAATTTCAGAACCCTAGCTATGTATTTCTTTAGTTCTTGAATTAAACATGCTAGGTAAGATATTTGAGTTACTTCATATATACTTGCCTCAGTTATTAATGCATCATTAATAGATTAATTGCTGCATTCTCAGTTTGCATGTTCAGTTTTGAGTTATCCAATATTTACAAAAATTCAGTCATAATGTGTTAGTCACTTAATTTATTGGAGTAGCATAATACATAGTTGGACTAGGGTTCAGCATACCCAAATAGTCCCAGAATTACTAGCCAAGTAGGTTGTAAGTCCCCTCTCTATGCATCACTTTAGTGATCACGCAAGCATTCTTGTATACCTCTAACAGGGTATATTGGGTCCTCTCGATGGGGCGTATACATCAGACTCCACATTTAGCTCATGCGATTTTATTATCGGTTATTAGTAGCTCCCACAGTTCCGTCAAACTCTATTGCATTGTCCATATTTACAGTTCAATTAGTAATCAGTCTCAGCATGTTATAAATTTGGTCATTGCATCTAGTTGGCTCAGCATTCGGTATACATGTTCCGAATATTACACTTGCTTTTGTGCTTGTTCAATTATGTTTTATTTCAGCTTTACTCTATCCTACATGCTCAGTACCTTTAAAGTACTGACGCATACGTGCGCTACATCTTATCGTGATGTAGGTTCAGGTTCGCAGCATCTAGATCGCGCTTAGATCGATTCTGATCTCCAGCTCAGCAGAATCAGTGGTGAGTCCTCATTCTCTGAGGACAATAGTCATGAGATTATTTTTCAGTATTTTTTGTCCTTTAGTTTTAGTTTTTGCTAGACTTAGTTGGGGCCTGTCCCAACATTTCCAGTCAGTTAGAGGCTATTTTTTAGAAATAGTTAGTTTCAGCTTAGTATTGAATTAATAACTTCTTTGTATTAAACTCATCAGTTTTCATATATCTCAGTTTTAGCATATGGGTATTCCCCAGCTTTTCATCGTTATTATGATTTAGATTCTGCATCAGTTTATTATCTTTAGTATGATCATGATCATGCAAGCAGGGTTAGCTTGGGATCACTTGTGGTCTTAGGTCCCATGTTCGTGTCTCGGGAGTAGCTCCGGGCGTGAAAAAATGAGCCTCAAAGCAGGTAAACCCCCATTATTCCAATTTTTTGTTTGTTATAGTCAATGAATTTTTGGTGATCTTGAATTCCAAATATTCTTTCGCCAAAAATTTTCATGGACGTCCATTAAGACCTTAGAAATGGAGCCACTTGGTCTCGACAGGCAAACGTTCCCATTTTTAAGTTCAAACGAGCCTCAAAGTAAGTAAACACCCATTTTGCCGATTTTCTTGTGCTAGTCCATCAATTTTTGGTGATCATAAATTGAGGATTTGTTTCGCCAAATAAAAGTTTTACATGGACATCCTTTAAGACCTTAGATATGGAGCATTTGGTCTCGACAGGCAAACTGGCCCATTTTCAAGTTCAAACGAGCTCGAAAATAGGTAAACCCTATTTTGCTATATAGTCCATGGATTTTGGGTGATCTCGAATTACGTATTTTGTTTTACCAAAATTTTTCATTGACATCCTTTAAGACCTTAGTAATGGGGACAGTTGGTCCTGACAGGCAAAGGGGCTCATTTTCAAGTTCAAACGAGCACCAAAGTAGGTAAACATCATTTTTAGCAATTTTCATGTGTTACAGTGCATGGATTTTTGGTATTCCAGAAATCCAGATTGTTTTTTGCCAATAATTTTCATGGATGTCCGTTAAGACCTTAGTAGTAGAGTCAGTTAGTCCTTATGGGACAACATGCCTATTTTCCAGTTCAAACGAGCCCCATAGGAGTTAAACCTCATTTTGCCGATTTTCATGTGCTATATAGTCAACAGATTTCTTGTGATTGGAAATCCCAGATTTATTTTTGCCAAAACATTTCATTGGCGTTCGTTAATACTTTAGTAATAGAGTCACTTAGTGTCGATGGGCAAACAAGCCCATCTTTAAATTCAAACGAGCCCCAAAGCAGATAAATCCCTATTTTGCTGATTTTCGTGTATAGTCCATGGATTTTTGATGAACTGGAATTCTGGATTTTGTTAGCTGAAATATTTCATAGACGTCTGTTAAGATAGTATTAATAGAGCCTATGGTCGCGAAGGGGAAATGGATCTATTTCAAGTTCAAACGAGCCCTTAAGCAGGTTAACCCCCATTTCACCAATTTTTGTGTGCTACAGTTTATTTATTTTTGTGATCAAGAATTTTGGTTTTTTTTATGAATATTTTCATGGAAATTTTTTAAGACCTTAGTTATGGATCCATTTTGTCTCGACGGGAAAATTGGCCCAATTTTCAAGTTTAAACGAGCCTCAAAGAAGGTAAACCTCTATTTTGCCAAATTTTGTGTGCTATTACATGCAATTTTGGTGATCCAGAATTCCAGATTTTTTTTGTCGAATTTTGCGTGGGCATCAGTTAAGACTTAAGTAATAGAGCCAGTTTTTCCCAACGGAAAACGGACCCATTTTCAAGTTCAAACAAGCCCTAAAATAAGTAAATCCCCTTTTACCTGATTTTCGTATGCTATAGTCAATGGAGTTCTGGTGATTCAGAATTTCTAATTTGTTTTTGCCAAAAGTTTTCATGGACGTCCGTTAAGACCTTTGTAATGGAGCCATTTGGTCTCGACGGGCAAACGGGCCCATTTTCAATCTCAAACGAGCCCAAAGCAGGTAAACCCCTATTTTATCAATTTTTGTATGCTATAGTCCATGGATTATCAGTGATCATGAATTCTGAATTTTTTGTTGCCGATGTTTTTTATGGACATCTGTTAAAGACATAAGTAATGGAGCCTATGATCCTGAAGGGAAAATGGGCCCATTTTCAAGTTCAAACGAGCCCAAAGAAGGTTAACCCCTATTTTACTGATTTTTCATGTACTATAGTCCATGGTTATTTTTGATCTGGAAATACGTATTTTTACACTGAAATTTCTCATGGACGTCATTTATAACCTTAGTAATGGAGCCAGTTTGTACCAACGGGAAAATGGGCCCATTTTTAAGTTCAAACGAGCACCAAAGCAGGTAAACCTCCTTTTTGCTAATTTTTATGTGCTATAGTCCATGGATTTTTGGTGACCTGGAATTCCTGATATTTTTTTGCTAGAAGATTTCATGGATGCCGATTATGACCTTAGAAATGAAGTCAGTGGTCCCTACGGGAAAGTGATCCTATTCAATTTCAAACGAGTCCAAAGAAGGTAAACCTCTATTTTTTTAATTTTCGTGTGCTATAGTTTATGGATTTTTGGTTATCCAGGATTCTGGATTTCTTTTGCCAAAAAATTTCATGGACATCCGTTAAGACCTTAGCGATATAGCTAGTTTGTCCCAATAGCAAAAACACACCCATTTCAAGTTCAAAATGAGCCCCAAAGCAGGTACATTCCTATTTTACCAATTTTCGTGTGCATATGTCATGACTTTTTGGTGATCGGGAATTCTAGTTATTATTATATTGAAAATTATTATGGACGTTAGTTAAGACCTTAGAAATCGAGATAGCTGGTTCTGACTGGCAAACGTTCTCATTTTGAAGTTCAAACGAGCTCCAAAGTAGGTACCCCTATTTTGTCAATTTTCGTGTGCTATAGTTCATGGATTTTTTGTGATCCGAAATTCTGTATTTTTTTGCCAAAAATTTTCATTAAAATTCTTTAAAACATTAACACTGGAGACAGTTTGTTACTACTAGCAAACTGACTCATTTTCAAGTTCAATTGAGCCCAAAGCAGGTAAACCCTTATTTTATCGATTTTTGTGTGCTAGTTCATGGATTTTTGGTGATCCAGAATTTTTAATTTCTTTGCCGAAATTTTTAATAGATGTCCATAAAAACCTTCATAATTGAACCTAATTGTCTCGAGGAAAAAAAGAAGCTCATTTTCAAGTTCAAACGAGCTCCAAAGTAGGTAAACCCCTATTTTGTCGATTTTTGTGTGCTATATCAATGGATTTTTAGTGATCCAGAATTCTAGATATTTTTGCCAAAATATTTCATGAACGTCTTTGAAGACCTTAGTAATGGAGCCTATGGTCTCTACGGGAAAATGACCCCATTATCAAGTTCAAATGATCCGCAAAGTAGGTAAATCTCCATTTGCAAAATTTTTGTGTGCTAGTCGATGGATCTTTGGTGATATGGACTTCATTTTTTTTTTCTATAATTTTTCATGGACGTCCATTAAGACGTTAGTAGTACCACTGGGTCCCGGTGGACAAACATGCACATTTTCAAGTTTAAACGAGACTCAAAGCAAGTAAGCCCATGTTTGCTGATTTTAGTGTGACATAATGAATGACGAATTTTTTTGTGTGCTATATAGTCTATAGATTTTTGGTGATCCGGTTTTCCGAATACTTTTTTTCCAAAGGTTTTCATGGACTTCTGTTAAGACCTTATAAATATAGTTTGCTGGTTCCGACGGTCAAACACTCCCATTTTCATGTTCAAACGAGCCCCAAATAAGGTAAACCCCTATTTTCCCTATTTTCGTGTGCTATAGTCCATGAAAGAATTAGCTATCGCGAATCCCAAATTTTGTTTTCCAAATTGTTTCGTGGACATCTGTTAAGACCATAATAATGGAGCTAATTGATCCTGACATGCAAACAGGCCCATTTTATATTTTAAACGAGCCCCAAAGCAGGTACACCCTCATTTTGCCAATTTTCGTGTGTTATAGATCATGAATTTTTGTGATTTGAAATTCCCCATATTGTTTTGCCAAAATTTTCATGAACATCTGGTAAGACTTTAGAAATGGAGCCAGCTGGTCCTGACAGGCAAACGTTCCAATTTCAAACTCAAACGAGCACCAAAGCCGGTAAACCCCTAGTTTGCCAATTTTCGTATACTATAGTCCATTGATTTTTTGTGATTCAGATTTTTTTTTGCCGAATTATTTTATAGATGGCTGTTAAAACATTAGTAATGAAGCCAGTTGGTCTCGACGGGGAAATGATCCCATTTTCAAGTTCAAAAGATCCCAAAGTAAGTAAACCCCCTTTTTGCCAATTTTTGTGTGCTAGTCCATGGATTTTTGGGGATTTGAAATTTTTGATTTTTTTGGCAAATATTTTCATTGACGTCTCTTAAAACCTTAGAAATGGAGTCAGTTGGTCTAAATTGGTAAACATGTCTATTTTCAAGTTCAAACGAGTCCTAAAGTAGGTAAATCCTCATTTTGCCGATTTTCGTGTCCATTGATTTTTAGTTATCCATATTTCCAGGTTTTTCTTGCCAAAATTTTTAATGGACATTCTTTAAGACCATAGTAATGGAGCCTCTGGTTACGATTGCCAAATAGGTCATTTTTCAAGTTCAAATGATCCCTAAAGCAGGTAAACACCCATTTTGCCGATTTTCCTGTGCTATAGGCCATGGATTTTTGGTGATCCAAAATTTTTAAAAAATCTGAATTTTTTCATGGACGTCTATTAAGACCTTTGAAACGGAACTATTTGGTCCCCATGGGCAAACGAGCCCATTTTCCAGTTTTAATAAGCCCTAGAGTAGGTAAACCTTCATTTTGCTGATTTTCATGTGCTATAGTCCATAGATTTTTTGTGTTCCAGAATTCGATATTACATTTGACAAAAATTTTCAAGGATGTTTGTTAAGACCTTTTTATTAGATCTAGTTGGTCTCGACGGGTAAACATGCCCATATTAAAGTTCAAACGAGCCTCAAAGCAGGGAAACCACCATTTTGCCAATTTTAGTATGCTATAGTCCATCAATTTTTGGTGATTTGGAATTTTGGGAGTTTCTGTCAAAAACTTTCATCGACGTCTATTAAGATCTTAGTAATGGAGCCAGCTGATCACGATGGGCAAAAAGACCATTTTTCAAGTTCAAATGGTCCCCAAAGCAGGGAAACCCCCATTTTGTGGATTTTTGTATGCTATAGTCCATGGATAATCTGGATTTGTTTTGGCAAACTTTTTCGTGGATGTCCGTTAAGACGTTAGTAATGAATCCATTTGGTCCTGATGGGTAAACGGGTCCATTCTCAAGTTCAAACAATATCCAAAGAAGGTAAACCCCATTTTGCCAATTTTCATGTGTTATATAGTTCATGAATTTTTTGTGAGCCAGAATTTCGGATTTTTTTTTGTCAAAATTATTCATGGATGTCATTAAGACCATAGTAATGGATCCAGTTGGTCACAAAAGGCAAACGGGTTCATTTTCAAGTTCAAATGAGCCCCAAAGCCGGCAAACCCCCATTTTACAGATTTTCATGTACTATAATCCATGGATTTTTGATGATTCGAAATTTTGGATTTTATTTTGCCTAAATTTTTCATGGACTTACGTTAAGACCTTAGTAATGGATCTTGTTGGTCCGGCCGGCAAACGAGCCCATTTTCAAGTTCAAATGAACCCCAATGTAGGTAAACTCGCCGATTTTCGAGAACGTAGTCCATGAATTTTTGGTTATCAACAATTCTGAATTTTTTGCAAAAAATTTTCATGGACGTCCATTAAGACCATAGTAATGAAGTTAGTGTTTCCCAAATGACAAACGGGCCCATTTTAAAGTTCAAAGGAGCACCAAAGCAGATAAACCCCCATTTTTCCCGATTTTCATGTGCTATAGTCTATGGATTTTTGGTGATCAAGAATTCTTGATCTTTTTTGGAAAAAACATTCATGACATCCGTTAAGATCGTAGTAATAGAACCAGTTTGTCCGATTGGTCAAGCAGACACATTTTCAAGTTTAATTTATCCCCAAAGCAAGTAAACCCTCTTTTGCCAATTTTCATGTGTTATAGTACATCAATACTTGAATCAAATTGGGCCTAGCCCATACAACATATCCAAAAAAGGGAAATACAATAAAAGAAACTACACAGATAGCATCTGTCCTCGAATCATAAGGACTCACCAACAAGCTAGGAGGAGTGATCAAGTCCAAGCTCTAGCCACAATGGGGACCATATTGAGAACCAGACCTACACTTGGGGAAAATGTTGGAAAATATGGGTTTAGTAAAAAAAGCTCCAAGTATGATAGTCATGCATAAAAACCTTAAAAACATGCTAAAAAGGACATTTTTGTTGAATGAATGCAAAGTACCAGGTCAAAGCATCATTTTGAAGACAATAGAAAAGCATGAGTCATAAATATATTCATTACATAGATCATCAAATCATAAGAGAAACATAACATAAGTACCCTCAAAGCATACTTGTGAAATGCATGAATAATATCCCATAATCCCACCCATACTAAGTAATGTTTATTGAGTAGACATAGTTCATAATTAATATTCTTGTCATAGTGGGAATAAGCCATAACCAACCTAGACCATGTGAGCTTAGCATGGAATTTGGTGTTACCCACACCGAAAAGGTTTGTCCTACTGTCTTTGGGTAGAACCATACTCTTAGCTTTAGGTGGATTCCTTTAGTTAAGCAACCTACAGGGGCGCGTAGTTTATGGGATCAAGAGATTGTTTCTAGAAACCTTCCCTTTCTAGCGGGGGAGCTTCACTCATATCAATATCCACTCGGTTCTAAGCATAATATCCATGGAGTACATATTACTTCTTGACTTAAGTTCATATTCATGTAAGAATGCCTTGACTCTCAATCCAACATAATTCATAAGATAGCTCATATATTCAATAGGTGAGAATAGACTTTCAACCTTAGAATCATCATTATGTGACAAAAACTTCCCCATTACGTTCATTATGCGTTCATGAGAATAGATTTTCAATCAACACAACAACATTATCAGAATCATGGACACTGCACTCTCAAAGTGTTCTTAAAGCATATACATAAAACTCATAATCATGCATTACATCATAATTTACCCTTCAAGGATCAAATATCATATTCAATCAACACATGTAGAAGTATTAAATTAGACATGGATAGAAACATAATTCAATTAACTAAATTACTACAAACATAATCTCATAATATCCTTCTTTCATAAATTCACCCACATCACAAGGTCATAAATGGAATATGGTGATTTTAATGGACTATTAAGGGAATTTAAACATAAAACCATAATAAATCATAAATTCAATCATAATATAAAGTAATTAAATCAATAAAATTGTTTCTGAAAAGAATCCATGATGTGGAGTCAAATCCTATACTTTTGGGGAATTTTTACCTTTGAAATTGAGTTTTGAACGGACTCCATGGATGAAGAGCTACCATAACTTATATATGAATCTCCATAGATTTTTAGTAGAAACCCTTGCTTCTTCATACCCTAGATCCACCTTCCTTCTTCTTCTTCCTTGAAGTTCTACAGAGAGATTTTTTGGAGAGGATGAGTTCTTTTGGGATTTTTAGAATAATGGCTTGGATGAATTAATTTGGTGACTTTAAAAGCTTACATAGTTAGTCTAATTTATTGTAAAACGACGTCACTTAATATTAATTATATCCAGAAATCCCCAAAATGCCCCTAAGTGTAACTGCCAAAAAGTAGTTTCAGGCCTCACCCATGGCCCCACAACCACGATTCATGGATGGAACCACGTGGTATATTTGTGAACCGTGGGTGGAGGTTCAGAGAGCCTCTTTCTAAGACCTTTACCCATGACCCCTCACCCACGGGGCTTGGGCTGACTCACGAGGCGTGAGTCCCCTCCATGGGTCACTGTCATCTCCTCAAGGACCAGTGGTTGGTCCTTGGGGGTCGAACCATGACTTTGTAACATGAAATCCTATATTTTTAGGTATGGGGAGGTACATTTAGGACTCTAGCCCTCATGTTAAGCTCTAGTTTAGCCTACTAGTTTTAAGTGTGTTATAATTTATTATGCCAAAATTAACCACACAAGAAAATGAGTCAGTGTTAAAGTTCAAACAAGCCCCAAACGGTGTAAACCCCTATTCGCCAATTTTTGTGTGCTATACTTCATAAAATTTTGGTGATCCTAAATTCTGGATTTTTTTTCGGAAAGTTTTTATGGACGTCCGTTAAAACATTAAAAATGGATCCAATTTGTCTCCACGGGAAAATGGGACCATTTTTAAGTTCAAACAAGCCCAAAAGTAGGTAAACCCTTATTTTGCCAATTTTCATCTGTTATAGTTCATGGATTTTTGGTGATCAAGAATTTTAGATTTTGTTTTGCCAAATTTTTTCATGATCTTCTATTAAGACCTTAGTAATCGAGTCAGTTGGTCCCAATGGGCAAACAGACCCATTTTCAAGTTCAAACGAGCCCCAAAGTAGGTAAATCCCTATTTTGCCGATTTTCCTGTGATATTGTCCATGGATTTTTGGTGATTTGGAATTTTGGTTTTTCTTTACCAAATCTTTTAATGAACGTCCGTCAAGACCTTGGTAATGGATAACGTTGGTCCCAACAGGAAAACGGTCCCATTTTCAAGTTCAAACGAACCATGAAGCAGGTAAACCCCCATTTTTCTGATTCTCTTGTGCTATAGTCCGCGGATTTTTGGTGATCCAGAATTCCATATTTGTTTTTGTCGAAATTTTTCATGGACGTCCATTAAGACCTTAGTAATGGACATAGTTTGCACCGATGGGCTAACAGTCCCATTTTCAAGTTTAAACGAACCCCAAAGTAGGTAAACTCCCATTTTGCCAATTTTCGTGTGCTATGATCCGTGGATTTCTGGTGATAGAATTCTAGAATTTGTGTTTGCCGAATTTTATCATGGATGACGTTAAGACCTTATCTATGGGGCCAGTTGGTCCCACGGGAAAGCGGGCTCATTTTCATGTTCAAACGAGCCCCAAAGTAGGTAAACCCCCATTTTTGTCGATTTTTGTGTGTTATAGTCCATGAATTTTGGTGATTCGAAATTCTGGATTTTTTTTCCTGAAATTTTTCGTTAACATCTTTTAAAACCTTAGTTATGGAACATGTTTGTCTTGGTAGAGAACGAGCCACAAAATAGGTAAACCCCTATTTTGCCAATTATCGTATGCTATAAGTTCATAAAATTTTAATGTTCCAGAATTTTGGATTTTGTTTGCGAAAATTCTTCATGGACGTGTGTTAAGAACTTAGTAATGGATCAAGTTGGTTCCGACAGGAAAACAAGCCAATTTTAATGTTTAAACGAGTCCTAAATAAGATAAATCTCTATTTTGCCAATTTTCGTGTGCTATAGCCCATGAATTTTTTGTGATTAGGAAATCCAGATTTTTTTTTTCGAACTTTTTCATTCACGTACATTAAGACGTTAGTATTGGAGCGGTTGCTTCAGAAGGAAAAACATGCCAATTTTTAAGTTCAATCGATCCCCAAAGTAGATAAACCCCCATTTCGCAAATTTTCTTGTGCAATAGTTCATGGATTTTTGGTGATCCGTAGTTTCGAATATTTTTTGTTGAAATATTTCATAGACGTCCATCAAGACCTTGGTAATGGAGCACGTTGGTCCCGACAGGTAAAAAGTCCCATTTTCAAGTTCAAACGAGCCCCAAAGCAGATAAACCCCCATTTTGCAAAGTTTAATGTGCTATAGTCCATGGATTTTTGGTGATCCAAAATTCGAGATTTATTTTTGTCGAAATATTTCATGGACGTCTACTAAGACCTTAGTAATGGACCTAGTTTGTACCGACCGGCTAACAATCTCATTTTTAAGTTCAAACGAGCCACAAAGAAAGTAAACCCCCATTTTGTCAATTTTCGTGTGCTATGATCAGTGGATTTTTTGTGATCCAGAATTTGAGAATTCATTTTTGCCGAATTTTTTCATGGACGAGCGTTAAGACCTTAGTTATGGGGTCAGTTGGTCACTAAGGGAAAACGGGCCCATTTTCAAGTTCAAATGAGCCCCAAAGGAGGGAAGCCTCCATTTTCACTGATTTTCGTGTGATATAGTCCATGAATTTTGGTAATTCGTAATTCTAGATTTGTTTTTGCTGAAGTTTTTCATTGACGTATGGTAAGACCTTAGTAATGGAACATGTTTATCCTGATAGGAAAAAGAGCCCCAAAACAGGTAAACCCCTATTTTATCGATTATCGTGTCGTATATTTCATAAAATCTAATTGTTTTGGATTCAAAAAAAAATTCCAAAATTTTTCATGGATGTGTGTTAAGACCAGCCAGTTGGTTCCGATAGGAAAACGGTCCCATTTTCAAGTTGAAACGAGCCCTAAAGCAGATAAACCCCTATTTTACCAATTTTTGTGTGCTATAGTCCATGGATTTTTGGTGATCAGAAATTCCAGATTTTTTTGCCAAAACTTTTTCATTCACGACCATTAAGACCTTAGTAATGGAGTGGCTGGTTCAGAAGGGAAAACGGGTCCATTTTTAAGTTTAATCGAGTCCCAAAGCAAATAAACCCCCATTTCGCCAATTTTCTTATGCAATAGTCCATGCATTTTTTGTGATCCAGAATTTTGGATTTTATATTTACCAAAATATTTCATGGACGTTCATTCAGACCGTAGTGATGCAGACAATTGGTCATGATGGGCAAAAGGGTAGATTCTCAAGTTCAAACGAGCCTAGAACAGGGAAACCCCTATTTTGCCGATTTTCATCTGCTATATAATCGATGGATTTTTGGTGATCTGGAGTTCCAGATTTTGTTTTGCTAAAATTTTTCATGGACGTCTGTTAAGACCTTAGTAATAGATCGAGTTTGTCCTGACAGGAAAATAGGACTATTTTCAAGTTCAAATGAGCCCCAAACTAGGTAAACCCCCATTTTGCTAATTTTTGTGTGCTAAAGTCCATGGATTTTCGGTGATCCAAAATTATGAATTTTTTCTGGGTATGTTTTTCATGCACGTTTGTTAATACCATAGAAATGGAGCCAGTTTGTCCAAAAAGGCAAACGGGCTCGTTTTCAAATTCAAACAAACCGTTAAGCAGGTAACCCCCAATTTTGCAGATTTAGTTCATGAATTTTTAGTGATCCAAAATTTTAGATTTTTATTTTTTTTTAATTTTTGCTTGGATGTCTGTAATGACCTTAGTGATCGAGCCAATTGGTCCAAATAGGCAAGCATGCCCATTTGCAAGTTCAAACAAGACCCATAGTAGGTAAACCCCCATTTTTGCCGATTTTTGTGTGCTATAGTACAAGGAGTTTTGGTGATCTAGAATTCCAAATTTTTTGTTTTACCAAATCTTTTAATGACGTCTGTTAAGACCTTAGTAATAGATTTAGTTTGTCCTGACGGGAAAACAAGCTCATTTTCAAGTTCAAACGAGCCCCAAACAAGGTAAACCCCCAGTTCGCCCATTTCTGTGTGCTACAGTCGATGGATTTTTGGTGATCTAGAATTCTGGATTTTTTCATTGACATCCATTAAAACCTTACCAATGGAGCCAGTTAGTCCCGACGGAAAAACAGGCCCCTTTTCAAGTTCAATGAAGCCCCCAAGCAAATAAACATCATTTTTGCTGATTTTCGTGTGCTATAGTCCATGGACTTTTGGTGATCCAGAATTCTGGATATTTTTTCACTGAAGTTTTTCATGGACGTACGTTAAAACATTTGTAATGGAACTAGTTGGTCCTAATGGGTAAACCGACTCATTTTCAAATTTAAACGAGCCCCAAACTAGGTTAACCCCCATTTTACCAATTTTTGTGTGCTATAATCTATGTATTTTAGGTGATCCAAAATTATGGATATTTTCTTGCCAAAGTTTTTCATGGAGATCCGTTAGCACCTTTGTAATGGATCCAGTTGGTCCCGATGCTCAAAGAGGTCCATTTTCAAGTTCAAAAGAGCACCAAAATAGGTAAACCCCCATTTTGCCAATTTTTGTATGCTATAGTCCATGAATTTTTTGTGATCCCGAATTTTTTTTGCCAAAATTTTTCATGGACGTTTGGTAAGACCTTAGTATTGCAGCCACTTTTTCCTGATGGGAAAACAAGTCCATTTTCAAGTTCAAACGAGCCCCAAAGCAGGTAAACCCCCATTTTGCCGATTTTGGGTGTTGTAGTCCAAGGAGTTTTCGTGATCTGGAATTAAAGATCATTTTGCCAAAATTTTCATGGACATCCCTCATGACCTTAGCAATGGACCCAGTTTGTCTAGACCGGAAAAAAGTCCCATTTTCAAGTTCAAATGAGTCCTAAAGAAGGTACAACCCCATTTTGTCGATTTCGTGTGCTATAGTCAATAAATTTTTAGTGATTCGAAATTCGAGATATTTTTTTCCAAAATTTTTCATACACATCCGTTAATACCTTAGTAATGGATCTAGGGGGTCCTGACACGAAATCAAGCCCATTTTCAAGTTCAAACAAGCCCCAAAGCAGGTAAACCCATATTTAATCAATTATTTTGTGCTATAGTCCAATGGAGTTTTGGTGATCCGGAACTCGGGAATTTTCTTTGCCAAAATTTTGCATGAATGTCTGTTAATACCATAGAAATGGAGCCTGCTCGTGCCGATTATCAAACGAGTCCAATTTCAAGTTCAAATGAGCCCCAAAGCAGGTAAACCCCCATTTTGCCTATTTCTGTGTCATAGTCCATGGATTTTTGGTGATTCGGAATTCTATATTTTATTTTCCAAAAAATTTCATGGAAGTCCGTAAAGACCTTAGCAATGGAGATACTGTGTCTGGATGGGCAATTGAACCAATTTTCAAATTCAAACAAGCCCTAAAACAGGAAAACTTCCATTTTGCTTATTTATTGTGCTATAGTCAATGGAGTTTTGGTGATTCCAAATTCTAGATTTTTTTGCCAAAAGTTTCTTGGATGTCCTTTAAGATCTTAGTAATGGTTCTACTTGGTCCCGAGAGACAAACAGACCCATTTTCAAGTTCAATCGAGCCCCAAAGCATGTGAACCCCCATTTATTCATTTTTTCGTGCTATAGTCCATGGAGTTTCCGTGATCCAGATTTTTTTTGCCAAAATTTTTCATTAACATACGTTAAGACCTTAGTAGTGGAGCACATTAATCCCAATGGGAAAACGGGCCCATTTTCAAGTTCAAATGAGCCCCAAAGCAGGTAAACCCTCATTTCGCCAATTTTCGTGTGCTATCCATGGATTTTTTGTGATTCAGAATTCCAAATTTGCTTATGCCAAATATTTTCTTGCAAATCCGTTAAGACCTTAGTTATAGAGACAGTTGGTCCTGAAGGACAAACATGTCCATTTCAAGTTCAAACGAGCCCCTAAGCAGGTAAACCCCCATTTTGCCAATTTTTATATGTTATAATCCATGTAGTTTTGGTCATCCACAATTCTGGATTTCTTTGTCGAAATTTTTCATGGACATTTGTTAAGACGTAAGTAAGGGAGCCTGTTGGTCCTCACGGGCAAATAGACCAATGTTAAAGTTCAAACAAGTCCCAAAGAAGGTAAACCCCTATTTTGCCAATTTTTGTATGCTATGGTCCATGGATTTTTGGTGATCCAAAATTTCAAATTATTATGAAAAACTTTTTCATGGACGTCCGTTAAGACGCTAGTAATGGTGCAAGTTGGTCAAGACAGGAAAACTGGCCCATTTCAAGTTCAAACGAACCCCAAAGAAGGTAAACCCCCATTTTACTAATTTGTGTGTGCTAAAGTTTATAGATATTTGGTGGTAAGGAATTCCATATTCGTTTTGCCAAAATTTTCCATTGACGTTCGCTAGGACCTAAGTAATAGAGCCAGTTGGTCTCGACGGGCAACAGGCCTATTTTCAAGTTCAAACAAGCCCAAAGCAAGTAAACCTCTATTTTATTGATTTTTGCGTGCTATAGTTCATGGATTTTTTATGATCCGCAATTTCAGGTTTATTTTTGCCAATTTATTTTCATGGACGTCCGTTATGTCCTTAGTAATGGAGCTAGTTGGTTGCGATGGTAAAATAGTCCCATTTTAAAGTTCAAACGTGCCTCAAAGTAGGAAAACCCTATTTTTGCCGATTTTCGTGTGGTATGGTTTGTGGATTTTTGGTGATCCAGAATTCAGAATTTTTTCCCAAAATTTTTCATGGACATATGTTAAGAGATTAGTAATGGAGTTAGTTGGTCCCAACGGGAAAATGACCCATTTTCAAGTGTAAATGAGCCCCAAATCAGGTAAATCCTCATTTTACCGATTTTTGTGTGCGATCGATGGATTTTTTGTGATAAACACATCCGGATTTTTTTTGTCGAAATATTCTAATGGAATTCCATCTAGACATTAATAATTGATCCAGTTGGTCTCGACAGGAAAACAGACCCATTTTCAAGTTCAAACTAGCCCCAAAACAGGTAAACCCCTATTTTGCCAATTTTCATGTGTTATAAACCATGGATTTTGGTGATTCGGCAATCTGGATTTTTATTTACCAAAATTGTTCAAGGACATCCGTTATAACATTAGTAATTAAGCATGTTTGTACCGATGGGCAAATGGTCTCATTTTCAAATTCAAACGAGCCCCAAAGCAAGTACTCCCATTTTGCCTATTTTTGTGTGCTATAGTGTATGGATTTTTTGTGATCCGAAATTCTGGATTTTTTTTGCCTAACTTTTTTATGGACGTGTGTTAAGACCTTAGTAGTGGCGCTAATTGGTCCCGACGGGCAAACAAACCCATTTTCAACTTCAATCGAGCCCAAAAGCAGGTAGTCCCTCATTTCGTCAATTTTTGTGTGCTATAGTCCATGGATATTTTGTGATCAGAAATACCAAATTTTTGTTGCCAAAATATTACATGGACGTCCGTGTATCCCTAAGTAAAGAAGCATTTAGTCCCGATCGAATAACACGTCTAATTTTATGTTCAAACGAGCCCCAAAGCAGGTAAATCTCCATTTCTGTTGATTTTCGTGTGCTATAGTCCATGGATTATTGGTGATCCAGAATTCTAAGTTTTACTGGCTGAAATTATTCATGGACGTCCGTTAAGAACTTAGTAATTATGCCAGCTTGTCCCCATGGGTAAACGGACCCATTTTAAAGTTCAAACGAGCGTGAAAGCAGGTAAGCCCCTATTTTACCAATTTTCATGTGCTATAGTCCATGGATTTTTGGTGATTTGGAATTCAAAATTATTTTTGCTAAATATTTCGTGGACCTTCGTTAAAACCATAGTCATTGAGCACATTGGTCCCGATAAGAAAACAAACCCATTTTTCTGATGGAACGAGCCCCAAAGCAGTTAAACCCCCATTTTGTTGATTTTCATGTGCTATAGTCCTTGGCTTTTAGGTGATCAAGAATTCTGGATTTGTTTTTGTCAAAAAATTTCATTGACATCCTTTAAACCTTAGTTATAGGAACATTTTCTCCCGATGAGTAAACAGACCCGTTTTCTAGTTCATACGAGCCCCAAAGCAGGTAAACACCAATTTTGCCGATTTTTGTGTAATATAGTCCATCGATTTTTGGTGATCCAGAATTCTTATTTTTTTTTGCTTAAATTTTTAATGGAGGTCCCTTTATACCTTAGTAATGGATCTTGTTGGTCCCGATGGGCGAACGGGCTCATTTTCAAGTTCAAACGAACCCAGAAGCAGGTAAAACCCCATATTGCCGATTTTTGTGCTATAGTCCATTTATTTTTCGTGATCCAAAATTCCAAATATTTTTGCAGAAATTTTTCATGGACATGCGTTAAGACGATAGTAATTAAGTGAGTTTCCCGAGAGGCAAACGATCCCATTTTCAAGTTCAAACGAGCCCCAAAGTAGGTAATCCCTCATTTTAACAATTTTTGTGTGATATAGTCCAGGGATTTTTGGTGATCACGAATTTCTGGATTTTGTTTTGCCAAAATGTTTTATTGACTTCCGTTAAAACCTTAGTAATGGAGAAAGGTTGTCCTAACGGGCAAACGGGGCCGTTTTCATGTTCAAATGAGCCCCAAAGCAGGTAAACCCCAATTTTACAAATTTTGTGTGCTATAATCCATGAATTTTTTGTTGATCCAGAATTCCAAAAATTTTTTGCCGAAATTTTTTATGGAAGTCCATTAAGACCTTATTAATGGAACATGTTGGCGCCGACGGACAAATAGGTCCATTTTAAAGTTCAAATGAACCCCAAAGTTGGTAAACCCCTATTTTGTCGATTTTCATGTGCTATCCATAGATTTTCGGTGTTCCAAAATTTTAGAATTTTTTTCCTGAAATTTTTCATGGACGTCCGTTAAGACCTTTGTAATAGAGTCATTTGGTCCTGACGGGGAAACAAACCCATTTTAAAATTCAAACGAGCCCCAAAGCAGCTAAATCTCATTTTATCAATTTTCGTGTGCTATAGTCCATTGATTTTTGGTGATCCAGGATGCCGAATATTTTTTGCAAAAAAATTTCATGGACGTCTATTAAGACCTTAGTAAAGGAGCACGTTTGTCCCCACCGGTAAACGAGTTCATATTCAAGTTGAAACGATCCCCAAAGCATGTAAACCTTTATTTTGCCTATTTTCGTGTGCAATAGTCCATAGATTTTTGGTGCTCTCGGAGTTTCGGATTTGTTTTTGCCAATTTTTCATGGACTTCTGTAAAGACCTTAGTAATGGAAGTAGTTGGTACAGACGGGCAAACATGCCAATTTTCAAGTTCAAATGACCCATAAAGTTGGTAAATCCCATTTTGCCGATTTGTTTAGCTATAGTTAATGATTTTTTGATGATCTATAATTTCGGATTTGTTTTTCCAAAATTTTTCATTGACTTCCGTTAAGATCTTAGTAATGGAGTTTGTTTGTCCCGACGGGAAAATGGGCCCATTTTAAAGTTCAAATGATCTCTAAAGAAGGTAAACGTCCATTTTGCCGATTTTCATGTGTTATTATAGTCCATGAAATTTGGTGATCCGAAATTCCAAAATATTTTTGCAAATATTTTTCATGGACGTGCGTTAAGACCTTAGTAATGGAGTCAGTTGGTCCTGACGGGCAAACGGGCCAATTTTCAAGTTCAAACCATCCCCAAATAATGTAAACCTCCATTTTATCGATTTTTGTGTGCTATAGTCCATGGATTTTTGGTGATCTATAATACTGGATTTTGTTTGCCGAATATTTCATTCATGTCCATTAAGACTTTAGTAATGGAGCCATTTGGTCCCGATAAGCAAAAAGACGCATTTCCAAGTTCAAACGATTCCCAAAGCAGGTAAACCCCCATTTTTTCGGATTTTTGGTGATCCAAAATTCTGGATTTGTTTTGCCAAATTTTTCATGGAGGTATGTTAAGACCTTAGTAATGGAACTAGTTTGTCCCTACGTGAAAACATACCCTTTTTCAAGTTCAAACAAGCTCCAAAGTAGGTTATCCCCCATTTTTTCTGATTTTTGTGTGCTATATACCATGGATTTTGGTGACCCAGAATACCGGATGTTTTTGTCAAAATTTTTCATGGACGTCTATTAAGACTTTAGTAATGGATCCAATTGGTACCAACGGGAAACCAGACCCATTTTCAAGTTCAAATGAGCCCCAAAGCAGATAAACTCTCATTTTTCTGATTTACGTGTGTATCATCACCAACTTCTTGATCAACACTTCAACTATGCTAGTGCCCATATAAACACCCCTTCTTCGCGGAAGTTTTTCCTTGAAAATCCCTAAATCGATAAACCTACACATAAAGTACAAATATTATTGACATGTCAAAAGAATGAATCAGAGAATGCAGGTGTGATAAGAAAAGAGAAAAACACTTTTTATTAAATAAAAAGATAAAAGGGAGAAAAAAGAAAAAATGGAAAAGAAAGAGAATTGTCACTTGTTTTCTTTTTAGGTAATAAAAAAGGAAGTTAGATCTTAAAGTTAAGAAGGCAGTTAACATAGTTTAACTTTTTTCGAGTTAAAGAGTTCATACTTTTGATATAGAGATATAAAATTCATGATTTTAATATATTGATAGAAAATTGTCTTCTTTATATAAAAAAAAAATAACAAGCTTGTTTAAGAAAGCACAGAGTGTCAACTCTTTCGCTGACTTCAACCATAATAATTTTGTGGCAGAAAATTAAATGTCAACCCATATAATGGTATGACTTCTGTTGCTGCTACTTGCGGGAAAAAAAAGAATGACAAAATACATGTATAGAAGCTAAAAGTTGCATTGTTAGAGTGGGTTAATGTCGCATACTTGTTGGGGAATAGATTGGTAGTCTTTTTATATGGACTTGGACAATCCTCTACTCATAAGCTACCTTTTGAGGAGATGATTGTCCAAGGTCATATAAGGAGACCAGCTTGGGAAATCATCCCCTCATAAGTTAGCTTTTGGGAGTGAACAGTTAGGTTCATGTATCATATCTTTACAGACATGGACTGACGGATAGATACTTCAACTATATATGCTAGTGCCCAAATAGACACCCCTCAATTCCTAGCAGAAGTTTTTTCCTTGAAACTATGAAATCGATAAACCTCACACATGAAGTACAAATATTACTGACATGTAAAAAAATGAATGATAGAATGCATGTGTAATAAACCATCAATTCGAAAGGGATACTAAAGATACATTGAAAAGGAAGTTGTAATTGTAAATAGAGGAAGCTCAATTTATACATGATAAATAGAGGAATAAAAACAACAGTTTGTACTAGAAATAATAAACGCTTGATGATTTTGAAAAGTAAATATTTTAATAATTGTTAGAGCTTAACAATCGAAAGATTTATTTGAAAAGTAAAATATTTGATAACTTCCTAGTATCTCTGCTCTTATTTGAAAAGAACTCAAAAAAGTGTTTGATCTTAGCCATCAAAAGATTTATTAGAAAGATAAAATGTTTAATAACTTGTCTAAATTAATTATATCCTCATGTTATGGAAAAACCAAAGTTTGTTTGAGCTTAACAACCAAAAATATTATTTGAGCTTTGTTTTGGACATTTTAGCAAGGTAATTATTGTGGTTTAAAACTTCTATTGAGTTTCTTATAGTAAAAAAAAGCATAATCAATTACTTATTGATTATCATTACTCTGCTACTTAACTCACTTATGTAACTGGGCTTTTTTTTTAAAAATGGTAGGTTAATAAAGAGATGTTTGTGTCAACAAAATAATACGCAATTTATTTGGAATTTTAGGGATGAAATCATCTAATTATATTTGGCTAGATATAGCTGGGTGATGTGATTTCACAAAAGAAAAATAAAGGGAATTTGAATTGGTTTTTAAGTTGGCCGTTGTAAATAGTTCATTCAAAGTTTGACAATCAGTTCATCAGGTCCAGTTGTTGGATGATAGATTTTCGATTAAGGACCTTGGTCCTTCACATTTTTTTCTAGATGTTGGAGTTATATAGCAAGCTCATGGTCGACTCTTACACAAAGTAGCTTCATTGCGGAGATACTCAGCAAGTTCAATATGCTGGATGACGACAATGTGAGCACATTTCTATCCACAAGTGACATTTTATAGGCTGGTCATTGGCTCATTGTAATACATCACCTTCACATGACCCAATATACGCTTTGTAGTAAATAATCTAGATCAGTTCCAACACTCTCCATCAACTAAACATTTGCAAGCTACAAAGAGGATTCTTCATTTTTTAAAGGAACAGTAACAGATGGGCTTCACTTCAAACATGGTAACTTTTCTCAGTTACTCGCATACTCGATGCAGATTGGGGTGGTATTACCAACACAAGAAAATCCACTTCAGCCTATGTCATTTTTATTGGAAAGAATTCAATTAGTTGGAGCTCTAACAAGCAACACAGTCTTGCCAGATCTTCCACAAAAGCAAAACACATGGTTGTTGTATTAAGTGTTGTAGCTAAAACCATTATACTACATGAACTTCAGGTCAAGTTCTCTTGTCCTCCTACAATTTATTTCGATAACATTATATTGGCGTCACTTATCTGTACCACAATCTAGTCAGTCTTTTACATTCGAATGAAAAATGTCGCAATTGAATTTCATATTGTCTGTGACCAAGTGAAAACTAGAAAAATTTAAGTTCACCATATTACAATTGGAAATCTAGCAGATGGCATTACTAAGACACTTCTCAGAAGGTCCTTTGTTTGCAACATTGGTCTCAAGCAAATTGATCTAATTTTGAGGGGTAATGATAAGGATAAGGATGCAAACTCCTAATAGTTTAGTATATTGAGTGTAGAGTCCTTGTATGTTAGTATGCTTGAGTTATATATGTAGTTAGTTCCTCTTATTTTTAGGTCTCTTATATTCAAAAAAAATCCTTTCTTTTCTATACTTGTGTATGCATAAATCCCACAAATTGTATCAATAATGCTTACATTTTCATAATCATATTCAACTCTTATAATAAGTACCTAGTAGGAGTATAATTCTAGTATTCCTACCATATACTAATGTTTCTAATAGTAATAAATAATATTTGTTATGTATATTAAGTAAATTTTGTATTAAAGAAGTATGCTTATTAAATTTTGTTAAATCTCATTGTTTTGACTATGGTAACAAACAGAAGAACAGGTAGTAACAACTTGATCCAGAAATTGCAGTCATAATTGCAGTCCTATTTACAATAGGATTGTCGAGCAAAACACATTTCAGACAAAGTTGATGGAGAAATCTATTTAAGGAAATTGTGTTTTCTTAATTAATTAAGGAAATTGTGCACTTATTTATTTAAGGAAAGTTGAAGTAATTTTTCTTGAGGCAGTGGCTAACTTATTAAGGAAAACATGATTTCCTAATTAAATAATAAACTAATTGCTGGAAGAGGGTATGTCCAAATCTACGTGAAGAAGGAATTGGTTTTGTTTGAAAAGGGTGTTGGCGGCGTACGAGTTTCGCTTATTTATATAAGGAAAATTGATAATGTTTTATTACTTATTTAAGGAAACTTATGTGTATGTTTTGCTTAAAACAGTTTACTTAGTTAAGGAAAACTGCTGGAAGGGTTATATTATCAAGTAGAGTGCGTTGTGGTTTTCTACGTGGAGAACAAATTCGAGTTCGACAAGGTTCTGATCGAAGTCCAAGTAGAAGTCAACAAGGATTTGTAGAAGAGAAATACAAGTTGAATTATACAAGGATTTGTTGAAATTTCTTATCTATAAATAGGGAGCTATTTGCATCAGAAAAAATTGCGCACTTACACAGAGAGAAGATCAAAACACGATCAAGAGGTTTGAGAGAGTTTTGAAGATTTATTGGGGGTGTTGCAATTTGTGAGGAAAAATTGTAAGATTGTATTCAAGAGTCTTGGTTACAATCTGAGTTTTGTGAGTAGGAGTTGTTCGACAAGTTGTAGAACTTGAAGAACATTAGAAGATATAAAACCGGGGGGTTTTGTGTCTTTGGGTAGCTAGAAATTAGAGTTTATAATTTCTTAGCTAGGAATTAGAGTTTATAGTTCTTCTAGGGATTAGAGTTTATAATTCCTTAGGTTACATAGCTTTGTAATCTTTTGTTGAGACTTGAAGTTTAATAAAGTGGAGTATCCTACAGAGGTGTAGGTCGTGGTTTTTACCCTTGTGAGTTGGGGTTTTCCGCGATAAAATATTGTGTCATTATTTTATTTGCTTCACAAAACGTAACTGCTGTAATTCTGCAAAGGAACATATAGAACAAACCTGTTCCTAAGGCGAATTTGGGGGTCAGAATTGCAACAATTGGTGTCAGAGCGGTTATATTTGAAGAGTCTAACAACTCAAGATAAGATCATAATGAATTCTGCACCTCCTCTTGGGCATGGTCAAGGGCAACACATCAACAGACCACCATTATTTAATGGAGAATACTACTCTTGGTGGAAGACAAGAATGGAAGACTTCATTCAAGCTGAAGATTACGAACTATGGGTTAGAATTACTAATGGACCATTAATTCCTACTATTACTGATAGTGAAGGGAATAAGGTACCTAAACCTACAGAAAAATATGGGGAAGCCGATTACAAGATGTTAGGAAAGAATGCAAAATCTAAGTGCATTCTCGTATGTGGATTAGGACCTGATGAGTTTAACCGCATCTCTAGTTGTACCTCTGCAAAACAAATATGGGACACTTTAAAAAATGCTCACGAAGGTATAACTCAAGTTCGTAAATTCAGAATTGCCAGACTTTGTTCTGAATATGAAGCCTTTAAGATGAAGTCCGGAGAATCTCTTCAAGATATGATTACTAGATTCACCACTGTGGTAAACGAACTAATATCCTTGGGTAAAGTATACACCACAGAGGAACAGGTTGACAAAGTACTTAGAACTCTGCCTAGGTCTTGGGAAATAAAAGTCACTGCAATTAGAGAAGCCAAGGATCTAATCAATATGACTCTGGATGAATTAGTTGGAAATCTCAAGACTTATGAGATGAATGTTGACAAAAGAGGTGAAGGAAACAAAGAGAAAAATCTTGGATTTAAAGCAACTGAAAGTGATGAATCAGATATAGATGATGATGATTTGGCACTGATAAGAAGAAACTTCAAGAAGTTCTTTAAAAGGGGATTGAATTCTGGAAAGAAAATACCACCTACGAAAGAAAAAATTGTCGAGAAACCACAAGATGGAGGTTGTTTCAAATGTGGTCAAATAAATCATCAGATTAAGGATTGTCCTATGTGGGAAGTAGAATGGAAAAGGGAAGAGCCGAAAAAGATAAGAAGGATTTTCTCAACATAAAGAAAAACAAAGAAAAGGAACAAGCAATGTATGCATCTTGGGGAACAGGTTCGGGCATGTATGACAAAGATGATGAGGACCTCGCTTTGATGGCCATAGAAAAATCAAAAACTGAACCTGAATCAGACTCTGAAGGAATGGAGGTAAATCTTTTTGATTTAAAAGATAAACTAGTGAAGTTCTCTAAGAAAAAGTTATCCTTCTTATTACTCACTTCCATGGATACAATTCAAGAACTAGTTAAAACCAAAAATCAATTGCTTGCTTCCATGACTAGTGTAAAGTTTGAGTATATTCATCTTGAAAAAGTTAATTCTGATCTCAAGAAAGAAAATCAACTCCTAAAGAAACAGGTACAACAACTTGATTCCTGCACTTTGGCTCTCAAATCTGAAATTTTGAAACGAAATGTTACTCGGAATGAAAAAGAAAAAATTAGTGGTGACCAAATCAGTTGTGACCAAGATCTAATGAGGTTAAACAGTGAACTATCTTCTGAAAGGGAAAATTCTAGGAGAATAAATCTTGAATTATCTAGGATAAAAAGCGATCTGAAAAGAGCTAATAAATGGACAAAATCTTCCATGATAATAACCCATCTTGGTAACAATACTCGGAACATAAAAACTGGATAGGGTATGAACAACCTATGATTGGGAATCCACTGTTTTGTATTATTTGCGGTAACTCAGACCACTCTAAACAAGACTGTCCTAAATACAAAACTACTGCAGAAAATAAAACAAAAGGAACTTATGAAACTGTTCAAAGGAACAGGTACATTCGTAGGAAAACCAATCTGCCCAAATGGGCTCATAGGGATCTGATTCATCCTTTTTATCAATACAAAGGACCCAAGCTAGTCTGGGTTCCTAAATCTAACCTTTGAATCTGCAGGAAAAGTGAGAGGAGGCAGGCAACATTCACCAAAGAACATGTTGCTCCAGATGCATCATTGAAACTAGAAGAAATTCCTCTCACTTGCAAAGAAAAGAATGGATGAGTAACATTGATAATGAAAAAGAAAGGTTGAAAAAAAAAGAAAAAAAAAGGGAATAATCTGGAACGAGGAATGATGAAGATCAACTAAGTAATTAGAAGCTAAAGGAATTGGACTTACAAAATCATCATTCCATGCTGAAAGTTTTCCAGAACAATGGCATCCTCCTCAAATCCCCACCTTGCTATAATTCCCTTTGCTAATCAAGAAAGCTTAGTTATTCTACCCACTGTACTACACATTGATTCGTACGGTATAACTCGACACTCTCTTATGGAAGATGCATCAGTTCAGGGGGAAAAGGAAAATCAGAATTATGGAGTTTCAGAGGACCCAACGATGCACAAAGTGAGGGGGAACAAATAGTTTCAAAGGAACATGTCTCTTCTCGATCTAAAGATGAAGATTTTTTTATTATACAAATGATTTCAAGAAAACTTCGTTCAAAGACTTCGTGCCAAGACTACCAAACCATTGGCCATGATTCTTCTTGAAAACAAAGAAGGTTTGTGTATGAGTGGTTCAAAAGAAAAACGTATTACTCGTTCAGTGTCAAGACTGAATCAAGGGAACACTAGCTCTAAGGCATCTTCAAGAACTCGTCGAGTTTCAAGTAAGGTTCCTTCCTCCTCTGTTTCCAGTAAATCTCTGCTATATTTCCGCCACTTTCAAAGCAAATCCAGAAGCACCTCTACAGCGATTGAAAGTTTTGTTAAAAGTTAAGGATGAAGAGATTGTTAAGTTAAGGGAGTGCCATGCTGCTGAAATTTCCAGACTCAAAGAGGAGATAGCTCAGACTCAAGCAAGCTTGTGGATATTTCTGCTTTTTGTCTAATGTCAAAAGGGGGAAGCAACAGACTTTGACTTTGTATCTTACTTAATATTACTTGGTCACTTACCTGTTAGTAGCAGTTGTATTATTTGCCATAGTCAAAAAGGGGGAATTTGTTAAATCTCATTGTTTTGACTATGGTAACAAACAGAAGAACAGGTAGTAACAACTTGATCCAGAAATTGCAGTCATAATTGCAGTCCTATTTACAATAGGATTGTCGAGCAAAACACGTTTCAGACAAAGTTGATGGAGAAATCTATTTAAGGAAATTGTGTTTTCTTAATTAATTAAGGAAATTGTGCACTTATTTATTTAAGGAAAGTTGAAGTAATTTTTCCTGAGGCAGTGGCTAACTTATTAAGGAAAACATGATTTCCTAATTAAATAATAAACTAATTGCTGGAAGAGGGTATGTCCAAATCTACGTGAAGAAGGAATTGGTTTTGTTTGAAAAGGGTGTTGGCGGCGTACGAGTTTCGCTTATTTATATAAGGAAAATTGATAATGTTTTATTACTTATTTAAGGAAACTTATGTGTACGTTTTGCTTAAAGCAGTTTACTTAGTTAAGGAAAACTGCTGGAAGGGTTATATTATCAAGTAGAGTGCGTTGTGGTTTTCTACGTGGAGAACAAATTCGAGTTCGACAAGGTTTTGATCGAAGTCCAAGTAGAAGTCAACAAGGATTTGTAGAAGAGAAATACAAGTTGAATTATACAAGAATTTGTTGAAGTTTCTGATCTATAAATAGGGAGCTATTTGCATCAGAAAAAATTGCGCACTTACACAGAGAGAAGATCAAAACACGATCAAGAGGTTTGAGAGAGTTTTGAAGATTTATTGGGGGTGTTGCAATTTGTGAGGAAAAATTGTAAGATTGTATTCAAGAGTCTTGGTTACAATCTGAGTTTTGTGAGTAGGAGTTGTTCGACAAGTTGTAGAACTTGAAGAACATTAGAAGATATAAAACCGGGGGTTTTTGTGTCTTTGGGTAGCTAGAAATTAGAGTTTATAATTTCTTAGCTAGGAATTAGAGTTTATAATTCTTCTAAGGATTAGAGTTTATAATTCCTTAGGTTACATAGCTTTGTAATCTTTTGTTGAGACTTGAAATTTAATAAAGTGGAGTTAAATCCTACAGAGGTGTAGGTCGTGGTTTTTACCCTTGTGAGTTGGGGTTTTCCGCGATAAAATATTGTGTCATTATTTTATTTGCTTCACAAAACGTAACTGCTGTAATTCTGCAAAGGAACATATAGAACAAACCTGTTCCTAAGGCGAACTTGGGGGTCAGAATTCCAACAGTTATGTATATTAAGTAAATTTTGTATTAAAGAAGTATGCTTATTAATGAGTTATAGGATTAGAGCTCATTAAGGGTATAAAAGTTATTCAATATTTAAAGGATATTATAGTATGTTTAATAAGAAATAGGATTAGAGCTCATGCGTATAAAAGTTATTCAATATTTAAATAAAATTTCGATCAACCAACATTTATATTTATTCTTTAATAATAATATAAATAAGCAAATAGATAGTTCAATAGGTAAATAATTCATCTGAAACCAAATCTGGTTTTTGAATTATAACTTCAAATATTATAATTAGACTTTAAGCCTTTTAGGAAAATACATAAATATTTCAATTAAAACCAAATCTGGTACTTAAATAATTCACCTAGAACCAAATCTGCTTTTTTGAATTATAATTTCAAAAATCATAATTAGACTTTAAGCATTTTAGGAAAATACATAAATAATTAATTTAGAACCAAATCTGGTCCTTAGACTGTAAATTCAAAAATCACATAAATAAATAATTCACTTCGTTATGAATAAAATTATGGTATTAACATTATTATTAGGCATCTATAAATAAACTCATAGTCCTTATTTAACTTGCTCAATCATAATTTCTTCTCCTACAAAAAAAAGTGCACTCTATTTTTTCTCGAGTATACGAAAATATGGCTCACAGGAAGTTTACTAATAGCACATACCTAAGTGTAAGCGAAAGAAAATCCCTCCTTTATAAAAAAGTAACAAGCTTGTTCAAGAAAGCACAAAATTATTCAAATCTATATGATGTACAAATTGGAATAACTATTTTTAGTTCAGATGAAGTTCTTTTATGGCCATCTGAAACTGAAGCCATGAAAACAATCGAGTGGTATTTAAACATGTCTGAATTTGAAAGGATGAATCATCTAGTTTTAAATGAAAGTTTTATTACCAAAATTGTGAAGGATCGAGAAGAAAGAATTAGGAAATTGAAACAAAAGTGTGACGAGAAAAAAATGGATTTGTTGTTCAATGAAGTTTTAGAGGGAAAAATTACCCATGAACTTGATGCTAAAGAACTTAAAGGCTTGATTAAGTTATGTCCTCTTAAGAAGGCTAAAATTGTTGAATGGGAGAAGAAACTTCATGAACATGATCAACCAATAGAAAGTAATGACAACAATGTTTGAGAGAAGAATGATGGCGGCCCCAAGATTTAATTATGATTAAGCATTTATTGTTTTTGTTGTGGAGACAATAGTAATTTTATATTTGTTTTTAACAGTATTTTATATTTCACATAGTTTATCTATCCTTGTTATCATGTTATTTGTTTTATTGATATGTTGAAGTTATTTTGTTTTCTTGAAAGAATTGTCTTAATATTGTTCATTCAATATTGACATGGGTCCGATTTAGAATGTTGCTGAATTTTTTTTTTGTGTGTGTCATATATACCCCCCCCCCCCTCCTCCCTCTTTCTCTTTAGCTTGAAAACTTTAAATTAATTTTATTCTATACAAATATTGATTGAGACATTTTGATTATTTATAGAATTAATGAAATTATTTTGTTTCTTTGTTAAATATTTGTGTAAACGAAAATATATTATGGATCTCCTCATATCCGAAAATCTGATTAATCCATAGTAGCTTATAAGTGTGAAATCAAACTTATGTAAATAAATATTTTCTATTCAAACTTTCTTCAGATGGATGAAGACTTTACTGGACGAAGTATATATAAAAATATACTTCTGAGTATTTATTTATTCAATAAAATGGAGGCATATCATAAAACTAAATCTAAATAATTTTTCAAAATATTCTTCTCTATTATTGTAAAATTTAATCAAGAGTGTGAATTAGTTGTCAATGAAGTGGTAAAAGAATCAGTACTTCTATGATTCAAATTCTAGGAGAGACAAAAACGTAGTTGGTGAGTTTTTTCAACGTGACTAAACGTTGATTGATATAATTATTCTATATATGTAGTAATAGAATGTTTCACATAACCGATGCAATAGCCAATATGCCAATAAATTGGTTGAGAAGTCGCCATTATAAAAAAAATAAAATTATCTGTCATAAGTGTGTATGCTAAGTCTTTTTTCCAAAATTCTTCATGGATAGTGGAATAACAATAATAAGCCATAGTTCATTTATTTATTTATAATATAAGGTAAGATTTGAAGTCATATAATTCTGGATGATTGTACCAAAATATTTAACTTACAAAACCAGAAGAAAAATTAAAGAAATACATTTATTTTTACTTGTGTCTATTCCATAGAGATATGTGGTAAATATTATAGAGTTTATTAACTCTCAACTTCATGGATTATTTATATCTATATCTATTATCTATAACATATAAAAAGCATAAAATATTTGGTAACAGAAAAGTATGATGAACGATACTAGGAAAATTGATGATTATTGTGTCCTAAATTATGTGGTAAGAAAATATTAGGAGTGTTAATAATTGAAAAGTCCAAAAATATATGATTAAAAAGAATAGTTTAAAAAGTAAGGAGTCCTTAAATATATCCTAAATCTATTTCATGGATTATATATACCTAAAATACGATAATTAAGCACAAAAGTTGTCAACGCTATGTGATGTACAACTTGGCTAAATTTTTTTAGCCTAGGAGAAGTTAGGGAAAGAGATGAGAGGTATTTAAGCATTCCCAAATTTAAAATGGGGAATAATCTAGCTATAAATAAAACACATCTTAACAAATTGAGAAGGCACAAGAAGAAATCATTAGGAAAATTAAATAAAAGAATGAGGATAAAAAATAGAGTCGTTGGTTAATGAAGTTGGTGAAGGAACTAACATCTACGAACTCGATATCGGATAACTTAAAAGCTTGATAAATTAAAGTTATTTATTCTTAAGAAGGCTAAAGTTGATGAATGAAGAACCAATTTCATGAACATGATTAACAAATAGAAGGTAATCACAACGTACATGTTTTAGTAAATCTCTTTTATGCTAGGCATACAAAATGCTACTTCATGATGTTTATAAAAATGAATCTGGTTCACTTTGGTGCAGGTGTAACAAATAATTATGAAGCAGTTCAAATAGATAAATTGGAGATTTGTACTTTATAATTTAGAGAAATTTCACTTTAGTTGTTCCATGCAAAATTTCTATATGAATACATAAATCTATTTGTTACGTTATAATGTTGTGATGAATTGAATGAATTTTTAAAAAGTGAAAGATAAGTAAGATAGGAATATATAATATCTATTGGCATTTGTGAAAATTTTCGTTCAACCAATCATCTAGTTAAGAAAATATTTTTGGACATTGATCTTAAACTCCAAGAACCGAAAACTTCCTTACTTCAACCCTAATAATTAATTACCCTAGTTTCATCAAAAGTATCTCGTAAAGTTACATATTATAATGCCTCACTAATTTTTCAACCAATTTATAATTTTGTGGCAAAAAATGAAAGTGTCAACCCACCATACTGCTAGGATTGCTCTTGTTGCTACTTGCGATAAAACGACAAAATAAATGTGTAGAAGCTTAAACTTGCAGTTTTAGAGAGGGTAAATGTCCCACACTGATTGAGGAATAGACTTCGGGTTTGTTTATATGTATTTTGTCAATCCTCTCTAATAAGTTAGCTTTGCAAGGAAGGATTTCTCAAGTCCATATAAGCAGACCACCATATTTATTAGGGAATGGATTAGTGATATGCTTATCTGAATTTAGGCAATCTTCTCCTCATGAGTTAACTTTTTTGGTTGAGTTAATCCAGATGCCATTAGAGCTAGGTTCGTTCATGTTTGGGCTTCCACTCCGCTCTAGTTGGACCTAAATGTGAAAGAGTGTGCTAGAGCTGGCAAAAGTCCCACATTAGTTGGGAAATGGACAGGTGGTTTGCTTATATGGACTTGAGAAATCTTTCCCTCATAATTAGCTAGCTTTAGAAGTTGAATTGGACTCAAATATCATAACTTTACCTGCACCAACTTATAAATCAAGACTTCAACTATGCTAGTGCCCACACATTCTTGGCGGAAGTTTTTCCTTGAAAATCCTGAAATTAGTAAACCTCACACATGAAGTTAAAATATTATTGACATGTCAAAACAATGAATCACAGAATGCAGGTGTGATAAAAAAAGAGAAAAATACTTTTTATCAAAAAAAAAACATCTTCAAAGGGAGTAAAATAATAAAAGAAAAAAAAATAGAACTTTCACTTGTTTCCTTTTTGAGGTAATAAATAAGAAAACTAGATCTTAAAGATATGAAGGAAATTAACATAATTTACTTTTTCTCAAGTTAAAGAGTCCATATTTTTTAGGATAAATTACGTATATACACATTGTAACATCTCGTAACTTGAAATAGCTAGGAATAAGCAAAGAAACAAAAAAAAATCACTTTTGGAAATAAAGGAAAAAATCTGGAAATTTTCTAAGTTTGAAAAGTGAGTTTTTGTCATTTTCAAACGGCCATAACTTATAGCTCAAGATGATTTAGGGTAATTTATGTATATGATAGGAAAGCCCTTGGGAAGATCTTTCCAACGGCGCCAAGTTTGCTCGATTTCGATGTCGTATGAGGGAGATATGCCTTTCGAAAGTTGGGTTGTTGGACTGAAGAAAGCCCAGTCTGGATTTTAGGAAGGGTAAAGTAGTCTTTTCACCCTACTATTTCCTAATTCATTTTAAGGGTTTATTAGGGGTAAAACTAAGCCTTAACTCATTTTTTGAAAAGTTGAATACACTTAGGGCTTGGAAGAAAAGAGAAGAGAAGAGAAAGATCCAGAATCCTTCAAGAACGCTAAGGTTTCGCAAGTGGAATTCGTCGGGGATGATCCCTAAATTGGTATGTGATTTTTTTTTTGTGTTGGATTAGTTCACCCACACACTAACTTGTTTAATTCAGCGAATTTTGAGTAGATTGAATGATGAACATTGAAGTGCTTGAAGAACAATGGTTGAATTCTTGTTAGTTGCATTGTAGTATGCTTTTAGTTGATTTGATTCGTGTTTCCGGGTTGTTTTCCGAGTATCTATTGGTGAGGGTATTAGTGATTCTAAGTGTTTGGGGAAAGATCCATGGAAGGTTAGAAGGTTTAGGATGAAAAGCGGAGAAGAAAAGTCAAAACGCGCATCTATAACGCCATAGGGCGCCGCGCCTCCCATAGCCCCATTGGACAATCTCTGTCCGTAGGGCTTAGGGGCGCACGCCAGTCATAGCACCCCAACTTGGCATTTGAAGTTTGGGGCCTGGTGCCTTACGCCTCTCAAATCGCCAAGGACGCCAGTGTAATACTCCGAAAGTCTAAAGCCTAATCTAGAGCCTAACATGAGAGTCTAAGAGTTGTAACACTGTTATAAGGTCAAATATAATGTATATATGTCATTTAGGAAGTGTTAGAATCAAAACGTCAAGGTGTTATGCCATAATTGATCTATCTTTTAGAAAAATCACTTTTCATAATGTTTTAAGTATAAAACAATTTGTGAAACATATTTAGAAAAGAGTCGCCACTTAATTTTCTAAAGAAATTAAGAAAACTCAATTTAAAAAGATTTTAACAGATTAATTCTTAATAAATTTAGAGAAAATGGGTGAGAGGTTCTTATTTACGCTTTCAGAAGGTTTTTAAGGCATTTGAAGCGTCAGCTAACGTGCGGTTATCCTACGACTTATGTTAAATATTTTTTGACTATGTTTTAGGAAAATGATTTGATATAAACATAATAATATTAATTTAAAATATTTGATTAACTTGAGAAAATAATTAAAAGAATAATTTTCTTTTTTTATTTTATGAAAATCCGTTGAAACATTTGAATTGAAATGCAAGTGTCTAGAATTTTAACAAAACTAAATTTTATTAGAATTTACTTGACTCATTTGTAAAATAATAATTTAAACTAAATTGGTTAATTTGAGCATGAAAATCATTTTAAATTATTTGAAAAATAAATAAAAGGTTTTGGTTAAATATATTGAATAAAAATGTAAGAGTTGATAAAAGTGAATTATATCAAAATAAACCAACATAAAGAATATAGTCATCTTTAGAGAATTTAATTAAGTTATTTAAAGTTAGAGTTAACAAAAAACACAAAGCAATAAATAGTCACAATTAAGTATGCTAAGGGAATAAAGGAGAAGATGAATTTGGGCCTTTCTTGGCCGAATTTACTACTACTTTTGGGTTTAACCCAAATTCCGTTTTTGTATACACAAGCCATATATCAGTGTATAAAACTCGCATATCAGCACCATTTCCTGCATATCTACCCATATAGCGACTGTATACAGTCCACCTTGACGCCTCAAACCTGTATCTTCATTTTTTCCTAGTATTTGTTGCATTTTGACCTGTATATCAATATTTTCGTGGTGTATACTAGTGTATACAGATAACATACAGCCACTTTTGGACTGTCTGGGGCCTGTTTCAGCTTCCAGCATCATCGAACATTGACGGGGCTTACTCAAAAGAAGTTTTACTCAAAGAAATGCAGGAAATGAGTCCAAAATGAACTCAGATTGGTATCACATGTAAAAGAACAAAAACATTTTTGGTTAGCATCCGAAATTAATAGAGCAAAAATATACCCAAGACAAATCATAGCAACTCTTTAACAAATATATGGCAAGTGGCTCGATTGAATTAAACAGTGTGGATCTGGATAAGGAGTACAAATTCCAAACACTCGAGTCATGCTAATAATAAAACAAATGGCCATTTAATAATCAAAACCTGGTGAGGAATGACACTAACTGTTGAAGCTAAGAAGGTAAGGACAACTTTAATTAATACTAAAATGCAAAAACACTATAAAAGGTTCCAAAGAAATGAATCCAAATCCCTTAATATGCCAACATTAAGACTAAATGAGTAAGCATATAATGAGTAAGCATATATATATATATATATATATATATGAAAGAAAGAACCCAGGGCATTAGGAACCAAAAAAATGTTAACAGGTCATGCTAAGCTAAAAGAAAGAATAATCACAGTTATCC
Organism: Solanum sitiens; assembly: GCA_016801875.1. Classification (NCBI taxonomy): domain Eukaryota; kingdom Viridiplantae; phylum Streptophyta; class Magnoliopsida; order Solanales; family Solanaceae; genus Solanum; species Solanum sitiens. The sequence continues at coordinate 3,310,516 of JABWTJ010000014.1, read as the reverse complement.
AGAAAAGATTACCAAGCAGCGACTAAATTTTGAAATAGGGATATACATTTAACAGGGGAGGAAATCATTTTATCATGGAGCATTTGTCCTAAAGAACAACAGCAAAGCTAAACGAGCAAGTCTGAAAAATGCTAAAGTCGCACACGATAGAAAAGTGAACACAAAATGAGAAACAATTGTCCAAAAATTTATCATGACAAGAAACAGAATTGAAGCCGAATGGAGGAATGCAGATCACTTACAGGGGCTAGCTATTTTGAATTTAAAGATGTAAATCATGGGTTAATCCCAAGAGACATAAACATCAATCCTATCAAGCGAGAACAATAGGTTATAGACTTTAAGAGAGGTAAACATAGTTGAGAAGGTCAGGTCCAAAGGAACACACACAAACATTAGAGAAAAAACAGGTTAATAGCCAACATAGTTGAAACCAAATGAACACCAAACTATTCCAAACAGAACGAGACAAAGATTTATCCAAGTTTCATAAGGCAATTTCGAGACTTCAAACAAAAGGAAGTCCTAAGTAATAAAATAGATTGGAAACAAAAGAGCATGATAATCACTCGAGCTATTCAAACTAGTCCCATGGCAGGTGCAATATCGGGTAAAAATTAATCAAGATAAAATCATATTACAGAACATTGGTACACCTTCAAACCTTTCTATTAACAAGTTCAAATAATCATGCTACACCTAAACATGAAAAGCAGATTATCTTTCAAAGTAGAAATAATACACTAGAAGTATTTGAATGCATATGTTAATAACATATATCAAGCAGGGAATATACAGGGGAAAAATGCTAAGGTACTGGAGACCAAATGAGCATGAAGTGAATTCACACTAAGCAAAATAAATACAAAAAAAAGACATGGAGTAAGATTATTGAGCTATGTACGAACCGATTTTAAATGAGTATAACGATTGCAGCCATAAATTGCACACTGTATGATTAAGAGATCAAAACAAACCAAATAGATCATATTTCTAAACTAAACAACACAACGACTTAAACTGAAACAACGGCAGAAGATATCGCAGATTAAGACACAAAATAACTCTTCATAATAACACAAAGAAATTACTATAATCTAAGGCAAAACCGAACTGAAGTTGGGACGAGTGCTACTTTGAAAAGCTTAACCAAAACTAGAGCACATGAAACTTACGCAAGAATTTAAGATTTGAGCGAATACGAATAGCGTCGAGAAGCTTAGCAACAACATTACTATACTACTGATAAGAACAGGATATTGGTTGGCATAAAAATAAATTCCTCATAGGAACAGCAGCAGCCAAACAGAAATAAAGATTTCACAATCTCGTAGATATAAAGTCGAGATAAACGAACTGAAGAGGTTACTTTTCTTTGATCAGCGACTGGGACAATCGAGATTGAGAGGGATGATTCTTTTACCATGAGTTTCGAATACGAACGGTAAGCCAAGAAAATTCGAGCGTCGATCTTTCGTAGCTTAGAATTAGGAAGTTAGATATAAAAATTTGAAGTGTAGAAGTGACAATTTCTTTAAAACCAAGATCAAATCTTGTCCCTTATCACTGAGTGTAGAGGGGTATTTATAGGGAAAGATTTAGGGTGTGTTTGGTATGGAGGAAAATTTTTCCATGTAAAATATTTTTCTAGAAAATATTTTCCTGGAAAACAATTAGATTTTGGACTTATTTTCTCATGTTTGGTTGGTGAGTAGAAAATATTTTCCGGAAATGATTTTAGTGTTTGATTTATGAATGAAAAATGTTTTTAAGAGACATCTTTTGTTTTTACTAGAGTAAAAAATAATTTATGAAATTGAAAATATTTTTTAAAAACAAAATTATTATTTTTTTGGGTGATGGTGGTGGCGGGGTGGGGGTAGTGGGTGGGAGCAGGGGGACGGGGTAGGACTGAAAAATAAAATTTTGAAGTTGATAGTATTTTTATAAAACAAAATTAATTTTTTTGGGGGCTAGGGGGGGGGGGCGGGCCGGGGGGGATTGGGGGGGGGGTTAGGAGTTTAAAAATAAAAATTTGAAGTTGAAAATATTTTTAATAAACAAAATTAATTTTTTGGGGAGGGGGTGGGCTGGCCGGTTGGGGGGGGGGGTCAGGGATCGATTAAAAAAATAAAATTTTGAAATTGAAAATATTTTTTTAAAGTTGATGTTTTTCCCAAAAAAAAATGTAATTTGAAATTTGAGGAGAGTTTTGGAAAATGTTTTCCTTAATTTTTGAAGGGAAGTCATTTTCCTTAATTATGAGGAAAATGAGTTGATTTGGAAAATATTTTCTAAAACTTTTGTCCCAACCAAACATGGGAAAATTGGTTTCCTTTATACCAAACACACTCTTAGGGGGAGTCCGTTGGAAAATTTCAAGTATAAATTTGAATTTTCCTTTTCTCTTTACCAAGACTAATAGTTAAAGATGGGGAAAAGCTGTGACTTCCGCGAAAGGGAGAAAAAGGGACGCGCGAGTGGTGGGTCTGTACGCCTGAGGTAGAAGAGAGGGGGAAGACGCGAAAAGCATTGAGCATCGCGTACTGTTCACGCCGCTTGTTGCAGCTTTACCGGGTTTCTCAAATTGATGTGATCAGTCGCTGAACCGTTGAGTCTGAGTTCTCGCAATTTTTGTTGTTGTACGCTGGGTATTGTTGTTGTTCTTCACAATTTCTGGATGAAGAAGACGTACAGTGGTGGATCGGGTATGGCTGTTGGAATGGGCTTGGAGTTGGGATGCTAATGGTTGTTGATATTGAATGGGTTTGGGTATGGAGAATGGGCTGTTGGGTTGGAATGGACAGTGAGAAATCAGAATTGGGCTGGGAGTTGGTCTTAATTTGCCAATTTTTGGGCCGAAAGAGGGTTGAAAGATTTGTATGAAAAGTGGCTAAATGAATTGCAAAATTAACCATCTTAAGTTTAATATTTATCCAAATTGAGTTGACTTGATGACCTCAGCTAAAGCTTAAATAAGACGAAATAATATAATTAATTAATGAGCTTCTTAATCTTAACGAAATAAAGTAAAATTTAATTGTAACCTAATTAACTCAAAAATATAAACTATAAATTAGCTAAACTAATTAACCAAATATTTAAGTAAAATTAAAATCTTTTATAGACGGTTCTCAAATATTCATAAAATATACTAATTATATATACATAATTATATGAAATATATATATTATTAAAAAATAATAAAAATGATACCACTATTTAAAATAACTTGCAAACTATATTTATATTTTTTTAAATTTATTTAATAAAATTAGTTATTTTAAATTTTTTTAGAATTGAAGAAACCCGATGATTAATTCATATTGTGGATGATCAAAATTGGGAGTCAACACAAGGAACGTCCATGACGTCCAGATACTAGTTCAAGAGGTGCTAGCGTGCCTTAGTCTATTTGACAAAGTTTTAAGAGTCGGAAAATGATGAAATTTGGTGAAAAGGTGTCTAACACACATTAAAGTTGGTTTATAGTCGAAACGTTCGGGTACGACTCCACAAGGACCAACCAAAGGGTCCTTGAGGAGGACCCATCCTGTTTGGCTAAAAGCTGTCAAAAAGATAGTGCCATCGACGGTTGCCAACCAATGGGGCATAGGCCAATCAACGGGGCATCGATGGCCACCTTCGTGGTCCCTTAGTCAATTTCGTGAGGGGTCATTTTGGCGAGTCTTTGACCAAAATGACGGATGTGCAGCACGGAAGAGACACTGGCCGTCGACTGACCTACGGCCCGTAGGTCGGGGTCTTGTACGTAAGGTCACTATTTTTGCTGCCACGTTTTAATTAATCCAATTAATTAATTAGGTGGTTAGTTAATTAGTTAGGGGTTAAGGGAGGTCTAATTAAGTTAGTTAATGACCTATATAAAGCCCCTAACCTATTTAAACTAAACACAACTCTCATAATTCCCAAAACCCAATTGCTCTTCCTTCTCTCTTCTTTCTCTCTCCCAAATAGAAGAAATCCATTGAAGGGCATAGTCAAGGTCTAGGTCATCAAGGAGGGGGATTTTCTTCATCATTCTTCATCAGTTAACAAGGTATGTGATTCCTCTCACCTTTGGGATTCTTTCCCCAAAGGGTTCTTCCAAAATTGATTTCAAAAGATGAGTTTCAAGTGGATTTTCTTCTATTACGAATTTCATCTTCTAAATTATTTTTTTATGGTTTCTTTTGATTATTATACTTAGATTGTGATGTATTATGATTCAATCATGCTAGTTCTTGGTGAATTAACCTAGGTTGTGAAGTAGATCATGAATTTGACCCAAGTCCTTAACCTTAGGCTATGAACTAGTGATAAATTATTGTGTAGTGATTTAATTGACTTCATTATTGTGTTGATTACTACTGTGTGATGATACTACTACCATTTCAGGTTGAATTGGATGGTTGATGGTAAAACACTGATGATGGCTTGTGAAGGAGATTGGGGTAAGTCTTTGTGATCTCAATCCTTTACTTCAATTATGATTACTTGTGTTTAGTTATGAAGTTATATTGAAGTATACCTTATAATAATATTGATTAGGGTTGGTATGATGTTGATTTGAAATGTCTTGAACTATGTCTTATGAGTTGTTGTCTAAGATGTAATGACATAAGGGTGGTGATGAAATTGCCTATGTGCCTTGTCATAATGTGATTATGTAAATGTGCTAACCTCACATGTGTGAATTGTAATGAATGTACAATACTCATGCAATCCTATTGAGCTATGATGAAAACTATATAAGGGGTAGACCGTATGAGCTAAACTAAGTGATGATTATTAATGAAAGACATTTTAAAAAGGGACTCTAACTTAACACCGAGTAAACTTGAAGTGAGGAGTGTCCCTTCTCACATAGGGAAGGTATGATCACTATGGTACTCATAAGATTGGAGACTATAATGCATGTAGCATAAAGAGGGTCCCAACTACATCTCCTAGTTCTTGAACTATGTTACCCCTGTAGGAATACTAGCTAGTGGATCCACATAGATGCTATGTTCATGTTTTGGTACTACCTTGGCAAGTAGTCCGCCTTCTTTTGGTGTAGGGTTTCATGACACCGGATTCCACATTAGCTCATGTGGTCTATGTCGGTTAATGAAAGATGTTCCCAAAAGGTAAAATGAAGTAATGAAGTGAACTCTAACTAGGATGACATAATGGGTTTAGCTTAGTCTAGGTAGGGGTATGAGACTCTACCTATACATTGCACTAGTTAGCCTTGAGGGAAGTCTTAGGAGGATGTTCCTTATGTGTTTATGTGCTTATAAATGTAAATGATATGTATATGATTTTCTTACATGTTATTGACACTATGTGATGTTGGTTTCACTTATGAACATGTTTTTGGTCTCAATTGCTAAAGTATGATGATGTTTACTCTTAATGATATGATATGTGAAGTTGGGCATTGCTTATGGTTATTCTTTAGGTTTACTTGGTTGAGTGAGGTTTTGGGGCCTTACTTAGTCATTGCACTAGTGTACTTAATGAGGGTTTATGAGTAATGGTCTTGCTTTGGTTATGATGTTATGAACTCTTAGACATGTTTTTTTGGTTTTATAACTTGATGATAGAGTTGTCTTGGTTATGTGCTCAATTATGTTGATATGCATATTGACTTGACTAGACTTGGTATTGTTGGTCTTGTTATGTACATGGTATCGACTTAATTAATACGTACTATTGACTTGTATTGGTTTTTGAATGTGCATAAGGCTTTTCAAAGTAAATTAGCATGCCATAATGAAATGTTCCTTTTTAGCATGATTTCTATGTTGGATGTGCATATGATTCGATACTTAGTACAAGTGATGTGCTAACACCATTTCTCCCTTTCCCCCCAAACATTTTAGATTTCGTTCGTTGAAGGGTTCGTGATGACTTTTGAAGGAAGGCTTGGAATTATTCTTCAAGTGGGTATGTCCTCATGTTCCGAGGATGATGCCTTTCTATTACTCTCCCTATGCTAAATTATTATAGTCTAAAGACAATCTTTTCATTCATGTTGTTTCAAGATATTGTTGTAAGCCCTAAGTGACATTTCTACATTGTGTAAGGGCTTATGCCCATGTTGGTTTGATTCTGTTTAGATGGTTTAATATGAGACATCCCTTTCAACACTATGTTATATATATATATTATATATATATATATATATATATGTGCGTGTGTGTGTGTGTGCCATAAAAGTAAAAGATTATGTAATCTTCTTAAACGAAGGGTCTATGTGTACTCGATATAAATATATTATGTGTAAGCGAGAGGTCTAAGTAAACCTCATGAAGTAGAGTAGATGAAAAGTTTTTAATTTTCTGCACTTTTAACCTATGAATGTAATGATGAATGCTAAGAGGATAGTCCTAGTCCTCTCCGAGGATGATGTCGCCGGTTACGTCTGGGAGTACTTCTCGGATGTGAGAGCCAGTTCACCCCATTCATTCTCCATCTTTTCGTACTAGTTCCTAAGTGATATACCCAAGTTTCCTAGTTGATTCCAATACTCTAAGGTACATATAAAGATCATGAAATCATCCATAAATTTGAGATCATGAACCTTTAATCCATAATCCTATTCAAGAAAAGTTAAGATCAAACTTAAGAGTCAAGTCTAAAAGTTAAGACGCAAGTCAAAGCAAGTTTTAAAGTTTCCAAGAGTCTTTAACAAACATGTTAACCTTGTTTTTAAGGCTCAAGTTGCAAGTTAAGCAAAGATTAAAGAGTTGAGTTCAATTTTCAAAAGTTAGAAGGGAACTAAGTATTCCCTAAGAGTTAAGTTGTAAGTTAAGTAAAGAGTAAAGAGTTGAAGTTATTTCTTCAAAGAAATATAAGGGAACAAAGTATTTCTCGAAGAGTTGTTTCAAGACTCAAGTTTCAAGCTAAGTAAAGAGTAAAGACTAAATAGTTAAGTTTAGGTTCTTTTCTTCAAAAGTATAGGGGGACTAAGTATCCCCAAAGAGATTTAAAATGTTTTCACATTTAAACAAGTAAGAAAACTAAGTTTTCCAAAGATCCTTCGAGCTAGTTTTTAGAAAAGAGTTATAGCTTTATAAAATGAAGCAAGCAGGGTAATTGAGATTTCCAAGATAGCCTTTGAGCTATGTTTTTGAGCACTAATCTCAAATCACAGGAAGAGTTGTTTTTAAAAAAAATACAAGATAAGTATATTTTTGAGAGTAGTATTTAGCACAAATGTGGGGATGCGAGTTTCATATTAATTCAAGTCTCCATGAAAACCATGTAGCCATCATGGGTAGAAAAGGGTCATAATTTTTAGATGAATCCTTTTCACAGTTTACTAGTAGATCCATTAGGTAGTTCAGGTCCTATACTCTGGCTGGTTTAGGATGGTCCGTGGCAGCATGAGGTAAAATGTTGTATAATCAATATAGCTATTCAGTGATGGTTGTCGGTTAGAGAAACTCCCGCAACAGTAGTTGCATGGTTCCTCAAGAGGTTTTGCTTAGTATGAATGGGGTATGGGACTTCATTCATGCATTGCACGAGTAGACCTTTAGAGGAAGCATGATGTCTTTTATTATGATTATGAGTTATATCAGATTATTATGTATTTTTACATACATCTCAGAGTAAATTGTATCTTTAACATACACAGAGTTGAAAACCATGTTTTGAACAACTTTTCTTATATTTCATATGTCTTTAAACTGCTATATAATGAAATGAGTTAGTTATATTGAGTTATGTTATTCATGAGTTGATCAGAACCAAGGTAAATGTTCCTTCTTACTCCTTTTCAAGCTTATGTTGTTTAGCATTCCAACTCGCATACTCGTACATTCAATGTACTGATGCTAGTTAGCCTGCATTGTATCATGATGCAGACACAAGTAACAAGGATCGACATTCCAGCGCAACGTTGATCCACTGAGTAGTTGAGAGTTAGTTGGTGAGCCTCCTTGCTTTCCGAAGGATCCATTTTTATTGATTTCTAGTTTAGTTCATTAGGATGTTGTGGGGTCTATCCAAACATCCATCTCAGTTATTAGAGGCTTGATAGATAGTCAGTCAGATGTTAGTTCCTTCATCAGTTGTTTTGTTATTAACTTATTTTCAGATTTGAGTTGCCATTTTGGGTAAGGTAAATGTTTATTTTTAAAAAAATTTGATTTCAGTTCGAGATAGTTGAGTTATTTATCATCTTAATCCTTGTATTAATGCTTTAAGTTTTCTGCTAAGTAAGTAAGCCAGACCAAGGGTTCTCTTGGGGCCAGCAATGGTCTCCGAGTGCCGGCCTCGTCCAGGGTGTAAGCTCAAGGCGTGAAACACATCTTTATTTTCCATAATTTCCATTATTCCCTATCATATTAAAATATTTACAAAATCCCTTATTTTCCCCTAATTTTCAAGTCAGCCAGATACATAAGTTTCCAGCCTTAACACACGTTTCTCCTTCCTTTTTCACTCCTTTAATCTCTCCCTAATTTCAATCACAATCTTATTAGTTAGAATTTCATCTCAATTTGAATTTGAACTGTGAAAGTATTCTCTCTCTAGCAACCAAATTCAAACCAATTAATTTGTAGATTTTTGTATTCTCCATTATTGTCTTCTCCACTGCCATCTTCTTCTTCGAACAAAGAATTCATCCGTATTTCCTGATATGGGTCATGCTTCTTCAAAAAAAGGTAGAAACTTTTCATCTATAATTTCTCGACCTACTCTATCCAAAGAAATATTTTTGATTTATTTCTACGCTATTTTTGTATTTAATATTGCATCTATTACTTGATTCAAATGCATGATACATTACTGAAAAAAGGGTAGAAAAGTTTCATCTACAATAATTTCTTGACTCACTTTACTCAGGGTGACAATTTTTTCAAATCTATTTTTACGCTATTTTTTATGTTCAATCTTGCATTTAGTAGTTGATTCAAACGCATCATACATTACTGAAAAAGTAATTTTATTATATTGCAATATATTTTCATTCGATTTAATTGCTTCATACATAAAACTCTAAGCTTGTTAATACATAAAACTATAAGTTTATCACACTGCAACATATCAAGTTATAAATGCAATGTAGTATGCCTCACTCACAACATTTCTTGTATTTGATACAAAAATATAATGTTCATAGTTATTCTAAATGTATCAAGTACTAAATAAATTGTAATATAATGAATTATGTATCACTCTTAACTTATGATATATAATGTGTTGTAATCTAATGATTCAAGTATCAATCTCTACATATCATGATTTGATACAAAACAATTATTATTGAATGTGTCATTTTCAGAATATGAAAGTCTAATAAATATCAAATTCGAATCTATCATACATTATACATTATATTAAGTTGCAGTGTATCATATACAAAATATTAATACTATGTATCGAAGTGAGTTGACTGGTAATCAGTTGTTGCTTACAAGGACAAGAAAAATGGAAGATTATTAGAATCACATTACTCATTTGATGTTGAATTTGTATAAGATATTATGCAACAAGAAAACGACACTCTGTAAATTCTTACATGAATTTGTTTTGAGTTATACGTTCGATGCAATTTTATAATGTATTTTCTGCATTTTGAAGGGATAGTAGACTGTTTGTAGTTGATTTTGCTGAGTTTCTTAGCAAAGAAATTTCAATATCATCTAATGGTTTTTGATTCGATTATTTTCGTACAAGATATGGAGAAAATCTATAAAAATATGGTAGAGAAAAATCAAAGGCATGATATGTTAGTGAAAATTATGATCCACCAAATCCAGAAGCCAATTCACACCAGCAGACCAAGAGGATTTGTTCAATATAGTATAGGCAATATGTATATGTAGACACACCCATTTGAATATTTTACTATTTTTAAGATACATTAAATTAAGTTTTAGAGTGTTTCTCTAATTACTTGGTTATTTTGAGTTTAAATTTCACTATATATATATATATATATATATATATATATATATATATATATATATATATATATTACATTTTAATCTTAGTATGTACATCTTCTTTTTTTAATCTAAGTATGTATAGTTTTCTTTATATGTTGGCTGTAATTATAGCGCTTGTGGTACACAATACAAAATAGGACAACATTAAAAATTATTTGATATAAAATAACTTCATAAATTTAAGTAAAACACCATTATCATTCAAGAGGTTGTTCACTAAGTTATTGATACACTATATACTGAACCACTGCAATGTATATTTTAACATGTATCAATTGCATAAATTAGTGTTTCAAATATATTATTTTCTCTTTCTTTTTATAAGTGATACTTTAACATAAATTACAGTTAACAGATTTATTTACAATCATTATGTATCAAATACATTATTATTAATTTTTTTTTAAAAAATACATTATATAAACATCGTACGAGATTTACAAAATTTTATAGTTTAACTTTATGGTTAAATCATAATCAAGCAGAAATATACTCAAAGTTGAACAATATTTTATTTATTAATAGTAACACTTCAATATATTAAGTTGAATGTAGTTTTATGAAAAGTAATGTATCAAATTATAATCATTAATATACCATGACTTAAATATTCGTATACAAATTCAAAAATCAAAGGATACTTACTAAAACACAAATAAAAATAAAAATATAATTTCACATGTTTCTGATACTTTATATATCAACACACTAACTCAAAGATGTAAAAACACTATAGATTTAAGTCAAACTAGTTATATATCAATTTGAAATAAGTAATGTATCACGACTTACAATATACAAATTCAAAAATAAAATAAAATAGAGGGGATACTAAGAGAATTCAGACAGTTGGGGATGCTTATCTGTAATATTCTTGTTCTTAAGACATGTATTAACATATTAATGTATCTGATACATATTCACTGCAATGTAGTAATCAGAGAGCAATGAGGTGATAATCAGTAATATTGTTGCTCTAAGAAATAGCAATTGCGTGTGCATAAGATATTCTCCCTGTTGGAATCCCCCACAATTATGTATTTCTCGCTCAAGGCTAACAATGTGTATTCCAGATTCATAAACTAAAATAATAAATTCAGACGATGCAACAACCTGCAAACATTAAATAAGTGAATGATACATCAAATGAAATATCATTTTGTTATGTTTTCAAATCAAATTAAAGTTTTATAACTCTTCAAGCAATAATAAATATGAATAGATAGAAAACACCTGCTTGAGTTCTGATTGAGGCAGATTGAACATGAAAATTAACTTGGTGGCATATCCACCAGTAAGACACCATTCCATCTTTAGCAAATTAACAATTTCAGCATTCAAAAATTATTTCTTATGCTCTTTTTTGCACAAAAGCATCAAAATATAACCAGAATCAACAAAGTTGAACCTATATCTTCTCATGTTGTTTTGAAAATAGACTAATAGGGGTTGATAGATCTCCACATGTAGTATCAATGTATCAATAACAAATTTGAGATTCAATTCAACTGTAATGACTGATTTAAGATTCACAAAAAAAAATTCTTTGCCCAACAACTATTTCAAAACTATTATACCATTCATAACTTAGATCGCTCACCCGGATTCTTGAATATCTCAACAAAAATCGATATATTCATTATGTGTTTTGGGTCTGTTATGATTTCGAATAGAAAAATGAATTTTGAATTCTTCAAATCTGTTATGAATTTGAATTGATTGATATCAATTTGTTTGGAATGATTCGTGGCATTGATGATTAATTTTACATTTAGGTTCCTTTTTATTGCAGTAGTAAAGTTTTTTAATGTATCTGAATTTATGTATCCAGCTGAATATAATGTTTCCGGATGCTACAATTTTTAAGGGATTTGTGTAAAATAGAAAAGAGTAGGGATAGAATATATTTAGATTTTACACATTGGGGTTTATGTAAATTATACTATTTTTTATATCAAGATATAAAATTCATGCTTTTAATATAGTGATATCCTACTAGAAAATGTCTTATTTATAAAAAAAATAACTGGCTTGTTTAAGAAAGCACAAAGTTTTGAATTCTTTCCCGGAATTCATCCATGATAATTTTGTAGCAGAAAAAAATGTCAACCTCCATGTTGCTACGACTTCTCTTGCTGCTACTTGCGGAAAAACAAGAAGAAGAATGACAAAATACATGTGAAGAAGCTAAAAGTTTCATTATTAGAGGGGGTAAATGTCCCATACTGGTTGGAAAATAGATTGGTAGTCTTTTTATATGGACTTGGACAATCCTCCACTCGTAAGCTATTTTTGAGGAGATGATTGCCCAAGGTCATATAAGGAGACCAACTTGGGCAATCATTACCTCATTAGCTAGTTTCTCGAGTTGAGTTAGACTCGTAAGCCATATCTTAACATGATAAGTTAGATTTTTGGATGTAGTTAGGCCCACATGTCATATTTTCACATGGTATCAAAGTCAGATTCATGTCATTTGGGCTTCCTATACATACTTCAGTTGGACCTGAGCGTGGAAGGGGTGTTTGAACTGGTAAAAGTCTCACATTATAAAGGGAATAGATTGGTGGTTCCACTTATATGGACTTGAGAAATCCTCCCCTCACAAGTTAGCTTTTGGGAGTGAACAGTTAGGTTCATATATCATAATTTTACAGACATGAACTACCAGATAGATACTTCAACTATATATGGTACTGCCCAAATAAACACCCCTAAATTCTTAGCATAAGTTTTCCCTTGAAACCATGAAATCGACAAACCTCACACATAAAGTATAAATATTATTGACTTGTAAAAAATACATCAGAGAATGTGTTGGGATTTATGCAGTTTTGATGATCGACAATTAAAAATGAAACACGCTAGTCAACATGGTCCAAAGGTTCTCTATCACGAGCAGTTGAATTCGAGAAAACTATTAGAATGAATAAAGACAAGAGTGCAAAATAAAGAAATGTATAATGTTAATTTCGCGAGAAAACCCAGTGGAAATAAATATATGATTAATTGAAGAATCAATGAGTTTGAATTGAAGAAGGAGTCTTAAGAGGTAAGGAGTTTTAATTGAAGAAGGAGTTTTACTTAAAGTAGAACTCTTCAAGTTACTATTGAATTAAAGTGTTAGAGTTTACCTACAATACAAAAGAATCAATGAATGTAATTTGAAGAAGGAGTCGAAAGAAGCAAGGAGTTTAAATTGAAGAAGGAGTCTTACTTGAAGTAGAACTCTAAGTCAAGAGAGTTTAAGTCAATGAGGAGTTTGAAGTGAACAATAACTCTATGAAGAATCGTGCTTAAATAGAAGTGAAGTCGTTCAAATTACTTGTGCACTTACAGAGCAAAACGAGCAATTGAGAAACTGACTTTGCATATGCTACCATCGAACTGAAGGAACACATCCTAGAACCTGGTCCCTTTACAGAGTTTATGTGTTAAGAGTTTTTCTTTGTGAATGAGTCTTGATGTAATCTTAGTTCAGTGAGCTATAAATTGAATTAGGAATGTTGTCCTCAGGTTGTGATAACTCAAAGATTCTGAAATAGATACCTTGGGAGGATTGTAGTGAAGGTTAGAAATTAGAGTTAGTTCCTAGGATTACAAGAGTTGTAGTCCAAATCCATAAATTGAAATTAAGGTATGTTGCAAAGTTTGTAATCTATTTTTGTGGAGGCTCGTAGTTGATTTAGTGAAGTTGGAGTTAAATCCTGTAAGGTTACAGGTCGTGGTTTTTAAACCTTTTGAGCAGGGTGTTTCCACGTAAAAATATTGTGTTTTTACTTATTTTCCTTACTGCATTGTTGAAACACGTTAGACAACCTCTTTCACACTTATACGAAAAGTGAAACTTAGTAAATCACTAGGTTGTGCAGACTAAATCAGTAAATTACTAGGTCGTGTAAAATAACAATTAGTATCAGAGAAGGTTTTATTGTCAAAAGTTTAATCACTTAAGAATAGATAGAGATGAATTCTGCACCACCACTTGGATATTGTGAAGGACAAGATATAAAAAAGCCTCCATTATTTAATGACCACTATTACTCACGGTGGAAAGAAATAATGGAAAATTTTATTCAGGCTGAGGATTATGAACTTTGGAATATAGTTATTGATGGACAAGAATACATAACTAAGAAGAATGCTGAAATTAATGAAGTACAGAACGAAAAGAGTGAATACGAGGAGGCTGAATTCAAGATTCTTGAAAAGAATGCCAAAGCTAAGTTTATTCTTATTTGTGACCTTGGACCAGATGGATGTTACTGAATATCTAGTTGTCTAACTGCGAAACAAATTTGGGATACTCTCATGGACGCACATGAAGAAACAGGATTAGAACATAGTGGTGATGGAAAGGTAGATGAGATTGTTCTCATGGCTATTGGAGATTCAGATGTGAAAGAGGAAGAAGAAGAAAACTCCGAGGTTAGTATCATTGATCTTAAAGAAAAACTACATCTATTTTCAAAAAGTAAATTAATCGAATTGTTGAATGAATTAATTGATGACTTTGAAGAATTAACATGTGAAAGTGATTAGTTGTTTAAAGCCTTTGCAAACCAAAAACTTGAATACATGGAACTCAAAGATGACAAACTATCAGTGATAAACAAAACAGTTGTCTAAACAAACATGTTGAAAAACATGAGTCATCTAACCTAGATCTAAAATCTGAAATTTAAAGGATGACAGTTACTGAAAAAGGAAATGGAAAAATGAGTGAAACTGAAGTAACCTGGAAAAAGAGTTGAAAAAATGCAAAAATAACAATTTTTTATTGAAAAATAAAGGGTGAGGAAATTAAATATAGAAATTTCTCAGATAAAGTAAAGCTTGAGAAGGCAAAAAGATGGACTCACTCATCTATAATTGTTAACAAATTGAGTGATAGAGTGCACAATGGGAAGACTAACATAGGATTCCGTAAAGAAAATATTATTTCTAAAGATTTGTGCTATATTTGTGGAAAAATTAGTCATCCAACCACTGAGTGTCCCGTTGCTAATGATTTTGGAAAAATAAATACTAAATTGACAAATGGAAACAAATTTATACCTGTTGACAGAAGCAAGTCCACTAACTTGTTGCCTTGATGGGTGAGAAAAAATCTGATTCACCCTTTTGATCTTAAAAAAGAACCCAAGATTGTCTGGTTTCCTAAGACTAACTCTTAAGCTATTTTGCAGGTGAAGCTGAAAAGAAGTAAGTGATAGTTATTGCTTGCTTAAGTGATATGAATGAAGACAAACAAAAGTTTCTTTCGCTCACTTCACAAAAAGGGAGAATGTGTCATTTTTTCAAAAAAGAAGGTGTGGAGCTAATTAATGTGTAAGGGGGAAGAAAGTGAGATTATTTACAAAAAAAAAGAAGAAAAAAAAGGTGACAAAAAATGAAGATTAAAGTGAAACTGATGAGAGTGCAATGGAACAAATTGTACCATATGTTTAATTTGTTGAACAGACTAAGGACATAATGATAGGGGGAATAATGAATCTTGAAACTGATTTATCCACAAAAGTATGTGATTGCTGGATCACGTTGTTCTTTGTCAAACGACAATTGATGAATTGTTACACTAAGTAGGGAGCATTATGAAAAGAATAAGTTAGACTTGGGGATGATAAAGATTGCATGAACTCCCTTCAATGATTGGCTAGAATAATTTTTCTCCTTAACTTTATGAGATAAAATGATATCCAATTAAGTCTTACACATTTAGTTGTGTGTCCCAATTCTAGATCCTTGACTTATTTTTACCTAATTTTGTATTAGATTATGCAGAGAAACGGTGAAAACAAGTCACAAAACTACTCTTATCAGGTATGTTATATATTGATGGAGGTTAATATTGTCTAAAGTGAAACAGTTGAGCACTCATGTTCCATGTATTAATTGTTCTAATACATAATAAAATATTGTTGTTGAATTCTTTTTTTGTGTCATATATACCCCCCCCCTCCCCGCTTTCTCTTTAGCTTGAAAACTTTAAATTAATTTTATTCTATACAAATATTGATTGAGACATTTTGATCATTTATAGAATTAATGAAATTTTTTGTTTCTTTGTTAAATATTTGTGCAAACGAAAATATATTATGGATCTCCTCATATCCGAAAACCTGATTTATCCATAGTATAAGCGTGAAATCAAATTTATGTAAATAAATATTTTCTATTCAGATATTCTTCAGATGGATGAAAACTTTACTGGACAAAGTATATATAAAAATATACTTCTGAGTATTTATTTATTCAATAAAATGAAGGAATCTCATAAAACTAAATCGAAATACTTTTTCAAAATATTCTTCTCTATTATTGTAAAATTTAATCAACTGTGTGGATTAGTTGTCAATAAAGTGGTAAGAGAATCAGTAATTCTATGATTTAAATTCTAGGAGAGACAAAACCGTAGTTGGTGAGTCTTTTCAATGTGACTAAACTTTGATTGATACAATTATTCTATATATGTATTAATAGAAGGTTGCACATAGCCAATGCAATAGACAATATGCCAATAAATTGGTTGAGAAGTCGCCATTATAAAAAATAAAAATATCTGTCATAAGTATGCACAGTATTTTTTCCATAATTCTTCATGGCTAGTGGAATAACTATAATAAGACATAGTTCATTTATTTATTTATATTATAAGGTAAGATTTGAAGTCATATAATTCTGGATGATTGCATCAAAATATTTAACTTACAAATCCAGAAGAAAGATTAAAGAAATACATTTGTTTTTTCTTGTATCTACTCCATAGAGATATGTGGCAAATATTATAGAGTTTACAACTCTCAACTTCATGGGTTATTTATATCTATATCTATAATCTATAACACATTAAAAGCATAAAATATTTGGTAACAGGAAAGTATGATGAATGATACTAGGAAAATTGATGATTATTATGTCCTAAATTATGTGGTAAAAAATATTAGGAGAGTTAATAATTGAAAAGTCCTAAAATTTATGACTAAAAAGAATAGTTTAAAAATAAGGAGTCCTTAAATATATCCTAAATCTACTTCATGGATTATATACCTAAAATGTGATAATTAAGCACAAAAGTTGTCAACGCTATGTGATGTGCAACTTTGGCTAAATTCTTTTAGCCTAGGAAAAGTTAGGGAAAGAGATGAGAGGTATTTAAGCATTCTCAAGTTTAAAAGGGTGAATAATCTTGCTATAAGTAAAACACATCTTAACAAATTGTGAAGGAACAAGAAGAAATCATTAGGAAAATGGAATAAAAGAATAAGGATAAAAAATAGAGTTGTTGGTTAATGAAGTTGGTGAACGAACTAACATCTACGAACTCAATATCGGATAACTTAGAAGCTTGATAAATTAAAGTTATCTATTCTTAAGAAGGCTAAATTGATGAAATGAAGAACCAATTTCATGAACATGATTAACCAATAGAAGGTAATCACAACATACATGTTTTAGTAAATCTCTTTAATGCGAGGCATACAGATGCTACTTCATGGTGTTAATAAAAACAAATTTTATTCACTTTGGTGCAGGCGTAGCAAATAATAATGAAGCAGTTAAAATCGATAAATTGGAGATTAGTACTTTATAACATAGAGAACTTTCACTTTAGTTGTTCCATGCAAAATTTCTATATGAATACATAAATCTATTTGTTCTGTTATAATGTTGTGATGTATTGAATGAATTTTTAAAAAGTGAAAGATAAGTAAGATTGGAATATATAATATCTATTGGCATTTTTGAAAATTTTCGTTCAACCAATCATCTAGTTAAGAAAATATATTGTAACATCTCGTAACTTGAAATAACTAAGAATAAGCGAAGAAACCAAGAATAATCATTTTTGGAAATAAATAGGGTACTTTGGAAAATTTCCCAAGTTTAAAAAGTGAGTTTAGGTCATTTTAAAATGGCCATAACCCCAAGCTCAGGAGGAGTTAGTGTGTGTTCTTTACATGGTTGGAACTCTCTTGGGAAGATCTTTCTAACGGCGTCCAGTTTGCACATTTTCGATGTCGTGTGAGGGAGATATGTCTTTTGGAAGTTGAGATGTTGGACAAAGGAAAGTCCAATCCGGATTTTAGTAAGGGTAAAGTAGTCTTTTCACCCTAGTAATGCTGAATTCATTTTAAGGGTTTATTAGGGGTAAAACCAAGTCCCAATTCAATTTTTGAAAGGTTGAGAACACTTGGGGCTTGGAAGAAAAGAGAAGAGAAGAAGAAGACCATGATTTCTTCAAGAACGCTAAGGTTTCGCTAGTGGAATTCGTCGGGGGTGATCCCTATCGAGGTATGTGAGATATTTCTATGTGGGTTTATTCATCCACAAACCAATATTTTTAATTCAGCAAGTTTAGTATTGATTGTATGATGAATCTTGAAGTTCTTGATGAAAAATTGTTGAAATTTTGTTGGTAGAATTGTAGTGTACCTTTAGTGGTTTGTGATTCGTGTTTCGGGCTATTTTACGAGTCTAAACTATTGGGTATTGAGGATATTAGTGATACTAAGTGTTTGGGGGAAGATCCATGGAAGTTTGAGAGGTTTAGAGTTGAAAATCGGAGAAGAAAAGTTGGAAAACCCGTCTGGGCCCGGGGCGCCGCTCCTACCAGAGCCCCTCAGGACAGAATCTGTCAGTCAGGCTTTGGCGCGGCTGGCCAGCCAGAGCGCCTGAGGACAGTGTCTATCCGTTAGGCTTTGGCTCCCCGCACTTCTTGGAGCGACAGGGTCACCTGGAGTTCCCATTTCTCCCCCATCTTTTCGTAATAGTTCCTAAGTGATGTACCTATTATTCCGAGTTGATTCCAACACTCTAAGTACATCTAATCATCATGAAATCATCCATAAACATGAGATCTTGATCCTTGAATCCATAATCCAATTCAAGGAAAGTTAAGATCAAAGTCAAAGAAGTTAAGAGTCAAATCTAAAAGTTAAGAAGCAAGTCAAAGTAAGTTCTTAAAGATTTCTAGAGTCTTAAATAAATATTTTAACTTTGTTTTAAGGCTCAAGATTAAGTTGAGAAAAGAGTAAAGAGTTAAGTTGAAATTTCTTTTTTCAAGAGTATATGGAGACTAAGTATCCCCAAAGAGAAGTAAGAATCTTTTCACATTTAACAAGAAGGGAAACTATGATTTCCAAGAGAGCTTTTTAAAGCTAAGTTTTGAACACTAAACTCAAATCACCGAATCAGTATGTTTTAAAAACATATTAGCCAGTATATATTTTTGGGAGTAGTATTGAGCACCGATATGGGAATGCGAGTTCATAATAACTCAAGTCTCCATGTAAACCATATATCCATTATGGGTAGAAGAGAGTCATACTTTTTAGATGAACCCTTTTCATAGAATACTAGCGGATCCATTAGGCAGTTCAGGTCTTATACTCTGGCAAGGTTACAGCGTGGGCCGAGTAACGCCACTATAGCTCTTAAGCGATGGATATCGGTTAGAGAAGCTCCCACAGAAGTCTTGTATTTTCATATACATCAGTTATTTGTATTTTTACATAGATCTCAGATATTATTTGTATACTTGTATACATTCAGAGGTTACAACATGTTTCAGTCAGTTTTCTTTATATTGAATTTAATTTGAAACTGCATATATTGAATAAGAGTTAGTAAATCACGAGTCGAACAAAGACAAGGTAAGTGTTCTTTCTTACTCCTTTTCAAGCTTAAGTGTCGTTTAGAATTCCAACTCGCATACTCATACATTCAATGTATTGATGCCAGTTGGCCTGCATCGTATCATGATGCAGACGCAGGTAACGAGGATCGACATCCAGTGCACCATTGATCCAGTTGAGCACCCCAAAGCCAGTTGGTGAGCCTCCATGCATTCCGGAGGACATCTTTTATTGTTTTCTAGTTAGTTCAATAGAATGTTGTGGGGTTTGTCCCAACATTCATCTCAGTCAATTTACAGGCTCCACAGACAGTTAGTAGTTCAGTAATCTTTACATTTTCATTCTTATGTTAAAGAATTGGGTAGCCATTTTGGCCAAGTTGAATGTTTAAAATTTTAAAACTTTCCAGATAATATTACTATTAAGTTCAGTTAAATTATTTTATCATTATAAGTTTTATTGTTTGTCTTCCTCTGAGTTAAGTAAGCCAGGCCAAGGGTTCGTTCGAGACGAGCAATGGTCACCGAGTGCCAGTACCGTCCAGGGTATAGGCTCGGGCTGTGACAAAATTGGTATCAAAGCACATAGTTTGAGATTCCTAGGGAGTCTATGAAGCCGTGTCTGTAGAGTCTTAGTCATCCGTGTGAAGCGCGCAACATCTATGATTAAGAGGCTACAACATTTAGGAATATCTCACTTCTTTCATATTCCTTTTCGTGCGTTAGCATTTATCTCCAAAACTCTCTCTCTCTCTCTAATTCGTGGTTGTGCATATTTCAGATAACAATGCCTACATGAAGAGCAGCAAGAGGTCATCCATCTAGGAGAAATGTTGAAGCTCAGGAACAGGAGTTATCCAATGCTCCTGAAGTGAAACCTGAAGGGGAGGTTACTAATGATGAGTTTCATAAGGCTATCCGCATGTTGAGTCAAACTCTGACTAACTAGGTCGGGCAACAAAGAGGAGCTTGACAAGAACGGGCTGACAGTTCGAGGATTTGGGAATTCTTGAGGATGAATCCCCCAAACTTCACTGATTTAAGCACTACTGAAGATCCGGAAAACTTTATGGAAGAGTTTAAGAAGGTATTTGAGGTGACGCGTGTAGTAAATACTAAGAGAGTTGAGTTGGCTGCATATCAACTGAAGAGTGTGGCTAGAACCCTGTTTGATCAATGGAACGATGGTAGAGCTAGGGATGCACCACATACAAATTGGGTTTTCTTTGAGGAAGCCTTGTTGGGGCGTTTCTTTCCTTGAGAACTGAAGGAAGAAAAGGTATGGGAGTTCCTTACCTTGAAACAGGACTCCTTGAGTGTTCATGAGTATGGGTTGAAGTTCACCCAACTATCTCGCTATGCTCTGGATATGGTTAAGGATATGAGGAGCACAATGAGTTTGTTTGTCGATGGTTTGGGTCGTGCTTCAAGTAAATAAGGTAGGGCTACAATGTTGATTGGCGACATGGACATATCCAGGATAATGGTCTATGTGCAGCGAGTTGAAGAGGAAACACTGAGGGACAAAGATGAGTATAGAAACAAGAAGGCTAAGACTGGGAATGAGTCTGGGCAACAGAAAAGTTGTTCAAATCATCCACAATTCCATAAGCAGAAAGGGCATGCATCATTATCTACTTGTGCACCTGCGCCCAAAGACAGAGTTGAGCATTATGGTCAGACCTCTCGAGCTAGGCCTGCATACTGCGCCAGGTGTGGTAGAAATCACTTCATCATATATCGTGAAGGCTCCCGGGTGTTTTCAAGTGTGGTTAGACCGGGAATTTCATGAAAGAATGTCCCAAGAGTAAGCAAGGAGGTGGTAATTGGGGTAATAGAGGTCACTTTTCATCAGCTGCTCCATAAGACAGGGCTGCATATAGGGGAGCAACTTCTATTGCTGGCGGAGGAACAAACCGCTTCTATGCTCTTAATAATCACCATGAACAGGAAGATTCACTAGAATTTGTCACTGGTATGATTCGAGTCTTTGAGTTTACTGTTTATGCATTGTTAGACCCATGAGCGAGTTTATTTTTTATAACTCCCTATGTTGCAATGAACTTTGAAATTATCCCTGAGCAACTTAGCGAACCATTCAGTATTTGTACACCTGTTGGTGAATCCATTCTAGCAGAAAGAGTCTAGCGTGATTGCCCTGTTTTCGTTAGTCACAAGAGTACCATGGCTGATTTAATAGAGTTAGACATGGTAGATTTTGATGTCATTTTAGGTATGTACAGGCTCCATGCCTTTTATGCATCAATAGATTATAGAACTCGAGTTATCAAGTTTCAGATTCTGAATGAACCAGTCATATAATAGAGTAGTAGTTCAGCAGTGACTAAGGGTGATTTATTTCATACCTTCAGGCAACAAAGTTAGATTCCAAGGGGTGTATATATCACTTAGTCCAAGTTAACGACTAAGTGTTGAGTTACCTTACCTTCAGTTACTTCCTATAGTCAGTGGGTTTCCAGAAGTCTTTCCTGATGATCTATTCGGAGTCCCTCCTAATAGAGAAAAAGACTTAGGCATAGATATCATCCCAGATACTCGTCCTATCTCTATTCCACTATACAGAATGGCACCAGTAGAGTTAAAAGAGCTAAAATAACAATTGAAAGATTTGTTAGATAAATGCTTCATTCGACCAAGTGTCTCACCTTGGGGCACTCCGGTCTTGTTCTTAACGAAGAAGGGTGGTTCCCTTAGGATGTGTATAGACTACCGTCAGTTGAATAAGGTACCATCAAGAATAAGTATCCTCTCCCAAGGATAGATGATCTTTTCGACCAGTTTCAGGGTGCTTCTTGCTTCTCAAAAATCGATCTCGGATCAGGCTATCATCAGTTGAAATTTAGGGAATATGATATTTCAAAGACAACTTTTAGAACCAGATATGGACATTATGTGTTTTTGGTCATGTCCTTTGGTTTGACGAATACACCTGAAGCATTCATGGATCTTATAAACAGAGTCTTTAAACCTTATTTAGATATGTTTGTTATCGTCTTCATTGATGACATACTAGTTTATTCAAGGAATGGAGAAGATCATGCTAGTCACCTCATGATTGTCCATCAGACTCTGAGAGCTAAGGAGTTATATTCCAAGTTCTCCAAGTGTGATTTTTGGCTTAAGTTTGTGGCATTCGTGGACCGCATTATTTCCGGTGATGGGATTAGGGTTGACACTCAGAAGATAGAAGCAGTTTTGAGTTGGCCTAGACCAACATATCCAACAGATATAAGGAGTTTCTTGGGTTTGTATGGATATTATAGGAGATTTGTTGAAGGATTTTCATCTATCTCGTCTCCTTTGACCAAGTTAACTCAGAAGACAATCAACTTTCAATGGTCTGAGGCTTGTGAGAAAAGCTTTCAGGAGTTGAAAAAGAGATTGACTACCGCTCCGATTTTGACCTTACCAGAGGGTACTCAAGGTTTTGTGGTGTATTGTGATGCATCAAGAGTTGGCTTGGGCTATGTGTTGATTCAGAATGGCAAGGTTATAGCTTATGACTCCAGAAAGTTGAAGGTTCATGAGAAGAATTATCCAACTCATGACTTAGAATCGACTACAATAGTTTTTGCTTTAAAGATATGGAGCAACTACTTGTATGGTGTTCATGTGGACATATTTATTGATCACAAGGGCCTCCAATAGGTGTTCACTTAGAGGGAGCCAAATCTCAGAAAGAGGAGGCGGTTAGAATTACTCAAGGATTATGACACGAGTATCTTTAACACCCAGGTAAGGCTAATGTGGTTGCTGATGCCTTAAGCAGGTTATCCATGGGTGGTACCGCTCATGTTAAATAAGAAAAGAGGGAGTTAGATAAATATGTGCATAGACTTGCATGCTTGGGGGTTAGACTTATCGATTCCACAGAAAGAGGGATAGTGGTGACTAATGGGGTTGAATCATCACTAGTGTCTGAGGTGAAAGAAAAGCAAGACCAGGACCCCATTTTGCTTGATTTGAAGGTAAATGTTCATAAGTAAAGAGTACTAGCTTTTGAACAAGGGGGAAATATTGTGCTAAAGTATCAAGGTAGGTTGTGTGTACCTAGGGTGGAGGAACTCCGAAAGAGGATCATGGAGGAAGCTCATAGATCCAAATATTCCATTAATCCAGGTTCCACCAAGATTTACCGCGATTTAAGAGAGGTATGTTGGTGGGAAGACATGAAGTAAGATATTGCTGAGTTTGTTGCCAAGTGCACAAATTTCTAGCAAGTGAAAGTAGAACACCAAAGGACAGGAGGTTTGGCTTAGAATATAGAAATTCCGAAATAGAAGTGGGAGATGATTAATGTGGACTTTATCATTGGCTTGCCAAAGGTCTCGCAAGCAACATGATTCTATTTTGGTGATTGTCGATAGAATGACAAAGTTATCCCATTTCTTACCGGTAAAGACTACATATTCGGCCAAGGATTATGCTAAGTTGTACCTTCAAGAAGTGGTAAGACTTCATGGAGTTCTGATATTCATTATTTCAGATAGAGGTGCACAATTTACTGCACTGTTATGGAAATCTTTCCAGAAAGGCTTGGGTTCAAAGGTGAACTTAAGCACTGCTTTTCATCCTCAGAAAGATGGACAAGCAGAGCGTACTATCCAGACCTTAGAAGATATGTTGAGAGCTTGTGTGATGGACTTCAAAGGGAGTTGGGATGACCACATACCTCTTATTGAGTTCGCTTACAACAACAATTACCATTCGAGCATCCAAATGGATCCATATGAAGCTCTTTATGGGAAAAGATGCAGATCTCTTATTGTGTCATGCCCGGAGTCTACACCCTGGACGTGGCCGACACCCAATGACAATTGTTGGCCTTGAGAAAACCCTTGGCCTGACTTACTTAACTCAACAAAAGACTATGCTAAAGTTTGATAGAGAATTAAACCCATTCTCATAAGATAACTTAATAATTTTCTTGTCCAAAATGACATTTAATTCTCAATACTATAACATACGAAGTATATATAAGATAAAAGAGACTCCAAAACTGAACTATTACATTGTCTATGAAGCCTCTAAACTGACTGAGATGGATGTTGGGAAAGACCCCACAACATCCTAATGAACTAAGCTAGAAAAGAAAATAAAGGGATGTCCTTCAAAATGCAAGGAGGCTCACCAAGTGACTATGGAATGCTCAACTGGATCAATGGTGCGCTGCGTGCTGATCCTGGTTACATGTGTCTGCATTATAAGACGATGCAGACCAACTAGCATCAGTACAATGAATGTACGAGTTTATGAGTTGGAATTCTAAACACATCTATAAAGCTTGAAATGGATTTAGGATGAACTTACCTTGGCTTTACTTGACTCACAAGATAACAACTCAATATAAGGCAATAAAGACATATGCAATATATATAAAACTGGTTAAACACTGTAACCACTTAGTTTATTAAAGATAAAACAATAATCAACTCAACTTTACTTATATATAAAAGTAATATAATTTCTGTCGGAGTTTCTCTAGTCGACAACCATCACTATGAGCATCAGTGGTGATACAACGTCTCATCCACGCTGTTAGAACTGTCCTATACTTTGTTGCCGTATAGAACATCCTCAACCTAGTGGATCCACTGGCTAAACTTACGTTATCATCTAAAAAGTATGACATGTTAATACCCATGATTGCTACATGTTTTACATGAGGACTTGAGTTAATCTGAATTCTCATCCCCACATCGGTGCTCAATACTACTCCCAAAATATACTTTAACTCATGCTTTTAAAACAACCTCTTTCCTCTGAGTTGAGATAATAAGATAAACTATTTTAGCTTTAAAAAGCAACTCTTGGAATCAATGTTCCTTTTTTTTATTCAATAACTCTTTTGGAACTCTTAGCTTCCTCTTGGTTTAAATGTAAAAACATTTATAAACTTCCTAGGGAATACTTAGTTCCCTTCTACCTTTTGATAAATGAACTCAACCTTTACTCTTTTCCTTAACTCTAACTTGATCCTTAAAACAAAGTTCAAAATATTTAAGTAAGACTCTAAGAACATTGAAAAGTTTACTTTAACTCACTTCATAGCTTTGGACTTGACTTCTTAACTTTCTTAACCTTGATTCTAACTTACCTTGAATTGGATTATGGATTCAAGGATCATGATCTCATGTTTATGGATGACTTTATGATGTTTAGATGTAATTTAAAGTGTTGAAATCAACTAGGAATGATAGGTACATCACTTAGGAACTAGTATGGAAAGATAGGGAGAGAACGAGGTCTCCAAGGGGCATTGGCGCTCTGAGAGGCGCGGGGTGCCAGGCCCTATCAGACTGAGGCTGCCATGAGGGGATCTGGCAGGCGCGGCGCCCCGGGGATTGTCAGACGCGATTCCCAATTTTTCTTCTTCGATTTTCAATTCTAATTCTTCTAAACTACTATGGGCCCCACCCCAAAAACTTAGAATCTCTAAATACTTCATTACCCAATTGATTAGACCCAAAAAGAGTCTGGAAACATGAATCAAATCTACTAGAGATGAACTACAATTCAACCAACAAGAATTTCACAATTTTTCGTGAAGAACTTCCATATTCATCATTCACTAACTCTAACTTTCTGAATTGAAACAAATTGGGTGTGGGTGAAATGTCCTAACACCGAATGATCTCACATACCTCGATAGGGATCACCCCTGGCGAAATCCACTCAACGATCTTGGAGTTTTTGGATAATTCTTGATCTTCCTCTTTTTTTCTCTTTTATCCCAAGCCCTAAGCGTTCTTAGTTTTTATAAAACTGATTTGGGACGTGATTTTACCCCTAATATAACCTTAAAATTAATTAGGAAATACTAGGGTGAAAAGATAACTTTACCCTTACTAAAATCCTGATTGGATTTTCCTCAGCTCAACATACCAACTTCTGAAAGGCATATCTCCCTTATACCACATTGGATTTTCACAAACTCGGCGGTGTTGGAAAGATATTCCCAAGGGATTTTGATAAGCTCAAATTACACCTCCCTAAAGAAGTATAAGTTGTCGTATCAATTAAAGAACCAAACTATTAGGTTGGGGTTGATCCCACGAGGAAAATAATTTAGACTTAACTTCAATGTACAATTACTTCTATTTAGTCAATTCCTTTACGAAAACAGGTAATTAAAGGGGGGTTTTGTGAAACAAGTCTTTTAATAGTTCTAAGTAAAACAATTAACAGGAGTAAATCTTTAGTGCTTATAAAGTTGTGAGAGAAACTAGTGTGTAAGTGTTCCCAATAGGTTCATAACGCCGTATTCCTAGCTATAACAATTCTTCCCTAGTGTTTTGCATGCAAAGTGATAAGTTAGGTATCTCTAAATCCTTGGTCCGACATTTAGAGAATTTCACCCCATACCTTGGTCCGGCTACGTGTGTCTAAGCAACTAACCCTTACTTTACTTCATATGAAGCATCATATTTGATGTATGGCTTAGTTATTCCTTCGTAGCAATCGAAACTAGCCTATTAGATAGTATCCCACTAAATCTATGTTGATAATTCTTTTTCTATTAACTACCTCCTTGGTCAGACAAGTAGCAATAAGGCGAGTTCTAACGCATGCACTCGTTAAAAAGACTTCTAAGCGAAAGAATTATTAATACATGCAATAACCTATTTGACAATTGTTATTAAACTAGGTTTACTTTGTTAATCTCCCATGGTTCCCACAACCCTAGTTGTGGATTTAGTTACCCATGCATAGAAGAACACAATTCATAGTTGATAAACAATAAATCATAAACTTACTTTGATAAATTCGAAGAAAATCCAAAAATTCCACTTGAAACAACAAGAATTCACTTGAAAACCAAATCTGGAAATTTGAATTCCAAAAACAAACTAAGAATAGTAGTAATAGAATTCAACCCCAAAAAGGAGGTTTTACACCCTATTTATAGAAAATATTGTCCTAAATTAAAAGGAATTAAAATAAGGAAAGTTTTCCAATAACGCGGTTGTAATCGACGACCCCCACAGACGGTCCGTCGATGAAACGATGGACCATCGACTGCCTCCGTCAGTCCAGACTTAGAATCTTTTTTCTCCTTCAACTGACATCTTCTCTGAATCAATCGACGTCCCAACAGCACGGTCCGTCGATGCGTCTCCGGTCCGTTGATGCCCTCCATCGTTCCATACTTAGACTTTCTTCAACTTCGGGTACTAGGACGATCTCTGATCCAATCGACGATTCAACAGGACGGTCCATCGATCAATCGACGGACCGTCGATCCTTCCGTAGCCCCAAACTTGGTCAAATTTGCCCGAATTCCTTCAGATGCCTGAAATTTTAGTCGACGGTCACCATCTACGGTCCTTTGATGGATCGACGGTCCGTCGATGGCCTTCGTGAGTCACCTCTGCACTAAATTGCAGCTGCCTTCTGCGTTTTGGTTTTGTACACCTTTCCTGCAAAACAAAGATAAAAACATGTCAAAACTACTACCAAAAGGCTCTAGACACACACCAATCTTAAGGAAAAAGCATTGAAATTACCGTGAATCCATGTTACATCAACACCTTCAACTTAATTTCGTTGTTTTTCCTCAAGCGACGCACTATGACTCAATACAACTCTTTGTACAAAAGTATCCTCTTTTAAACTTTTACAATCACATGACTATCAATCCCAACTTTTTCTTTGCTTTATTGCATGCTTGTATTCTTAGGCTTGATAAGCTAACTAATGTGGAGCAGACCATGACATAAACTCACAATGCACTGACACCTCTACTCTTTTGACTCTCGCCAAGTTACCAAATTTTTGATATTGCAACTAAAGCCCTCACTTCTGAAGAAATCCTCCTTTTTCGAACAATGATTTTAACTTTGGGTACAAGGATTATTATTCAACACTCAAGCTCAAAACAAATTCACACCTAGTTAGTACTTGTCGCCATAGGCTTGCCCTTATTTTCACTGCTTAAGTTCACCACATTAGACTCTTAGGATCACGATAGGACTTTGTTGGCTTTTCACATAGTCTCAGGGTCAGGTATGGTACATATGGGTACATTTTAGTGACTTTTTGCCCTCCTTGACATTTTGGCTAAGCTTCCTACCTCTTTCATTATCTATTATGCCCTACTTTTATTTTTTTTTCATCTTTGTTTTGCTTTCTCCTTTTGTTCTTTATGGAAGTGACTCATACTTCTTTTTGTTTAACTCTTTTTCTTTCTTTTCTCTTTCTTTTCGCTCTTTTTTTTTCTTTCATGCAATTGATAATTTTGACTGAGTCACTTCTCTTTATCACTTTTTCTTTTCTTTTCCACATTAATCTTTTCATACCCACTTTTCGGGTCATCACTCATAATATCCACCCTCAACTTATGGCTTTGCCATGAGTCGAGGTACACATTACCCAAGGTTGGGTCAGGGCCAAGATGAGGTCAGTTTCTGCATTAGCTACCCTCAAATTATGCTTTTGGTCTAAGTTGAGGTGCACATGCCCAAGGAGGGACCAGGGCCAAGGAGGGACCAGGGCCAACACATTATACCCAGGGAAGGTGAGTTGGTGAAGAAAACAAAGGTCTACTATAGGCTCAATATATTTGGATAAAAAAGGAATAACAATTTCATGTGGTTCACTTTATTTTAGGCTAGATGTTTGCTAATTCGAACAAGGGCCTATGATCCTTTCCTAGTCGTCTAACACAAATTCCTTTTTGCAGGACCAATCGAGAAAGTTCAAGCTAGGTATCAACAGTGGAACAATCAAACTTCCTCACACTCTCTTGACACCTCGTTACCCTTTCAGATTGTCAGACACCTAGTTTGAGTGTTCGTTTGAGGGTCATGCAGTGGGTGCATCTCTATGTCATGATTAGAGCCAACACATTCAACTTCTTTATACCTATTCATGCGAGCATTTTCTTAGAACAGGATATCATTCATGCTTAGCCATCATGCTTCATATTCACTTTCATACTTTGTACAAGTTACGACATGCTGGTTCAACAGGAAAGTAATCAGTCTCTTGGAGCAAAAGAACACAAGCAAAAAAAAACCTAAGAGAGGATCATGAGTTGGGCTACTCAGACTTCACCCTAACACTCACTTTTAATTTACCCCACCCCCAATAAAAAAACATGAAATTGTCCCCAATACATAAGAAATATAAAGACAAGGTGGTAGGTGAAGAAAATCTAAGGCGCATAGCGCCGATGATCAACAAGCAGGCGAGTCCAGTTTCTCGGAACCCGCAACCTCAGTAGATGTGTCACCCTCAGTGGTGCCCATATCAATCTCCGAACCCTCAGTGGTGCTCCTCTCAATAGCCTCATGTTTGTAACTAGATGCCCCAGCAACCAACTCTCGAGCCCTCATCTGACGGGTCTCCTCATCAATCAACGAGTCTCTCTTTTTCGCCTCAAAGTCCATCTGCTCCTTCTTCCTTGCACGGGAATCCTCTCCCTCAGTACTGCGCCTGGAGCAGTTCCTCTTGGCACACTCACGTGGATCAGGCGGCGATGTAGTGAGGGCAGTGAATAGTGAAGCAAGCACTGTGTCCTCCGCTAGCTCAACGGGTGCAGTCTTGGGCTTATGTCCCCTCATTTATAGGATACTGTCAACATCCGCCCGCAAACTCGCCACAACCTCCTAAAGAGTAGTCAAATCAATAATGGGGGCTGGGCGTGCAAGAACCCGTTGCTCAAATGCATCAAGGCACTGGTGAACCGCCTAAATATTCCACTCCGTCTGTTGGCCCACCCTCTTCTCAATTTGGTCCTCAGCCTCGACAATGGATTTCTGCATCCAAGGCTCGATATGATGCAGCAAGGTGGCCATATAGGCCTCTAACTTCTGGACCCTAGTTATCGGGACCAGTGCTGTAGAAGGTGGAGTATACCGGGAGGAACTGGGTGCTCTACTAGTGCCATGGGTGGACTCGACCGGGGTGGTCTCAGTAGGCTCTGAAGTGGCAGGATCAGCCCCTTGGGCTAACTCTACCGTATCTGCCAAATTCTCACCTAGTGGCTGCTACTCAACTCTAGGCCCTCTCCGCGGTGCCGCCACAATGGACTCATCCCTAATGATACCTATATCCACAGTTCCGTCCAGAGTACGCAGGGCATCACAGTGCCAAATGGGCATGCCAGCATCCCTACATAAGTGGAAGATCATACAAGCGAATGGATATGTAGTAGAGGTCTTAAAAGCCCTCTCATGTATCATTGCGATCAATAACTTCACGAAGTCAATCTCCAACCCGGCCACAAAGGATTCTACCAATATTGCTTGATCCTATGTCAGAATGTTATCTGTTATCGTCAGAGATAGGCAGTGTCGAACTAACAACCAGAAGAACTTGGCTGTGAAGGTGAGGTTGGCCTTGTTGATAAGGCCTCTCGGGTCTAACACCCAGTCTGCTCCCTCATCGTCAATGGACAGTTGCTGTGCAAGCCACCTCTTGGTGGCCTCTCTCTGATCTTTGGTCCACTGAAAGTGGCCACTCTTGACCAATACCTACCTGTAATCAAACTCTGGAGTAAGGGGATTCCTTGTAGCAGCAGTGGGAACACCGTACAGGAAGCGGCGGATGGAAGTAGGAGAAATGTCCCACGGCAGCCTCGAACTAGAACCTGTGTGAGTGGGTCCTGTGTGAGTGGGTCCTGTTTGGCAGGTCTCGTCCGCCTGTCCAAAGAACCTTGAAGAGTCGCGACATATAAGGCGTAGAACTCTCGAACAATCTCCTCACTATACGACCCCAAACTCCTAGCCATCCACTCGAGCCTGTGGTGGGTAAACAAGCTATGAATATCAGGGACTATGTGAAGGCTCCCTGTAGGAACTCTCCGCTCGACTGTCACCAACTGAGTCATCAGCCCTTTTTCATTCAGCAGCTTTGCGTACCTGTAGACCTGATACTGACGATCTACGCACCACCGGTTTGACTAATCAGGAACCGGTGCAGGGACATCATCCTGGGGTACCGGAGTAGACTACAAACTATGAGCCTCATCAGAAGAGGCTTGGCTGGCAGGCACTTCTGGGTGAGTGGCTCTAGGTGATCCGAAACTAGAGTCAAAGGCCTCATTCGACCCCGTAGAGTGGGCCAACTCTAAACCTGATGCCGATTTAGAGCCAAATGCTCCTCCAGAACGCGAGGCAAACCCAGACAGTGTGCTGGTCAGTGTGCACTCCTCATTAGACTGAGAGGCAGTGACTACGCTGAAAGCCACCTTCTTAGGAGTGCCATGAGTGGTTCTTGAAGCTGGTGTAGGGGTCCGGGGACTGGGGGACGTATTCAGGATCCCACTCATTATCAGAAGTGCCAATAATCCGACGGGATGGTGCCACGGACTTGGACCTTCTCCTGGAATAGACGATGTCTGGTTTGGGGGCCATATGTACATGTAAAACAATTTATTGGCATCATAGCAATCATACTATACACACAAAACAATTAAAATAGAAAAATGAAACACAGATCACATTCCAGTGAAGAACTGCAGTACTGGTTGACGGGCACTATCGACGATCCATTGATAGTGTTCATTGTTGGACACTTGGGAATTATTTAGTAATCATTCTATAGACCTCTCAGTTGGAAATGACGGACGTGTAGAACGTCCCGTCGATCAATCGACGAACCGTAGACGACTTCCGTCATCTTACACTTAGAATAATTTTTAACCTCTCATAAATTAGGGTTTCAGTTAGAAACAACGGACGTGCAGAATGGCTCGTCGAGCAATCTACGGATCGTAGTCCACTTCCGTCATCTCAGAGTTCATCAATCGACGGACCCCATCGATGGCCTGTCGATCAACCGACGGTCCATCGACGGGGTCTCGTGCTGTTGGTCAGAGACAGATTTCAGACCTTGTGTTTAATAAATCGTTTTGACACCTTTTAGACCCTCATAAGTTTACCTAACACATAAAAACAATTACAAGACCAATTTTTTATCCTTAGCGTTTTGATTTTGCAAGGTACAATCTCGGATTCTAAGATGCTACCAAACCCTAAGTCGGAAAGTCAAAAATCTTAATTTAAATAGATTACACCACTACCCACTCACTTTCTATCATTCTAAGGGACATATTACCCATTTTTTAACAAGCACAAACATGAAGTTTTGTCCCTAAGTCAAGACCCACATGTTTTTTGTTTTTGTTTCCAACAGACAATGAACGAGAATTCATTAAGCAAAAGGAATCAAAATACCTGAAAATAGTAGTGGAGTGAATGAGTGGGTGATCTTTTCAACAACCTACGCGCCCGCCTTTGAACACCTAAAGGAAAAAGCAAGAGAAACGAAGTAGAATTTGGGAAGGAGAGGGTTTTGGGAGTTTAGGGGAATTTGGGAGTTTGGGGGTTCTTATGAAAATGGAAGGGAGATGTATGGTAATCTGATGGGAAATGAAGGAAATAAGGGGAGGGAAATGGTTGGGAAAGAATTTGAAAAGGTTTTGGAGGTTAATGAACAATTTTCTTTTAATATAACCAGCCGGGTTGTGTTGGGTCACTGGTTCTTTGGACTAACGACACCCCGACAACGGTCCGTAAGTTAGTCGACGGATCGCCGATTCGACCGTTGATTGAACAAAAAGTTAGACAAAATTTCAAGACATACCTGGGATCTACGAACACCATCGACAGTCCGTCGATGGAACGACGGCCAGTCGATGGGGTCCGTAGATCCGTGCACCAGACCATATTTTGCAGAATTCTTGGTTTTGGTCCCTGCACATTAAACAACCATTAAGCTATTCTTTTTGTGTTTTTATGGACACTTTTATGACATGGACCCAAAAATAATCGCTATGCAACACTAAAAAAAATAGCGCATGAAGATGAGTAAAACAAAACAAAATAAGAGAATGCAACTATTCCTACAAAGAAAAGAAAAACGTATTGTTGCTAGAGGATACACCTTGGGTTTCCTCCCAAAAAAACGCTTTATTTAACGTCGTGGCATGATGTACGATCCTTGATTACTCAAATTTCATCAAGGTGATATGCCTCAACCACTACATGGACACTCTCCGCATGCCCTAGGTAGATTTTAATTCTTTGCCCGTTGACATTGAACTTTGCATCCTCCTTGTTCTCCAACTCAACCGCTCCATGTGGAAACACTTTAATAATAAGGAATGGTCCCATCCACTTGGAATTGAGTTTACCCGGAAACAAGCATAGCCTAGAGTTGAATAGAAGTACAAAGTCCCCAACTGCAAATTCTCACTTTTCAATCTTTTGGTCGTGGTACTTCTTCATTTTCTCTTTGTAGATGACTGAACTTTGTACGCTTTTAGGCCAATCTCATCAAGCTAATTCAACCCATTAAGTCTTTGTTCCACTGCTTCATTCCAATCGATCTTCAGTTTCTTCATTGCTTACATGGCTTTGTACTCTAACTCAATTGGCAAGTGAAAAACTTTCCCATATACAATTTGGTATGGAGTTATACCTATAGGGGTCTTGTATGCTGTGCGGTAGGCCCAAATAGCATCATCAAGCCTCCTTGCCCAATCTGTTCTATTCGCATTTACCATTTTTGACAGGATTTGCTTGATCTCTCGATTGGACACCTCAACTTGCCCACTAGTCTGTGGATGGTATGGAGTGGCCACATTATGGAGAACCCCATATTTCTCCAATAGCCCATTGAACAACTTATTGCAAAAGTGAGATCCACCATCAGTAATAATGGCCCGAGGTGTGCCAATTTGAAGAAGATGTTCTTTTTCAAGAACGCGGTGACACTCTTTCCTTCATTGTTAGAAAGCTCTATGGCTTCCACCCATTTTGACACGTAGTCCACCGCAACAAGTATGTATTTCATCCCATGAGAACTTACAAACGGTCCCATAAAATCAATGCCCTATACATCAAATAACTCAATCACTAGAATGGGATTTAAAGGGAGCTCTTGCCTCTTCGAAATTCCTACATCTCTTTGAAACCTATCACATGACTTGGAGAAATCATGAGCATCTTGATGAATGGTTGGCCAATAGAACCCAGAATGCAAAATCTTATGGGCAGTCCAGATACCACTATGGTGCCCCCAACATGCGAGGAGTGGTATGCCTCAAAAACACTTAACATCTCAACTTTCGGCACGCAACGGCGAATGAGACCATCAGCACAACTCTGGTATAAGTAAGGCTCATCCCAAAAGAACTTTTTAACATCATGCATGAACTTATTCCTCTGATGGAAGGACAAGTCCGATAGGACTATATCACTGGCCAGATAATTCGCAAAATCGGCGAACCATGGAATCAAGTCATGAGAAGCGGCCAATACATGCTCATCAGGGAAGGTATCATCAATTTTAGAATTTTCACCCAACTCTCGCATAGCTTCATCCTCCAATATGGACAAGTGATCGGCAACTTGATTTTTCAGTCCATTTTCTATCTTTTACCTCAAAATCAAACTCTTGCAATAGTAGCACCCATCTAATCAATCTTGCTTTCGCATCCTTCTCTGACATCAAGTACCTCAAAGCGGAGTGGTCAGTATGCACTATGACTCTCGTGCCAAGCAAATAGAAGCAAAAGTTTTGAAAGCAAATACCACCGCAAGAAGCTCTTGTTCAGTCACAATGTAGTTCTTTTGTGCTTCATTTAGGGCCTTAATTGCATAATAGATGGGGTGAAGAATTTTATTCCTTCTTTGTCCCAATACCACAGCAAGAGCAATCCTACTAGCATCACGCATCACCTCAAATGGCTTACTCCAATATGGAGAAATAAGGGGCGCAAACACCAAATTCTCCTTCAACTCTCCAAATGCCTTCAGACAAGATTCATCAAAATAGAATTTACATTCCTTATCAAGTAATTTGCATAGAGGATGTGCAATTTTTGATAAATCCTTAATAAACCTCCGGTAGAAGCCTACATATCCCAGAATACTTCTCACACCTTTTATAGATATGGGTGGGGGAAGTCTCTCTATAACTTCAACTTTTGCTCGATCAACCTCTATCCCCTTCTCCGAGATGCTATGGCCCAATACTACCTTTATTCACCATAAAGTGATATTTTTTCCAATTTAGCACAAGATTTCAATCTTCACATATTTTGAGAACCTCGGCCAAGTGGCTCAAACACGATCAAAGGAGTTGCCAACAACTGAAAAGTCATCCATAAAAATCTCAATAGTGTGCTACACCATATCGGAGAATATCGACATCATACATCTCTGGAAAGTGGCCGGTGCATTTCATAACCCAAACGACATTCTCTTGAATGCGAACGTACCATAAGGGCAAGAAAATATGGTCTTCTCTTGATCCTATGGGGCAATAGAGATTTGATTGTAACCCGAATAGCCATCTAGAAAACAATACCATGCTTTTCCTGCGAGTCTATGTAACACCTGGTCCATGAAGGGCATATGGAAATGGTCCTTCTCAGTCCATGCATTCAGTTTCCGGTAATCCATACAAACTCTCCATCCAGTCACCGGCCTCATTGGAACAAGCTCGTTCCTCTCATTGGGCACTATTGTTATTCCCCCTTTTCTAGGCACACACTGAACAGGGCATACCCAACTACTATCTGCAATAAAATATATGACTCCGGCATCCAACCACATAATGATATCCTTCTTTACTAGCTCTTGCATAGGTGGATTCAACCGTCTCTGGTGCTTAATACTTGGCTTGTGATCGGGCATGAGTTGGATTTTGTGTGAATAAATACCGGGAAACATCCCAATAATGCCCGCAATAGTCCAACCAATGTCTCATTTGAACCTCTTCAAAACATCCACCAAACACTCTACTTGTTGCACATTCAAATCCGATGCAATGATTACTGGCAAAGTGTTATCTCTACCCAAGAATACATATCTGAGATGAGGTGGTAGATACTTAAGCTCTAAGTTTGGAGCCTCCTCAATAGATGGTCTCGCGGTTGGAGACTCGTGACGATTCATATCTAACTTCAATTTCTTTGATTTGGACTGATATTCATTTCGTTCAAGTGCCTCAACCAAAGACCCATACTCTTCAATACCATCACTCTCAAAATTCATGATCACTACAGCTAGTGCCTCAACACCTAGGCGCTATTCGATTTGTACCTCAGACGTACTCTCAACCCTGTAAGATATAACAGATACCGTTTGGAGCTCACCACTCTACTTCATGGACCTACAAATGTTGAATGTTGCTTCTTTGTTGTTCAACCTAAACTTCATCTGTCATTTCTCCATATCAACCAAGGCGCGACCAGTAGCAAGGAACGGCCTCCCAAGAATAATAGGGAGCTCAAAGTCCACCTCACAGTCAAGAATCACAAAATCGGCCGGAAATGTAAAAGACTCCACTATTATGAGCACATCATG
This sequence comes from Solanum sitiens, assembly GCA_016801875.1. Taxonomy (NCBI): domain Eukaryota; kingdom Viridiplantae; phylum Streptophyta; class Magnoliopsida; order Solanales; family Solanaceae; genus Solanum; species Solanum sitiens. The sequence continues at coordinate 3,273,587 of JABWTJ010000014.1, read as the reverse complement.
GAGTACCCCAATGGGCCTCTTCACTGTTCGATCGATCATCAGTAACCGCATTGCAGTGGGCTTTGGGTCTCCCAAACCCAATTTCTTGTAAATAGAAAGAGGCATGAGATTTATGCTTACACCTAGATCACATAGTGCTTTGGCAAAGTATAATAACCCGATGGTATATGGAATAGTGAAAGCGTCCGGGTCTTCCTTCTTCTACACAAGAGACCTTGTAGCAATAGCACTACAATGCTGCATTCGGTCATCGTCCTCAAAACTTAACGATATCTTATTTCTAACCATATCCTTCATGAACTTGGCATAATCGGGCGTTTAATCTAAAGCTTCTATAAAAAGGACATTAATGGAAAGCTGCTTCAACATAGTGATAAAACGCTAGTATTTACCATCCTCAGTCTTTTTCACCAATCTCTGAAGGAATGGTGGTGGCGGTCTAGGGATGGGGACCACTTTCTGGGGTACCTCTGCTTCTTTCGCCGCTTTTGTCCACCAATTCATAACTAGTTTCCACCACCTCTTCATCTTTTCTTATCTCATCTTCTGCCACAAACAACATAGGTGAATCAATAGTTTGCTTACCTCCTCGAGTAGTGACTGACATGCAATGTCGATCATTTTTAGGATTTTGAATGGTATTACTAGAAAGAGTGCCCGATTGTTGTGAACCCACAGTAGTAGACAGTTGGGTCATTTGTAACTCAAAATGCTTAATCGAGATCGCATGTGCATCCACCTTTCGCCCGATATTAGCCAAATCACCTATCAATTCTTTGGTGTACTCATCACTAGAATCAAACCTTCTCATCATTTTTTGCAACATATCTTCAACTCGCGCCATATTACCTCCACCATCCCTAGGAGTAACTTCCCAATTTTGAGGAGGAACATAGGGCCCACTTCGACCATTTCTGTTACCATAGTTACCCTGGCTGAAGTTGTTGTCGTGGTTGTAGTTTCCATCTCGAACATACTGGCCCTTTCTGTTGTAATTCCCATAGTTTCGACCTTGATTGTCTTAACCTTGACGTCAATTCTCCTGATTGGAGCCTTGGGTGTTCGGTCAGAAACCCCCCCGTCTGATCATTCACTATATAAGTATCCTTTTCATAATAGTAGTCATCTACTGGAGGTGCTGGTTTAGTCAAGTAATTCACCGCATTTACCTTCTTTGCACCTCCGATGACATGTTTCAATACCAACCCAATCTCAGTACTCATTTGAGCCATCTCTTCACGAATCTCTTCTGCGGCCGGATTATGTGTAGCTTGCACTGCAAAGATGTTTCTCCCAGTATACGACTTTCAAGTACTCCAAGCCTTATTGTTGCGAGAGATTTTCTCCAACTTCTCTGCGATCTCTGCATATGTGCACTCACCATAAGAACCACCCGCAATAGTATCGAGCACTGCTTTATTATTATTATCTTATCCCCGGTAAAAGTACTCTTTCAATGACTCATCATCAATGCAGTGGTTTGGGACACTCCTAAAAAAGAACCTGTCCCAAGAGCTACTTACCGACTCTCCCGGTAGTGCCATAAAGTTATTTGTGATTAAGCTTCATGGACACTAGATAGTACTTGTCTAGGAATACATATCGCAATTGATACCAAGTGTATATGGAATTATAGGGTAGCTCAATAAACCATACGCTGCATCTCCAATCAATGATAGAGAAAACACCTGCAACTCGATGACGTTCATATCTAAGTCTGGACTCCCCATACAACTTTTGCATACATACCTCAGTTTGTCTATGTGAGCATGGGGATCCTCTGATGATAGCCCTGGAAAAATAAACTAGCGGTGAGCATCTGCATCAAACTACTAGTTACCACGAACGTATGCCCCTACGGTAGAGGAGGTAGGACAAGAGTAGTGATAATTATGTTGCCCCTATAGAACTCTTGAGGGAGTGGGACGAGAGGCTGCAACCTCAAAGCATCATCAACCGGATTTTCTGCAACCACTTGATTGTGAGCATCTACCGGTAGTGGGAGCTGACGATTGATCTCATCACCTAGATTAACTGGGTTCTGCTGATTATTCATTCTTCGGAGTGTCCGGTTAAGTTTGGGATCAAATGGAAGTATTGGGTCTCCTCGGCTCCGTGTACTTGGCATACCCTAGAGCTAGACCTGAGAGAAACAAAAACAAAAGAAATAAGTAAAATTCGGAAATTGTTCACCAAAATTCTGTAATGTTATTAAAGTTAATCTAAAATTCACTTTCCCCGGCAGTGATGCCAAAATTTGATACGCTCAAATTACACCTTCCTAAAGAAGTATAAGAGGATATTAAGTAAAGAACCCAATTATTAGGTTGGGGTCGATCCCACGAGGAAATGATTTAGACTTAACTTCAATATACGATTACTTCTTTAGTTACCCATGAATAGAAGAACACAATTCATAGTTGATAAACAATAAATCATTAATTTACTTTGACAAAATTCGAAGAAAATCCAGAAATTCCACTTGAAACAACAAGAATTCACTTGAAAAGTAATCCGGATATTTGAATTAACGCTAAAGTTGCAAAAACCAATCTCCAAAAACAAACTAAGAATTGTAGTAATAGAATCCAACCCCCAAAACAATGTTTTACACCGTATTTATAGAAAATATTGTCCTAAGTTAAAAGGAATTAAAATAAGAAAAGTTGTCCAAAAACGCAGCTGTAATCGACGACCCCCACAAACGGTCCGTCGATGAAACGATGAACCATCGACTGCCTTCGTCAGTCCAGACTTAGCATCTTTTTTTCTCCTTCAGCTGGCATCTTCTCTAAATCAATCGACGGCCCAACATCACTGTCTGTCGATGCGTCTACGGTCCGTTGATGCCCTCCGTCATTCCATACTTAGACTTTCTTCAACTTTGGGTACTAGGACTATATCTGATCCAATCGATGATTCAACATTACAGTCCTTCGATTCGTTCCTTCCGTAGCCCCACACTTTGTCAGATTTCCCCAAGTTTCTCGAGATGACTGAACATTCAGTCGACGCTAACCATCTACTATCCGTCGATGGCCTTCGTGGTTGACCTCTGCACTAAATCTCAGTTGCCATCTGCGTTTTGGTTTTGGACACCTTTCCTGCAAAACAAAGATAAAAACATCATAAAAATACTACCTAAAGGCTCTAGACAGACACCAATCTTAAGGAAAAAGCATTGAAAGTACCATGAATCCACGGTACATTAGATTTAAATCCATATAAAGAACTCATCCAAATTCCTCCTGATGTGGAAGTTATGGCCATTTGAAAATGACCAAAACTCACTTATGAAAGCTGGAAATTTTCAAGATTTCCCTACTTATTCCCTAAATTGATTATTCTTGTTTTTCTTAGCTTAATATTAGTTAACTCAAGTTACGAGATGTTACAATATCTCCCCCTTGGGAACATTCATCCTCGAATGAGAACTCTTCCACTAAACTAAGGGTAGTAACATCATTTGCACTCAACAAACAAAAGCAAGTAATAACATGCTTATTCATAGCCTTATTAGGTGCTAAGAAGGGAATTTAGTACCTTGATTTGCATTCTCTCCGGTTCCAACGAGATGTGGATATCTCTTCTTCATATCCTCCTCAGCTGCCTAAGTAGCTTCTTCAACGAATTGGTTCTTCCAAAAGACCTTGACTGAAGCAACTTCCTTTATCCTCAACTTGCGAACTTGACGATCCAAAATCTGAACCAAAACCTTTTTCATAGATAGATTATCCTTAATCCCAACATTCTCTGTTGGTACTATCAATGAAGGATCACCCAAGCACTTTTTCAACCTACAAATATGGAATACTGGAAGAACCACTGCTAACTTTTGGGGTAGCTCCAACTCATAAGCCACATTGTCTACTCTCTTGGAGATTCTATAAGGTCCAATATACCGATGATTAAGTTTCCCCTTCTTACCAAACCTCATAAATCCTTTCATGGGTGAAACTTTAAGATATACACAATCGTCCATCTCAAACTCTAATGGTCTTCTTCTAACATCTGTGTAGGACTTTTGGCGACTTTGTGTTGTCTTCAATCTATCTTGGATCACTTTCACATTCTCTATAGCTTGGTAAACTAAATCTAGTCCAATCAGCCCTGCTTCGCCAACTTCGAACCACCCAATAGGATATATACCTCTTTTCCATAAAGAGCTTCATATGGAGCCATTTAGAGGCTCGAATGGTAACTATTATTATAAGCGAACTCAATGAAGGGTATGTGATCATCCCAATTTCCCTTGAAGTCAATCACACAAGTTCTCTACATGTCTTCTAAGGTCTGGATAGTTTGCTCCGCTTGTCCATCTGTCTGAGGATGAAAAACAATACTAAAGTTCACCTTCGATCCCAAACCTTTTTAGAAAGATTTCTAGAATTGTACACCTCTATATGACATAATGGAGACCGGAACTCCATGAAGTCTTACCACTTCCTGAAGGTATAACTTGGAATAATCCTCGGCCGTATAGGTAGTCTTTAGCATCAAGAAATGGGCTAACTTTGTCATTCTGTCAACAATCACCCAAATAGAATCATGTCGCCTTCGAGATCTAGGAAAGACTGTGCGAAGTCCATATTAATTATCTCCCACTTCCATTCCGGAAGTTCTATATTCTGAGCTAAACCTCCAAGCCATTGGTGCTCCACTTTCACTTGCTGACAATTTGAGCATTTGGTTACAAACTTGGCAATATCTTTCTTCATGCCTTCCCACCAATATACCTATCTCAAATCACGGTACATCTTGTTGGAACCCATATGAATGGGATATCTGGAGCTATGATCCTCCTCCAAGATCCTCTCTTGGAGTCTATACACCTTAGGTACACATAATCTGCCTTTATACTTCTGCACACCATCTCCCCCTTGTTCAAAAACCAATACTCTTTGCTTATGAACACTTGCCTTCAAATCAAGCAAAATAGGGCCTTGGTCTTGCTTCTCTTTCACCTCTGACTCTAATGATGATTCAGCCATATTGGTCACCACTATGCCTCTTTCTGTGGAATCCATAAGTTTGACTCCCAAACGTGCAAGTCTGTGCACATCCTTAGCTAACTCCCTCTTCCCTTGTTCGACATGGGAAGTACTTCCCATGGACAACCTACTTAAGGCATCAACAACCATATTAGCCTTACCTGGGTGGTAAAGAATACTCATGTCATAATCCTTGTGTAATTCCAACCACCTTCTCTGTCTGTGGTTGAGTTCTTTCTGAGTGAACACGTATTGAAGTCTCTTGTGGTTAATGAATACATCGACATGAACACTATACAAGCAGTGGAGCCATATCTTCAAAGCAAATATTACAGCCAATTCCAAGTCATGAGTTGGGTAATTCTTCTGATTAACCTTGAACTGTCTGGAGGCATAAGCTATAACCTTGGCATTATGCATTAACACACAGCCCAAGCCAACTCTTGATGCAGCACAATACATCATAAAACCTTAGGTACCCTCTTGTTAGGTCAAGATGTGAGCAGTGGTCAATCTCTTTTTCAACTCGTGAAAGCTATTCTCACAAGCTTCAAACCATTGAAACTTGACCGTCTTCTGAGTTAGCTTGGTCAAAGGAGATGAGATAGATGAGAATTCTTTAACAAATCCCCTATAATAGCCAGCCAAGCTCAAGAAACGCCTTATATCTGTTGGAGATGTGGGTCTAGGCCAATTTTGAACTGCTTCAATCTTCTGAGTGTCAACTCTAATCCATTCATTATTAACAATGTGGCCTAAGAATGCCACAGACTTAAGCCAAAACTCACACTTGGAGAACTTGGCATATAGCTCCTTATCTCTCAACGTCTGAAGAACAATTCTTAGGTGACTAGCATGATCTTCTTCATTCCTTGAATAAATCAGTATGTCATCAATGAAGACTATGACAAACAAATCTAAATAAGGTTTGAAAACTCTGTTCATAAAATCCATGAATGTTGTAGGTACATTTGTCAAGCCAAAGGAAATAACTAAAAATTCATAATGACAAATCTTGTTCTGAAAGTTGTCTTTAGAATATCACATTCTCTAACTTTCAACTGGTGATAGCCTGATCTGAGGTCAATATTACAAAAACAAGAATCACCCTGAAGTTGATCAAAAATATCATCTATCCTTGGGAGAGGATATTTATTCTTGATGGTCACCTTATTCAATTGGCGGTAGTTTATTCACATCCTAAAGGAACAATCTTTTTTTCTCACAAATAAGACCGGACCACCCCAAGGTGAGACACTTGGTCTAATGAAACATTTTTCTAACAAATCTTTCAATTGTTCCTTTAGCTCTTTTAATTCTGCTGGTACCATTCTCTATGGAGGAATAGAGATAGGAAGAGTATCTGGGATGATGTCTATGCCGATGTCTATCTCTCTTTCAAGAGGGACTTCGGGTAGATCATCAGGAAAGACTTCTGGAAACTCACTGACTATGGGAACTGATTGAAGGGAAGGTACCTCAATACTTGAGTCATAAACTCGGACTAAGTGATAGATACACCTCTTAGAAACGACCCTTAGGCACTGCTGAACTACTAGCCCACTCTATGACTGGGTCATTTAGTATTTGAAACTTGACAACTCGAGTTCTGCAATCTATTGACGCATAACAGGCATGGATCTAGTCCATACTTAGAATGACATAAAAATCTACCATGTCCAATTCTACTAGATCAGCCATGGTGTTCTTGTGATTGATGGAAACAGGACAATCACGATAGACTATTTCCGCTAGAATAGACTTCCCAACAGGTGTAGAAACACAAAAGGTTTCACAAAGCTTTTCAGGAAAAATTTCAAACTAATTTGCAACATAAGGAGTTGCAAAGGATAAAATTTCTCCTGGGTCTAACAAAGCACAAACATCAAAAGTAAAGACTTTGGTCATACCCGTAACAACATTTGGAGAGTTCTCTTTTTCTTGGTAGATAGTGATTGCATAAAGACGGTTTACCCATCCGCCGGTACCAGAAGTAGCTCCTCTAGGTGCAACAATTTTTGGTGGATTAACTGATGAAGATTGAGCTCTATTGCCCAGATTTCCACCACCTTTCTTATTCTTGGGGCATTCTCTCATGAAGTGACCCTCTTGACCACACTTGTAACAACCTGTCTGGCCATCACGACAATTTCCTCCGTGGTTTCTACTATACTTAGTACATGCAGGAGCCCTACTTCCTCCTTGTACCATACTACCTTGAGACTGAGCTGGTCTAGCTTGAAGTTCTGAGAATTTTGGCCATTATACTCACCTCGGTTTTTGGGCGCAGGTGCATTAGCAGATGATGGTGAATGCCCCTATGGTTTCTGAAATTGTGGTCGACCTGAACCATATTTTTGTTGGTCAGACTCATTCCTTGTCTTTGCCTTCTTCTTGCGGTACTCATCCCTGTCCCTCATCTTCTCCTCTTCGACTTGTTGCACATAAACCATAAGCCTGGATATGTCCATGTCACCTATCAACATGGCAGCCCTACCTTCCTTACTTGAAGTACGACCCAAAAAGGCAACAAACAAGCTCATTCTGCTCCTCATGTCCTTCACCATCTCCGGATCATAGCAAGACAGTTGGGTAAACTTCAACCCATACTCATGAACACTCGTGGAGTCTTGTTTCAAGGAGAGGAACTCTCGTACCTTCACTTTCTTTAGTTTTTGAGGAAAGAACTTCCCCAAGAAGGCTTCTTCAAAGCAAGCCCAACTTGGATATGGTGCATCCTCAGCCCTGCCTTCCTTCAGTTGGTCGAACCAAGTTCTAGACACACTCTTCAGTTGGTATGCAACTAATTCAACCCTCTAAACATCAACCACATGCATTACCTCAAACACTTTCTTCAACTTTTCCACAAAGTATTCCAGATCCTCAGTAGTGTTTGATCTGGTGAAGCTACGAGGATTCATTCTCAGAAATTCACGAACCCTCGATGTGTCAGCCCCTTCTTGTCAAGTTTCTCTCTATTGCCCTACTTGGTTGGTTACTACTTTAATTAACGTCCGGATAGCTTCCAGAAATTTGGCATTTGTAACCTCTCCTAGGAGTTGCACATCTGGTGCATTAGGAATCTCTTGCTTATCAACATTTCTTCGGGCTGGTCGACCCCAGAATGCTTTTTGTGGAGGCATAACGTTTCTTTGAAAATACGCGTAAGCACAAATTTGAGAGAGACTTTTTGAGATAAACTCTACGAACAAAAAATATATGAAAGAAGTGAACCATTCCTAAATGTTATAGCCTACTAGTCATAGATGTGGTGCACTTCACACCGATGAATAAGACTCTACAGATACGACTTCATAGACTCTCTAGGACTCTTGAACCTTGTGCTTTAATACCAAGTTTGTCACGCTCGAAGTCTTCACCCTGGACGTGGTCGGCACCCAACGACCATTGTTGCCTTGAGCGAACCCTTGGCCTGACTTACTTAACTAGCGGAAGACTATGCTAAACTTAGATAAAGAACTAAAGGCATTCTCATAAGATAACTTAATGACTTGGCCAAAATGGAATTTAATACTCAATACTGTAACATACGAAGTATAAGACAAAGGAGACTCCAAAACTAAACTATTATATTGTCTATGAAGCCTCTAAACTGACTGAGATAGATGTTAGGACAGACCCTGCAACATCCTAATGAACTAATCTAGAAAAGTAAATAAAGGGATGTCCTCTGGAATGCAAGGAGGCTCACCAAGTGATTGTGGAATGCTCAACTGGATCAACGATGTGCTGCGTGCTGATCTTGGATACCTGCGTCTGCATAATTAGTTTCAGGCCAATTGGCATCAGTACATTGAATGTACGAGTATGCGAGTTGGAATGCTAAACACATCTATAAAACCTGAAATGGATTAAGGATGAGCTTACCTTGGCTCTGATCGACTCACAAGATAACAAACTCAATATAAGGCAACCAAAACATATGAAATATATATATAACTGGTAAAATAGTGTAACCACTTAGTTTATTAAAGATAAAACAAAAATAAACTCAAATTTACTTATATATGAAAGTAATATATTTTTTGTGGGAGTTTATCTAACCGACAACCACAACTATGAGCCTTAGTGGTGATACAATGTCTCGTCCACGCTGCCACAACTTCCCTATACTTTGCCGTCACATAGAACATCCTCAACCTAGTGGATCCACAGGCTAAACTTACATGATTATCTAAAAAGTATGACACGTTAATACCTATGATGGCTACATGGTTTAAATGGGGATTTGAGTTAATCTGAACTCTCATACCCACATCGGTGCTCAATTCTACTCCCAAAATATACTTTAGCTCATGCTTCTAATATAGCCTCTTTTCTCTGAGTTGAGATAATTTGCTCAACTATTTTAGCTTTAAAAATCTCCTCTTCGAATCAATGTTCCCTTTTTTTTATTCAAGAACTCTTTTGGAACTCCTAGTTCCTTCTTTGCTTAAATGTGAAAACATTTATAAACTTCCTAGGGAATACTTAGTTCCCTTATACCTTTTGAGAAATGTACTCAACCTTTACTCTTTTCCTTAATTCCAACTTGAGCCTTAAAACAAAGTTAAAAACGTTTAAGTAAGACTCTAAGAACTTTGAAAAGCTTTACTTTAACTCACTTCATAGCTTTGGACTTAACTTCTTAACTTTCTTAACCTTGATTCTAACTTCCCTTGAATTGGATTATGCATTCAAGTTTCATGATCTCATGTTTATGTATGATTTCATGATGTTTAGATGTATTTTCAAGTATTGGAGTCAACTAGGAATGATAGGTACATCACTTAGGAACTAGTTCGGAAAGATAGGGAGAAAATAGGGTCTCTAGGGGGACTTGGCGCTCTAAGAGGTGCGGGGCGCCAGAGCCTAAAGGACAGAGGTTGTCATGAGGGGCTCTATCTGGTGCGGCGCGCCAGGCCCTGTCAGACAGAGGTTGCCCTGAGGGGCTCTGGCTGGTGCAGCGCCCCAGGTCTTGTTAGACGCGATTTCTGACTTTTCTTCTCCGATTTTCAATTCTAATTCTTCTAAACTCCCATGGATCCCACCCCAAACAGGATCTGTAAATACCCATTACCTAATCGATTAGAACCAAAAGTAGTCCAAAAACATGAATCAAATCTACTAGAGATGAACTACAATTCAACCAACAAGAATTTCACAATTTTTTGTCAAAAACATCCATGTTCATCATTCACTGACTCTAACTTGCTGAATTGAAACAAATTAGCTGTGGGTGAAAGGACCCAACACCGAATGATCTCACATACCTTGATAGGGATCACCCACGATGATATTCACGCAACGATCTTGAAGTTCTTGGACAATTCTTGATCTTCCTCTTCTTTTTTCTTGTCTCCCAAGCCCTAAGCGTTCTCTAGAACTTATTTGGGACTTGGATTTACCCCTAATATAACCTCAAAATGAATTAGGAAATACTAGGGTGAAAAAACAACTTTACCCTTACTAAAATCCGGATTGAATTTTCCTCAGATCAATAGCCCAACTTCATAAAGGCATATCTCCCTCATAAGACATCGGGTTTTCTCAAACTCTGTGGCGTTGAAAAGATCTTCCCAATGGATGTCCAACCATATAAAAAACTCATCCAAAATCCTTCTGATCTGGAAGTTACGTCTGTTTGAAAATGACCAAAACTCACTTTTGAAACCTGAAAATTTTCCAGATTTCCCTACTTATTCCCAAAATTGATTATTCTTTTTTTATTATCTTAATCTTTGTTAATTCAAGTTGCGAGATGTTACATATGGGTTGGTTAGAAGTTGGTGAAGCAGGTTTTATAGGACCCGATCAAGTTAACCAGACTATGGAGAAGGTGAAAGTGATTAAAAAAGATTGAAAACGGCACAGAGTCGCCAAAAGTCCTACACAGATGTTAGGAAAAGACCGTTAGAGTTTTAGGTGTATGATTGGGTGTATATGAAAGTTTCAACCATGAAGGGTTTTATGAGGTTTGATAAGAAGGGGAAACTTACTCCCCGGTATATTGGACCTTATAGAATCTCCAAGAGAATGGGCAATGTGGCTTATGAGTTGGAGCTACCCCAAGAATTAGTGGCGGTTGATCCGGTATTCCATATTTCTATATTGAAGAAGTTCTTGGGTGATCCTTCATTGATTGTACCAACTGAGAATTTTGGGATTAAGGATAGCTTATCCGATGAAGAAGTTCTGATTCACAATTTGGATCGTCATGTTCGCAAGTTGAGGACAAAGGAAGTTGCATCAGTCAAGGTGCTTTGGAGGAAGCAATTCGTTAAAGAAGCGACTTGGAAAGCTGATGAGGATATGAATAAGAGATATCCACATCTCTTTTAATTCGGAGTGCAGATCAATGTATTAAATTCTCTTCTTAGTGTCTTATAAGACTATGTGTAAGCATCTTGATATTTGTTTTTGTTGTTCAGTGCTGAAATGATGTTACTGCCCCTATCTTAGTGAAAGAGTTCTCATTCAAAGACGAATGTTCACAAGGGGTAGATATTGTAACATCTGGTAACTTAAAATAACTAAGAATAAACTAAGAAACCAAGAATAATAATTTTTGGTAATAAATAGGGAAATTTGGAAAATTTCCTATGTTTTTAAAGTGAGTTTTGGTCATGTTCAAATTGCCATAACTCCGAGCTCAGAAGGAGTTAGTGTGAGTTATTTATATGGTTGGAAAGCCCTTGGTATGATATTCCCAATGGCGTTAAATTTGCACATTTTCGATGTCGTATGAGGGAGATATGGCTTTCAAAAGTTGGACTGTTGGACTAAGGAAAGTCCAATCCGGATTTTAGTAAGGGTAAAGTAGTCTTTTCACCCTACTATTACCGAATTCATTTTAAGGGTTTATTAGGGGTAAAACCAAGTCCCAATTAAGTTTTTGAAAGGTTGAGAACACATAGGGCTTGGGAGAAAAGAGAAGAGAAGAGGAAGACCATGATTTCTTCAAGAACGCTAAGGTTTCGCTAGTGAAATTCATCTGGGGTGATTCCTATCGAGGTATGTGAGAAATTTCTGTGTGGGTTTTATTCATCCACACACCAATATTCTTAATTCAGACAGTTTTATATTGATTGAATAATGAATCTTGAAGTTTTTGATGAACAATTGTTGAAATCTTGTTGGTAGAATTGTAGTGTACTTTTAGTGGTTTGTGATTCATGTTTTCAGGCTTTTTTACGAGTCTAAACTATTGGGTATTGAGGATATTAGTGATCCTAAGTGTTTGGGGGAATATCCATGGAAGTTTGAGAGGTTTAGAGTTGAAAATCGGAGAATAAAAGTTGGAAACCCCGTCTGACAGGTCCTGGGGCGCCGCGTCTACCAGAGACCCTCAAGATAGACTCTGTCCGTCAGGCTCTGGCACCGCGCCATCCAGAGAGCCTGAGGATAGTGTCCGTCCATCAGGCTCTGGTGCCCTGCGCCTGTCAGAGCACTAGGGTCACCTGGAGTTCTTATATCTCCCCCATATTTTCATACTAGTTCCTAAGTGAAGTATCTATTATTTCGAGTTAATTCCAACACTCTAAGTATATCTAAACATCAAGAAATCATCCATAAATATGAGATCATGATCCTTGAATCCATAATCCAATTCAATGAAAGTTAAGATCAAAGTCAAGAAGCTAAGAGTCAAGTCTAAAAGTTAACAAGCAAGTCAAAGTAAGTTCTTAAAGATTTCTAGAGTCTTAAACAAACATTTCAACTTTGTTTTAAGGCTCAAGCTATAAGTTGAGCGAAGAATAAAGAGTTAAGTTGAAATTCCTCTCTTCAAGAGTATATAGGACTAAGTATCCCCAAAGAGAAGTAAGAATGTTTTCACATTTAAACAAGCAGAGAAACTATGATTTCCAAGAGAGCTTTTTAAAGATAACTTTTGAGCACTAATCTCAAATCAGAGAATTAGTATGTTTTAAAAACATAAGAGCCAATATATATTTTTGGGAGTAGTATTTAGCAGCGATGTGGCGATGCGAGTTCATATTAACTCAAGTCTCCATGTAAACCATGTACCCATCATAGGTACAAGAGGGAGGGTCATACTTTTTAGATGAACCTTTTTCATAGCATACTAGTGGATCCATTAGGCATTTCAGGTCCTATACTCTGGAAAGGTTAGGATGGTCGGGCAGTGTGGGCCGAGTAACGTCGTATCATCACTATAGCTCTTAAGTGATGGTTGTCAGTTAGAGAAGCTCCCATAAAAGTATTTTATTTTCATATACATCAGTTATTTGTATTTTTACATACATCTCAGATATTATTTGAATACTTGTATAAATTCAGAGGTTACAACATGTTTTAGTCAATTTTCTTTATATTGCATTTACTTTTAAACTGCATATATTGAATAAGAGTTAGTAAATCATGAGTCGAACAGAGCCAAGGTAAGTGTTCTTTCTTACTCCTTTTCAAGCTTAAGTGTTGTTTAGCATTCCAACCCGCATACCCATACATTCAATGTATTGATGCCAATTGTCCTGTATCGTATCATGATGCAGACGCAGGTAACGAGGATCGACATCCAGCACACCGTTGATCCAGTTGAGCACCCCAGAGAGTCAGTTGGTGAGCCTCCTTGCATTTCGGAGGACATCTTTTATTGCTTTCTAGTTAGTTCAATAGAATGTTGTCGGATTTGTCCCAACATTCATCTCAGTCAGTTTAGAGGCTTCATAGACAGTTAGTAGTTAAGTAGTCTTTACATTTTTATTCTTATGTTAAAGACTTGAGTTGCCGTTTTGGCCAAGTTGAATGTTTAAACTTTTAAAACAATCCAGATACAATAACATATGACCTTCACTTCAAACATGGTAACTTTTCTCAGTTACTCGCATACTCGATGCAGATTGGGGTGGTATTACCGACACTAGCAACTCCCCTTCAGCCTATGTCATTTTTATTGGAAAGAATTCAATTAGTTGGAGCTCTAACAAGCAACACACTCTTGCGAGATCTTCCATAGAAGCAAAATACAGGGTTATATTAAGTGTTGTAGCTAAAACGAGTCTACTGCAGGAACTTCAGGTCAAGTCGTCTTGTCCTCCTACAATTCATTTCGATAACATTATATTTGCGTCACTTATCTGAATTGCAATCAAGTCATTCTTGAACATTCGAATGAAACATGTCACAATTGAATTTCATATTGTATGTGACCAAGTGAAAACTAGAAAATTTTAAGTTCATCATATTACAATTGGAACTCTAGAAGATGGCATTACTAAGACACTTCTCAGAAGGTCCTTTGTCAACTTTGTTAGTAACATTGATTTCAAGAAAATTGAGCTAATTTTAGGGGTCATGATAAGGATAAGGATGCAAACTCCTATTAGTTTAGTATATTGAGTGTACATTACTGATATGTTAGTATGCTTGAGTTATATACGTAGTTAGTTCCTCTTATTTTTAGGTCTCTTATATTAAAAAAAATCATTTCTCTTCTATAATTGTGTATGTACAAGTCCCATACAATGTATCAATAATGCTTACACTTTCATAATCATATTCAACTCTTATAATAAGTACCTAGTAGGAATATAATTCTAGTATTCTACCATATACTAATGTTTCTAATAGTAATATTTGTTATGTATATTAAGTAAATTTTGTATTAAAGAAGTATTCTTATTAATAAGTTATAGGATTAGAGCTCATTAAGAGTATACAAGTTATTCAATATTTAAAGGATATTACAATATGTTCAACAAGAAATAGGATTAGAGTTCATGGGTATAAAAGTTATTCAATATTTAAATAAAATTTCGATCAACCAACTTTTATATTTATTCTTTAATAATAATATAAATAAGCAAATAGATAGTTAAATAGATAAATAATTCGCCTGAAACAAAATCTATTTTTTGAATTATAATTTCAAAAATCATAATTAGACTTTAAGCATTTTAGAAATACATAAATATTTCAATTAAAACCAGATCTGGTATTTAAATAATACACCTAGAACCAAATATGCTTTTTTGAATTATAATTTCAAAAATCATAATTAGACTTCAACCTTTTTAGGAAATACATAAATAATTCATTTAGAACCAAATCTGGTCCTTAGACTGTAAATTCAAAAATCACATAAATTAATAATTCACTTCATTATGTGGTATTTACATTCCTTAGCGTGAATAAAATTATGGTATTAACATTATTATTATTAGGCATCTACAAATAAACTCGTAGTCCTTATTTAACTTGCTCAATCATAATTTCTTCTCCTACAAGGAAAGTGCACTCTATTTTTTCTCGAGTATATGAAAATATGGCTCACATGAAGTTTACTAATAGCACATACTTGAGTGTAAGAGAAAGAAACTCCCTCCTTTATAAGAAAAGTAACAAGCTTGTTCAGGAAATCACAAAATTTTCAAATCTACATGATGTACAAATTGGAATAACTATTTTTACTTCATATGAAGTTCTTTTATGGCCATCTGAAATTGAAGCCATGATAAAAATCGAGTGGTATTTAAGCCTGTCTAAATTTGAACGGATGAATAATATAGTTTTAAATGAAAGCCTTCTTACCAAAATTGTGAAGGATAGAGAAGAATGAACTAGGAAATTGGAAGAAAAGTGTGAGGAGAAAAAAATAGAGTTGTTGTTCAATGATGTTTTAGAGGGAAAAATTACCCATGAACTTGATGATAAAGAACTTAAAGGATTGATTAAGTTATGTGCTCTTAAGAAGGCTAAAGTTGTTGAATGGGAGAAGCAACTTCATGAACATGATCAACTAATAGAAGGTAATGACAACAATATTTGAGAGAAGAATGATGGCGGCCAAAAGATTTAATTATGATTAAGCATTTACTGTTTTTGTTGTGGAGGCAATAGTAATTTTATATTTGTTTTTAACAGTATGTTATATTTCATATAGTTTATGTATCCTTGTTATCATGTTATTTGTTTTATTGATATGTTGAAGTTATTTTGTTTTCTTGAAAGAACTGTCCTTGCTGTTGTTCATTCAATATTGACATGGGTACAATTTAGAATGTTGTTGAATTTTTTTGTGTGTCATATATACCCCCCCCCCCCACCCCTCCCTCTTTCTCTTTAGCTTGAAAACTTTAAATTAATTTTATTCTACACAAATACTAGGTTAATTTTCAGCGCTCGCGCGGTGGTGAACTACGTCAATAATCTACTTCTCGACATTTGATAATATAAGTAGTTTTGAGTGGGTACAACCCTACGATAAATTATAAAGAATAATTTTATTCAAAGATGAAATGAATTTTTTTTAATCTTAAAACTAAATTAATTTGATTGTAAGTGTTTATGCATTTTATTTTTAACTCTTCCTTTTATTATAGTTAATCATCATCAAAGTCCTTAGAACAGATATGTAATTCTTTCATTGTCAATATTTGTATTTTCAAAAAGTTGTATAAAAATTTTATTCATCAATGCGAGAATTTTTGTCACGATCCAAAATGAGTCGTGAGTGGCACCCACACTTAACCTCCTAGGTGAGCGAACCAAGGAATCCAAACCCCAACATATGCCAATAATTAAACTACGAATAACAAAAGTAATGTGGAAGCTCCAAAACTTATTGAAGTAAACAATCAGATAAACCTCTAAAGTATGTTACATATTATCCCCAAAATCTAAAAGTCATCACATCAAGGACATCTAATCTTCAAATACTAAGTCTAAGATTATTAAAGACACCACAATAAATGAATAAAATAGTTTATATCCGAAAACTAAGGACATCATGCCATGACCAAGAGAATCCAACACGCTCTTGAATGAATAGTTCACCCCTGGAACCTGATATGTTGGAGATTGACTAGAGCTGAGGGCAAATCAAAGTAGCCGGTACACTCACTGCACTCCATAAAAGAAAAACACAAGTAGGGCTCAGTACAGGGCGTACTGAGTAGGTATCATCGGCCAACCCAAAATTAAACTAATATACAATGAATAATAGTATGAAATCAACTATAGCGCTTAGCAGGTGATAAGCAACAAACAACATGAACCAGTGTCAAGAACACTAAAGTAAGTATGTAATAAGTCAACAATATCAAGATCATCCATGAGGACTCATACCTCCAACTAAACCTTTTGGGGAATTGAGTTCTTTGAGATTGAGTACATTTCGTTAATTCAATGTGTTTTTCCTTTAATACTATCGTGTCGGAACGTGACACTCTGATCCAAGAATAATGTGTAGGTACGTGACACTCTGATCCAAGAATAATGTGTAGGTACGTGACACTCTAATCCAAGAATATTGTGTCGGAACGTGACACTCTGATCCAATTATACAGTGTCAAAATGTGACACTCAAATCCAATAATACCATTAATTTATTATTTATTATCATCACTTTCATTCATTGATAATATTTCATCAAGCCTTATTTATTCAAGGAATCACTTCGATAAAGAGGTTCAAGATTATAAGTTTCACGGCCTCGGGATTTCAGACCAATCACAAACCACACAACAAAGACACACAACCACATAATCAAGTACATAGAAAACTTCACAATATCATTCTATGCATATCAATCACTATTAAGAGTTTACTATCAAATAACATAAATGATAACCTACCCCCACCGAATAACCGAAGTCAAGCAAGCTACTTCTCCAACACTTATTATTTCCTCAATGTCTCCAAACATTTCCAATCTATCAGGTGTATATGCATAATTTGTGAGTTAATGAGTCTACAAAAGTCATATTATTCTATGTATAGCCTAGACCCTAAACTCACCTAACTTTATATTAAATTTCCTAAAGTTAAAGCCTAAGGGTAAATCTTAATTCCTCCAATTATCATAAACTTTAATGGAATTTAAATAATGCAATACACCTAAAATTTAATCACCTATCTTAACATATCCAAAACTTGATTTATAATATGATAATTAGAAGAACCCAATTTAGAACGAAAATTAATTAGTTTGAACTAATGGCCACAATATAATCAAATCTATTTTTCTCAATTCTTCAAATTATTTATCAATAAAACTAATAGCTCATTAGGAGTTCCTTTAAGTCACTCAATTCCTTTAATCGTGCTTAATCGTTATACTCTTATTACTTTAAAGATAACAATCCTTCTGCTTTTAACAAATTTCCTTTCCTTTCAATATAATTAAAATTTTCCACTAACACTTGTTCCAATGTAAATATGAATGAAATTTTCTAATGTAATCTAAATCCCCACATGCTAACTAACCAATAGAAATTCTTGATAATTCATAAGTTACAACAGTAACATGAATGGAAACAAAATTAACAAACACCGTACTTTATCCGCACCCAAAAACTCTACCAAATAAACGGCTAACGGATTCTACTCGACCATTAACTAATAATTAATATCCATAGAGGTAATGTACTAGGAAAAAATGGAGCAAGAAAAACAAAGATCTCACCTTCTTCGCTCTTAGAATTGGGTTTCTTTTTCCGATTGTGCGGCTCCTCTTTTTCTTATTTTATTGCTTTTCTACAGATCAATTATCACCCTAGTTATCTTATAACCAATTATAAAAAGTTGTAAAAGTGTTCCACTATTTATTCTACTATTATTTTCTTTAACCACGTATCAACTAAATAATTATTAAAACTATACCACTAATTTCATAATTATAATTTCAAATAGTCTAAAATACCCATTTAGAATCTATCAAAAAGTATTTTATGAAATAAAAAGTTCTAGTGCTCAAAACAACCAAAAAGGGTCATTACAGTTTTACTCCTATTCAAGGCCTCTACATAAAGAATCTAAATATTATACATCTTACAGAATTAGTTGTATACTTTATAGGTTAATTATTAAAATTTTAATGGACATCTCTTGATTCTTGAAGTTCAACGAAATAACATATGTCGCTCAAATAATATGAGTTAAATGATGTATTGGCAAGTCCCTTATTCAAAATCATTCGCACTCGATGACACTACTTTTATAGCCTAAAGACATATTTTTATGTTTATGTTTCCATCAATATGGTCATAACTTTATCTGTCTTTGCGATTTTTAATCTAATATTTATAAGGAGAACATTATTTCTTTAATATTTGATTATTATAGATTCATTGTACGTACTGTGATGGGTAATTCATTGACTTTAATCCAACATTTGAACCCCAAACTTTTGATTAAGGTTGAGTACAATTAATACTAATTACCATCAAACTACATTTCTTTATTTTTGGATGTCACTAATCGATTGAATGCCTCGATAAGATAGAAAGTTAAATAACTAAGACTCTAAGGTAGTGTCAAACCATCATAACTTCAGAACACTCAAAAGTCACTTCTTGGACATCACATGTATCTTTTAGCCGCAGAAAACTCTATAAAGATGAAAGTGTTTTATTTTAAAAGATTAAGAATTCTAATCTACATGATACTAATAGTCTAAGATTACATCACACTATTGATTAACATATCTTTACATCAACATAATTATCAAAAGCATAAACATAAATAACAAAGTTTAAAACATGTACTCAAAAACAAAATTTAATAACATAAGCATAAATTAATGAATGTAACAAAACATACCAAGATTCGTAAAAATAGAATGAAATAGAAAGGAAAAAATCGAGCCTACTGAATGCACATTGTTCCCTTAAGGAAATTATTTCCCTCTATAACCAGAGGTTTAAAGGAATAGACTGAGATAGAACATTCTATTCAACAATGTATTGATACAAAAATAGTGGTGTTAGTGAGCCACTCAACAGAAGCAAAGTACACGATTATTTAATTGTGCAGAAGAGGAAGTAGTAGTTCAGAATTTTTGTTGTTTGAAAATGAAAGGAAATTCCTCTATTTATAAACAACAAATGATAGTATCAATAAATTATTATTAAGCTTATCGAAAAGGTCAGAACTCTTTGGAAAAGTCACAACGTTTCATAAAAGTCACAAATTTTCATAAAAGTCAATACTTTTCTTAAAGACGCAACTTTTCATAAAAGTCGCAACTTTTCATAAAAACGCAACTTTACACAAAAGTCGCAACTTTTCATGAAAGTTGCAACTCTTCATAAAAGCACAACTCTTCATAAAAGTCAAACTTTTTTTTTATAAAATCCACAACTTTTCTTGAAAGAGAATGCTAATTTTTGAAATAAATAAATTGAAAGAGAATCCTGATTTGTGGTGGCGCCACATAAGCGGGCCTAGGATTCTCTTTTATATATGATATATGATATATGATATGGTATGATTGATTGATACATTTTGAATATTTATTGAATTAATGAAATTTTTTTGTTTCTTTGTTAAATATTTGTGCAAACGAAAAATATATTATGGTCTCCTCATATTCGAAAACTTGATTAATCCATAGTAGCTTATAAGTGTGAAATCAAACTTATGTAAATAAATATTTTCTTTTCAAACTTTCTTCAGATAGATGAAGACTTTACTTGACAAAGTATATATAAAAATATACTTCCGTGTATTTATTTATACAATAAAATGGAGTCATCTCATAAAACTAAATTGAAATAATTTTTCAAAATAGTCTTCGTTATTATTGTAAAATTTAATCAAGTGTGTGAATTAGTTGTCAATGAAGTGGTAAGAGAATCAGTACTTCTATGATTAAAATTCTAGGAGAGACAAAAACGTAGTTGGTGAGTTTTTTTAACGTGACTAAACTTTGATTGATACAATTATTCTATATATGTATTAATCGTAGGTTGTACATAGCTGATGCAATAGCCAATATGCCAAAAAATTGGTTGAGAAGTCGCCCTTATAAAAAATAAAAATATCTATCATAAGTATGCCAAGTTTTTTTTCCAGAATTCTTCATGGATAGTGGAATAATTATAATAAGCCATAGTTCATTTATTTATTTATAATATAAGGTAAGATTTGAAGTCATATAATTCTGGATGATTGTATCAAAATATTTAACTTACAAATCCAGAAGAAAACTTAAAGAAATACATTTTTTTTCTTGTGTCTACTCCATAGAGATATGTGGTAAATATTATACAGTTTACTAACTCTCAACTTCATGCATTATTTATATCTACATCTATAATCTATAATTTGTTAAAAGCATAAAATATTTGGTAACAGGAAAGTATGATGAATGATACTAGGCAAATTGATGATTATTTAGTACTGAATTATGTGTTAAAAATATTAGGAGAGTTAATAATTCAAAAGTCCTAAAATATATGATTAAAATGAATAGCTTAAAAAATAAGGAGTCCTTAAATATATCCTAAATCTACTTCATGGATTATATACCTAAAATGTGATAATAAAGCACAAAAGTTATCAACGCTATGTGATGTACAACTTTGGCTTCATATTTTTTTTTCCTAGGAGAAGTTAGGGAAAGAGATGAGAGGTATTTAAGAATTTGCAAGTTTAAAAGGGTGAATAATCTAGCTATAACTAAAACAGATCTTAACAAATTGTGAAGGCACAAGAAGAAATCATTAGGAAAATGGAATAAAAGAATGAGGATAAAAAATAGAGTTGTTGGTTAGTGAAGTTGGTGAAGGAACTAACATCTACAAACTTGATATCGGATAACTTAAAGGCTTGATAAATTAAAGTTATTTATTCTTAAGAAGGCTAAAGTTGATGAAATGAAGAACAAATTTCATGAACATGATTAACCAATAGAAGGTAATCACAACGTACATGTTTTAGTAAATCTCTTTTATGCTAGGCGTTAGATGCTACTTCATGATGTTAATAAAAACGAATCTGGTTCACTTTGGCGCAGGCGTACCAAATAATAATGAAGCAGTTCAAATAGATAAATTGGAGACTGGTACTTTATAATTTAGAGAACTTTCATTTTAGTTGTTCCACTCAAAATTTCTGTATGGATACATAAATTTATTTGTTACCTTATAATGTTGTGATGTATTGAATAATTTTTAAAAAGTGAAAGATAGGTAAGATAGGATATATAATATCTATTGGCATTTGTGAAAATTTTCGTTCAACCATTCATCTTGTTAAGAAAATATTTTTCATGATAAAATGTACTTTGAACATTGATCTTACACTCCAAGAACCTAAAACTTCCTTAATTCAACTCTATTAATTAATTACGCTAGTTTCATCAAAAGGTGTCTCGTAAAGTTACATCTTATAATGCCTCACTAAATTTTTCAACTAATTTATAATTTTGTAGCAAAAATGAATGTGTCAACCCACCATACTTTTAGGATCGCTCTTGCTGCTACTTGCGAAAAAATGACAAATTAATTGTGTAGAAGCTTAAAGTTGCCGTTTTAGAGAGGGCAAATGTCCCACACTAATTGAGGAATAGACTGCGAGTTTGTTTTATGCATTTTGGAAGTCCTCTCTAATAAGTTAACTTTGCAAGGAAGGATTTCTCAAGTCCATATAAGCAGACCACGATATTGATGAGGGAATGGATTAGTGATATGCTTATCTAAATTTGGGAAATCTTCTCCTCATGAAATAACTTTTTGAGTTGAGTTAATCCAGATACCATTAGAGATAGATTCGTTGTGTTTGGGCTTCCACACCGCTCTAGTTGGACCTGAATGTGAAAGAGGGTGTAAAAGCTGGCAAAAGTCTCACATTAGTTGGGAAATGGACTGGTGGTTTAATTTGCTTATATGGACTTGAGAAATCTTTTTCTCATAATTAGCTAGATTTTGAAGTTGAGTTAGACTCAAATATCATATCTTTACTGGAACAAACTTCTGGATCAAGACTTCAACTATGCTAGTGCCGACACATTCTTGGCGGAAATTGTTCTTTCAAAATACTGAAATCAGTAAACCTCACACACGAAGTTAAAATATTATTGACATGTCCAAACAATGAATCACAAAATGATGGTGTGATAAAAAAAGAGAAAAATTCTTTTTATCAAACAAGAAAATATCTTCAAAGGGAGAAAAAAGAAAAAAAGAAAAAAAGAGAAAAGAAAAGAAAAAAAAGAGAACTTTCACTTGTTTCCTTTTTGAGGTAATAAATAACAAAATAAGATCTTAAAGATAAGAAGGAAAATAACATAATTTACCTTTTTTCAAGATAAATAGTTCATATTTTTTAGGATAAATTACATATATACACATTGTAACATCTCGTAACTCGAAATAGCTAGAAATAATCCAACAAACAAAAAATAATCACTTTGGGAAATAAAGGGCAAAATCAGGAAATTTCTCAAGTTTGAAAAGTGAGTTTTAGTCATTTTTAAACGGCCATAACTTCTAGATCAGGAGGATTTAAGGTTAGTTATTTCTACTATTGGAAAGCTCTTGGGACGATCTTTCCAACGGCACCAAGTTTTCTCGATTTCGATGTTGTATGAGAGAGATATGCCTTTTGGAAGTTTGGTTGTTGGACTGAGGAAAGTCCAATCCGGATTTAGTAAGGGTAAAAGAGTCTTTCACCCTACTATTTCCTAATTCATTTTAAGGGTTTATTAGGGGTAAAACCAAGCCTTAACTCAGTTTTAGAAAAATTGAATACACCTAGGGCTTAGGAGAAAAGAAAAGAGAAGAGGAAGATCAAGAATTCTTCAAGAACGCTAAGGTTTCGCGATTGGAATTCGTCGGGGGTGATCCCTAAAATGGTATGTGAGATATTTCTGTGTCGGGTTAGTTCACCCACACACCAACTTATTTAATTCAATGAATTTGAGTAGATTGAATGATGCACATTGAAGTTCTAGAAGAACAATGGTTGAATTATTGTTGGTTGAGTTGTAGTATGCTTTTAGTTTATTTAATTCGTGTTTTCAGGTTGTTTTTCGAGTCTAATCTATTGGGTATTGAGGTTATTAGTGATTCTAAGTGTTTGGGGAAATATTTATGGAAGTTTAGAAGGTTTAGAGATGAAAAACGGGGAACAAAAGTTAAAATGTGCGTCCATAGGGCCCTGCGGCGCCGCGCCTCCCATAGCCCCATTGGACCGTCTCTGTCTGTAGGGCCTTGGGGCAGCGCGCCAGTCAGAGCACCCTAACTTGGCCTTTGAAGTTTAGGACCTAGTGCTCCACGCCTCTCAGAGCGCCAAAGAGCGCCAAGGATGCCAGTTCACCCCATTCATTCCCCATCTTTTCGTACTAGTTCCTAAGTAATGTACCCACGTTTCCTAGTAGATTCCAACACTCTATGGTACATCTAAAGATCATGAGAGTATCCATAAAAATGATATCATGAACCTTGAATCCATAATCTAATTTAAAGAAAGTTAAGATTAAAGTCAAAGAAGTTAAGAGTCAAGTCTAAAAGGTAAGACACAAGTCAAAGCAAGTTTTATAGTTTCCAAGAGTCTTTAACAAACATGTTAACCTTGTTTTTAAGGCTCAATTTGTAAGTTAAGTAAAGAGTAAAGAGTTGAGTTCAATTTTCAAAAGTTATAAGGGAACTAAGCAGTTCCCTAAGTGTTAAGTTTCACGTTAAGTAAAGAGTAAAGAGTTGAAGTTCTTCCTTCTAAGAAATATAAGGGAACTAAGTATTTACCGAAGAGTTGTTTCAAGACTCAAGTTTCAAGCTAAGTAAAGAGTAAAGAGTTGAGTTGAAGTTAATTTCTTCAAAATTATAGGGGGACTAAGTATCTCCAAAGAGATTTAAAATATTTTCACATTTAAACAAGTAGGGAAACTACGTTTTCCAAAGATCCTTTGAGCTAATTTTTAGAAAAGAGTTATAGCTTTATAAAATGAAGCAAGCAAGGATATTGAGATTTCCAAGAATAGCCTTTGAGCTAGTTTTTTTTAGCACTAATCTCAAGTCAGAGGAAAAATTGTTTTTGAAACATACAAGATAAGTATATTTTTGGGAGTAGTATTGAGCACCGATATGAGGATGCGAGTTTCATATTAACTCAAGTCTCCATGTAAACCATGTAGCCATCATGCGTAGAAAAGGGTCATACTTTTTAGATGAATCATTTTCACAGTTTATTGGTGGATTTATGAGGAAGTTCAGGTCCTATATTCTGGAAGGTTTAGGATGGTCCTTAGCAGCGTAAGGTAAAACATTGTATCATCACTACAACTACTAAGTGATGGTTGCCTGTTAGAAAAACTCCCACATCAGTAGTTACCTGGTTCATCAAGAGCTTCTGCTAAGTATAAATGGGGGTATGAGACTTCATTCATGCATTGCACGAGTAGACCTTGAGACGAAGCATCATGTCTTTTATTAAGATTATGAGTTACATCAGATTATTATGTATTTTTACATACATCTCAGAGTAAATTGTATCTTCAGTAGAAAACCATGTTGTAAACAACTTTTCTTATATTGCATATGTGTTTAAACAACCATATAATTAAATGAGTTGGTTATATTGAGTTATGTTATTCATGAGTTGAGCAGAGTCTAGGTAAGTGTTCTTTCTTACTCCTTTTCAAGCTTAATTTCTTTTAGCATTCCAACTCGCATGCTCGTACATTCAATGTACTGATGCTAGTGGGTCTGCATCGTATCATCATGTAGACGCAGGTAACTAGGATTGACATTCTAGCGCACCTTTCATCCATTGAGTAATTCAGAGTCAGTTGGTGATCCTCCTTGCTTTCCGGAGGATCCATTTTTATTGCTTTCATGTTTAGTTCATTAGTAGGTTGTGGGGTCTATCTCAACATCCATCTCAGTTATTAGAGGCTTCATAGATAGTCAATCAGATGTTAGTTCTTTCATCAATTATTTTGTTATTAACTTGTTTTCAGATTTGAGTTGCCATTTTGGCTTAGGTAAATTTTTTTAAAAAAAATTTTTTGATCAATTCTAGATAATTAAGTTAGTTATCATCTTAATCCCTTTATTAATGCGTTAAGTCTTCCGTTGAGTAAGTAAGTCAGGCCAAGGGTTCGCTTAGGGCCAGCAATGGTCTCTGAGTGCCAGCCACGTCCAGGGTGTGGTCTCGGGGTGTGACACACATCTTTTATTTCCATAATTTCTATTATTCCCAACCATTTTAAAATATTTCCAAAATCCCTTATTTTACCCTAATTTTCAAGTCAGCCAAATACATGAGCGTCCAGCCTTAACCCACATTTTCCCTTCCTTTTACCACTCCTTTATTCTCTCCCTAGTTTCACTCCACAATCTTATCAGTTGGAATTTCATCTCAATTTGAACTGTGAAAGGATTCTCTCTCTAGCAACCAAATTCAAACCAATTAATCGGTAGATTTTTGTATTCTCTATTGTTGTCTTCTCCACTGCCATCTTCTTCTTCGAGCAAAGAATTCATTCGTATTTCCTGATACGGGTCATGCTTTTTCAAAAAAATGGTAGAAAAGTTTCATCTACGATTTCTCAACACTACCCAAGGTAATGATTTTTGATTTATTTCTACGCTTTTTTTTATATTCAATATTGCATCTATTACTTGATTCAAATGCAATAGATTACTGAAAAAAGGGTAGATGAGTTTCATCTACAATATTTTCTTGACTCACTCTACTCAAGGTAACAATTTTTTAAATCTATTTTTATGCTATTTTTTATGTTCAATCTTTCATTTAGTAGTTGATTTAAATGCATCATACATTACTGAAAAAGTAATTTAATTATTGCAATATATTATCATTCGGTTTAATTGTTTAATACACAAAACTCTAAGCTTGTTAATACATAAAACTCTAAGTTTACCACACTACAACATATAAAGTTATAAATGTAATGTAGTACGTATCACTGATACGCTCAAATTACATTTTTTTAAAAAGTATAGGCGGTCGTATCAAGTAAAGAACCCAACAAGTAGGTTGGGGTCGATCCCACGAGGAAAATGATTTAGACTTAACTTCAACATACAATTACTTCTATTTAGTCAAGTCCTTTCCGAAAAACAATTAATTAAAATGGGGAATTTTTGTGAAACTAAAAGTGTTCAATTAATTCTAAATAAAACAAGTATCAAGATTAAAACTTTGGTTTTTATCAAGTGATGAGAGAAACTAGGGTGTAAGTGTTCCCCATAGGTTCATAACGCGGTAATCCTAGCTATAACAATTCTTTCCTAGTGTCTTGCATGCAAAGTGATAATTTATGTATCTCTAAATCCTTGGTCTGACATTTAGAGAATTTCACCCCGTACCTTGGTCTGGCTATGTGTGTCAAAGTTACTTAACATTACCTTTACTTCATATTAAGCATCATATTCGATGTATGACATAGTTATTACTTCGCACCAATCGAAACTAGCCTATTAGATAGTAGTTACTTAATCTATGTTGATGATTATTTTCCTATTAACTACCCCCTTGGTCTGGCAAATAGAAAGAGGGAAATTTCTAACGCGTTCACTCGTTAAAAAGGCTTCTAAACGAATGAATTATCAATACCTTCAAGAACCTATTCTGGAATTGTTATTTAGCTAGTTTTACCTTATTAATCACCCATGGTTCCACAATCCTAGTTGTGGATTTAGTTACCCATGCTTAGAAATATACAATTCATGATTGTTTGATAAGAATTCATGTACTTACTTTGATAAGTTTGAAGAAAATCAAGAAATCACACTTGAAATAGCAAAATTAAGTTGATAATCGAATCCGAAAACTTGAATAAAATTGCTAAATTGCAAAGTCAAAACTCCTAGAACAAAAGTGTGAAAAATAATAAAAAGTCTAACCCAAAAAATGAGGTTTTTAACCCTATATATAATAACAAAGTCCTAACTTAAAAGGAGTTCAAAATAAGGAAAGTTTGCCCCAAAAAGCGTCTTCAATCGACGACCCCACTTACGGTCCGTCGATTGATCGACGGACCGTCAACTGCTTACATCGATCCATACTTGGCATCTTCTTTAAACCTTCAACTTGCACCTCCTCTAATCAAATCGACGGACCAACAGCACGGTCCGTCGGTGCCTACCGTCGTTCCACACTTAAACTTCTCTCCAACACCGTGTATTGGGGCAGTCTCTGATCACATCGATGATTTGCCAACACGGTATGTCGATCAGTCGATGGACTGTCGATCCTTCCGTAGCCCCTCACTTAGTCAAAATTCCCTGAGTTGCTTCCAGATGCTCAAACCTTCAGTCGACGGCCACCACTTACGGTCCGTCGATGAGACGACGGGCTGCCGATGGCTTCGTAGGTGGTCACTTCTGCACTGATTTCTGCAGTCTTCTCCATTTCCATTTTGGACAACTTTCCTGCAAAACACAGATAAAAATACAGTAAAATTACTACAAAAAGGCCCTAGACACACACTAAACTTAAGGAAAAAGCATTGAAAGTACCGTGACACCACGGTACATCAACACCCTCAACTTAAATTCGTTGTTTGTCCTCAAGCGACACACTATGACTCACCCCAATACGTTTGTACAAAATTACTCTCTTTTTAATCTTTCACAATCATATGGCTATCAATCCCAATTTGTTTACTGCTTTAGTGCATGTTTTTACTCTTAGGTTCACTAAGTTCCTTCATGTGGATCAGACCATGACACAGACTCACCACGCACCGATACCTCTCCTCTTTTATCTCTCACCAAGGTACCAACTTTGCAATATTGTAACTAGTGCCCT
Source organism: Solanum sitiens (assembly GCA_016801875.1). Taxonomy (NCBI): domain Eukaryota; kingdom Viridiplantae; phylum Streptophyta; class Magnoliopsida; order Solanales; family Solanaceae; genus Solanum; species Solanum sitiens. Next base: position 3,245,073 of record JABWTJ010000014.1, on the reverse strand, counting down.
CACTTCAAAAACAATATCCTTCCTTTTCACACAGTGATTTCAAATTTGAGTATAAGGATTATATTCAACACTCACACTCAAAACAACTTCACACCTAATTGATACTTGTCACCATAGGCTTACCCTTATTTTCACTGCTTTAAGTTCACTATATTAGACTCTTAGGATCACAATAGGACTTTCTTGACTTGTAACGTAGGCTGAGGGTCAGGAATGATACATATGGATACATTTTAGTAACTTGTTGCCCTCCTTGACATTATAGCTAAGCGTCCTACCTCTTTTATTGTCTATTATGCCCCACTTTTCTTTTCTTGAAATCTTTGCCTTGTTTTCTCCTTTCTTTCCCTTTTTGCGGAAGTGACTTTTACTTCTTTTCCTTCAACACCCCTATTTTTCTTTTTTCTTTTTTTTATTTTATTTTGACTAAGTCACTTCTCTTGCACACTGTTTCTTTTCTTTTTCTACATTACTCTTTTCATCCCCTCTTTTCGGGACATTACTCATAATAGCCACCCTCAACTTATGGCTTTGCCATGAGTCAAGGTACACAATACCCAATGTTTGGTCAGGGCCAATATGAGGTCATTTCTGCATTAGCCACCCTCAACTTATGCTTTTGGACTAAGTTGAGGTGCACATGTCCAAGGAGGGACCAGGGCCAACACATTATACCTAGGGAAGACAATTTGGTGTAGAAAAGAAAGATCTATTTAAAGCTCAAAAGATTTGGATCAAAAGGGGATCGACTCATTTGGTTTTCTTATATTTAGGCTAAATATTGACTAATTTGAACAAGGGCCTATGATCCTTTCCTAAATGTATAACACAGATTCCTTTTTGCAGGACTAATCGAGCAAGTTCTAGCTAGGTACCAACGGCGGAACAATCAAATTTCCTCACACTCTCTTGACATTTCATTACCCTATCAGATTATCAGACACCTAGTTTGAGTTGTCGATTTGAGGGTCATGCAGTAGTGCATCTCTAGGTCATGCTTAGAGCCAACATGTTCAATATTCATTAGACCTAATCCATGCAAGCATTTTTTCTAGAACGGGATATCATTTATATTTAGCCATCATGCTTCAGATTTCACATACTTTGTACAAGATACTAACATGCCGGTTTAACATTAAAATAACCAGTCTCTTGGGGCAAATGAACACATGTAAGAAAACCACCAAGAGAGGATCATGAGTTGGCTAATCAGACTTCACCCTAACACTCACTTTCCATTTACCCCACCCCCAACAAGAAAGCATGCAATTGTCCCCAATGCATAAGAAATATAAAAATAAGGTGGTAGGTGAAGCAAACATGAGGCGCATAGCATCGAAGATCAACAAGCAGGAGGGTCTGGTTGCCCAGAACCCGCTCCAACAGTAGTAGGGACACCATCAGTAGTGTCTGCAGCAATGTCCGTAGCCTCAGTGGTGCTCCGCTCACCGGCCTCTAATATGGAGCTAGACGCCCCAAGAGCTAACTCATGAGCCCTCATCTGCTGGGCCTCCTCCTCAATCAATGAGGCTCTCCTCGTAGCATCCATCTCTAAGCGATCCCTCTTCCTAGCCCGAGCACCCTCACCCTTACTAGGGTGGCTGGAACGGTGCCTCTTTGCATGCTCATGTGGCGGAGGCGGTGGTGCACTGGTAGTCTGGAATAGTGCAGTGAGCACCGTATCCTCCGCAGGCTCCGCAGGTGCGACTTCAGGCTCAGGTACCCGCACATGAAGTATCATATCCATGTCTACCCGCATACTCGCCACTGCTGCCTGAAGATCGATCAGATCAATGGTGGGGGATGGGCGTGCAAGTACCCGTAACTCAAAAGCATCAAGGCGCTGGTGGACTGCTTGAATCCGCCTCTCAGTCTGCTGAGCAACCTTCTTCTCAATTCGGTCTTCAACCTCGGCAATGGACTTTTGCATCCAAGGCTGGATGTGGTGCAGCAATGTGGACATCTGGGCCTCTAGCTTCTGGACCCTAGCAATCGGGACTAGTGCTGCTGATGGTGGTGTAGACCGGCTATGAAGCAGCCTGATATGGTGGTGTAGACCGGCTTGGGGTAGACTCAACCGGGGTGGTGTCGATAGGCTATGAAGCAGCCTGATCAGCCCCTTGGGCAAGCCCAAGGGGCTGCGAGGTTGTCACCCAGTGGTTGTACATCCAATCGAGGCCCACTGTTTTGTGCCGCCTCATTGGCCTCATCCCGGATGAGACCTATGTCCACTGTCCCTGTAGGAGTCCGGAGGACATCTATGTGCCAAATGGGCACTCCAGCAGCCCTGCTCAACTGAAAGATCATACAAGGAAAGGGGTAAGTGGTCGAGGACTTAAAAGTCCCCTCATGGATGACAGATAGCAACAACCGCGGAAAATCTATCTCGAATCCGATGATCATAGCAGCTACCAATACTGCTCTATCCTACGTAAGTATGTTGTCTGCAACAGTGGGGGATAGACGGTGGCGGAGCAACAAACAGATGAACTTGGCTGCAAATGTGAGGTTGGCCTTCTTGATGAGGCCTCTGGATACAAAACCTAGTCTGCGCCCTCACGGTCTAAGGATATGTGCTGGGAAATCCACCTCTTGGTGGTCTCTCTCAGATTCTTGTCGCGCATGAAATGACCCTCCTTGACCACCTTCCACCTATAGTCAAACTCGACTGTGAGGGGAACCCTTTCGGCATCGGTGTCTGCGCCATATAGGAAACGACAAATGACCGGCAATGAGATATCCACTGGGAAACCACGGACTTGAACCTTAGTGAGTGGTGGCTGTTTGGTGGGGTTAGACCGCCTATCCAACTGACCTCGGAGAGTCGGTACATAAGATATGTAGAACTCTTGCACCAACTCCTCACTGTATTTCCCCACACTCCTGGCCATCCAATCGAGCTCGTGGAGGGTGAAAAGAGCATGTATCGCAGGGACATTATGTAGTATCCCTGTAAGAATCTGCCTCTCAACTGTCAGCGTCTCGGTCATCACCCCATTATCATTGAGCAGCCGGGCGTCCCTATAGATTTGGTGTTGCCCCTCTACGCTCCACCGGTTAGGCTGATCAGTAACCGTTGCAGGGTCATCATGTCGGATGGCTGGAGTAGACTCCGAACTCAGGGCCTAATCAGACGAGGGAGGGTGTGAAGGTGCATCAGGAACAGGGGCACCGTGTGAACCAGAACCGAAGGCAGTGGCCTCATTCGACTATGTAGAGTGGGCCGACTCAGAACCAAAAGCCTCCTCGGAGCCAGATGCTCCCTCAGAGCCCGAGACGGACCTAGACGGTGTGCCGTTCAGTGTGCGCTCCTCATCAGACTAGGACGTAGTTACTACGCCGGACGCCACCTTCTTGGGCATTCCCCGAGTGGCCCTAGCAGCTTGTCTCGGTGTATGGGTGCCTGGTGGAACATATTCGGGATAGCGGTCATCATCCGACGAGCCAATCATCCGGCGTGAAGGGGCGACGAACTTGGATCATCCTCTAGAGTAAACAATATCAGGATTGGGGGCCATCGGTACCTGCAAAGGAGAGTTATTGATTTTATTGTAACCATCCTACACACTCAAAAGAAACAAACGCCAAATTTGGAACACAAAACACAGTGAAGTGCAGAACTGCAGAACTGAACGACGGGCACTTATCGACGGTCCGTATATGAGACGAAGGTCCGTCGATAAGGTCTGTCGGTGGACACTTAGCACATTTCAGAAGTTATAAGTCCACAGAAGTTGAAGTTAGAAATGACGAACATGCAGAATGGGCCATCGATGAATTGAAGGACCGTAGTCCACTTCCGTCGTTAGACACTTAGAAAAAGTTAGAAGGCTTCAGAGAACAGGGTTTCAGTTAGAAACGACGGACGTGCAGAATAGATCGTCGATCAATCGACGGACCTTAGTCCACTTCCGTCGTTGGAGAGTTAAGCAAATACGAGGTGCAGGTATCGATGGACCCCATCGACTGTTCGTCGATTGACCGATGGTCCGTAGACGGGGTCTCATTCTATCGGTCAGAGATAGATTTTTGGCAAACATTATATGCACCCCCAACTGGACAAATTCAAGCATAGTAGGACACATATCTTTCAATAGCAATTGGCAAACAACTTCGTCATTCCTAGGGCTTCGATTATTCTAATTTCAATACTAGAATCTATCGAGCCCTAAGTCGGAAAACAACAATTCAAACACATTACGAGTTCATGTAATCATTTAGCACCCCTAACCCATTCATTTACCATCATTCTAAGGGTCAAGGACTCCGATTTTACAAGTTAATCATGCAAGGTTGTCGCTAAGTCAAGACCCACATGCTAGCAATTCGGTTTCCAAGCAAATGACATGAAATCAGCGAGTAGATGACAAGGACATACCTGTATTCTGTAGTAGAGTGAGTGAACTAGCAACAACAACCGACAAGCCTGCCTAGAAACACCGACCGGAAAAATACTTGGATTGGATGGGAAATTGGGGGAGTAGGGTACTGGGATTTTGGAGAAGATGTGAGAATATGAAAGTTGAGGGGAATTTAGAGTGAATTAATGTGGGAGTTGATGGGGGAGTGAGGGAATAAGGGGAGGGAAATGGTTGGGGGGGGGATTTGAAAAGGTGTGGGGGTAACTAAAAGGATAATTTTAATATATAGCCGGTCGGGTCGGGTCAGGTCATTTGTTCTGGGGAACTAACGATTCCCCGTCGACGGACCGTAAGTCAATCAACGGTCCATCGACGGACCGTAAGTCAATCGACGGTCCGTCGACTGCTCTCTCGATTGTGCCCTAACTTAAACAATATTGAAAACCTACCTGGGTTCACGGAGATCATTGACGGTCCGTCGATGAGATGACGGTCCGTCGGTTGGTCCGTAGATCAGTGCACAGACCATTTTTGGCAGATTTTCTGGTGGTTTGGTATGCACATTGAGCACTTAATAAGCCATTCTTTTTATGTTTTCTTGACACATTTTAGACACAGACCCTAAACTACTCTCTAGCCAACAGACTTAAAACAAATAAAAGAAAATTCACACATGACATTGAGTTAAAAAAATGAAATAATGCAACTATTCCTACAAAGACAAGAAAAACCTATTGTTGGCTAGAGGATACACCTCGGGTTGCCTCCCAATCAGCGCCTCATTTAACGTCGCGGCACGACGCAAGACTCTTGATTACTCAGACTTCATCAAGATGATATACCTCAACCAGTTCATTGGCATTTTCTGCATGCCCAAGGTAGATCTTGATTCTTTGCCCATTAACCGTGAACCTTGCACCCTCGTTGTTCTCCAACTCAACCGCGCCATAAGTGAACACTTTAGTGATGAAGACTGGATCAGTCCATTTGGACTTGAGTTTGCCTGGAAACAAGCGCAACCTAGAGCTGATCAAAATCTCCAAGTCCCCAACCGCAAATTCGCGCTTCTCAATCTTTTCGTCATGGTATTTCTTCATCTTTTCTTTGTAGAGGGCTGAACTTTCATATGCCTTGAAGGGAAACTCATCAAGCTCATTCAACCCATTTAGTCTCTGTTCCGCTGCTTCATTCCAATCCATCTTCAGTTTCTTCATCGCCCACATGGCCTTGTGCTCTAACTCAACCGGTAAGTGAAAAGCTTTCCTATATAAAAGTTGGTATGGAGACATACCTATGGGAGTCTTGTATGATGTCCGATAGGCACAAAGAGCATCATCAAGCCTCCTTGACCAATCCGTTCTACTAGCATTCATCGTTTTCCCCAAAAATTTGCTTGATTTCTCTGTTTGACACCTCTACTTGCCCACTAGTCTGTGGATGGTAGGGAGTGGCTACATTGTGGCGAACCCCATATTTCTCCAATAACCCTTTGAACAACTTGTTGCAAAAGTGGGATCCACTATCACTAATAATGTCCCTAGGGGTGCCAAATCTAGAAAATATGTTCTTTTTCAAGAACGCGGTGACACTCTTCCCTTCATTATTTGCAAGTGCTATGGCTTCCACCCATTTTGACACATAATCTACCGCCACAAGAATATATTTCATCCCATGAGAACTCACAAACAGTACCATAAAATAAATGCCCTATACATCAAACAACTCAATTACTAGAATGGGATTCAAAGGGAGCTCTTGCCTCCTCGAAATACCTCTATCTCTTTGGCACTTATTACATGACTTGGAGAACTCGTGAGCATCTTGGTGGATGGTTGGCCAATAGTACCCACACTAAAAAATCTAATGGGCAGTCTGGATACCACTATGATGCCCTCCCACGGGCGAGGAATGGCATGCCTCCGACACACTTAGCATTTCAACTTCCGTCACACATCGGCAAATAAGCCGATCGACACAACTCCGGTATAAGTAAGGCTCATCCATGAAGAACTTTTTCACATCATGCATGAACTTGTTCCTTTGATGAAAGGACAAGTCCAATGGGACTATATCACTAGACATATAATTCGCAAAATCGGCGAACCATGGAATCAAGTCATGAGAAGCGGCCAATACATGCTCATTAGGGAAAGTATCATCAATTTCAGACTTTTCACCCAACTCTCGCATAGTTTCATCCTCTAATCTGGAAAAGTGGTCGGCAACTTGGTTTTCGGTCCCCTTTCTGTCTTTCACTTCGAAATCAAACTCTTGAAACAGTAATACTCATCTAATAAACCTTGGTTTCTCATCCTTCTTTGCCATCAAATATCTCAAATAAGAATGATCAGTATGCACTATGACTCTCATGCCAAGCAAATAGGAGAAAAAATTTTCGAAAGCAAATACCACCGCAAGGAGCTCTTGTTCAGTCACAATATAGTTCTTTTGAGCTTCATTAAGGGCCTTACTAGCGTAATAAATCTGGTGAAGGATTTTATTCCTTCTTTGTCCCAATACCACACCAAGAGCAACCCCACTAGCATCACACATCACCTCAAATGGTTTGCTCCAATCAGGGGAAATAATAATGGGCGCAGACACCAACTTCTCCTTCAACTCTCCAAATGCATTCAGACAGGATTCATCAAAATAAAATTTACACTCTTTCTCAAGTAGCTTGCACAGAGGATGTGCAATTTTTGAACTTGATAAACCTCCAGTAGAAGCCCGCATGCCCAAGAAAACTCCTCACATATTTTATAGAGATGGGTGTAGGAAGTCTCTCTATCACCTCAACTTTGGCTCGATCAACCTCTATACCCTTCTCTGAGATGCGATGGCCCAATACAATACCCTCTTTCACCATGAAGTGACATTTATCCCAATTTAGCACAAGGTTGCAATATTCACATCTTTTGAGGACTTCGGCCAAGTGACTCAAACAACAACCAAAAGAGTCTCCAACAACAGAAAAATCATCCATTAACACCTCAATGGTTTCCTCCACCATATCGGAGAATATCGACATCATACATATCTGAAAAGTAGCCGCTGCATTATACAACCCAAAGGGCATTCTATTGAATGCGAAAGTTCCATAAGGGCAAGTGAAAGTCGTTTTCTCTTGATCCTCCAGGGCAATAGAATTTGGTTGTAACCCGAATAACCATCAAGAAAACAATACCACCCTTTTCCTGTAAGCCTATCTAACATCTGATCCATGAAGGGCAAAGGAAAATGGTCCTTCTCAGTCCATGCATTCAACTTCCGGTAATCCATACACACTCTCCGTTCGGTCACCAACATCATGGGAACAAGCTCATTCTTCTTATTTGGTACCACTGTCATTCCCCCCTTTTTGGGCTCATACTGAACAGGGCATACCCAACTACTATGTGATGGGATATATGACTCCGGCATCCAATCACTTAATAATTTCTTTCTTCACAACCTCTTGTATAGGTGGAATCAAACGTCTCTGGTGCTCAATACTTGGTTTATGATAGGGCATGAGTTGGATTTTGTGTGAATAAATACCGGGAGGGATCCCAATAATATCCGCAATAGTCCACCCAATGTCTCTCTTGAACCTCTTCAACACTTCAACCAAACACTCTACTTGTTGCACCTTCAAATCTGACGAAATAATTACCGGCGAAGTGTCATCTTTCCCCAAGAATACATACCTCAGATGAGGCGGTAGAGCCTTAAGCTCTAATTTTGGAGCCTCTTCAATAGATGGTTTAGCGGGTGGAGACTCGCAATGTTTCATGTCTAACTCTAATTTCTTTGGTTTGAACCGAAAATCACCTCGATCAAGTACCACAACCAATGTCCCATACTCTACAATACCATCACTCTCAAAATTAATGATCAGTGCCGCTAGTGCCTCAACACCAAGGCGCTCTTCGATTTGAACCTCAGACATACTCTCAACCCTATAGGATATAGCAGATACCGTTTGGAGCTCACCACTGTGCTTCATGGACCTACAAATGTTAAAAGTTGCCTCTTCATTATTCAACCGGAACTTTATCTGTCCCTCTTCCATAATGACCAAAGCGCGACCAGTAGCAAGAAATGGCCTCTCAAGGATAATAGGCACCTCAAAGTCGACCTCACAGTCAAGAATCACAAAGTCGGCCGGAAATATGAAGGACTCTACTTTCACCAACACATCATGGAGTATCCCAATAGGCCTCTTCACCGTTCGATCGGCCATCAATAACCGCATCGCAGTGGGCTTTGGGTCACCCAAACCCAACTTCTTGTAGATAGATAGAGGCATGAGATTTATGCTTGCACCAAGATCACATAGTGCTTTAGCAAAGTGTAACAACCCGATAGTACATGGAGTAGTGAAAGCGCCCGTATCTTATTTCTTTTGCACCAGTGACCTTGTAGCAATAGCACTACAATGTTGCATCCTAACATCATCCTCAAAACTCACCGACCTCTTCTTAGTAACCATATCTTTCATAAACTTGGCATAACCGGGCATTTGTTCAAGAGCTTCTATCAAAGAGACATTGATGGAAAGCTGTTTCAACATAGTAATAAAACGCCGATATTTTCCGTCCTCGGTCTTCTTCACCAATCTTTGTGGGAATGGTGGTGGTGGTCTAGGAACAGGGGTCACCTTTTAGGGCATCTCTGATTCTTTCACCGCTTTATTTACCAACTCATCACTAGCTTTTACTAATCATATTCTACACCAGATGGCACAAGTGGATCAATGATTTGCTTACCCCCTCGATTTGTGACTACCATACAATGTCCATTATTTTTTGAATTTTGGACAGTATTGCTAGGAAGAGTACCCGGTTGATGAGTGTTGACAGTAGTCGACAATTGGGCCATTTGCAACTCAAGATGCTTGATTGAAACTGCATGTGCATCCACTTTTTGCCCAATGTTAGCCAAATCACCTCTCAACTCCTTGGCGTGCTCATCACTTGCGTCAAACCTCATCATCATCTTTGCAACATAACTTCAACTCGCGCCATACTACCTCCACCATCCCTAGAAGCAACTTACCAATTTTGAGGCGGAACATAGGGCCCACTTCGATCATTTCTATTTCCATAGTTACCCCAGTTGAAGTTGTTGTCGCGGTTGTAGTTTCCTTCACGAACATAATGGCCTTATCTGTTGTAATTCTCATAGTTCCGACCTTGATTTCCTTGACCATGGCACCAATTCTCCTGATTGGAGCCTTAAGCGTTCGGCCAAAACAACCCCGTCTGCTCATTCACTGCATAAGAATCTTATTCATAGTAGTACTCATCAACCGTACGTGGTGGTTTAGCCAAATAATTCACCGTATTTACTTTTTCTGCACCCTTGTGACATGTTTCAACACCAACCCTAGCTCCGTTCTCATTTGAGCGATCTCTTCACGAATCTCATCTATGGCTGGGTTGTGCGTGGCTTGCACTGCAAAAGTGTTTCTCCCAGTATCTGACTTCCTAGTGCTCCAATCTTTATTATTTCAGGATATTTTCTCTAATTTCTCGGCGATCTCTGCATAAGTACACTCCCCATAAGAACCACTCGCAATCGTATCAAGCACTGCTTTATTATTATCGTCTTGCCCCCTATAGAAATACTCTTTCAACGATTCATCATCAAAGCGGTGGTTTGGGACACTTCTCAAAAATGAGGTGAACCTATCCCAAGAACTACTTACTGACTACCTAAGTAATGCCACAAAGTTGTTTTCCTTATCTTTGTGGTTGAGTTTTTTAGACATCGGATAGTAACACTCCAGGAACACATACCTCAACTGGTTCCAAGTATAGATCGAGTTATAGGGCAACTCAGTAAACCATATAGCAGCCTCTCCCGTCAGTAAAAGAGGGAACACTCTTAACCCGATGACATCCATGTCCAAGTCATGCCTTCCTACACAACTCTTACACACCGACCTTAGCTTGGTTATGTGAGCATGTGGATCCTCATATGGTAGCCCTGAAAATAAACTTGTGGCGGTGAGCATATGCATCAAACTACTAGTTACCACGAAAGTATGACCATGTGGTAGAGGAGGTAGGACAGGTGGCTCATCATAATTAGTGATGTTAACATTGTCCCTATAGTACTCTTGAGGACGCGGGTCAGGAGGTTTCCTCCTCAGATCACCTTCACAAGGATTCTCCACTATCACTTGATTATGAGCATCAATTCGCTGAGGAAGTTGACGGTTGACCCCATCGCCAAGGTTAGCATGATTGTGTGGATCATTCATTCTGCGGAGTGTACGATTTAGTTCTGGATCAAGTTGAAGTATTGGATCTCCTCGACTCCGTGTACTTGGCATACACTAGAGCTAGACCTTAGTGAGACAAAAATAAAAATAAAAAGTAAAATTAGGAAATTGTTGACTAAAATTAGATAATGTGCTTAAAGTTAATGTAAAAGCCACTTTCCCCTGCAGCACCGCCAAAATTTGATACGCTCAAATTACACTTCTTTACAGAAGTATAAGCGGTCGTATCAAGTAAAGAACCCAACAAGTAGGTTGGGTTCAATCCCACGAAGAAAATGGTTTAGACTTAACTTCAATATACAATTACTTCTATTTAGTCAAGTCCTTTCAGAAAAAAATTAATTAAAAGGGGGGATTTATGTGAAACTAAAAGTGTTCAATTATTTCTAAATAAAACAAATAGCAAGATTAAAACTTTGGTTTTTATCAAGTGATGAGAGAAACTAGGGTGTAAGTGTTCCCCATAGGTTCATAACGCGGTAATCCTAGCTATAACATTTCTTTCCTAGTGTCTGGCGTGCAACGTGATAATTTATGTATCTCTAAATCCTTGGTCCGTCATTTAGAGAATTTCACCCCGTACCTTGGTTCGGCTACGTGTGTCTAAGTTACTAAACATTACCTTTACTTCATATTAAGCATCATATTCGATGTAGGGCTTAGTTATTACTTCGGACAAATCGAAACTAGCCTATTAGATAGTATTTACTAAATCTATGTTGATGATTCTTTTCCTATTAACTACCCCCTTGGTACGGCAAACAGAAATAGGGCAAGTTCTAACGCGTGCACTCGTTAAAAAGACTTCTAAATGAAAGAATTATAAATACATGCAAGAACCTATTCTAGAATTGTTATTTAGCTAGTTTTACCTTATTAATCACTCATGGTTCCCACAACCCTAGTTGTGGATTTAGTTACACATTCTTAGAAATACACAATTCATGATTGTTTGATAAGAATTCATGTACTTACTTTGATAAGTTTGAAGAAATTCCAGAAATCACACTTGAAATAGCAAACTTTACTTGATAATTGAATCCGGAAACTTGAATAAAATTGCTAAATTGCAAAGTAAAAACTCCTAGAACAAAAGTATGAAAAATAATAAAAAGTCTAACCCCCAAAACGAGGTTCTTAACCCTATATATAATAACAAAGTCCTAACTTAAAAGGAGTTCAAAATAAGGAAAATTTGTCCCAAAACGCATCTTCAATCGACGACCCCACTTACGGTCCGTCGATGGATCGACGGACCGTCGACTGCTTCCATCGATCCATACTTGGCATATTCTTCAAGGTTTTAACTTGCACCACTTACAGTCTGTCGATGAGATGACGAGCCGTCGATGGCTTCATAAGTGGTCACTTCTGCACTGATTTCTGCAGTCTTCTCCATTTCCATTTTGGACAACTTTCCAGCAAAACACAGATAAAAATACATTAAAATTACTACAAAAAGGCCCTAGACACACACTAAACTTAAGGAAAAAGCATTGAAAGTACCGTGAAACCACGGTACATCAATCACTCACAACATTTCTTGTATTTTATACAATAATATAATGCTCATAGTTATTCTCAATGTGTCCAGTTATAAATATATTGTAATATGACGAATTATGTATCACTCTTAATATATGCTATATGATGTGTAGTAATCTAATGATTCAAGTATCAATCTCTACATATCGGGTATTTGATACAAAATAATTATTATTGAATGTGTCATTTTCAAAATATAAAAGTATAATGAGCATTAGATTCGAATGTATGATACATTATACATTATATTAAGTTGCAGTGTATCATATACAAAATATTAATACTATGTATCGAAGCGAGCTGACTGGTACAAGTGGTTGCTTACAACGATAAGAAAACTGGAAGATTATAGAGTCACATTACTCATTTGATGTTGAATTTGTACAAGATATTATGCAACAAGAAAATGAAACTCTGTAAATTTTTATATAAATTTATTTTGAGTTATACGTTCAATTCATTTTATAATGTATCTTCTACATTTTGAAGGGATCGTAGACTGTTTGTACTTGATTTTGCTGAATTTCTTAGCAACGAAATTTCAATATCACTTTATAGTTTCTGATTCGATTATTTTCGTACAAGATATGGAGTTATTCTATAAAATATGGTAGAGAAAAAGCAAAGGCATGATATGTTACTGAAAATGATGATCCACCAAAGTCCAGGTGCCAATTCACACCACCTGACCAAAAGGATTTGTTCAATAAAGTATAGGCATTATGTATATGTGGACACACTCATTTGAATATTTTACTATTTTTAAGATACATTAAATTAAGTTTTAGAGTGTGTCTCTAATAACTTGGTTATTTTGAGTTTAAATTTCGATATATATATTGTTTTTTTAATATAAGTATGTATATTTTTCTTTATATGTTTTTTGTAATTATAGATCTTCTGGTACACAATACAATAGGACAACATTAAAAATTATTTGATACAAAATAGCTTCATATATTTAAGTAATATACAGTTTATCATTCAAGAGGTTGTCATTAAGTTATTGATACACTTGATACTGAACAACTACAATGTATATTTTAACATGTATCAATTACTTAAATTAATGTATCAAATATATTATTTTGTCTTTCTTTTTATAAGTGATACTTTAACATAATTACAGTTAACACAGTTGTTTACAATCATGATGTATCAAATACATTATTATTAAAATTTACGAAAAAAAAGACATATTATATAAACATCATACAAGATTTACAAAATTTTATAGTTTAACAACATGATTATATCATAATCAAGCAGAAATAAACTCAAAGTTGAACAATATTTTATTTATTAATAGTAAAACTTCTATATATTAAATTGAATGTATTTTTCTAAAAAGTAATGTATCAAGTCGTAATCATTAATGTACCATGACTTATATATTCGTATACAAATTCAAAAATTAAAAGATACTTACTAAAACACAAATAAATATAAAAATATAATTTCACATGCATCTGATACTTTATATATCAACACAGTAACTCAAAGATCTAAAAACACTATAGATATACGTCAAACTAGTTAGGTATCAATTTGAAATAAGTAATGTATCACGACTTACAATATACAAATTAAAAAATTAAAATATAGAGGGGATACTAAGTGAATTTAGACAGTTGGGTATGCATATATGTAATATTCTTGTCCTTCAGACATGTATTAATGTATTTATGTATCTCATACATATTCCCTGCAATGTAGTAATCAGATCAGTGAGGATGCATATCAGTAATACTATTGCTCTGAGAAACAGCAATTGCGTGTGCATAAGATACTCTTCTAGTTGGAATCCCCCACAATTATATATTTCTCGCTCAAGACTAACAATGTGTCTTCCAGATTCATAAACTAAAATAATAAATTCAAACGATGCAACAACCTGCAAATATTAAATAAGTCAATGATACATCAAATGAAATAACACTTTTTTATGTTTTCAAATCAGATTAAAGTTTTATAACTCTTCAAGCAATAACAAACATGAATAGATAGAAAAACCTGCTTGAGTTCTGATCGAGGCAGATTGAACATGAAAAATAACTTTGTGGCATATCCACCAGTATGACATCATTTCCATCTTTACCAAATTAATAATTTCAGGTTTCAAAAATCATTTCTTTTGCTCTTTTTTGCACAAAAACATTAAAAATAACCAGAATCAACAAAGTTAAACCTAGATCTTCTCGTGTTGTTTTGAAAATTGACTAGTGGGGGTTGATAGATATCTAGATGTATCATCAATGTACCAATAACGAATTTGAGATTCAATTCAACTGTAATGACTGATTTAAGATTCACAAAATAAATTGTTTGCCCAACAACTATTTCAGCACTATTATGTCATTCATAACGTAGATCGCTCACCCGGATTCTTGAATATCTCAACAAAAATCGATATATTCATCATGTGTTTTGGATCTGTTATTATTTGGAATAGATGGAGGAGAAAAGGATGAATTTTTAATTTTTTTGAATCTGTTACAAATTTGAATCGATTAATATCAATTTGTTTTGCATGATTCGTGGGATTGATAATTAATTTTATATTTAGGTTCCTTTTTAAGTGCAACAATTATGTTATTTAATGTATCCGAATTTATGTATCCGGCTGAATATAATGTATCCGGATGTGACAAATTTTAAGGGATTTGCGTAAAATAGAAAAGAGTAGGTATAGAATGTATTTGGAATTTACACTATATTAAATGTCTTCTTTATACAAAACAAAAATAACAGGCTTGTTTAAGAAAGCACATAGTTGTCAACTGTTTCCCTGACTTCATCCATCATAATTTTGTAGCAGAAACAAATGTCAACCCCATACTACTAGGACTGCTCTTGCTGCTGCTTGCAGAAAAAGAAGAAGAAGAATGACAAAATACATGTGAAGAAGCTAAAAGTTGCATTATTAGAGTGGGTAAATTTCCCATACTGGTTGGAGAATCGATTGGTAGTATTTTTATATGGACTTGCACAATCCTCTAATCGTAAGCTATTTTTTAGGAGATGATTGCCCAAGGTCATATAAGGAGAACAACTTGGGCAATTATTACCTCATTAGCTAGTTTTTTGAGTTGAGTTAGACTTGTATGACATATCTTGAAATGGTAAGTTAGCTTTTTGGATTTAGTTAAGCCCATATGTCATATTTTCACATGGTATCAAAGTCAAATTAATCTCATTTGGGCTTCCTATACATACTTTAGTTGGACCTTAGTGAAAGGGGTGTTTGAACTTTTAAAAGTCTCACTTTAGAAAGGGAATAGATTGGTGGTTCTACTTATATGGACTTGAGGAATCCTCCCCTCATAAGTTAGCTTTTGGGAGCGAATAGTTAGGTTCATATATCATATTTTAACAGACATCAACTGCCGGATAGATACTTCAACTAAATATGGTGCTGCCCAAATAAACACCCCTTAATTCTTAGCCGAAGTTTTCCCTTGAGACCATGAAATTGATATACCTCACACCTGAAGTAAAATATTATTGACTTTTAGAAAATGCGTCAGAGAATGTGTTGGGATTTATGCATTTTTGATGATCAACAAAGGAAGATGAAACACGTCAGTCAACATGGTCCAAAGGTGTTGTATCACGGGCAGTTGAATTCGAGAAAGTTGTTAGAATGAATAAAGACAAGAGTGCAAAAATAAAGAAATGCATAATGTTAATTCGTGAGAAAACCCAGTGGAAATAAACATCTGACTAATTGAAGAATCAATGAGTTTGATTTAAAAAATGAGTCTTAAGAGGCAAGGAGTTTTAATCAAACAAGGAGTTTCACTTAAAGTAGACCTCTTCAAATTACTATTGAATTAAAGTATTGGAGTTTGACTACAATATAAAAGAATCAATGAATGTAATTTTAAAAAGGAGTCTAAAGATGAAAGGAGTTTAAATTGAAGAAGGAGTCTTAGTTGAAGTAGAACTCTAAGTCAAGCGAGTTTAAGTCAATGACGAGTCTGAAGTGAACAATAACTCTATGAAGAATTGTTGTTAAATAGAAGTAAATTTGTTCAGAATACTTGTGCACTTTCAGAGCAAAAAGGGCAATTGAGAAACTAACTTCGCATGTGCTACTAGTGAACTGAAAAAACACATCGTAGAACCTGATGCCTTTACAGAGTTTATGTGAAGAATTTTTCTTTGTGAATGAGTCTTAGTGGAGTGGTCTATAAACTGAATTAGTAATGTTGTCTTCAGGTTGTGATAACTCGAAGATTTGGAAACACATACCTTTTGAGGTTTGTGTTGAAGGTTAGGAATTAGAGTTAGTTCCTAGGATTACAAGAGGTGTAGTCCAAATCCATAACTTGAAGTTAAGGTAGGTTGCAAAGTTTGTAATCTATTTATTGTGGAGGCTCGTAGTTGATTTAGAGAAGTTGGAGTTAAATCGTGTAAGGGTACAGGTTGTGGTTTTTACACCTTTTGAGTCGGCTGTTTCCACATAAAAATATTGTGTTTTTACATATTGTCCTTACTGCTTTGTTGGAACACGTTAGGCAACCAATTTCACACCTAGAAGAAACGCGAAACTTAGTATATTACTAGGTTGTGTAGACTAAATTATTAAATTACTGGGTCGTGTAGCATAACAATTGGTATCAGAGCAGATTTTTTTGTAAAAATTTTAACAACTTAAGAGTAGATCGAGATTAATTTTGCACCACTACTTAGATATTGTGAAGGACAAGATACCAACAAGCTTCCGTTATTCAAAGGACACTATAACTCATAGTGGAAAGCAATAATGGAAACTTTTATTCAGGTTGAGGATTATGAACTTTGGAGTATAGTTATTGATGGAAAAGAATACCCAACTAAGAAGGATGATGAAAATAATGACGTACAGAAGGAAAAGAGTGAATACGAGGAGGGTGACTTCAAGATTCTTGAAAAGAATGTCAAACCTAGTTTATTCTTATTTGTGGCCTTGGACAAGATGAGTATCACTGCATATCTAGTTGTCTAACTGTGAAATAAATTTGGAATACTCTCATGGACACACATGAAGAAACTGATCAGAACATACTGGTGATGGAAAAGTAGATGAGATTGCTCTCATGGATATTGGAGATTCAGACGTAAAAGGAGAAGAAGAAGAAAACTCTGAGGTTAGTATCATCGATCTTAAAGAAAATTGAATCTATTTTCAAAAAATAAATTAATTGAATTGTTGAATGAATTCATCGATGACTTTGAAGAATTAACATGTGAAAAAGATCAGTTGTTTAAAGCCTTTGCAGAAAAAAAATTTGAATACATGGAACTCAAAGATGAAAAAATTATTATTGATAAATAAAACCGTTGTCTAAAGAATAAAGTTGAAAAACTTGAGTCATCTAACCTAGATCTAAAGTCTGAAATTTTAAGGATGATAGTTACTGAAAAAAGGAAAAGGAAAAATGAGTGAAACTGAAGAAACTTGGAAAAAGAGTTGAAAAATGTAAAAATGACTATTATTTTGAAAACTAAAAGGTGAGGAAATTAAATATAGAATTTTTTTTAGATAAAGTAAAGCTTGAGAAGGCAAATAGATGGACTTACTCATCTAGAATTATTAACAAATTGAGTTATAGGGTGCAGAATTAGAAGCTGACATAGGATTCCGTAAAGAAAATATAATTTGTGAAGATTTGTGCTATATTTGTGGAAAATTTGTCATCCAACCACTGAGTGTCCAGTTGCTAATGATTTTATAAAAAGAAATGTTAAATTGGCAAATGGAAGTAGATTTATACATGTTGACAGAGCAAGTTCACTAACTTGTTGCCTAGATAGTCGAGAAGAAATATGATTCACCCTTTTGATCATAAGAAAGGACCAAACCTTGTATGGGTTCCTAAGACTAATCCTTAAGCTATTTTACTGCTGAAGCTGAAAGTAAGTAAGTGATAGTTATTGCTTGCTTAAGTGATATGAATGAAGACAAACAAAAGTTCCTTTCGCTCACTTCACAAAAAGGGAGAATTTGTCATTTAAAAAAAAAAGGTGTGGAGCTAATGTATGTAAGGGGGAAGAAAGTGAGATTATTTATGAAAAAAAAAGAGAAAAAAATTTGAAAAAAGAAAAAAGAAAAAATAAGGATTAAAGTGAAACTGATGAGAATGCATTGGAACTCGTTGTACCACATGTTTCATTTGTTGGACAGAATAAGGGCATATTGATAGGGGGAACAATGAATCTTGAAACTGATTTATCCACAAAAGTATGTGATTGCTGGATCACGTTGTTCTTTGTCAAACAACAATTGATGAATTGTGACACTAAGTAGGGAGCATTATGAAAAGAATAAGTTAGACTTGGGGATGATTAAGATTGCGTGAACTCCCTTCCATGATTGGCTAGAATAATTTTTCTCCTTAATTGATGAGCTAAAATGATATTCAATTCAATCTTACAAATTTAATTGTGTGTCCCAATTCTGGATCCTTAACTTATTTTAATCTAATTTTGTATTAGATTATGCAGAGAAACGGTGAAAAAAAGCAATGATGATCACAATATTGCTCATATCCGGTACGTTATAGATTGATCGAGGTTAATATTGTCAAAAGTGAAATAGTTGAGCACTCATGTTCCATGTATTAATTATTCTAATACAGAATAAAATATTTGTCCAAGCGCAAGAGTCTCATTCTTTCAAATTGTTCTCTCTCACTTTGTCTTCTTGGATTTTTTTTTGCAAGTTTAAATCAAATGTTTTCTCATTTTCAGTTCATGAGGAAGAATCAACTCCTAAAACACATCTTTTTCTTCTATTCCACCTTGAACTACCATCTAGAAATCAAAAGTGTCAACAAGATGTCATTATTAAAGAAAACCTTAGAGCTAGCATGAACAAGTGATAGCATGATTCCCATTGTAAGTTTTGAGAAATACTCAATTCCCATTCATCCATGGTTTTTCCAAAAAAAAAAGTTATTGAATAGATGAACCATGTTGATCTACATGCTTCAATGAGGAAAACTAATACTCCAATGAAAAGATTGAAGTAATACTTTCACTGATAAAATTGCTGAACTGGAGATTGGTCGTATTGCTTATAAAAAAATCAGTTATGAATTTAAACTCTACAGACTGTTATTGTTAAATAAAGGGTTGAAGATGCTAAAATTATTTGTTTGTTGAGACTATTATCTCCACTTGTTTTATTCTTCTCTTCGCTTCCAATGTTAGTGGCTCTAGATTTATTCTACTCATGTCAAGTATTTGTTTTTTGATTAGTGATAAATAGTTTGTGCTTACTTCAGTATGACTTCGATCTTATATAGAACATTATTTGGAAGTTTAATGGAATGATTATCTATTTCTTTAATGAATCATGTTCTTGCTCTATATAATACATTATTATGTTGCATGAAGTTGTTATCTGATTGTCTTGGTGATAGACACTGGACATGAATAGTTTAACTGATCAATCTAGCTCGAATATTATGGAATTGACATAACATAACTTTTCAATGAAGCCAAAATGGGGAAGATAAGAGTTGTGTAGTGTTTATGTAACACTTCAAAAATTCAAGACGTGTCGTAAAGCCTAGCATAGGTGTCATGAAGTCTAGACACTGTTTTAAGGTTAATTTAATGAATATAGATCATTTAGGAAGTGTAGAAACCAAAACATGTAAGAACGTCCATGACGTTCGGAAGTTAGTTCAAAGAGGTACTAGCGTGCCTTAGCCTATTTGACTAGTTTTTAAGAGTCGTAAATTAATGAAATTTAGTAAAAATATGTGTGACACATGTTGAAGATATTTCATGGTTGAAACATACTGGTACGACTCCCTAAGGACCAACCAAGGGCCCTTAAGGAGGACCTTTGCAGGTTGGAGGCAACACTGCCTGGGCAGTGTGCATCGACGAGATGCTAACGACGGATTGTAAGTGGATCGACGGGGCGTCGAAGCCAACTGTAGTCCCACACTTATCCAAAATGGGTAAGCCCTCTCCTGCACAAGTCTCTGACCGAACCGACGGATGTACAGGATGGAGGGGGGCCAAGTCGTCGACTTATAGACAGTCCGTCAACGGGGTTCCACCTGTGAGGGTCATGTTTTTTCTGCACGTTTTTAAATTGATTCATTCAATTAGTTAAGGAGTTAGGTGGTTAATTAGTGGATTAAGGTAGGGGTCTAATTAAGTTAGTTCACCTCCCATATAAAGGTCCCAACCCCATTAAACTAAGTAGAACTTTTAAAACAATTCCTCTACCTTCTCTCTTCTTTTTCTCTCTATTGGAAGACTCCATTGAAGACTAAGTCAAGGAAGGATTTTGGGGGCTAGAAAGGGACGATTTCATATCCAAATAATCACCAAATCTTTAAGGTATGGGATCTATTCACCTTTGAGACCTCTTTCCTCAAAGGGTTCATTCAAAGTATTTCCAAAACTTGAGTTTTCAAGTGAGTTTCATCTAATCTCGAAATTGAAGTTATGAATTGAGTTGTTGATGATTTCTTTAGGTTATATTGAATATATTAACATGTATTTTAACTTTATTATGATAATTGTTGATGTTTTGTTCTAAATTTAAGAACACGATCCTCAATCCCTAACCCTATGTTGTGATCTTGACCTATATTGCATTATGATCCTTCAATTGACTTGGTTATTGATTAGACTACTATCCTATGATGTTATTATGAATAAATTAAGATTAATTATAGGTCTATCATGCTAGTTCATGAGATATGATTTAGGTTATGGAGTATATTGTGAAATTGACCTAAGTATCTTGTCTTAAACTATGATCTAGTGTTGAATTTTGTTATAGTGATGCAATTGGCCTTGTTATCTTATTGGTTATCATTGTGTGATGATGTTACTCCCCTAATTGGGTTGAGTCATGGGTTGATGGTAAGACCTTGGTCAAGAATTGTGAAGGAGACTTGGTATGTCTTATGATCCCTATACTTTACCTCAATTTATGGTAAATTGTGATTAAGCCGTGATATGTTATTAGAGTGTGCCTTGATTAGGTTTGATGGGGTGGTATGATGTTGAATTGAAATATCTTGTCTATGGTTGTAAGGTTGATTAAGTTTAAAGGTTATGAGGGTGTAGATAACTACCAATGTGCCTTATTATGAATGAACATGTAAATGTGTTGACCTTACTTATATGGATTGTGTTGAGAGAACTATATTCATGCAATTCATATTGAGCAATGATGATGATGATTATACAATGGCTAGACCCTATGACCTAAAATAAATTATGATTGATAAATAAAGACATTAAAGACATTTCAAGAAGGGACTTAGCTTAGCACCGAGTGATCTTGTGTGTGAGGGGGTGACACTTTCCCACATTGGGAAGGTAGGGTTCACTACAGTCCTCATGGGGTGGATAGACTCATGACCCAAATAGGGTGTAGAGTTATGTTTCCAAGATGTCCCCAAGTTCCTTAACTATGTTTCCACCATAGGAATACTAGCTAGTGTATCCATCTAGATGCTACGTTTCATGTTAGGTTCTATCTTGGCCGAGACCACCTTCCATTGGTGTATGGTTTTACAACACCGGATTACACACTTAGCTCATGTGGATTATATCGGTTAAGGCAAGTGTTCCCTAAATTAAAATAAAGAAATGGTGTATAGACTAACTAGAGTGACTTGAGGGGGTTTGACTTAGCCTAGGTAGGGGTATGGGACTCTACCTATGCCTCGCACTAGTTTGCCTTGTTATGAGCTTTAGGAGGTTATTATGTATGTATATGATGATAAACACAAATGAGCTTATATGATGATTATGATGATTATGAACATATAATTGGTCTTTATTGCTAAAGTATGAACTTTTGTGTACTTGAAAGCTATGTTATGTGAAGTGGGTTACTATTTATGGTTCTTATTGGGTTACTTGATTGAGTAAGGTTATGGGGCTTTGCTTTGTCATTGCACTTATTGAATTTATGAGGATTTATGATTAGTTGTCTTGCTTTGCTATTTACATGATGAACTCTTATTCATACTTGTGATGTTATTACTTGGTAATAAAGTTATATGAGATTATGGGTTCAAGTATGTTGATATGCATATAGTTTACTTTGACTTGTTGAACATGTCTAAATGATTGGTATGGTTTGTTTGATTATGTATAAACCTTTAAAGAGGTAAAATAGCTTGATTTAACTAAATGTCCCTTTTTAGCATACTTTTTTGTTATATGTGCATATGGTCTCATACTTAGTACATATGGCATACTAACCCCATTTTCTTCCTTTTCCTAAACATTTTAGGTTCCGGTCGTTGAAGGCTCATTCGAGACAACTTGAAGAAGACTTGGATATTCTCTACCATCCAAGTGGGTAGGTCCTCACTTTTCGAGGGCGATGCCGATATCTAGCTTACGAAGTTTCTCTACTTTTTAGACTCTTATGTTCATTCTATTTCGTTTAAGTACAATTTGTATAAGTCTTTATGTGGCTTCTTGATATTAATGTAGGGCTATTCCCACTTTTCTATGATCGTTTTAGATGGTTATGAGATGAGACAACTTTGAGACTCTATTTTATGTTTTATATATATATATATATATATATATGTTTGTGTGTATGTGTGTGTGTGCAATAAAAGTAGAACACTATGTAATCTTCTTATACGAAGGGTCTATGTATACTCGATATAATTATATGTATGTGTATGAAGAGGTCTGTGTAAACCTCAATGTAGAATTATTAAAAGTTTTAAATTCTTCCGTATTTTTGTATTATGAATGCAATGATGTAAACTAAGGGGCTAGTCTTAGTCCTCAAAGAGGACGATGACGCCGGTTACGTCTAGGGGGTAAATCCGGCTGTGACAAAATTGGTATCAAAGCATGAGGTTAAATATCCTTGATGTTGATGTCTCTCTCAACCACGTCTATGTAGATTCGTGTTCATAATTGTGAAGAGATCCACACTTATGGATAGGAATCTATATGATGTTTAGGAATCTCTCTCTTTTCTTGGAAATCTAATATCGTGACATTACAGTATACTTATGGTGTGTTTTTGCATCTAATCCTATTGTTGTGATTATAGGATAATGAACACTCGAAGGAATGCGGCACAAAGACATGAAGAGGAGATTGCCAATGCGGGAGCTCCTCCCCGTGGTGATCAAGTTCCTCCTCTTGAAGAAGATGTTGTGGATGACCAAGCTCCGATCAATCCTCCACCGTTGACGGATAAGAATATAAGGGATTCTCTTCTCCAAATGTCTCAAGCCATTACTACTCATGCCCAAGCCGCCACTACTCAAGCCCAAGCTATGACGGCCCAAGCTAATCGGTAGGTTGTACCTCGAACTCATCAACTAGTCACTACTATGTCATCCCGTCTAAAGGAATTCACTAGGATGAATCCTCCTACTTTCTATGGGTCTAAGGTTGATGAAGACCCCTAAGAGTTCATCGATGAAGTTTATAAGATACTCTTTGCCATGGGGTTAAGCACTACTGAGAAGGCCGAGTTAGCCACATATCAACTCAAAGATGTGGCTCAAACTTGGTATGTTCAATGGAGGGACAATATGCCTCTTAGGGGTGGTCCGGTGACATGGGAGATCTTCAAGAAGGCTTTTCTAGATTGATTCTTTCCTAGGGAGATGAAGGAAGTTAAAGTGGCGAAGTTTATCAACCTTCATCAAGGAGGTATAAGTGTGTTTGAATACTCCATGAAGTTTACTCAATTGTGAAAATATGCTCCTTCTTTGATTTCCAATCCCAGAGATGAAATGAACCGCTTTGTAACGGAGATGTCAGAAGACTTGCAAGAGGAGTGTCATTCGGCTATGCTACATGACAACATGAACATTTCCCGTGTTATGGTGCATGCTAGGAAAGTGGAGGAGGCAAGGGCTAGGAGGATAAGTAGAGATGCAAAAAGGGCAAGATCTTATGATGGTAGTTCTTCAAATAATAGGCTTGAGATCCAAGACAAGCCTAGGTTCAAAGAGGTTCTCAAGTCAAGTTCCAACCAAGTTCCTAAGGATCGTAATGAAAAGGGTGTGAACCCTAAGCCTAAGAAGGAAAGAGGTACTAGTTCACCAAATGAGAAGCCAATTTGTGGTGAGTGTGGAAATAAGCATTATGGTGCTTGCCTCATAGGGACAGATAAGTGCTTTGGTTGTGGGAAAGTTGGGCACAAGGTTCGAGATTGCCCTAATGTGAAGGGCCAAGACAAGAGTGGTCAAGATCAAGCAAGTGGTTCAAATGAGGCTCCAAAGAAGAACCGCTTCTATGCTCTCCGCTCTAGGTGTGAGCAAGAGACTTCTCGCGATGTGGTGACCGGTATGTTAAAAGTCTTCTCTATTGATGTACATGTCTTACTTGATCCCGAAGCTACATTATCATTTGTTACCCTCTAGTACCTAAAAAGTTTGATACTTTACCCGATATTTTGCATGACCCCTTTTTAGTATCTACTCCGGTGGGTGAGTCAGTAGTTGCAAAGAGGGTATATAGAAATTGTCCTATTATGTTGCCCAATAGAGTTTCTAATATAGATCTAGTAGAACTAGATATGCTTGATTTTGATATCATTTTGGGTATGGATTGATTACATTCGTTTTTTGCCACTATTGATTGTACAACAAAGGTGGTGAGGTTTAATTTCCCAAATGAACCCGTTGTTGAGTGGAAGGGGGGAAGTTCTATTCCTAGGGGTCGTATCATTTCTTGTCTAAAATCATGCAAAATGATCTCTAAAGGTTGTCTATATCATATAGTAAGAGTCCAAGACCTTGACTCCAAAATTCCTCCATTGAATCGGTCCCCGTAGTGAGTGAATTTCCGGAGGTTTTCCCTAATGACCTTCCCGGTATTACTCCCGAACGGGAAATTAATTTTGGTATCGATTTGCTACTGGAAACAAACCCCATTTTGATTCCTCCTTATCGGATGGCTCCGACCAAATTGAAGGAGTTGAAGGCACAACTTAAAGGTACCAAATAAGGGCTTCATAAGGCCTAGTATTTCTCCATGGGGTGCTCTGATTTTGTTTGTAAAGAAGAAGGATGGGTCCTTGAGAATGTGTATTGATTGTCTCCAACTCAACAAAGTCACTATTAAGAACAAGTATCCTCTCCCTCAGATTGACGACTTGTTTGATCAACTCCAAGGGGCAAGCTACTTTTCAAAAATTGACTTGAGATCGGGGTATCACCAACTTAGGGTGAGAGGTGAGGATGTACCAAAGACGACATTTTGGACTATATATGGCCACTATGAGTTCTTAGTTATGTCCTTTGGTCTCACTAATGCTCCGGCGGCGTTTATGGACCTAATGAATAGGGTGTTTCAAAGTTACCTAGATTCATTTGTCATTGTCTTCATTGACAACATCTTTGTATAATCAAAAAATGAGAGTGATCATGGGTCATTTGATGGTGGTATTGCAAACCCTTAAGGAACATCAATTGTTTGCCAAGTATATCAAATGTGAGTTTTGGTTAAGGTCGATGGCATTTCTTGGTCTTATCATCTCTGGTGAAGGAGTTGAGGTTGATACAAGGAAAACGGAGGCGGTAAGAAGTTGGCCTATACCATTGACTCCAACCGACATTAGGAGTTTCTTGGATCTAGCGGTTACTATCGGAGGTTTGTGGATGGTTTTGCGTCCATAGCATATCCCTTGACTACGTTGACCCAAAAGAGTAAGAAGTTTGAG
This sequence comes from Solanum sitiens, assembly GCA_016801875.1. NCBI lineage: Eukaryota > Viridiplantae > Streptophyta > Magnoliopsida > Solanales > Solanaceae > Solanum > Solanum sitiens. The sequence goes on along the minus strand of JABWTJ010000014.1, from coordinate 3,219,218 downwards.
TGGTCGGAGGCATGTGAAAAGAGCTTCCAAATCTTGAAAGATAGGCTTACTTCCGCTCCGGTGTTGACTTTACCGGAGGGAACAAAGGGTTTCATTGTGTATTGTGATGCATCCCGAGTGGGTTTGGGGGGGGGGGGTGCTTATGCAACATGGCAAAGTGATTGCCTATGCTTATAGAAAACTTAAGGTGCATGATAGAAACTATCCATCTCATGACCTTGAGTTAGCGGCCGTGGCGTTTGCCTTGAAAATATGGAGGCATTACTTGTACGATGTTCATGTTGATGTCTTCATCGACCATAAGAGTCTCCAATATGTGTTTACCCAAAGAGAGTTGAATCTCCGACAAAGAAGGTGGTTAGAATTATTGAAAGATTACGACATGAGTGTCCTCTATCGCCTCGGCAAGGCCAATGTGGTTGCGGATGCTCTAAGTCTTACGACTATGGGTAGTGTGTCTCACATAGATGAAGCCCAGAAAGACCTAGTCAAAGATGTTCATAGGTTGGCTAGGTTGGGTGTGAGGTTGGAAGATTCTCCGAATGGTGGCGTGGTTGTTCGACATAACTCCGAGTCATCTTTGGTGGTTGAGGTGAAGTCCAAACAACACCTTGATCAACCATTGATGGAATTGAAAGAGTCGGTCCTTGGTAAGCTAAATGAATCATTCTCATTAGGGGGGATGGTGTTCTGAGGTACCAAGTGAGATTGTGTGTTCCCAAGGTAGATGGGTTGAGGGACCAGATCCTTAAGAAAGCCCATGGATCCCGCTACTCCATTCATTCGGGTGCCACAAAGATGTACCATGACCTTAAGGAAACTTATTGGTTGGAAGGTTTGAAGAAAGACATAGCGGAATTTGTTGCTAAGTATCCAAATTTCCAACAACTGAAGGCGGAAGAACATCTAAATCCGGGTGGCTTACTACAAGAAATCCAAATTCCTACTTGGAAGTGGGAAGACATAAATATGGATTTTGTGGTAGGTTTGCCTAAAACTCAAAAACAATATGACTCCATATGGGTGGTGTTTGATAGATTGACCAAGTCCGCTCATTTTATTCTTGTCAAGTCTACTTATTCGGCGGAAGATTATGCAAAGATCTTAATAGATGAGATTGTGTGTCGCCATCGTATTCCGTTATCTATCAGATTAGATAGGGGTGCATAATTCACATCTAGGTTTTGGAGGTCGTTTCAAGAAGGGTTGGGTACTAAGGTGAAGTTGAGTACCGCTTTTCATCCCAAACGAATGGTCAAGTGGAACGTACTATTCAAACCCTTGAAGATATGCTTAGAGATTGTGTCATCGATTTCCAGGGAGTTGGTATAAGCACTTGCCTTTGGTAGAATTTGCTTACAATAATCGTTTCCATTCATCCATTTCCATGACTCCTTATGAAGCCTTGCATGGTAGGAGGTGTAGGTCTCCTATTGGGTGGTTTGAAGTCCTTGAGTCTTCGATTCTTGGTCCCTATTTGATTCATAAAACTTTGGAAAAAGTTCATATTATAAGAAATCGCTTGCAAACGTCCTACATTCGGAAAAAAGTCTTATGCGGATCATAGGAGTAGGGATCTTGAGTTTGAAGAAGGTGATAAGATGTATTTGCAAATTTCTCCTATGAAGGGGGCTTTTAGTTTTGGCAAGAAAGGGAAGTTAAGTCCTCGTTATGTGTGATCCTATGAAATCTTGCAAAGGGTTGGTAAGGTTGCCTATGAGTTGAGGTTTACTAGTGAATTGGCTTCGGTTCATCCGGTTTTCCATGTTTTCATGCTTAAGAAGTGTGTGTTGATCCTGAGTCCATTCTTCCTATTGAGGGTCTTCGTGTCAAGGATAACCTCTTCTATGAGAAGGTTCCGGTTCAAATCCTTGATAGGCAAGTAAAAAGGTTGAGTAACAAAGAGGTGGTATCCGTAAAAGTGTTATGGAAAAATCACCTAGTTGAGGGTGCAACATGGGAGGCCGAGGCCGACATGAAGTCCCGTTACCCTCACCTTTTTTATAATTAAGGATAGTCATTCTTTTTAATAATATAAATATGACTAGAAATTGAAGTTTCTTGATTTTTGGGTGAAGTTTTGCAAAATATGCATTTTTGAATACTTCACAGTGAGATTACAGTGAATAGTGCCTTTGAACTTGAAATTTTTGCTTTTGGTTGTTTTGAGTTATGTAGTGCATTTTGACATGGTGAGTCTTTATGAAATAATGTATGGCATGTTGATGAGTTGAACTTGATTCTAATTGACTCATGTATATCATATTGAGCTCATATTGTTGTTGAGAGAAGGAAATGCCTCATGAAGTAATGTTTGAGTCTCATATATGGTAATTGAAGTTTTGAATTTCCTTGATTAAAATGATATGTATTATGTTTTATTACATTGATGTTGGTTGGGCTGCTAGTCTTGAGTCTATTCCTTCTTTTAAAAGAATTTTAGTATCATTCGGGGACGAATGTTCCTAAGGGGAGGGGGGGATAATGTAACACTTCAAAAATCCAAGACGTGTCGTAAAGCCTATCATAGGTGTCCTGAAGTCTAGACACTGTTTTTAAGGTTATTTTAATGAATATAGGTCATTTAGGAAGTTTAGAAACCAAAACGTCCAAGAACGTCCATGACGTACGGAAGTTGGTTCAAAGAGGTACTAGCGTGCTTTAGCATATTTGACTAGTTTTTAAGAGTCGGAAATTAATGAAATTTTGTTAAAATATGTGTGACATGTTTTAAATATGTTTCATGGTCGAAACGTCCAGGTACGACTCCCCAAGGACCAACCAAGGGCCCTTGAGGAGGACCCTTGCAGGTTGGAGGCAACACTGCCTGGGTAGTGTACATCGACAAAATGCTAATGAAGACTTGTGTGTGGATTGACGAGGAGTAGATGACAACCGTCGTCCCACACTTAGACAAAAATGGGTAAGCCCTCTCCTGCACAAGTCTCTGACCGAACCGACGGATGTACAACATGGAGGGGGTCCATGTCGTATACTCACAGACGGTCCGTTGATGGGGTTCCGTTTGTGAGGGTCATGTTTTTCCTGCACGTTTTTAAATTGATTCATTTAATTAGTTAAGGGGTTAGGTGGATAATTAGGGTATTAAGGGGGGTCTAATTAAATAAGTTAACCTCCCATATAAAGGCCCCAACCCCATTAAACGAATTAGAACTCTTAAAACAATTCCTCTACCTTCTCTATTCTTTTTCTCTCTATTGGAAGACTCCATTGAAGACTAAGTCAAGGAGGGTTTGGGGGATGGAAAGGGACGATTTCATCTTCAAATAATCACCAAAATGTTAAGGTATGGGATCTATTCACCTTTGAGACCTCTTTCCTCAAAGGGTTCATTCAAAGTATTTCCAAAACTTGAGTTTTCAAGTGGGTTTCATCTAATCTCGAAATTGAAGTTATGAATTGATTAGTTGATGATTTATTTAGGTTACATTGAATATATTAACATGTATTTTAACTTGATTATGATAATTGTTGATGGTTTGGTCTAAATTGAAGAACATGATCCTCAATCCCTAACCCTAGGTTGTGATCTTGACCTATATTGTATTATGATCATTCAGTGCAGTTGGTTATTGATTAGATTACTATAATATGGTGTTATTATTAATAAATTAAGATGAATTATAGGTATATAATTCTAGTTCTTGAGATGTGATTTAGGTTATGGAGTATATTGTGAAATTGACCTAAGTATCTTGTCTTAAACTATGATCTAGTGTTGAATTTTGTTATAGTGATGCAATTGGCCTTGTTATCTTATTGGTTATCATTGTGTGTTACTCCCCTAATTGGGTTGAGTCATGGGTTGATGGTAAGACCTTGTTCAAGAATTGTGAAGGAGACTTGGTAAGTCTTATGATCCCTATACTTTACTTCAATTTATGGTAAATTGTGATTAAGCCATGATGTTGTATTGGAGTGTGTTTTGATTAGGTTTGATAGGGTGGTATGCTGTTGAATTGAAATGTCTTGTCTATGGTTGTAAGGTTGATTAAGGTGAAAGGTTATGAGGGTGTAGATAACTACCAATGTGCCTTATTATGAATGAACATGTAAATGTGTTGACCTTACTTATATGGATTGTGATGAGAGAACTATATTCATGCAATTCATATTGAGCTATGATGATGATTATTGTACAAGGGCTAGACCCTATGACCTAAACTAAGTTATGATTTATAAATAAAGACATTAAAGACATTTCAAGATGGGCCTTAGCTTAGCACCGAGTGATCTTGTGTGGGAGGGGGTGGCACTTTCCTACATAGGGAAGGTAGGGTTCACTACGTTCCTCACGGGGTGGATAACCTCATGACCCAAATAGGGTGTAGAGTGATATTTCCAAGATGGCCCCAAGTTCCTTAACTATGTTGCCACCATAGGAATACTAGCTAGTGGATCCACCTAGATGCTACGTTTCATGTTAGGTTCTATCTTGGCCGGTAGACCATCTTCCATCGGTGTAAGGCTTTAAAACACCGGATTCCACACTTAGCTCATGTGGTCTATGTCGGTTAAGGCAAATGTTCCCTAAATTAAAATAAAGAAATGGTGTATAGACTAACTAGAGTTACTTGAGGGGGTTTGACTTAGCCTAGGTAGGGGTATGAGACTCTACCTATGCGTTGCACTAGTTTTCCTTGATAGGAGCTTTAGGAGGTTAATATTATGTATGTATATGATGATAAATGCAAATGATCTTATATGATGATTATGATGCGTATGAACATGTAATTGGTCTTTATTGCTAAAGTATGAACTTTTGTGTACTTGAAAACTATGTTATGTGAAGTGGGTTACTATTTATGGTTCTTACTAGGTTACTTGATCGAGTAAGGTTATGGAGTTTTGGTGTGGTCATTGCACTTATTGACTTTATCAGGATTTATGATTAGTTGTCTTGCTTTTCTATTTTTATAATGAACTCTTATTCATACTTGTGATGTTATTACTTGGTAATAGAGTTATATGAGATTATGGGTTCAAGTATGTTGATATGTATATAGTTTGCTTTGACTTGTTGAACATGTCTAAATGATTGGTATGGTTTGTTTGATTATGCATAAACCTTTAAAGAGGTAAAATGACATGATTTAACTAAATGTCTCTTTTTAGCATGCTTTGTTGTTATATGTGCATATGGTCTCATACTTAGTACATGTGCCGTACTAACCCCATTTTCTTCCTTTTCCCAAATATTTTAGGTTCCGGTCGTTGAAGGCTCATTTGACACGACTTGAAGAAGACTTGGATATTCTCTACCATCCAAGTGGGTAGGTCCTCACTTTCCGAGGGCGATGCCGATATCTAGCTTACGAAGTTTCTTTACTTTTTAGACTCTTATGTTCATTCTATTTCGTTTAAGTACAATTTGTATAAGTCTATATGTGGCTTCTTGATATTGATGTAGGGCTATGCCCAATTTTCTATGGTCGTTTTAGATGGTTATATATATATATATATATATATATATATATATATATATATATATATATATATATATATATATATATGTGTGTGTGTGTGTGTGTGTGTGTGTGTACGCGCGCGCGCGCAATAAAAGTAGAAGACTATGTAATCTTCTTATACGAAGGGTCTATGTATACTCGATATAATTATATGTATGTGTATGAAAAGGTCTATGTAAACCTCAATCTAGAATTATTAAAAATTTTAAATTCTTCCGTATTTCTTACTTATGAATGCAATGATGTAAACTAAGGGGCTATTCTTAGTCCTCAAAGAGGACGCCGTCGCCAGTTACTTCTAGGGGGTAAACCCGACTGTGACAGTTTATAACCTATTGACTAACTTGTTTCATGCTAGTATTTCATGTTTTAGTGTGTAAAGATAAAATTGTTTGAAAGCGCAAAGAAAAGTGGTTTGTCATCATCAAAAAGGGGGAATTTGTTGGGATTTATGCAGTTTTGATGATCGACAAAGAAAGATGAAGCACATTAGTCAACAGGGTCCAAAGGTGCTCTGTCACGAGCAGTTGAATTCGAGAAACATGTTTGAATGAATAAAGAAAAGAGTGTAGAAACAAAGAAATGGTTAATGTTAATTTCGTGAGAAAACCGAGTGGAAATAAACATCTGATTAATTGAAGAATCAATGAGTGTTATTTGAAGAAAGAGTCTAAAGAGTCAAGAAGTTTGAATTGTAAAAGGAGTTTCACTTAAAGTAGAACTCTTCAAGTTACTGTTGAATTGAAGTGTTGGAGTTTGATTACAATACAAAAAAATCAATGAATCTAATTAGAAGAATGAGTCTAAAGAAGCAAGGATTTTAAATTGAAGGAGTCTTACTTTAAGTAGATCTCTAAGTCAATGAGGAGTTTGAAGTGAACATAACTATATGAAGAATTGTGCTTAAATAAAAGTGAATTCATTTAGAATACTTGTACACTTACAAAGCAAAAAGAGCAATTGAGAAATTAACTTAGCAAGTTCTACCAGCGAACTGAAGGAACACATAGAAGGAACACATCATAGAACCTCATACCTTTACAGGGTTTATGTGTTAAGCGTTTTTCTTTGAATGAGTCTTGATGTAATCTTAGTTCAGTGAGCTATAAACTGAATTAGGAGTGGTGTCTTCAGGTTGTGATAACTTTAAGAGTTTGAAACACATACCTTGGGAGGTTTGTGTTGAAGGTTAGAAATTAGAGTTAGTTCCTAGGATCACAAGAGTTGTAGTCCAAATCCATAACTTGAAGTTAAGGTAGGTTGAAAAGTTTATAATATATATTTTTGGAGGCTCCTAGTTAATTTAGGGAAGTTGGAGTTAAATCCTGTAAGGGTACAGGTCGTGGTTTTTACACCTTTTGAGCCGGGTGTTTCCACATAAAAATATTGTGTTTTTACTTATTGTCCTTATTGCTTTGTTGGACCACGTTAGACAACCTATTTCACACTTAGGCGAAAAGTGAAACTCAGTAAATTACTAGTTCGTGGAGACTAAATCAGTAAATTACTAGGTCGTGTAGAATAACAGAATGCATATGTGATAAACCATCCATTCGAAAGGGATACTAAAGAAAGATTGTAAAGAAATTTGTGATGGTAAATAGATGAAGCTCAATTCATACATGATAAATATACGAATAAAAACAAGAGTTTGTACTAGAAATAATAAACTCTTGATGATCTAGAAAGGTAACTTGTTTGATATTTGTTAGATCTTAACAATCAAAAGATTTTTATTAGAAAAGTAAAATATTTGATAACTTCCTAAAATCTCTCCTCATATTTGAAAAGAACTCAAAAAAGTGTTTGTTCTTAGCCTTCAAAAGATTTATTACAAAGATAAAATATTTAATAAGTTGTCTAAATTAATTCTCTCCTCATATTTAGGCAAAAACTAAAAGTTTGTTTTAGCTTAACAACCAAAAAAATTATTTCATCTTTGTTTTGGACATGGTAGCAAGGTGATTATTGCGGTTTCAAACTTTTATTGAGTTTATTATAATAAAAAAGTATAATCAATTACTTCTTGATTATCATTACTCTATTACTTAACTCACTTATGTAACTAGGTTTTTAAAAAATATTTGGTAGATTAATATATAGATCTCTGTGTCAATAAAATATTACATTGTTTATTTGAAATGTTAGGCATGAAATCATTGAATTATATTTGGCTAGAAAAGTAGGGTGATTTGATTTCACAAAAGAAAAATAAAGGTAATTTTGAATTGTTTTTTTTAAGTTGGGCATTGTAAATAGTTCATTCCAAGTTTGTCAATCAGTTCATCAGGTCAAGGAAACAATTAATAAGTTTCTACAACCTCGAACAACTGACATATCCATGCAACAATTAATAAGTTGTTGGGTGATAGATTTTCGATTAAGGACATTGGTCCTTAACATTTTTTTCTAAATGTTGGAGTGATATAGCATGCTCATGGTTGACTCTTACACAAAGTAGCTTCATTGCGGACATACTCAACAACTTCAATATGCTGGATGACAACAGTGTGAGCACATTTCTATCCACAAGTGACATTTTATAGGCTGGTCATTGGCTCATTGCAATACATCACCTTCACAGGACCCAATATACGCTTTGTAGTAAATAATCTAGATCAGTTCCAGCACTCTGCATCAACTAACCATTTGCAAGCTACAAAGTCGATTCTTCATTTTTTAAAGGAACAATAACATATGGCCTTCACTTCAAACATGGTAACTTTTCTAAGTTACTCGCATACTCTATGCAGATTGGGGTGGTATTACCGACACTAGAAACTCCAGTTCAGCCTATGTCAGTGTTATTGGAAAGAATTCAATTAGTTAGAACTCTAACAAGCAACACACTCTTGTCAGATCTTCCACAGAAGCAAAACACAGTGTTGTATTAAGTGTTGTAGCTAAAACCATTCTACAGCAGGAACTTCAGGCCAAGTTGTCTTGTCTTCCTACAATTTATTTTGATAACATTATATTGGCGTCACTTATCTGTATCGCAATGTAGTCAGTCTTCTACATTCGAATGAAACATGTCGCAATTGAATTTCATATTCTCTGTGACCAAGTAAAAACTAGAAAAATTTAAGTTTATCATATTACAATTGGAACTCTAGCAGATGGCATTACTAAGACACTTCTCAGAAGGTCCTTTGTCAACTTTGTTAGCAAAATTGGTCTCAAGTAAATTGAGCTTGTTTTGAGGGGTCATGATAGGGATAAGGATGCAAACTCCTATTAGTTTAGCGTATTGAGTGTACAGTCCTGTTATGTTAGTATGCTTGAGTTATATACGTAGTTAGTTCCTCTTATTTTTAGGTATCTTATATTCAAAAAAAATCTTTACTCTTTTGTACTTGTGTATGTATAAGTACCACACATTGTATTAATAATGCTTACACTTTCATAACCATATTCAACTCTTATAATAAGTACCTAGTAGGAATATAATTCTAGTATTCCTACCATATACTAATGTTTCTAATAGCAATAAATAATATTTGTTATGTATATTAAGTATAAATAAATTTTGTATTAAAGAAGTATGCTTATTAATTAGTTATAGGATTAGAGCTGGGTATAAAAGTTATTCAACATTTAAAGGATATTATAGCATGTTCAATGCGAAATAGGATAAGAGATCATGGGTATAAAAGTTATTCAATATTTAAATGAAATTTCGGTCAACCAACATTTCTATTTATTCTTTAATAATAATATAAATAAGAAAACAGATAGTTAAATAGATAAATAATTCACCTGAAACCAAATCTGCTTTTTGAATTATAATTTCAAAAAGGGAAACTTTCACATATAGCCACTTAAAAACAATTAATTACTCTCCATAGCTATAGTTTGATAATTACAATTTGTAGCTACATGTTATTTGGAGGAGAGAGGCGAGCGAGACTGGAAGAGAGAGGAGAGAGGAGAGAGAGAGGGGAAAAAGAGTGGAGAAAGGTGAATTGTATATGTATATTGGTTAGATAATTGTATATTATATATATGTAATTGTATATATGGCAAGAGAGATTGGGAGAGGGAGGAGAGAGGTGAGCGAGACTTGGAGAGAGAGGAGAGAGGCAAACGAGATCGAGAGAGGGAGGAGAGAGGCGAGCGAGATAGGGCAGAGAGGGTAAATGTATGAAGGCAAACGAGATCGAGAGAGGGAGGAGAGAGGCGAGCGAGATAGGGCAGAGAGGGTAAATGTATGTTGTTCACTTTGTAATGTTGTGTTTAGGTTTGTGGCTGGTCTATGTGTGTGTAAACTTCCTATTTGATGTATTCCCATGTAACGGCTATTAATGAAAAAAATCCGCTTTGTTCTAGTTCATTCTCTTTCCCTGTTTTGTGCAAAAAAATTGTTGATTTGAATTCTTTTTGAAATCTCATTTTTTTCTTATAAATTTCTCACATATACAAGCTCAAACTACAGCCAAAAGGGTGAAAGTTGGGTGTTTACAGTCACTCTCCTATATAAACTGAAGCCATGAAAAAAATTGAGTGGCATTTAAGCCTGTCTGAATTTGAAAGGATGAATCATCTAGTTTTAAATGAAAGTCTTTTTACAAAAATTGTGAAGGATCAAAAAGAAAAAATTAGGAAATTGGAACAAAAGTGTGTGGAGAAAAAAATGGATTTGTTGTTCAATGAAGTTTTAGAGGGAAAATTACCGATGAACTTGATGCTAAAGAACTTAAAAGCTTAATAAGTTAAGTTCTCTTAAGAAGGCTAAAGTTGTTGAATAGGAGAAGCAACTTCATGAACATGATGAACCAATAGAAGGTAATATCAACAATGATTGAGAGAAGAATGATGGCGGCCCAAAGATTTAATTATGATTAAGCATTTACTATTTTTGTTGTGGAGACAATAGTAATTTTATATTTGTTTTTAACAGTATTTTATATTTCATATAGTTTATCTATATTTGTTATCATGTTATTTGTTTTATTGATATGTTGAAGTTATTTTGTTTTCTTGAAAGAATCGTCTTACTGTTGTTCATTCAATATTGACATGGTTACAATTTAGAATGTTTTTGAATTTTTATTTTGTGTCATATATACCCCCCCCCCCACCCTCCCTCTTCATCTTTACCTTGAAAACTTTAAATTAATTTTAATCTATACAAATATTGATTGAGACATTTTGATTATTTATAGAGTTAATGAAATTTTTTTGTTTCTTTGTTAAATATTTGTGCAAACGAAAATATATTATGGATCTTCTCATATACGAAAACCTTATTAATACATAATAGCTTATAAGTGTGAAATCAAACTTATGTAAATAAATATGTTCTATTCAAACTTTCTTTAGATAGATGAAGACTTTACTGGACAAAGTATATATAAAAAATATACTTCTGAGTATTTGTTTATTCAATAAAATGGAGGCATCTCATAAAACTAAATCGAAATACTTTTTCAAAATATTCTTCTCTATTATTGTGAAATTTAATCAAGAGTGTGGATTAGTTGTCAATAAAGTTTTAAGAGGATCAGTACTTCTATGATTCAAATTCTAGGATAGACAAAAACGTAGTTGGTGAGTTTTTTCAACGTGACTAAAAATTGATTGATACTAATATTCTATATATGTACTAATAGAAGATTGCACATAGCCGATGCAATAGCCAATATGCCGATAAATTGGTTGAGAAGTCGCCATTATAAAAAAATGCAAATATCTGTCATAAGTATGCCAAGTCTTTTTTCCAGAATTCTTCATCGATAGTAAAATAACTTTAATAAGCCATAGTTCGTTTATTTATTTATAATATAAGGTAATATTTGAAGTCATATAATTCTGGATGATTACATCAAAATATTTTAACTTACAAATCCAGAAGAAAAATTAAAGAAATACATTTGTTTTTTCTTGTGTCTACTCCATAGAGATATGTGATAAATATTATAGAGTTTACTAACTCTAAACTTCATGGATTATTTATATCTATATCTATAATATATAACATATTAAAAGCATAAAATATTTGGTAACGAGAAAGTATGATGAATGATACTAGGAAAATTGATGATTATTGAGTCCTAAATTTTGTGGTAAAAAATATTAAGAGAGTTAATAATTGAAAAGTCCTAAAATATATGATTAAAAATAATAGTTTAAACCATAAGGAGTCCTTAAATATATCCTAAATCTACTTCATGGATTAGATACCTAAAATGCGATAATTAAACATAAAAGTTGTCAACGCTATGTGATGTACAACTTTGGCTAAAATATTTTAGCCTAGGAGAAGTTAGGGAAAGAGATGAGAGGTATTTAAGCATTCCCAAGTTTAAAAGGGTGAATAATCTAGCTATAAATAAAACACATCTTAACAAATTGTGAAGGCACAAGAAGAAATCATTAGGAAAATGGAATAAAAGAATAAGGATAAAAAAATAGAGTTGTTGGTTAATGAAGTTGGTGAAGGAACTAACATCTGCAAACTCGATATCGGATAACTTAAAGGCTTGATAATTAAAGTTATTTATTCTTAAGAAGGCTAAAGTTGATGAAATGAAGAACCAATTTCATGAACATGATTAACCAATTGAAGGTAATCACAAGGTGCATGTTTTATTAAATCTCTTTTATGCTAGGCGTAAGATGCTACTTCATGATGTTAATAAAAACGAATCTGGTTCACTTTGGCGCAGGCACACCAAATAATAATGAAGCTGTTCAAATATATAAATTGGAGATTGGTACCTTATAATTTAGAGAACTTTCACTTTAGTTGTTCAATGCAAAATTTCTATATGAATACATAAATTTATTTGTTACCTATAATGTTGTGATGTATTGAATGAAATTTTTAAAAGTGAAAGATAAGATAGGAATATATAATATCTATTGGCATTTGTGAAAATTTTCGTTCAACCAATCATCTAGTTAAGAAAATATTTTTCATAATAAAATGTACTTTGTACATTAATCTTAAACTCCAAGAACCTCAAACTTCCTTATTCAACCCTAATAATTAATTACCCTAGTTTCATCAAAAGGTATCTCGTAAAGTTACATCTTATAATGCCTCACTAATTTTCAACCAATTTATAATTTTGAGACAAAAATGCAAGTGTCAACCCACCATACTGCTAGGATTGCTCTTGTTGCTACTTGCGAATAAACAACAAAATAAATGTGTAGAAGCTTAAAGTTGCAGTTTTAGAGAGGGTAAATGTCCCACACTGATTGAGGAATAGACTGCGGGTTTTTTTATATGCATTTTGGGAGTTATTGTTTTGTAGAAAGTATGCAGAGGTTTAGTATGCAAAGGTTTAGTAATCCTAGAAAGGGAGATATTATTTTGAAGAAGCTATATTACTATAGTCATGTACCTAGTAAGTTAGTAATGAGGAGTTTTTCCTTATGAGTATACTAAGAAGTGATGGGTTGTGAAGATTCCATCATATGAGGTGCAGTGTGTTGTAGCTAGAAAGGAGTTTGTGATGAAGTGTCATTGTGTTACAAATTACCAAGTGTAAGTGGTTAATCTATAAAAGAAGCAAGAGTATTCATGAAATGATATATCTAATGAACCTCATGGTATTTAGAGGATGATAGAGTTATTTGAGAGACAATGCAGAGTAAGTGAGTAGGTAGCACTTCAGTTGTGAAGTGGAATGTGATGGTAATTTGAGTATGCAGAATGAGAGGTAAGGATTGACTAATTGTAATGAAGTCCTAGTGGGCAAGTGCTTCCAAATTCCATACTAGTAATGAGGTATTGTATAGTAGGTAAGGAATCGTATTGACATTCGGGTTTAGTAATGAAAATTAAGCTTGAATTTAAGATGATTGTCATGATTCAAAATAATGGCACATCAGGGTGATGATGTTAGTCTTGAGATGTAATCTAGAAGACTTGACATAGAATGGGTGATATATTGAGATGGTTGTTGCAATGGATGTGAGTAGTAGAGACCCTAACCTTGAGATAAGGGTAGTGAAGTATGGCTAAGTCACAAGTGTAAACAGATCATATGAGAATGTACAACACTTAGAGATATGGGATAGGTCCATAGCTTTCAAGTGCTAGCTTTAGACCTAACGGGAAGATGATAATATGAGAAGGCAAGTCAAGTTTTGAGAATTTCTTAAGGAGTTGGTTAGTAGGAGTCCATGGAGTTGTTAGAGTACTAATCTTGAATGTGGTGTTGCTAAAATTAGGTGGATTCTTGAGATGAGCAATGTGGTGGTAAAGAGTAATAGTGTGTGGGATGAGATTCCAATAGAGAGTATAGAACCCGAACCTAAGGATTTGGGTTAAGCTTAAATATTTTGAAAGGGTACTATTTGAATTAGATCTTGGTAAGAGTAACCCCATTTCATATCCAATTCAGACGTCATCCGAGGATGAATGATCCCAAGGGGGAGATATTGTAACACCACATAATATTTTTTTACTAAGACTCAAACCGTTCATCATAATGAGTGATATTTTACCAAGGAATTAAAATTTTCTTAAGTATTAAGGTCAGGTCACTAGATGTAGTACCAAGAGTTCCAAAAAGAATTTAATTGGAAATAGCAAAATCTGAAATTTGGCATGTTAAGCTAGTTATGAGTTTTGGGTCAACTTCAAACAATTACAAATCCTATAACAGGATGAGTTAGGTGATATACAAGAAACCATAGGAAATATGTTTTAATTATCTTTCCAAAGTCGCCAAGTTTGCTAAGTTTCGAGTTCGGATGAGTGAGATATGACCTTTTGAAGTTAGGCTGTCCAGTTAAAGAAAGTTAGCAAAAAATAGTGAGTGGTAATTTGGTCATTTCCTTACCCAATCAGATTTGATTTGTTTTAGTAATATTTTAGCGGTCTAATCCTTTTAGTTTCAGTTTTATAATCCTAATATACACCTAGGGTTTTAGTTGAGAGTTCAAGAAGAGGCGAGAAAAGAAAAGAGGAGAAAAGAGGAGAAAAGGAGAAAAGAGGCAAGGATGAAGGCGTTCGTCGACGTTCTTGAGTGTAGTTGCAGATTTTCGTCATGGTTCTAATCCCTAAGAGGTATGTAAGCTTCCATAGAGTTGGGTTTTTTCACCCACACGCCAAACATGTTATTCTCAGCGTAATTGCTTTCTCAAAAAGTTGAAGGATTTTAAGTTCTTGTTAGGTGTTCTTGATGTTCATTGTAGATCTTGTCTTGTTGGCATTGATGATTTCAAGAGATGAAAGTGATTGTTTGGAGTTTTGTATTGAGTGTATTAGTGTTTACTTAGGTTGGGTAATTTAATCTAAGAAAAACTTGAGAAAATAAATCGATTAAGAGCGATTTAGGGTCAGAAAACGAGAGGAAAATTCGTTGAAAGCATGCCTGGGGGGATGTTCGCGCAGCGTGCCCCATATGCGCCTAGAGGTCTGGAGCGGGGGACTTGTAGTGCGCCCAAATTCAGTTTCTGATGTCAGGGGCTGGCGCCCCGCACCCGGAACGCGCCAGGGTCGCCTGCCCCCACTCCTTTTTTGTCGGTTGTCCCGTTTGAGCTCATTTAAAGTGTATCTTCACTCGTTTTGATTTTTAACTCTTTAAAATACTTCTATACACTTATAAATCATTCATAACATGAATTAAAACCTTGAAACAATAATTCAAATTCAAGGTAAAGTCAAGATTAAGTTTTGAGAGTTCCTCCGAACCTTTTGAGAGAGTCCCTTAGAGTTCTTTGGAGAAGTCCTCTATAACTTCTAGTAACTTGTTTCAAGACACAAGTAAGTGAGAATGAGAGTGATGAGAATTTATTAATGAGTCTACCTCATCATCATGAGATCCTTCACGTCATGAATAAAAACTTTTGAATTCATAATTCACATTCAAGAGAGAGTAAAGAGTAGAGTTCAAGAAAGTCTTTAAGTTCAATTGTGAATTTTTTGAGATCCATCATTGATTTGAACTAAGTTTTGAGGAAGTAAATAAGAGAATGAGAGAGTCATATACATGAGTTGCAACTAGTTACTTAGACCTTCGAGTCGAATTGTTCATGTCGATAATTTCGCATGAACCTTATGAGTCAAACAATCTTGAGATAAGAAGGGTCCTTGAGTCCTTGAGTTTGAGTAGTTCATTCCGCATGAACCCTCCAAGTTGAAAATCATGAAATCAGTCATAAACATGAGATTATGATCATTGAGTCCATACTTCAATTCAAGGGAAGTTAAGAGTCAAGTGTAGAAGTTAAGAGCAAGTAAAAGTAAAGTGTATAAAGTTTTCGAAAGTCTTTCACAAATGTTTTCACTTTGTTTTAAGACTAAAAGTTCAAGTTGAGCATG
This sequence comes from Solanum sitiens, assembly GCA_016801875.1. Classification (NCBI taxonomy): domain Eukaryota; kingdom Viridiplantae; phylum Streptophyta; class Magnoliopsida; order Solanales; family Solanaceae; genus Solanum; species Solanum sitiens. Next base: position 3,203,447 of record JABWTJ010000014.1, on the reverse strand, counting down.
AGTAAAGAGTTGATTTATTCTCAAAAGTTATAAGGGGACTAAGTAATTCATAAGACTTACAAATGTTTTCATATTTAAACAAGTAAAGAGCCTTTGGGCTAGTTTCCAGACAGAAGTAATAACTTTATAAAATGAAGCAAGCACGGAAACTATGATTTTCAAGAGAGCTTTTAAAGAAGTTTCAGTACTATCTCTTTTAATAAAAAAGATGAGTTTCAGAAATAGTTTTTAAAACATGATTAGTATGAAAATCGAGTATGTCATCAATGTTTAAGCAGTATGGTATCTAGATATACCATCAATGTTTATGCACTATGACTTTCCGGTCATCAATGATCATATTAAAATATGATTTTGATATGTTTTGTGAAAGAGTTTTCAAGAGCAGTTACTTCTTTAAGAGGGTAGTTTTGAGTAATTATCTCAAACTACAGAATCAGTATGTTTTATAAACATAAGAGCCAGTAATTTCGGGAGTAGTATTGAGCACCGATGTGGGGATGCGAGTGCATATTAACTCAAGTCTCCATGAAAAACATATAGACATCATGGGTATAATAGGGTCATACTTTTTGGATGAAACCTTTTCCCAGTATAGTAGTGGATCCATTAGGTAATTAAGGTCCTATACCCTGGCAAGGTTAGGATGGCCAGGCAGCGTGAGCCTAGTAACGTTGTATCATCACTATAGATATTAAGTGATGGTTTTATGTTAAAAAATCTCCCACAGAAGTTATTGTATTTTATATACATCATTTAATTATAATTTCGTATACATTTCAGAGTTATGTTGTATCCTTGTTAGATACACAGATTTGACATCATGTTTTTAAACTGTTTTTCTTTATATTGCACTTGTTTTAAACTAATTTATATTGAAATAAGTATAGTTGAGTATCTTAAGTTGAGTATCTTGAGTTAATCTGTACTCCATTGTGTAGAGTATCATATCTTTGAAGTTTAGAATCTAATACTTGAGTTGAGCATCTTATTCTTCGGTTGAGTTGAGTTGAGTGAGTGTGAAAAGAGGTAAGTATGTTTCCTTGTTATTCAAGTTTTCAAGCTTATGTTATACTTTAGAATTCCCCTTACATGCTTGTGCATTCCACGTACCGAGCCATTTGGCCTGCATCTTTTGATGATGCAGACACAGTTATTCAAGATTATCAACAGAAGCTTCGTTGATACATCGGAGATTTCGATTTAGCTATGGTGAGCCTCCTTGTTTCTGGAGGATTTCCTTTACTTTTTAGTTTAGTTAGGAGGTCGTGGGTCTTATCCCGACTTCCATCATTATCAGTTAGCGGCTTCATAGATAGTCAGTTTAGTTAAGAAGTTTGTATTACTCATTAATTTTATTAAATGTTTTATAGACTAAAGTTGCCTATTTTATGGCTAGTTAAATATATTCTTTTATTCAAAGTTGTTCATTTGAGTTAAAGCTTTGTAAAGTTGAGTTTATTGAATCTTATTTCAGTTTATGCTTTTGTATACTTAAGTTAGTCTTCCGTGTGTAGTCAGCCAGGATGAGTGTTTGCTTGGGGACCAACAATGGTCTTCGAGTGTCGGTCACGTTCAGGGTGTAGACTCGGGTCGTGACAGATACCAACTTGGGTAATCATTACCTCATTAGCTAGTTTTTTGAGTTGAATTAGACTCGTATGCCATATCTTAGCATGGTAAGTTAGCTTTTTGGATGTAGTTAGGTCCATATGTCATATTTTCACATGGCATGAAAGTTAGATTCATCTCATTTGGGCTTCCTATACATACTTCAGTTAGACCTGAGCGTGAAGGGGGTGTTTGAACTGGTAAAAGTATCACATTAGAAAGGGAATAGATTGGTGGTTCTACTTATATGGACTTGAGAAATCCTCCCCTCATAAGTTAGCTTTTGGGAGTGAATAGTTAGGTTCATATATCATATTTTTACATACATCAACTGTCGGATAGATACTTCAACTATATATGGCCCTGCCCAAATAAACACCCCTTAATTCTTAGCAGAAGTTTTCCCTTGAAACCATGAAATCGATAAACCTCACATATGAAGTACAAATATTATTAACTTGTAAAAAATGCATCAGAGAATGTGTTGGTATTTATGTAGTTTTGATGATCGACAAATAAAGATGAAACATGTCAGTCAATATGGTCCAAAGGTGATCTATCACGAGCAGTTGAATTTGAGAAAGCTATTCGAATGAATAAAGACAAGAGTGCAGAAATAAAGAAATGTATAATGTTAATTTCATGAGAAAACCAATGGAAATAAACATCTAATTATTTGATGAATCAATGAGTTTGATTTGAAGAAGGAGTCTAAAGCAGCAAGGAGTTTTAATTGAAGAACGAATTTCACTTCAATTAGAACTCTTCAAGTTACTGTTGAATTAAAGTGTTGGAGTTTGACTACAATACAAAAGAATCAATGAATGTAATTTTAAGAAGAAGTTTAAATTGAAAAAGGAGTCTTACTTGAAGTAGAACTCTAAGTCAAGAGAGTTTAAGTGAATGAGGAGTATTAAGTGAACCATAACTCTATGAAGAATTGTGCTTAAATAGAAGTGAAGTCGTTCAGAATACTTGTGCACTTACAGAGCAAAAAGAGCAATTGAGAAACTGACTTTGCATGTGCTACAAGCAAATTGAAGGAACACATCGTAGAACTTGATTCCTTTAAAGAGTTTATGTGTTAAGAGTTTTTATTTTTGAATGAGTCTTGATGTAATCATAGTTCAGTGAGCTATAAATTGAATTAGGAATGTTGTCTTCCGGTTGTGATAAATCTATGATTTGGAAACACCTACCTTGGGAGATTTGTGTTGAAGGTTAAGAATTAGAGTTAGTTCCTAGGATTACAAGAGTTGTAGTCCAAATCCATAATTTGAAGTTGAGGTAGGTTGCAAAGTTTGTATTCTATTTTTTGTGGAGGCTCGTAGTCGATTTAATGAACTTGGAGTTAAATCCTATAAGGGTACAGGTCGTGGTTTTTACACCTTTTGAGTCAGGTGTTTCCACGCAAAAAAATTGTGTTTTTGAATTTTTGTCCGTACTGCTTCGTTGGAACACGTTAGGCAACCTGTTTCACACTTAGACAAAAAGTTAAACTTAGTAATTACTAGGTCTCGAAGACTAAATCAACAAATTACTAGGTCGTGTAAAATAACAATTGGTATTAGAGCAGGTTTTCTTGTCAAAAGTTTAAACACTTAAGAATAGATCGAGCTAAATTCTGCACCACCACTTGGATATTGTGAAGGACAATATATCAACAAGCCTCCGTTATTCAATGGCCACTATTACTCATAGTGGAAAGTAATGATGGAAACTTTTATTCAGGCTGAGGATTATGAACTTGGGAATATAGTTATTAATGGACCAGAATACGTAACTAAGAAAGATGCTGAAAATAATGACGTAGAGAAGGAAAAGAGTTAATACAAAGAGGCTGACTTCAAGATTCTTGAAAAGAATGCCAAAGATTTTATTCATATTTGTGGCCTTGGACAAGATGAGTATCACCGAATATCAAGTTGTCTAACTGCGAAACAAATTTGGGATACTCTCATGGAAGCACATGAAAAAACAAGATTAAAACATACTGGTGATGGAAAGGTAGAGGAGATTGCTCTCATGGCTATTGGAGATTCAGATGCGAAAGAAGAAGAACGAAGAATAAGAAAACTCTGAGGTTAGTATCATTGATCTTAAAGAAAATCTGCATCTATTTTAAAAAAATAAATTAATCGAATTGGTGAATAAATTAATTGATGACTTTGAAGAATTAACATGTGAAATAGATTAGTTGTTTAAAGACTTTGCAAACCAAAAACTTGAATACATGGAACTCAAAGATGACAAAATTGTTATTGATAAATAAAACAATTGTCTAAAGAAACATGTTGGAAAACTTGAGTCATCTAACCTAGATCTAAAATGTGAAATTGTAAGGATGACAGTTACTGAAAAAGGAAAAGGAAAAATGAGTGAAACTGAAGAAACAAGGAAAATGAGTTGAAATAATGCAAAAAATGACTATTTTTTTAAAAAAGAAAAGATGAGGAAATTAACTGCAGAAATTTCTCAGATAAAGTAAAGCTTGAGAGGGCAAATAGATGGACTCACTCATCTAGAATTGTTAACAAATTGAGTGATAGGGTGAACAATGAGAAGGCTGACATAAGATTTCGTAAAGAAAATATTATTTCTGAAGATTTGTGATATATTTGTGGAAAAATTGGTCATCCAACCACTGAGTATCCAGTTGCTAATGATTTTAGAAAAAGAAATACTAAATTGGGAAATGGAAAAAGATTTATACCTATTGAGAGAAGCAAGTCCACTAACTTGTTGCCTAGATAGGCGAGAACAAATCTGATTCACCCTTTTGATCATAAGATAGGAGCCACGCTTGTCTGGGTTCCTAAGAGTAAACCTAAAGCTATTTTGTACATGAAGCTAAAAGGAAGTAAGTGATAGTTATTTCATGCTTAAGTGATATGAATGAAGACAAAAAAAAGTTTGTTTTGCTCACTTCACAAAAAGGGAGAATGTGTCATTTTTTTAAAAAAACAAGTTGTGGAGCTAATGCATGTGTAAGGGGGAAGAAAGTGAGATTATTTATGACAAAAGAAGAAAAAAAGGTGCAAAAAGAAAAAAAATGAGGATTTAAGTGAAACTGATGAGAGTGCATTGGAACACGTTGTACCACATGTTTCATTTGTTGAACAGTCTAAGGGCATACTGATAGGGAGGATAATGAATCTTCAAACTGATTTATCCATAAAAGTATGTGATTGTTGGATCACGTTGTTCTTTGTCAAACAACAATTGATTAATTTTGACCAAAGAAAGAAGTATTATGAAAAGAATAAGTTAGACTTGGAGATGATTAAGATTGCATGAACTCCTTTCAATCATTGGCTAGATTAATTTTTCTCCTTAACTTTATGAGCTAAAATGATATTTAATTCAGTCTTACACATTTAGTTGTGTTACTTATTTTGACCTAATTTTGTATTAGATTATGTAGCGAAACGGTGAAAACAAGCAATGATGATCACAAAATTACTCTTATCGTTATGTTCTATATTAATGGAGGTTAATATTGTCTAAAGTGAAATAGTTGAGCAATCATGTTCCATGTATTAATTGTTTTAATACATAATAAAATATTCATCCAAGCGTAAGAGTCTCATTCTTTCAAATTGTTCTCTCTCACTTTGTCTTCTTGGATTTTTTTTGCAAGTATAAATCAGACATTTTCTCATTTTCAGTTCATGAGGAAGAATAACTTCATGTAACACATCTTTTTCTTCTATTTCACTTTGAAAAGTGTGAACAAGATGCCATTATTAAAGAAGACCTTAGAGATAACATGAAAAAATGATAGCATGACGCCCATTGTAAGTTTTGAGAAATACTCAATTTCAATTCATACATGGTCTTTTCAAACAAAAAAAAAGATATTGAATATATGAACCATGCTAATCTACATGCTTAAATGAGGAAAACTGATACTCCAATGAAAAGATTGAAGTAATACTTTCACCGATAAGATTGATGAACTGAGGTTGGTCATATTGCTTATAAAAAATCAGATATGATTTTAAGATCTACAGACTGTTATTGATAAATAAAGTGTTGAGGATGCTAAAATTATTTGTTGGTTGACACTATTATCTCCTCTTGTTCCATTCTTCTCTTCACTTCCAATGTTAGTGCCTCTGGCTTTATTCTACTCATGTCAAGTATTTGTTTTTTGATTAGTGCTCAATAGTTTGTGCTTAATTCAGTATGACTTCGATCATATATAGAACATTATTCAGAAGCTTAATGGAATGATTATCTATTGCCTTAATGACTCATGTTCTTGGTCTCTATAATACATTATTATGTTGCATGAAGTTGTTATCTGATTGTCTTGGTGATATCCAATGGCCATGAATAGTTTAAATGATCAATCTAGCTCGAATATTATAGGATTGACATAAATTTTCAATGATGCCAAAAATGGGAAGATAAGAGTTGTGCAGTGTTTATAACCTATTGATTAACTTGTTTCATGTTAGTATTTCATGCTTCAGTATCTATAGATAAAATTGTTTGAATGCTCAAAGAAAATATGTTTGTCATCATCAAAAAGGGGGAAGTTGTTGGGATTTATGCAGTTTTGATGATTGACAAAGAAAGATGAAACACGTCAGTCAACATGGTCCAAAGATACTCTGTCACGAGCAGTTGAATTTGAGAAAGATGCTAGAATGAATAAAGACAAGAGTGTAAAAATAAAGAAATTATTACTGTTAATTTCGTGAGAAAACCCAGTAGAAATAAACATTTGATTAATTGAAGAATCAATGAGTTTGATTTGAAGAAGGAGTATAAAGAGGCAAGGAGTTTTAATTGAAGAAGGAGTTTCACTTAAAGTAGAACTCTTCAAGTTACTGTTGAATTGAAGTGTTAGAGTTTGACTTCAAAACAAAAAAAATCAATTAATGTAATTTGAAGAAGGAGTCTAATGAAGCAAGGAGATTAAATTGAACAAAGAGTCTTAGTTGAAGTATAACTCTAAGTCAATGAGGAGTTTGAAGTGAACAATAACTCTATAAAGAATTGTTCTTAAACAGAAGTGAAGTCATTCAGAATACTTGTTCACTTACAGAGGAAAAAGAGCAATTAAAAATTAACTTCGCAAGTGCTACAAGCGAACTTAAGGAACACATAGAAGGAACACTTCGTAGAACCTGATCCCTTTAAAGAATTTATGTGTTAAGAGTTTTTCTTTTTGAGTTAGTCTTGATGTAATCTTAGGTCAGTGGCTATAAACTGAATTAGGAGTGGTTTCTTCAGGTGTTGATAACTTTAAGTTTTTGAAGCACATACATTAGGAGGTTTGTGTTGAAGGTTAGGAATTAGAGTTAGTTCCTAGGAATACAAGAGTTGTAGTCCAAATCAATAACTTGAAGTTAAGGTAGGTTGCAAAGTTTGTAATCTATTTTTTGTGGAGGCTCGTAGTTAATTTAGTGAAGTTGGAGTTAAATCCTGTAAGGGTACAGGTCGTGGTTTTTACACCTTTTGAGTCGGGTGTTTCCACGTAAAAATATTGTGTTTTTTTACTTATAGTCCTTAATACTTTGTTGAAACACGTTAGGAAACCTGTTTCACAATTAGGCAAAATTGAAACTCAGTAAATTACTAGGTCGTGCAGACTAAACAGTATATTACTAGGTCGTGTAGAATAGCAGAATGCATAATTGATAAACCATCAATTCGAAAGGGATAACTAAATAAAGATTGTAAAGAACGTTGTGATGGTAAACAGATGAAGCTCAATTCATACATGATAAATATAAGAATAACAACAAGAGTTTGTACTAGAAATCATAAACGCTTGATGACCTAGAAAGCCAACTTGTTTGATAATTGTTAGAGCTTAACAATCAAAAGATTTATTAGAAAAGTAAAATATTTGATAACTTCCTAAAATATCTCCTCATATTTGAAAAGAACTCAAAAAAGTGTTTGTTCTTAGCCTTCAAAAGATTTATTAGAAAGATAAACTATTTAATAACTTGTCTAAATTAATTCTCTCCTCATATTTAGGCACAAACAAAAAGTTTGTTTTAGCTTAACAACCAAAAAAGTTATTTCAGTTTTGTTTTGGACATGGTAGCAATGTGATTATTGTGGTTTCAAACTTGTATTGAGTTTCTTATAATAAAAAAGTATAATAAATTACTTCTTGATTATCATTACTCTGTTACTTAACTCACTTATGTAACTAGTTTTTTATCAAAAAAATTGGTAGATTAATATATAGATCTCTGTGTCAATAAAATATTACACTTTTAATTTGAAATTTTAGGCATGAAATCATTTAATTATATTTGACTAGAAAAGTAGGGTGTTTTGATTTCACAAAAGAACATTAAAGGTAATTTTGAATTGTTTTTTTAAGTTGGGCGTTGTAAATAGTTCATTCCAAGTTTGTCAATCAGTTCATCAAGTCTAGGCAACAATTAATAAGTTGTTACAACCTCGGACAACTCACATATCCAGGCAACAAGTAATAAGTTGTTGGGTGATAGATTTTCGATTAATGACCTTGATCCTTCACATTTTTTTCTAGATATTTGAGTTATATAGAATGCTCATGGTCGACTCTTACACAAAGTAGCTTCATTGCGGAGATACTCATCAAGTTCAATATGTTGGATGAAAATAATGTGAGCACATTTCTATCCACAAGTGACATTTTATAGGTTGGTCATTGGCTCATCGCAATACATCACCTTCACAGGACCCAATATACGCTTTGTAGTAAATAATCTAGATCAGTTCCAACACTCCCCATAAACTAAACATTTGCAAGCTACAAAGAGGATTCTTTATTTTTTAAAGGAACAATAACATATGGCCTTCACTTCAAACATGGTAACTTTTCTTAGTTACTCACATACTCGACGCAGATAGGTGTGGTATTACCTACACTAGAAACTCCACTTCAGCCTATGTAGTTTTTATTTGAAAGCATTCAATTAGTTGGAGCAATCTTCCACAGAAGCAAAACACAGGGTTGTATTAAGTGTTGTAGCTAAAAACCAGTCTAGTGCAGGAACTTCAGGTCAAGTTGTCTTGTCCTCCTACAATTTATTTCGATAACATTATATTGGCGTCACTTATTTGTATCTCAATCCAGTCAATCTTCTACATTTGAATGAAATATGTCGCAATTGAATTCCATATTCTCTGTGACCATGTGAAAACTAGAAAAATTTAAGTTCATCATATTACAATTGGAACTCTAGCAAATGGCATTACTACGACACTTCTCAGAAGGTACTTTTTCAAATTTGTTAGCAACATTAGTCTCAAGCAAATTGAGCTAATTTTGAGGGGTCATGATAAGGATAAGGATGCAAACTCCTAATAGTTTAGTATATTGAGTGTACAATCCTGGTATGTTAGTATGCTTGAGTAATATACGTAGTTAGTTCCTCTTATTTTTAGGTATCTTATATTCAAAAGAATCCTTTCTCTTTTATAATTGAGTATATATAAATTCCACACATTGTATTAATAATGCTTACACTTTCATAATCATATTCAACTCTTATAATAAGTACCTAGTAGGAATAAAATTCTAGTATTACTACCACATACTAATGTTTCTAATAGTAATAAATAATATTTGTTATGTATATTAAGTATAAATAAATTTTGTATTAAAGAAGTATGCTTATTAATAAGTTATTGGATTAGAGCTCATTAAGGGTATGAAAGTTATTCAATATTTAAAGGATATTATAGTATGTTCAATAAGAAATAGGATTAGAGCTCATGGGTATAAAAGTTATTCAATATTTAAATGAAATTTCGGTCAACCAACATTTATATTTATTCTTTAATAATAATATAAATAAGAAAACAGATAGTTAAATAGATAAATAATTCACCTGTAACCAAATCTGCTTTTTGAATTATAATTTCAAAAAGGGAAACTTTCACATATAGCCACTTAAAAATAATTAATTACTCTCATAGCTATAGTTTGATAATTACAATTTGTAGCTACATGTTATTTGGAGGAGAGAGGCGAGCGAGACTGGAAGAGAGAGGAGAGAGGAGAGAGAGAGGGGAAAAAGAGTGGAGAAAGGTGAATTGTATATGTATATTGGTTAGATAATTGTATATTATACATATGTAATTGTATATATGGCAAGAGAGATTGGGAGAGGGAGGAGAGAGGCGAGCGAGACTGGGAGAGAGAGGAGAGAGGCAAGCGAGATCGAGAGAGGGAGGAGAGAGGCGAGCGAGATAGGGCAGAGAGTTAAAGATAGGTGAATTGTATATGTATATGATTGTATATAACTATATATTATACATATTCATTTGTATAAATGACAAGCGAGATTGGGAGAGGGAGGAGAGAGGCGAGCGAGATTGAGAGGAGGAGGAGAGAGGCGAGCGAGATTGAGAGGAGGAGGAGAGAGGCGAGCGAGAGAGGGCAGAGAGTGGGAGAGAGGTGAATTGTATATGTATATAGGCTAAAAAGTTGTATATTATACATATCTATGTATATATCCTAGCGAATTATACATATACAAACATGACTAATTATACAAACTCGAAGTCAGCCCACGTAATTAATGTATAATGTTAGTCGCGAGTGGTAATTATAGAAAACTATAGCTATGATGAGTAATTAAATAGTATAAATTTGCTTATTTGCGTAATTTTCCCTTTCAAAAATCATAATTAGACTTCAAGCATTTTAGAAAATACATAAATAATTCAATAAAACCAAATCTGGTACTTAAATAATTCATCTAAAACCAAATCTGCTTTTTTGAATTATAATTTCAAAAATCATAATTAGACTTTAAGAATTTTAGGAAAATACATAAATAATTCATTCAGAACCAAATCTGGTCCTTAGACTGTAAATTCAAAAATCACATAAATAAATAACTAACTTCATTATGTGGTATTTACATTCCTTGGTGTGAATAAAATTATGATATTAACATTATTATTAGGCATCTATAAATAAAATCATAGTCCTTATTTACCATGCTCAATCATAATTTCTTCTCCTACAAAGTAAGTGCACCCTATTTTTTCGTGAGTATATGAAACGATGGCTCACAGGAAGTTTACTAATAGCACATACCTAAGTGTAAGCGAAAGAAAATCCCTCCTTTATAAAAAAAAGTAACAAGCTTGTTTAAGAAAGCACAAAAGTTTTCAAATCTATATGATGTACAAATTGGAATAACTATTTTTAATTCAGATGAAGTTCTTTTATGGCCATCTGAAACTGAAGCCATGAAAAAAATCGAGTAGTATTTAAGCCTGTCTGAATTTGAAAGGATGAATCATCTAGTTTTAAATGAAAGTCTTCTTACCAAAATTGTGAAGGATCGAGAAGAAAGAATTAGGAAATTCGAACAAAAGTGTGAGGAGAAAAAATGGAGTTGTTGTTCAATGAAGTTTTAGAGGGAAAAATTACCCATGAACTTGATGCTAAAGAACTTAAAAGCTTGATTAAGTTATGTTCTCTTAAAAAGGCTAAAGTTGCTAAATGGGAGAAGCAACTTCATGAACATGATCAACCAATAGAAGGTAATGACAACAATGTTTGAGAGAAGAATGATGGCGGCCCCAAGAGTTAATTATGATTAAGCATTTACTGTTTTTGTTGTGGAGACAATAGTAATTTTATATTTGTTTTTAACAGTATTTTATATTTCATATAGTTTATCTATCCTTGTTATCATGTTATTTGTTTTATCGATATGTTGAAGTTATTTTGTTTTCCTGAAAGAATTATCCTTACTGTTGTTCAATCAGTATTGACATAGGTACAATTTAGAATGTTGTTGAAATTTTTTTGTGTGATATATACCCCCCCCCCCCCTCTTCCAATGTAACAGTATTTTTTTGTGAGATACATGGGTACAAATATTGATTGAGACATTTTGATTATTTATAGAATTAATGAATTCTTTTTGTTTCTTTGTTAAATATTTGTGCAAACGAAAATATATTATGGATCTCCTCATATCCGAACTTAATTAATCCATAGTAGCTTATAAGTGTGAAATCAAACTTATGTAAATAAATTTTTTCTATTCAAACTTTCTTCAGATGGAGGAAGACTTTACTGGACAAAGTATATATAAAAATGTACTTCTGAGTATTTATTTATTCAAAAAATGGAGGGATCTCATAAAACTAAATCGAAATACTTTTTCAAAATATTCTTTTCTATTATTGTAAAATTTAATCAAGAGTGTGGATTAATTGTCAATGAAGTGGTAAGAGAATCAATACTTCTATGATTCAAATTCTAGGAGAGACAAAAACGTAGTTGGTGAGTTTTTTCAACGTGACTAAACTTTGTTTGATACTAGTATTCTATATATGTATTAATACAAGGTTTCACATAGTCGATGCAATAGCTAATATGCCAATAGATTGGTTGAGAAGTCGCCATTATAAAAAATATCTGTCATAAGTGTGTATGCAAAGTCTTTTTTCAGAATTCTTCATGGATAGTGGAATAACTATACTAAGCCAAAGTCCGCTTATTTATTTATAATATAAGGTAAGATTTGAAGTCACATAATTCTGGAAGATTGTATGAAAATATTTAACTTACAAAAACAGAAGAAAAATTAAAGAAATACATTTGCTTTCTCTTGTGTCTACTCCATAGAGATATGTGGTAAATATTATAGAGTTTACTAACTCTCAACTTCATGGGTTACTTATATATATATACATATATATAATCTTTAACATATTAAAAGCATAAAATATTTGGTAACAGGAAAGTATGATGAATGATACTAGGAAAATTGATGATTATTGAGTCCTAAATTATGTGGTAAAACATATTAGGAGAGTTAATAATTGAAAAGTCCTAAAATATATGATTAAAAAGAATAGTTTAAAAAATAAGGAGTCCTTAAATATATCCTAAATCTACTTCATGGATTATATACCTAAAATGCGATAATTATGCACAAAAGTTTTCAACGCTATGTGATGTACAACTTTGGCTAAATTTTTATAGCCTAGGAGAAGTTAGGGAAAGAGATGAGAGGTATTTAAGCATTCCCAAGTTTTAAAGGGTGAATAATCTAGCTATAAATAAAACACATCTTAACAAATTGTGAAGGCACCAGAAGAAATTATTAGGATAATTGAATAAAGAATGAGGATAAAAAATAGAGTTGTTGGTTAATGGAGTTGATGAAGGAACTAACATTTACGAACTTGATATCGGAAAACTTAAATGCTTGATAAATTAAAGTTATTTAATTTTAAGACGGCTAAAGTTGATGAAATGAAGAACCAATTTCATGAACATGATTAACCAATAGAAGGTAATAACAACGTACATGTTTTAGTAAATCTCTTTTATGTTAGGCATACAGATGCTACTTCATGATGTTAATAAAAACGAATCTGGTTCACTTTGGCGCAGGCGTACCAAATAATAATGAAATAGTTTAAATAGATAAATTGGAGATTGGTACTTTATAATTTAGAGAACTTTCACTTTTGTTGTTCCATGCAAAATTCTATATGAATATATAAATTTATTTGTTACCTTATAATGTTGTTACGTATTGAATGAATTTTTAAAAAGTGAAAGATAAGTAAGATAGAGAATATACAATATCTATTTGGATTTGTGAAAATTTTCGTTCAACCAATCATCTAGTTAAGAAAATATTTTTCATGATAAAATGTACTTCGGACATTGATCTTAAACTCCAAGAACCTAAAACTTTCTTACTTCAACCATAATAATTAATTACCCTAGTTTCATCAAAAGGTATCTCGTAAAGTTACATCTTATAATTTTGTGGCAAAAATCAAAGTGTCAACCCACCATACTGCTAGGATTGCTCTGGTTGTACTTGCGAAAAAATGACAAAATAAATGTGTAGAAGCTTAAAGTTGCAGTTTTGGAGAGGTTAAATGTCCCACACCGATTGAGGAATATACTGCGGGTTTGTTTATATGGATTTGGGCAATCCTCTCTAATAAGTTAGCTTTGCAAGGAAAAAATCCTCAAGTCCATATAAGCAGACGACCACAATGATTGAGGAATGGATTAGTGATATGCTTATCTGAATTGGGAAATGTAACATATCGTAATTTGAAATAACTAATAATAATCTAAGAAACCAAGAATAATCATTTTTGGAAATAAATAGGGAAATCTGAAAATTTTCCCAAGTGTAAAAGTGATGTTTTTTGTCATTTTCAAACGGCCATGAATCCCAGCTCAGGGGGAGTTAGGGTTAGTTCTATATATGGTTGGAAAACCTTGGGAAGATCATTCCAACAGCGCCAAGTTTACGCATTTTTTATTTCATATGAGGGAGATATGTCTTTCGGAAGTTGGGCTATTAGACAGGGGAAAGTCCAATCTGGATTTTAGTAAGGGTAAAGTAGTTTTTTCACCCTAGTATTTTCTAATTCATTTTAGGGGTTTATTAGGGTAAAACAAAGTCCCAATTAATTTTAGAAAAGTTGATAACGTTTAGGGCTTGGGAGAAAAGAGGAGAAAAGAGGAAGATCAAGATTCTTCAAGAACGCTAAGGTTTCGCTAGTGGAATTCATCGGGGGTGATCTCTATGAAGGTATGTGAGATCTTTCTGTGTTGGATTCATTCACCACATACCAATATGTTTAATTCAGCAAGTTTCATATAGATTGAATGATAAATCTTGAAGTTCTTGATGAACAAATTGATAATTCCCTATTTGGTTGGGTTGTAGAATACCTTTAGTGATTTATTCGTGTTACAGTCTGTTTATGAGTCTAAACTATTGTCTATTGAGTATATTAGTGATCCTAAGTATTTGGGGGAAGATCCATGGAAGTTTGGGAGGTTTAGAGTTGAAAATCGAAGAAAAAAAATTGGAAAACCGGTCTGACAGGCCCTGGGGCGCCGCGCCTACCAGAGCCCCTCAGGACAGACTTTGTCCCTCAGGCTCTGACTTGCGCGCCAGCCAGAGCGCCTGAGGACAACTTTGTCCATCAGGATCTTGCGCCCCGCGCCTCCCAGAGCGCTAGGGTCACCTAAAGATCCCATTTCTCCTCCATCTTTTCGTACTAGTTCCTAAGTAATGTACCTGTTATCCCTAGTTCTTCCAACACTATAAAGTACATCTAAACATAATGTACCTATAATCCAATTCAAGGGAAGTTAAGATCAAAGTCAAAGAAGCATAGTGTCAAGTCTAAAAGTTAAGAAGCAAGTAAACGTAAGTTCCTAAAGCATTCAAGAGTCTTAAACGAACATTTTTACGCTGTTTTAAGGCTCAAGCTACAAGTTGAGCAAAGAGTAAAGAATTGATTTAAAGTCACATAATCTATAAAGGAACTAAGTATTCTCTAAGAGTTAAGTTTCAAGTTAAGCAAATAGTAACAAGTTGAGTTCACTTCTCAAGAGTTATAAAAGAACTAAGTAGTCCCTAAGAGATTTTAAAAAAAAAATTCAAACTTTTGAGAAAGACAGGAAGCTAGACTTCCACAGAGCCTATGACTAGTTTTAGTAAAAGAAAAAGGAAACTATGATTTCCAAGAAAGCTTTTGAGGCTAAGTTTGAGAAATCATCTCAAACTAGAGAAGAAGTTGTTTTAAAAACATATGAGCTGAGTATTTTGTGAGTAGTATTGAACACCGATATGATGACCCGAGTTCACATTAACTCAAGTCTCCATAAACCATGTAGCCATCATGGACAGATAAAGGATCATACTTTTTAGATGATTCCTTAGTGCTTTTTAGCATAGACTAGTGTATCCACTTAGTAGTTCAGGTTTTATACCGCCGACAAGGTATAGGGCGGTCCTCTTGGAACGTGAGGTATTACGTTGTATCATCACTTAGACTCATAGTGATGGTTGTCGGTTAGAGAATCTCCCAAAGAAATTATATTACTTTCATATGTGAGTAAAGTTGAGTTTATTAATGTTTATCTTTAATGAACTAAGTGTTTACACTGTTTTATAAGTTTTCTTTGTATCGCATACGTCTTTACTACTTTATATTGAGTTATGACTTCTTGAGTTTAGCAGAGCCAAGGTAAGTTCATTCTTACTCCTTTCAAGCCTTATAGTTGTGTTTAGCATTGCAAGTCGCATACTCGTACATTCAATGTACTGATGCCAGTTGCCCTGCATCATCTTATGATGTAGATGCTTGTAACCAGGATCAGCACGCAACACTTCGTTGATCCATTTTGAGGTCCAGAGTCAGTGGTGAGACTCATTGCATTCCGGAGGATCTTTTTATTGCCTTGTAGTTAGTTCAGTAGAATGTTGTGGGGTTTTCCCCTACATTCATCTCAGTCAGTTTAGAGGCTTCATAGATAGATAGTCAATTAGATTATTCAGTTTGATGTCTTTTTTATCTTATATTTCAGATGCTTTAACTTTGAGACTCAAGTGCAATTTTGGCTAGATTATTACATTTGGAGTATTTTACCTTGAAAATGTTCCTTACTGTCATATTAAGTGAAGTTAAGTCTTCTGCTCTGTTAAGTAAGACAGGCTAAGGGTTAGCTCGAGGCCAGCGATGGTCATTGAGTGTCTGTCCCGCCCAGGGTGTAGGCTTGGGGCGTGACAAACTTGGTATCAGAGCACAGAGTTCAAGAGTCCTAGGGAGTCTATGAAGTCATGTCTGTAGAGTCTTAGTCATCGGTGTGAAGCGCACCACATCTATGATTACGAGGCTACAATATTTAGGAATTCCTCACTTGTTTCATACTCGTTTCGTGCATTAGAGTTTACCTCTAAACATTTCTCTCTAATTTGTGCTTTTGCGTGTTTCAGATCATCATGCCTCCACGAAGAGCAACCAGAGGTCGTTCATCTAGAAGGAATATAGATGAGCCAGAGGTACCTAATGCACCTGAAGTGAAACCTCAAGGGGAAGTTACCAATGTTGAATTCCATGAGGCTATCCGGATGTTGAGTCAAGTTGTGACCAACCAAGTGGGGCAACAACGAGGAGCTTGACAAGAAGGGACTGATACTTCAAGGATTCGGAAATTCCTGAGGATGAATCCCCTAAGCTTTACTTGTTCAAGCACCATGGAAGATTCGGAAAACTTTTTAGAAGAGATGAAGAAGGTATTTGATGTGATGCATGTAGTTGGTGCTGAGATAGTTGAGTTAGCTACATATCAACTGAAGAGTGTGGCTAGAACCTGGTTTGACCAATGGAAGGATGGTAGAGGTGAGGATGCACCACATCAGTTGGGATTGCTTTGAAAAAGCCTTCTTGGGACATTTCTTTCCCCGAGAACTGAAGGAAGCAAAGGTACGGGAGTTCCTTACCCTGAAACAGGACCCCCTAAGTGTTCACGAATATGGGTTGAAGTTCAGCCAACTGTCTCACTATGCTCCGGATATGGTTAAGGATATGATGAGCAGAATGAGTTTGTTTGTCGCTGGCTTGGGTTGTGCTTCAAGAAAAGAAGGTAGGGCAACGATGTTAATCGACGACATGTACATATCCAGGCTAATGGTCTATGTGCAGCGATTTAAAGAGAAAAAAGTGAGACAGAGAAGAGTACATGAATAAGAAGGCTAAGACCGGGAATGAGTTTGGGCAACAGAAAAATGGTTCGAGTCAGCCAGAATTTCAGTAACAAAAGGGGCATGCACCATCATTAGCTAGTGCATCTGCACCTAGAAACAGAGGTGAGTACAATGGCCAGATTCACAGAAGCACAAGGCTAGAATATCTCAATCACAAGGTAGTGTGGCCCAAGGTGATAGTTGGGTCATGCTTGTGGTAGGTATGGTAGAAACCACGTCGGTAAGTGTCGTGATGGCCAGTCGGGTTTCTTCAAGTGTGGTTAAGAGGGACACTACATGAAAAATTGTCCTAGGAGTAAGCAAGGAGGTGGAAATCCGGGCAATAGAGCCCAATTTTCATAAGTAGCTCCACAAGATTGGGCTGCACCTAGAGGAGCCACTTCTTGTATTGGAGGAGAGGCAAACCGTCTGTATGCAATCAGTAGCCGCCAAGAGGAAAAGAACTCTCCAGATGTTGTCATGGGTATGATCAAAGTCTTTTTGATGTTTATGCTTTGTTAGAACCAAGGGCAAGCTTATCTTTTGTAACTCCTTATGTTGCAAATAAGTTTGAGATTCTTCTTGAGAAGCTCTGTGAACTTTTCTATGTTTCTACCCCTGTTGGATAGTCTATTCTAGCAGAAAGAGTCTATCGTGATTGTCGTATTTCTATCAATCACAAGAACACCATGGCTGATCTAGTAGAGACATGGTAGATTTTGATATCATTTTGGGTATGGACTGGCTTCATGCCTGTTATGCCTCAATAGATTGTAGAACTCGATTTGTCAAGTTTTAGATACCTCATGATCCAGTCATAGAGTCGAGTAGTAGCTCAGCAGTTCCTAAGGGCCATTTCATTTCTTACCTTAAGGCGAGAAAGTTAGTTTCAAAGGGATGTATCTATTACTTAGTCCTAATTAATGACTCAAGTGTTGAGGTACCTTTGCTTCATTGAGTTTCTATAGTGAAAGAGTTTCCAGAAGTTTTTCTTGATGATCTACCTGGAGTCCCTCATGAAAGAGAGATAGACTTCGGCATAGAAATCATTCCATATACTTGTCCTATCTCTATTCCGCTATACAGAATTGCACCAGCAGAGTTAAAAGAGCTAAAATAAAAATTGAAAAATTTATTAGATAAAGGTTTTATTCGACCAAGTGTCTCACCTTGGGGTGCTCCGGTCTTATTCCTCAGAAAGAAAGATGGTTCCCTTAGAATGTGTATAGACTACTTCCAATTGAATATAGTAACTATCAAGAATAAATATCCTCTCCCAATGATAGATGATCTTTTCGACTACCTTCAGGGTGCTTCCTGCTTCTCAAAAATTGATCTCAGATCAGGCTACCATCAATTGAAAGTTAGGGAATGTGATATTCCAAAGACAACTTTTAGAACCAGATATGGGCATTACGAATTCTTGGTTATGTCCTTTGGTTTGACAAATGCACCTGCAACATTCATGAATCTGATGAATAAAGTCTTCAAACCTTATTTAGATCTGTTTGTCATCGTCTTCATTGATGATATACTGATTTATTCAAGGAATGAAGAAGATCATGCTAGTCACCTTAGGATTGTTCTGCAGACTTTAAAAGATAAGGAGTTATATGCCTAGTTGTCCAAGTGTAAGTTTCGGCTTAAGTCTGTGGCATTCTTGGGCCACATCATTCCGGTGATGGGATTAGAGTTGACACCCAAAAGATAGAAGCAGTTCAGAGTTTGCCTAGACCCACATCTCCAACAGGTATAAGGATTTTCTTGGGTTTGGCATGGTATTATATGAGATTTGCTGAAGGGTTTTCGTCTATCTCGTCTCCTTTGACCAAGCTAACTCAGAAGACAGTCAAGTTTCAATGGTCTGAAGCATGTGAGAAAAGCTTTTAGGAATTGAAAAAGAGATTAACTACTGCGCTGGTTTTGACCTTACCAGAGGGTACTCAAGGTTTTGTAATGTACTGTGATGCATCAAGAGTTGGTTTAGGTTGTGTGTTGATGCATAATGGCAAGGTGATAACTTACTCCTCTAGATAGTTAAAGGTTCATGAGAAGAATTATTCAACTCATGACTTGGAATTGACTACAGTAGTGTTTGATTTGAATATATGGTGTCACTACTTGTATGGCGTTCATGTTGACATATTCACTGATCACAAGATGCTCCAATATGTGTTCACTAAGAAGGAACTAAATCTCAGACAAAGGAGGTGATTAGAATTACTCAAGGATTATGACATAAGTATTCTTTACCACCCAGGTAAGGCTAATGTGGTTGCTGATGCCTTGAGCAGGTTGTCCATGGGTAGTACCGCCCATGTTGAATAAGAAAAGTGAGAGTTAGCTAAAGATGTGCACAAACTTGCACGTTTGGTAGTCAGACTTATGGATTCAACAGAAGGAGAAATAGTGTTGCCAATGGGACTGAGTCATCATTAGTGTCAGAGGTGAAAGAAAAGCAAGATCAAGACCCCATTTTGCTTGATTTGAAGGAAAGTGTCCATAACCAAAGAGTATTAGCTTTTGAACAAAGTAGAGATGGTGTGCTGAAGTACCAAGGTAGATTGTGTGTACCTAGGGTGGATGGACTCCAAGAGAAGATCTTGGAGGAGGCTCATAGATCCAGATATTCCATTCATCCGGGTTCCACCAAGATGTACTGTGACTTGAGAGAGGTATATTAGTAGGAAGGCATGAATAAAGATATTGCTGAGTTTGTTGATAAGTGCCCAAATTGCGAACAACTGAAAGTAGAGCACCAAAGGCCGGGAGGTTCGTCTCAGATTATAGAACTTCTGGGACGGAAGTGGGAGATGATTAACATGGACTTTATCACAGGCTTGCCAAGATCTCGTAGGAAGCATGATCCTATTTGGGTGGTTGTCGATAGAATGACAAAGGCATCCCATTTATTACCGGTAAAGACTACCTATTCGGCCAAGGATTATGCTAAGTTGTACCTTCAAGAGGTGGTGAGACTTCATGGAGTTCCAGTCTCCATTATTTCAGATAGAGGTGCACAATTCTAGAAGTGTTTCTAGAAATGTTTGGGTTCAAAGGTGAACTTAAGAACTGCTTTTCATCCTTAGACAGATGGACAAGCAGAGCATACTATCCAGACCTTAGAATATATGTTAAGAGCTTGTGTGATCGACTTCAAAGGGAATTGGGATAATCACATACCTCTCATTGAGTTCTCTTACAACAACAACTACCATTCGAGCATCTAAATGGCTCCATATGACTCTTTATGGGAGAAGATGTAGATCTCAAATTGGATGGTTCGAAGTTGGTGAAGCAAGGTTGATAGGACCAAATCTAGTTCACCAAGCTATGAAGAAGGTGAAAGTGATTCAAGAGATATTGAAGATGGCACAGAGTCGCCAAAAGTCCTACACATATGTTAGGAGAAGTCCGTTAGATTGATGATTGGGTGTATTTGAAAGTTTCTCCCATGAAGGGTGTTATGAAGTTTGGTAAGAAGGGGAAACTTACTCTCCGATATATTGGACCTTATAGAATCTCCAAGAGAATGGCCAATGTGGCTAATGAGTTGGAGCTACCCCAAGAGTTAGAAGTGGTTCATCCAGTATTTCATATGTCTATGTTGAAGAAATTCTTGGGTGATCCTTCATTAATTGTACCAACTGAGAATCTTGGGATTAAGGATAACTTGTCCTATGTGGAGATTCCACTTTAAATTTTGGATCGTCAAGTTCGCAAGTTGAGAACAAAGGAAGTTCATCAGTCAAAGTCCTTTGGAGGAATCAGTTTGTTGAACAAACAACTTGGGAAGCTGAAGATAATATGAAGAGGAGATATCCACATCTCTTCGAATCTGGAGAGAATGCATATCAAGGTACGAAATTCTCTTCTTAGCACTTTATTAGTCTATGTGTAAGCAAGTTGTTATTTGCTTTTGTTTGTGAGTGCTGAAATGATGTTACCAACCTTAGCTTAGTGAAAGAGCTCTCATTCGAGGATAAATGTTCCCAAGTATAAACATTTTTGGAAATAAATAGGGAAATCTGAAAAAATTTCTAAGTGTAAAAGTGATGTTTCTGGTATTTTTCAAACGGTCATAACTCCCAGCTCAGGAATAGTTTGGGTTAGTTCTTTATATGGTTGGAAATTCCTTGGGAATATCTTTCCTTCGGCGCCAAGTTTGCACATTTTCGATGAAGTATGAGAGAGATATGCCTTTCGAAAGTTGGGTTGTTAGACAAGGGAAAGTCCAATTTGGATTTTAGTAAGGGTAAAGTAATCTTTTCACCCTAGTATTTCCTAATTCGTTTTAGGGGTTTATTAGGAATAAAAACAAGTCACAATTCAGTTTTTGAAAAGTTAAGAACGCTTAGGGCTTGGGAGAAAAGAGGAGAGAAGAGGAAGATCAAGAATTCTTCGAGAACGCTAAGGTTTTGCTAGTGGAATTCGTCGGGGGTGATCCCTATCGAGGTGTCTGAGATCTTTCTGTGTTAGGTTCGTTTACCCACACACCAATATGTTTAATTCAGCAAGTTTCATATAGATTGAATGATATATCTTAAAGTTCTTGTTGACCAAATTGTTAAATCCCTATTTGGTTGGGTTGTAGAATACCTTTAGTGGTTTAGTTCGTGTTTATGGGATGTTTTACAAGTCTAAACTATTGGGTATTGAGTATATTAGTGATCCTAAGTGTTTGGGGGAAGATCCATCGAAGTTTGGGAGGTGTAGAGTTGAAAATCGTAGAAGAAATGTCGGGAAACCCGTTTGACAAGCCCTAGGCCGTCGTGCCTACCAGAGCCCCTCAGGACAGACTCTGTCAGTCACACTCTTGCGTGCCGCGCTAGCCAGAGCGCCTGAGGACAGCCTTTGTCCGTCAGGATCTGGCGCCCCGCGCCTCTCAGAGCGCCAATGTCACCTGGATATGCCATTACTCCCCCATCTTTTCGTACTAGTTCCTAAGTGATGTACCTATTATTCCTAGTTCATTCCAACACTCTAAAGCACATCTAAACATCATGAAATCATCCATAAACATGATATCATTATCCTTGAATCTATAATCCATTTCAAGGGAAGTTAAGATCAAATTCAAAGAAGCTTAGAGTGAATTCTAAAAGTTAAGAAGAAAGTCAAAGTAAGTTTTTAAAGCATTCAAGAGTCTTAAACAAACATTTTTACGTCGTTTTAAGGCTCAAGCTACAAGTTGTGCAAAGAGTAAAGAATTGAGTTAAAGTCTCATAAGTTATAAAGGAACTAAGTATTCCCTAAGAGTTAAGTTTCAAGTTAAGCAAAGAGTAACAAGTTGAGTTCACTTCTCAAGAGTTATAAGGGAACTAAGTACTCCCTAAGAGTTTAAACAAAATGTTTTCAAACTTTTGAGAAAGAGAGGAAGCTAGACTTCCATAGAGCTTATGGCTAATTTTAGTAAAAGAAACAGGAAACTATAATTTCCAAGAAAGCTTTTGAGGCTAAGTTTGAGCAATTATCTAAAACTAGAGAAGAAGTTGTTTTAAAAACATATGAGCTGAGTATTTTGGGAGTAGTATTGAGCACCGATATGTGATGTGAGTTCATATTAACTCAAGTCTCCATAAACCATATAGCCATCATGGACAGATAAAGGATCATACTTTTTAGATGATTCCTTAGTTCTTTTTAGCATAGACTAGTGGGTCCACTTAGTAGTTCAGGTTCTATATCACGGAAAGGTATAGGGCGGTCGTATTGCAATGTGAGGTAATACGTTATATCATCACTTAGGCTCATAGTGATGGTTGTCGGTAAGAGAATCTCCCACATATATTATATTACTTTCATATATAAGTAAAGTTGAGTTTATAATTGTTTATCTTTAATGAACTTAATGTTTACACTATTTTATAAGTTTGCCTTATATTGCATACGTCTTTAATGATTTATATTGAGTTATGACTTCTTGAATTGAGCAGACCCAAGGTAAGTTCATTCTTACTCCTTTCAAGCCTTATAGTTGTGTTTAGCATTCCAATTCACATACTCGTACATTAAATATACTGATGTTAGTCGGCCTACATCGTCTTATGATGCAGATGCAGGTAACAAGGATCAGTACGCATCACTTCATTGATCCAGTTTGAGCTCTAGAGTTAGTGGCGAGCCTCCTTACGTTCCGTAGGATCTTTTTATTGTCTTATAGTTAGTTCAATAAAATATTGGGGTTTGCCCAACATTCATCTCAGTCAGTTTAGAGGCTTCATAGACAGACAGTCAATTAGATTGTTCAGTTTGATGTCTCTTTTATCTTACATTTCAGATGTTTTCACTTTGAGACTCAAGTGCCATTTTGGCTAGATTATTACATTTGGAGTATTTTCCCTTGAAAATGTTCCTTACTTTTATATTAAGTGAAGTTTAGTCTTCCGCTGAGTTAAGTAAGTCATGCTAAGGGTTCGCTCGAGGCAAGCGATGGTCACCGAGTGTCAATCCCGCCCAGGGTGTAGGCTCGGGGCATGACAAAGTTCGTATCAGAGCAGAGAGTTCAAGAGTCCTAGGGAGTCTATGAAGCCGTGTCCTTAGAGTCTTAGTCATCGATGTGAATCACACCACATCTATTATTAAGAGGCTACAACATTTAGGAATTCCTCACTTCTTTCATACTCCATTCGTGTGTTAGAGTTTTATCTCTAAAAGGTCCTCTCTAATTCGTGTTTGCGCGTGTTTCATATCATCATGCCTCCACGAAGAGAAAGGAGTTTCACTTAAAGTAGAACTCTTCAAGTTACTGTTGAATTGAAGTGTTGGAGTTTGACTATAATACGAAATAATCAATGAATATAATTTGAAGGAATTTAAAGATGAAAGGAGTTTAAATCGAAGAATGAGTCTTACTTGAAGTAGATTTCTAAGTATAGAGAGTTTAAGTTAATGAGGAGTTTGAAGTGAACAATAACTCTATGAATAATTTTGCTTAAATAGAAGTGAAGTCGTTCAGAATACTTGTGCACTTACAAAGCAGAAGGAGTAATTGAGAAACTGACTTCGCATTTGATACCAGCGAACTGAAGGAACACATCATAGAACTTGATCCTTTTACAAAGTTTATGTGTTAAGAGTTTTTCTTTGTGAATGAGTCTTAATTTGATATTAGTTCAGTGAGCTATTAACTGAATTAGGAATGTTTTCTTTAGGTTGTGATAACTCGAAGATTTGGAAACACATACCTTGGGAGGTTTGTGTTGAAGGTTACGAATTAGAGTTAGTTCCTAGAATTACAAGAATTGTAGTCCAAATCCATAAGATGAAGTTAAGGTAGGTTGAAAATATTGTAATCTATTTCTTGTGGAGTCTCATGGTTTTTACACCTTTTGAGATGGGTGTTTACACGTAAAAAATATTGTGTTTTTACTTATTGTCCTTACTACTTTGTTGGAACACGTTAGGCAACCTGTTTCACACTTAGACGAAAAGTGAAACTTCGTAAATTACTAGGTTGTGCGGACAAAATAAGTAAATTACTAGTTCGTGTAAAATAACAATTGGTATCAGAAAAGGTTTTCTTGTAAAAAGTTTAACCACTTAAGAGTAGATCTAGATGAATTCTGCACCACCACTTGGATATTGTGAAGGATAAGATATCAACAAGCCTCCGTTATTCAATGGCCACTATTACTTATGGTGGAAATCAATGATGGAAACTTTTATTCAGGCTGAGGATTATGAACTTGGGAATATAGTTATTGATGGACCAGAATACATAACTAAGAAGGATGCTGAAGATAATGACGTAGAGAAGGAAAAGAGTTAATACGAAGAGGCTGACTTCAAGATTCTTGAAAAGAATGCCAAAGCTTTTATTCATATTTGTGGCCTTGGACAAGATGAGTATCACCGAATATCTAGTTGTCTAACTGCAAAACAAATTTGGGATACATGGATGCACATGAAGAAACAAGATTAGAATATACTAGTGATGGGAAGGTAGATGAGATTGCTCTCATGGCTATTGGACATTCAGATGTGAAAAAGGAAGAAGAAGAAGAAGAAGAAGAAGAAGAAGAAGAAAACTCTGAGGTTAGTATCATTGATCTTAAAGAAAATCTGCATCTATTTCCAAAAAATAAATTAATCGAATTGTTGAATGAATTAATTGATGACATTGAAGAATTAACATGTGAAAGAGATCAGTTGTTTAAAGCCTTTGCAGACCAAAAACTTGAATACATAGAACTCAAAGATGACAAAATTGTTATTGATAAACAAAACAATTGTCTAAAGAAACATGTTAGAAAACTTGAGTCATCTAACCTAGATCTAAAATCTGAAATTTTAAGGATGACAATTACTGAAAAAAGAAAAGGAAACATGAGTGAAACTGAAGAAACCAGGAAAATGAGTTGAAATAATGCAAAAAATGACTATTTTTTTGAAAAATAAAAGGTGAGGAAATTAAATGTAGAAATTTCTCAGATAAAGTAAAGCTTGAGAAGGCAAATAGATGAACTCACTCATCTAGAATTGTTAACAAATTGAGTTATAGGGTGCACAATGAGAAGGCTCACATAGGATTTCGTAAAGAAAATATTATTTCTGAAGATTTGTGCTATATTTGTGGAAAAAAGTGGTCATTCAACCACTGAGTGTCTAGTTGCTAATGATTTTAGAAAAATAAATACTAAATTGGCAAATGGAAAAAGATTTATACCTGTTGATAGAAGCAAGTCCACTAACTTGTTGCCTAGATGGGCGAAAAGAAATCTTATTTACCCTTTTGATCATAAGAAAGGACTCAAGTTTGTTTGGGTTCCTAAAACTAAACCTTAAACTATTTTGCACGTGAAGTTGAAAGGAAGTAAGTGATAGTTATTGCTTGCTTAAGTGATATGAATGAAGACAAACAAAAGCTCCTTTCGCTCACTTCAAAAAAATGGAGAATGTGTCATTTTTTAAAAAAAAAAACAAGTTGTGGAGCTAATGTATGTGTGAAGGGGGAAAATTGAGATTATTTATGAAAAAAAGAAGAAAAAAGAAAAAAGAAAAAAATGAGGCTTAAAGTGAAACTATGAGAGTTCTTTGGAACACGTACCACATGTTTCATTTATTGAACAGACTAAGGGCATATTGATACGGGGACCAATGAATTTTGAAACTGATTTATCAACAAAAAGTATGTAATTGTTGGATCACGTTGTTCTTTGCCAAACAACAATTGATGAATTGTGACACTAAGTAGGGAGCATTATGCAAAGAATAAGTTAGACTTGGGGATGATTAAGATTGCGTGAACTCCCATCAATGATTGGCTAGAATAATCTTTCTCCATAACTTTATGAGCTAAAATGATATTCAATTCAGTCTTACACATTTAGTTGTGTTTCCATTTCTAGATCCTTGACTTATTTTTACCTAATTTTATATTAAATTATGCAGAGAAACGGTGAAAACAAGCAATGATGATCACAAAATTGATCTTATCAAGTAAGTTATTTATTGATGGAGGTTAATAATGTCTAAAGTGAAACAGTTGAGCACTCATGTTTCATGCAATTCTAATATAGAATAAAATATTCGTCCAAGCGCAAGGTCTCATTCTTTCAAATTGTTCTCTCTCACTTTGTCTACTTGGATTTTTTTTTTTGCAAGTTTAAATCAGATATTTTCTAATTTTCAATTCATGTGGAAGAATCAACTCCTATAACAGATGTTTTTCTTCTATTCCACCTTGAAATCCCATTTAGAAATCAAAACTGTCAACAAGATGCCATTATTAAAGAATACCTTAGAGGTAGCACGAAAAAATGATAGCATGATTCCCATTGTATGTTTTGAGAAATACTCAATTTTAATTCATGCATGGTCTTTCCAAACAAAAAAAAGTTATTGAATAGATGAACCATGCTGATCTACATGCTTCAATGAGGAAAATTGATACTCTAATGAAAAGATTGAAGTAATACTTTCAGTGATAAGATTGCTGAACTGGAGGTTGGTCATATTTCATATAAAAAAATCATATCTAAATTTAAGCTCTACAGACTATTATTGATAAAGAAAGGGTTGAAGATGCTAAAATTATTTGTTGGTTGACACTATTATCTTCACTTGTTCCATTCTTCTCTTCGCATCCAATGTTAGTGCCTCTGGTTTTATTCTACTCATGTCAAGTATTTATTTTTTTGATTAGTGCTCAATAGTTTGTGCTTAATTCAATTTGACTTCGATCTTATATAGAACATTATCTGGAAGTTTAATAGAATGATTATCTATTGCTTTAAAGAATCATGTTCTTTCTCTCTATAATACATTATTATGTTGCATGAAAGTTTGTTTTAGCTTAACAACCAAAAAAATTATTTCAGCTTTGTTCTGGACATGGTAGCAAGGTGATTATTGCGGTTTCAAACTTTTATTGAGTTTCTTATAATAAAAAATTATAATTAATTACTTGTTGATTATCATTACTCTATTACTTAACATACTTATGTAACTAAGATTTTTTAAAAAATTTGGTAGATTAATATACAAATCTCTGTGTCAATAACATATTACACTGCTAATTTGAAATTTTAGGCATGAAATCATTTAATTATATTTGTCAAGAAAAGTAGGATGATGTGATTTTACAAAAGAAAAATAAAAGTAATTTTGAATTGTTTTTCTAAGTTGGGCGTTGTAAATTGTTCATTCCAAATTTGTCAATCAAAGCATCATGTCCAGGTAATAATTAATAAGTTGTTACAAGCTCAAAACACCTACATGACCAGAAAATAATTAATAAGTTGTTGGGTGATAGATTTTTTATTAAGTACCTTGGTCCTTCATAGTTTTTTCGAGATGTTGAAGTTATAGAGCATGCTCATGGATTGAATCTCACACAAAGTAGCTTCATTGCGGAAATACTCAACAATTTCAATATGTTGGATGACAACAGTGTGCGCAATTTTCTACCCACAAGTGAAATATTTTATAGGCTTGTCATTAGTAAATTGCAATACATCACTTTCACAGGACCCGATATATGCTTTGTAGTAAATAATCTAGTTAGTTCCAACAATCTCCCTCAACTAAACATGCAAGAAACAAAAAGTATTCTTCATTATCTAAAGGAACAATAACATATGGCCTTCACTTCAAACATGGTAGCTTTTCTCAGTTACTAACATACTCAAATGCAGATTGGGGTGGTATTACAGACACTAGACATCCGCTTCAGCCTATGTTAGTTTTCTTGGAAAGAATTCAATTAGTTGGATCTCTAACAAGCAACACAGTCTTGCCAGATCTTCCAAAGAAGAAAAGTAAAGTGTCTATTATAAACCCCTAAATGACCTATTTATGAACCTTTCGACTTTAAGATCTAAGGAACGAACTCCAGGCGACTCCTACTCATTTTTCACCATTCTTGATGTTAAAGGTAAGATTTTCATTCCGAATCAATTTTTCGATCCCTAGAACATAATAGTATGGGTAATTAATTGTGGGGAAGATTTTGTTATAGATTTTATATTGAAAACAACCTTAATTTGAATACTTGGAATCATGGGTAGGGGTCATAGATTTGTTAGTAATTAGGGTAATTAATTATTGTTTAATAATTCCTATATTATTATGATTGTCTGTAGACCAAGAACAAGCAGAATGAATCCGAAAAGGGAAGGATCAAGCTTCTTAGGGTTCTAAGTTTGTTTCGAGGTAGGTGATTGTTGTGATTCTATGATTGTGTGATGTATCTCTGTTCTTGATTCATTATGATACATGTATGTATATGAATGTTGCATTATTGATCCGACTTGATATAAATGAGGTAGAAGAATTATGATTGCCATGAAATCATGTCTTAAATGTATGATCTTGAGGATATACTTATGAGTCTTATTGTGGTGTGTTGAATAGATCGGTTGCCACATTCCGGCATAACTAACTTAGAGTGATTTCCACGTTTTGGCATAACAGTCTTGGATTGGTTGCCACATTCTTACGTAAATATGGGATCTGTTTCCATGTTTTGGCATAATTATTTGATCGGGTACCACGTTCCAGTATGTTAACAACTTGAGTTTGGGTTCCATGAGAGGACCAATGATGTGATATTAAATGTGAAGTTGTTCTTTCTTCGTAAATGCTGTTAATATTGTGTATGTTCTATATGCATAGGTTTATATTGTTGTAATGACTTATATATGTTGTACTTAGAGGAATAGTTGTGTGATCCTACCAGGACACTGTGATTGTGTACTGATTCCGCAATTGCTCTTATTTTTGTTGAGTACAGTGCATCTTCAAGCGGATATTGACAGACCTCGCTTAAGAGATCAGAGATCGTTCAAATTCAAGGGTGAGCCAATTCTTTCGGGCAACCATGGGTTCTTTTTCATCTATGTCCACAATTTCTTGACTTACACATTATTTCGAGTTAGTTGATTTGTTCATTTGATTGGGGTTGCATCCCTTCTTGTCTAGTCTTGTTGAAATTTAAATGTTTTGATACATTGACTTTCCGGTTCTAGGTTATTTCTTCCTCATTGTTTACTTTATTATTGGAATTTTGTTAGAGTTTATGGGAACTCTGTTTTCTTGCCTTAGTTATTGCTTTAGTTGCTTGGTTTGAATTATAGCAGTGGTTCTCCCTCCGGAGAGTTAGTGCGGATGTCAATCATGACGGTCTGGGTCGTGACAAAGTTGGTATTAGAGCTAGGTTCGTTGATCTTGATGTACCAAAACAAATCTAGTAGAGTCTCGTGGAAAAGTACGGGGACGCCTTTACTTTTCTTTGAGAGGCTATAGGACGTCAGCAAAATTCTCTATTTTCTCTTGTCTCCTTTCATGCTATAACTTGATTCGAATTGGTATCTGACCTTCTTCACTCTTATGTCGCAGATGTTTAACACTAGATACAACAACTTCAGGCCCATAGCTCCGGTCAATGCCCCAACTGAGGAATCTCCAGCGAGAGGTCACGTTTGAGGCAGGGATAGAGGAAGAGCTTGGGGCAGAGGTCGAGGAAGAGTAGCGCCTGCTAGATATGAGGTACTAAATGAAAATGTTCCCCAAAATGAGGTCCCAACCGTTCATCATGAAGAGATAGAGGAGAATGTATAGAATCTTGAGGACGTTGGAAAAGAGGAAGAGGTGCAGGATGAGACTATCGGTGTTCCTCCCATAGACCCAGTGTTAGCGCAACAAGTCATGTCATTCTTAAAAGGGTTGGCTGGTCTTGGAGTACTTGCTTTTGCTCAAACAATTCAAGCTCCTGATAATCCCCCTATTACTATCACTACTTCCAAGGTGGGTGGAAATGTAGGTACTGATGCTTTCTTCTGTCCTTTGTTGGGTTCTGTTATGATTGGTAATGAGCATCAAATGTTGACTATGTTTCTGAAGCTACTTGTTTCTGAAAGTGACGATATGTATGAGTTCATTATAGATTGCTATGAGAGGATTCATACATTTGGTATTGTGCATCAACATGGGGTCGAGTTTGTGTCTTTCCAACTTCAATGTGAGGCCAAGCAGTGGTGGAGAGATTATATGGAGTGTAGATCTTCAGTTTTACCTCCACTCACTTGGACCCAATTTTATCGTCCATTTTCGGAGAAATATGTGCCTAGAACTTTGAGAGATCGTAAGAAAGATGAATTTATGGCTTTGGAACAAGGTGGTATGTATGTAGTTGCTTATGAGGCCAAGTTTCATGCCAAGTATAGATATGCTACACAATTGGTGACTACAAAAGAGGAGCTAAATCATTTATTTAATAAGGGACTAAATTATGTGTTGCAAGTAGTATTTGTTCATATGACTTCTGTAGGGAGAAGCTTTAATGAGGTGACATACTATGTTAGTAAGTGGAGGGGGTGAGGCGAGACGGTCAAGCTAACGCATGGGGAAAAAAGGCCAAGAATTGGGGTAACTTTCAATTTTTTTACCCCAAGGGTTTCTGAAGACAACCACTTGCAGCCAAGAAAATTCAGTCTGCCATGCCCTCCTCTATAGGTAATTACTCATGAATTCGATCTCATAATTTCCAGGATAGCTAGGGAGTCGCGCCTTCGATGGGCGGCTGACTATCTTTTGGTCGTACTTGCTACAATTGTGGGAACATGGGCATATGAGGAAAGATTTTCCGCACCCACATGTGTTAGATTCCGCGCAGCAACCTTCTATAGTAGGTACCCACGAGGAATGGTAATAATGGTAGAGGACGTCCTCAAGGTGGGCGAGGAGGTAATCAGCGAGGTCGTAGAGGTAGAGCAAATGGTAAAAGAGGTAGGGGTAACGTGTAACCAGGCAGGGAATGGGATTGTCAAGATGATAGAGCTCAATGTTCTGCTTTTCTTTGCAAGAATGAGGCAGAAGCGTCTGATGCGGTGATCACATGTACTATTCTTGTCTGTGACCAGATGACTAATATGTTGTTTGATCCAGGTTCTACTTATTCTCATGTATCCGTGATATTTGCCTCAGAATTTGATATGGTTTGTGATATTCATGATGCCCCTATCTATATTTCTAACCTAGTTAGAGTGTCACGCCCCGAGCCCACACCCTGGGCGAGATAGACACTTGAAGACCATTGCTGGCCTCGAGCGTACCCTTGGCCCGGGTTACTTACTCACAGGAAGACTTAAACACAAGAGATAACTTATGAAATAACTTAAAACTAATAATTATCCAAAATGGAAACTCATGTCTTAAACATTCACAACTAGAATGGATAAGACTAAAGAACTATACTATCTGTCTGTGCCTCTAAAAATAGGGGGTGTTGGGACAGGACCCCCAATCATCCTAACAACTAAAACTGAAAATCAAATGATAAAAGATGTCCTCCAAAATGTGATGAGTCTCACCAACTAACTCTAAGCTGCTCACTCGATCAACGGTATGCTGAATGCCGATCCTAGTACATATGTCTGCATCATAAGATGATGCAGGCCAACTGACATCACTACATTGAATGTACGAGTATGAGGGTTTAAATGCTAAAACAACTTAAGCTTGAAAAGAGTAAGAAGGAACACTTACCTTGGCTCTGCTCAACTCGTGAATAACTTAACTTAATATAAAGCAATAAGACATATGTAATATTTATATAAAGCTTGTAAAACAGTGTAAACAACTTAATTAGTTTGTTAAAGAAATGCAATAAAAAAACTCAACTTTACTTTTATAATAAAGTAATATAGTTTTTGTGGGAGATTATCTAACCGACAACCACCACTATGATCCTAAGTGGTGATACAACGTCTTGCCCACACTACCAGAACTGCCCCATACTTTGTCGTCGCATTGAACTTCTTGACTTAGTGGATCCACTAAATTAAGTGATCATCTAAAAAGTATGATCCTTTAATACCCATGGTGGCTACACGATTTATGGAGACTTAAGTTATTATGAACTCGCAACCCATATCGGTGCTCAATACAACTTCCAAAAATATACTTAGCTCATGTGTTTTAAAAACAACTTATTTCTTTGGTTTGAGATAATTACTCGAAATCTTAGCTGATAGGCTCTCTTGGAATCAATGTTCCCTTTAGTTTCTTGTTCAAATGTAAAAGCATTTATGAACTCTTAGGTAATACTTAGTTCCCTTATAACTTTTGAGAAATGAACTCAAATCTTTACTCTATATTTAACTTGAAACTTGAGATTTGAAACAAAGTTAAAACTTGAAACTTGAGCCTTAAAACAAAGTTAAAACATTGTTGAAGGCTATTGAAAACTTTTAAGAACTTTGCTTTGACTTGCTTCTTAACTTTTAGACTTGACCGTTAACTTCTTTGACTTTGATTAACTTTCATTGAATTGTATTATGGATTCAAGGTTCATGATCTCATGTTTATGGATGATTTCTTGATGTTTATATGTACCTTAGAATGTTAGAATCAACTAGGAAACATAGGTATATCACTTAGGAACTAGTACTAAAAGGTGGGGGAAGAATGGGGAGAACTGGTGTCCCTGGCGCTCTGAGAGATGCGGGGATCAAGCCCTCAAATTACAGAGAGCTGGGTGGGGCACTCTGGCTGGCACGACGCCCCAAGACCCTACAGACAGAGGTTGGTTTGGGGCGTGACGCCCCAACCCCTTTACCCTAGTGTTCTTGACTTTTCTCCTGCTTTTTTCATCTCTAAATCCTCTAAAGTTCAATGGTTCTTTCCCCAAACACTTAGGATCACTATTACCCTCTAAAGAACTCAATTCTTAACAATCAAAACTTAAATTCGCTGAATTTAAACGTGGTTGGCACATGGGTGAACTAACCCAACGCTATGTGATCTCACCTACCTTGTAGGGATCACCCCCGAAGAATTCCACTCGCAAAGCTTGAATGTTCTTGGCGATTTTTTGGTTTCTCTCCTCTTTTCTCTTATTTTCTCTCTTCTCCAAGCCCAAGCATAAATTCTCTTTTTTATAAACTGAACAAGGTCTTGTTTACCCCAACTAATTCCTAAAAACGAATTGATAAAATAAGGTACGTAAAATATTGTTTTGCCCTTCCCAAATCCGGATTAGGCTTTCCTTAATCCAACAACCCAACTTCCGAAAGGCACAACTCACTCATACGATATCGAAATAGCGCAAACTCGGCCGCGTTGGAAAGATCATTCCAAGATATTCCCACCCATATCCAAAAGTACCTCTAACGAATCCTGAATTAGAAGTTATAACCATTTGAAAATGACCAAAACTCTCTTTCCACACTTAGACAAATTATCCAGATTTTCTTATTCTTTCCATAAATAAGTAATTTTAGATTTTAAACTCTTTTCTAGTTCTTTCTAGTTGCAAGATGTTACAATATCTCCCCCTTGAGAACATTCATCCTCGAATGAATTTACTCTTACTAGACTTAGGGTAGCAACATAAAGTTCAAACACCCACAAGCAAATGCAACGAAACAACATCCTTACTCAAAATTTAAATAGTAATAAGAAGAAAATTAGTACCTTGGTATGCATTTTCCCCGGATTCAAAGATATGCGGATATATCTTCTTCATATCCTCTTAAGCTTCCCAAGTAGCTTCTTCTACAAATTGGTTCCTCCAAGGACCTAGACTAATGCTACCACTTTTGTACACAACTTGCGAACTTGGTGATCTAGGATTTGCACCAGAATCTCCTTATAAGACTACTTATATTTGATCTCAATATTCTAAGTTGGAATGATCAAGGAAAGATATCTCATTAACTTCTTCAACATGGAGACATGAAACACTGGATGAACCACTGCTAACTCTTGTGGTAGCTCCAACTCATAAGTTAATTTGTCAATTCTCTAGGAAATTTTATATGGACAAACATACCGGGGACTAAGCTTCCCTTTGTTACCAAACCTTATAACACCCTTCATGGGTGAAACTTTCATGTAAATCCAATCATCTACCTCAAACTCCTACTCTCTTCTCCTAACATCAATGTAGAATTTCTGACGACTCTAGGCCGTTTTAAACCTCTCTTGAATCATAGTCACCTTCTCCATAGATTGATGGACTAGATCTGGTCCTATCAACCCTGCTTCACTAACTTCAAACCATCCAATAGGAGATCGACATCTTTTTCCCATAAAAAGCTTCATAAGGAGCCATTTGGATGTTAGAGTGATAATTGTTGTTGTAGTCAAACTAAATTAGGGGTTGGTGATCATTCTAATTCCCTTCAAAATCAATAACACATGACCTAAATATATCCTTTAAGGTAAGAATAGTTCGCTCTGCTTGCCCATATGTTTGAGGATGAACGACAGTACTTAAGTTTACCTTTGAACCCAAACCTTTCTGAAAAGATTTCCAAAACTGTGCAGTAAATTTTGAACCTCTATCTAAAATGATAGAGACCGAAACTCCATGAAGTCTTATAACATCTTGAATAAAAATTAGCATAATCTTCTGCCGGATGAGTAGCCTTTACTGGCAAAACGTGGGCTGATTTTGTCATTCTATCGACAATCACCCAAATAGAATCGTGTTGCCTGCGAGACCTTGGTAACCCCGTGATGAAATCCATATTAATCATCTCCCACTTCTACTCTGGAAGTTCTATATTCTAGCCAAACTACCGGGCCTTTGATTCTCTACTTTTACTTGTTGGCAATTTGGGCATTTTGCAACAAATTCAGCAATGCCCTTCTTCACACTTTTCCACCAATAAACCTTTCTCAAGTCGCGATACATCATTTTGGAATTCGGATGAATGGAATATCTGGAGCTATGAGTTTCTTCCATGATCCTCTCTTGGAGTCCCTCCACCATTGGTAAACACATTCTACCTTGGTACCTCAATACACCATCTCCCCCTTGTTCAAAAGCTAATACCTTTTGCTAATGAACATTTGCATTCAATTCTAGCAAAATGGGATCTTGATATTACTTTTCTTGTATTTCTGACACTAATGATGATTTAGCCCCATTCGTCACCACAATTTCTCCTTCTGTCTAATCCATGAGTCGGCCTCCTAACCGTGGAAGTCTGTGCACATCTTTTGCTAACTCTCTGTTTTCTTCCTCAACATGGGAGGTGCTGCCCATAGAAAACCTGTTCAAGGCATCAGCAACCACATTAGCCTTACTTGAGTGGTAAAGAATATTCATGTCATAATCCTTGAGTAATTCTAACCATTGTTTTTGTTTGAGATTAAGCTCCTTCTATGTGAATACATACTGCAAGCTCTTATGATCAGTGAATATATCAACATAAACATCGTACAAATAGTGACTTCATATCTTCAAAGCGAATACTACAACAGCCAAATCTAAGTCGCGGTTTTGATAATTCTTCTCATGAACATTCAACTTTCTGGAGGCATACGCTATAAAATTTCCATGCTGCATTACCACACAACCCAAACCCACTCTAGATGCATCACAATACACCACAAAACCTTGAGTACCCTCTGGTAAGGTCAAAACTGGGGCAGTAGTCAACCTCTTTTTCAATTCCTAAAAACTTTCCTCACAAGCTTCAGACCATTGAAACTTAATTGTCTTTTGAGCCAACTTGGTCAAAGGAGACAAAATAGATGAAAACCACCTCTATGAACCTTTCATAGTAGCATGACAAACCCAAGAATCTCCTAATATCAGTTGGAGATGTGGGACTAGGCCAGCTCTAAACTGCTTCTATCTTTTGGGTATCAACTCTAATTCCTACACTAGAAACTATGTGGTCCAAGAATGCCACAGACTCAAGCCAAAACTCACATTTTGAGAACTTAGCGTATAACTCCTTGTATTTCAAAGTCTGAAGGACTATTCTGAGGTGACTATCATGATCTTCTCCATTCCTTGAATAGATTAGTATGTCATAAATGAAGACGATAAAAAACATATCTAAATAAGGTTTGAATACTCTGTTCATAAGATCCATGAATATTGTAGGATCATTGGTTAACCTAAAGGACATGACCAAAAACTCATAATGCGCATATTTAGTTCTGAAAGTTGTCTTTTGAATATCATGTTCCCTTACTCTTAACTTATGGTAGCCAAATCTGAGATTTATCTTAGAAAAACAGGTGGCACCCTAAAGTTGATCGAATAAATCATCAATTCTCGAGAAAGGATACTTATTCATGATGGTAACCTTGTTCAATTGGTGGTAATCTATACATATCCTAAAGGAACCATCTTTATTTCTCACAAACAATACCGGAGCGCCCCAAGGTGAGACATTTGGTCAAATGAAGTCCTTATCTAACAGATCTTTTAACTGTTCTTTCAACTCTTTCAACTCAGCTAGTGTCATTCTATATAGCAGAATAGAGATAGGACGAGTATCTGGAATGATGTCTATGCCGAAGTCTATTTCTCTCTCATAAGGGGCTCCGGGTAAATCATCGGGAAATACTTCTGGAAACTCTTTTACCATAGGAACTGATTGAATGAAAGGTACCTCAACACTTGAGTCATTAACTTGGACTAATCGATAGATACAACCCTTTGAAACTAAATTTATCTCCTTAAGGTACGAAATGAAATGACTCTTAGGCACTGTTGAACTACTACTCCACTATATGACTGGCTCATTAGGAATCAGAAACTTGACAACTCAAGTTCTACAATCTATTGATGCATAACAAGCATGAAGCCAGTCCATACCTAGAATGAGAAAGAAATTTACTATGTCTAACTATCCTAAATCAGCCATTATGTTTTATGATTGATGGAAATGGGACAATCACGATAGACTCTAGAATAGACTACCCAACAGGTGTAGAAACACAGAAGGGTTCAAAAGTTTCTCTGGGAGGATATCAAACTTATTTGCAACATAAGGGGTTACAAAATATAAACTTGCTCCAGGGTCTAGCAAAACATAAAATTCAAAAGTAAAGACTTTTATCATACAAGTGACAACATTCAGGGAGTTCTCTTTCTCTTGGCGACTAGTGATCACATAGAGGTGGTTTACTCCTCCGCCATTATTGGAAATAGCTCTTCTAGGTACAGCCCTATCTGCTGGAGCAATTGATAAAAATTGAGCTCTATTGCCTGGATTTCCACTACCTTCCTCGTTTTTAGGGCATTCTTTCAAGAAGTGACCCTCTTGTCCACACTTGAAACAACCTGGCCATCACGACACTTACCTTGGTCGGTTGTTCTACACTTAGCACATGTAGGAGCCCAGCTACCTCCTTGTGACACATTACGTCTACAAGAAATATGACTTTTAACGA
Organism: Solanum sitiens; assembly: GCA_016801875.1. NCBI lineage: Eukaryota > Viridiplantae > Streptophyta > Magnoliopsida > Solanales > Solanaceae > Solanum > Solanum sitiens. The sequence goes on along the minus strand of JABWTJ010000014.1, from coordinate 3,165,687 downwards.
CCATTTCTTAATGAAGGGACATCAATCCGGTCGTTATAAATATTCTTATAGTGACAGAACATATTTTTAGATGTTAAAACATAATTTTTTATATCAAAATTAATAATGGATGATATTTCGTCAGTAAAATACATAATAGCCAGTCGGTAAAAATTAATTAATCAACTAATATTAGGTTATAGTGTTTTTGCCTTTTATTTTTTCCCCTAACCACGACTTATCCCACTTCCCCTACCCATCTAAAAATCTAGTATCGAAAAACCATCAAAACACACCCACACAATTCTGGTGAAAGAACTTCCAGTATACTCATCACCAACATTGATGTCCTTTATGTTTTGGGAGAAGAAGGTTTGTTTCTCACCTCTGGGAATCAATTGTTCATCGTAGAGTTTCTTTTTCAGGTAAGATTTGACTTTTACCCTGTAAATATGTTGATTTTGCTTCAAATAAATAGGGTTAGGACAACAATTGTAAGTATATGAATGTTGATGTTTCTTTGGTGATGTTGGTGTTCACGAATTTGTCGTACTGTTGATTTCAATTATTCTATTTTGGGGTTTTTTAATTTGGGTTACAAAAGGAATAATTTGTAGCATGATTGAATTTTATGTGAATTGTATTCTCTCATTCTCTCCTTCTTTATGGAGTAACTTCTTCTTTCCTGTATGTTTAGTTAAAAAATTAAGTCTTTCTCCAATTGGACTTTCAAAATCTTACAATCTTGGAGGGATAAAACAGAGTGACTGAAATTCGATGGTGATTTTTTTGGTAGAAGCTTAACTGTGATATGCATTTTGTTGGGTTCTATGGTATAAGGTTATCTTTTGAGTTTTAGGTATATGCTTGATGTTAAAATTTTTGCCTCACTGAATCATTATGTTTCCAGTTCACAATTTTTTGAAAGAGGAAACATTTTATGCTTTTGTTAATTTGCAGAGTCTCTTTTTGAGAGTTGTTCAGTTCTTATAAAAAAAGTGACATCTTGTAGGTTCTTTGTTGCTTTTTATGTGATCATTGTTTGATCTTGTCGTTATATGTAGGCAATTTAAAGATAAATAGATAAGCCTTAGTTAAGAAAATCACATATCTAGAATCACTTAGTTGAGAATGATAAATTAGTTTCTTCTCAATTATTCTTATTTTTTGATCATGGTATAGTCAAGAGGTAAAATCACATCTTTTTTTCAAGCTCTCTTTCAAGATATAGATTCTAATCAATGTCTCTCTGAAATTTCAAGAGACCTTAAAGTGTAAACTTGTTTGAATAGTGTGGTGCCCCATTATTTCTTTTATAATGTGTCATTGTGTGAATGTTTTGATTATGATTTATGCATCTTTGTGAAACACAAGTTTTTTAATATATGTTTAGTGTGGCTGACTCTTTAATGATGCTTTAAACACAATCAAACTGGCGAAGCATTTTTGTTTAAGATTCTGAAATTAAGTCGATCATATGTCTGTATTTGTATGTTTGTTATGTAGTTCGGTATTTGTTGTCAATTACTAAGGCTACTCTAATCCACATTTTCATTTTGAATTTAAGAGTGTGTTTGGTATGAAGGAAAATATTTTCTGGAAAATGTTTTTCAATTTTTCCATGTTTGATTGGCACAAAAGTTTTGGAAAATGTTTTCCAAATCAACCCATTTTCCTCAAAATTAAGAAAAATGACTTCCCTTTAAAACTTAAGGAAAACATTTTTCAAAATTCCCCCAATTTCAAATTACATTTTTTTTGTTGAAATAACATCACTTTTAAAAAAATATTCTCAATTTCAAAATTTTATTTTTTCACCCGATCCCTGAACCCCGACCCACCCACCACCGGCCAGCCCCCCCACCCCACCCCACCCCAACCCCAACCCTTCTCCAAAAAATTAATTTTATTTTTTAAAAATATTTTCAACTTCAAATTTTTATTTTTAAACTCGTACCCCTCCCCCCCCCGGCCATCCCCCACCCACCCCAATCCCCAAAAAAATTAATTTTGTTTTCTAAAAATACTATCAACTTCAATTTTTATTTTTTCACTCCTACCCCCTCCCCCCGCCCCCACCCACTATCCACCACCCTAAAAAAGTAAGAATTTTAGTTTTAAAAAATATTTTTTCAATTTCATAAATTATTTTTTACTCTAGTAAAATAAAAGATGTCTCTCAAAAACATTTTTCATTCATAAATCAAACACTAAATATCGTTTTCGAAAAATATTTTCTACTCACCAACCAAATATGAGAAAATAAGTCCAAAATCTACTTGTTTTCCAGAAAAATATTTTCTAGAAAAACATTTTCCATTGAAAACATTTTCCTCCATACCAAACACACCCTAAATGTATACTTGGTAGCATATTTGGAATTTGGGGAAAACTTGATCGCTGCCTAAACCAGAGTTGTATTCAATGATGCATCTTCTCTATTTGAGTTTGCCCACTTTGGAGTTTGACAAAAGTATGTGCCCCTATTATTTAATTACTTGCATTTTATATTTTTTTTTTAAAAAGGAAAAGTTATTTCTGTATTTCTGCTCAATAAAAGAGATGAACTCTTTCAAGGATAGTAGCATGTTTATGTTATTTCTGATTTTCACTACTTATTGATCGAGGATAATTTGTTGATAATGCAGGTCAGGGACGGGACAGTATTTATAAGGAAACAAAGTCTGATAACTCAAGTTTGTCTTCATTTTTTCAATTATTGGTTGATGATGGATTAAGATGCATCACTGTCAAGAAAAAAGTGGGTTTACTTTAACCAGTAGAATGATAGATTCGAGTAATCAACAAAATTGTGTCATAGCAAGTTGAAGCACAAGAGAAACACAATTGTCTTTATGTTTTGTTTGGAGTGGTAAAAGATGTCCCCATCTATACCAACTGAAATCCTGTTATGATCTTTCCTTAGCAGTTGCAATAATAATGATCTACAATACTGGATGGTTACATTTTTATGTAATGTGATTCTTTTGGTTGTGTAGAATTTATTATGAAATTTTATATGAATATTGATTGTTTTATATATTATTATTAGACATGTTTTAATTTTTTGTATACATGAATGCTTACGAAGAATAATTAATATTTAGTTTTACAATATATGCTAGAACTTTTAGTTGTTTGAAGATAATAAGACAACTATTCACAAAGGTAGACAAGTTGGTAAGATAACCTATAACAATCAAATTTGTAGGCATAATAAAGGTTTAAATAACCGAACGAAAGAAAAGATTGGTCGTTAAAAGTATTATAACGACTGGCTTTATCTGTCGCTAAAATAATTTTAGCGACAGGATTTTTAATCCGATCGTTAACCTTTAACGGCGGAGCTTTTAGCGACCGGTGAAGACCAAATTATTTTCAGTCGTTATAGGTTAATAACGACCGGATCAAGACCTTTAGTGACCAAATTTCCTCTCGCTAAAGACCTATTTTCTTGTAGTATACCTTGAGACTGTGCTGGTATAGCTCTGAAGTTCTGTGAATTCTGACCATGATTCTCACCTTTATTTCTAGGTGCAGGTGCAGTAGCAGATGATGGTACATGCCCCTCCTGTTTCTGCAAGGACGAACGATTCACACTACGTTTCTGCTACCCATACTGACTCACTATCTTAGCTTTCTTATTTCTGAACTCATACATGTCCCTCAACTTCTCTTCCTCTACCTGCACATAAACAATCAACCTTGATGTGCCCATGTCACCTATTAGCATAGCTGCCCTGCCCACTTTAATTGAAGAACAACTCAATCCAGCAACAAACAAACTCATTCTACTCCTCATGTCCTTAACTATTTCCGGAGCATAACGAGATAGTTGGGTGAACTTCAACCCATACTCATGAACATTGAGAGAATCCTGCTTGAGTGTATGAAATTCCCTTACCTTAGCCTCTTTCAATTACCGGGGAAAGAAATGCCCCAAGAAAGCTTCTTTAAAACAGGCCCAACTAGGATGTGGTGGATCATCATCTCTACCCTCTTTCCACTGATCAAACCAAGTTCTAGCAACATTTTTCAGTTGACATGCAACTAGCTCAACTCTCCCAGCATCAACAACATGCATCACATCGAACACCTTTTTAAGTTCCTTAATGAAATTCTCTAGATTTTCAGTAGTGCTTGAACCAGTGAAACTTGGAGGGTTCATCCTCATGAACTCACAAATCCTTGAAGTGTCAGCCTTTTCTTGTCGAGCTCCTCGTTGTTTTCTAATTTGGTTAGTCACAACTTGTCTTAACATTCGAATTGCCTCACGGAATTCAGCATTGGTGACTTCTCCTTGAGGTTGCACGTTTGTTGCATTAGGTACCCCTTGCTCTTGTGGTTTAACATTCCTCTTTGCTGGACGACCTCTGACTGCTCTTTGTGGAGGCATGGTTATCTGAAACACGCGAAAGCACGAATTAGAGAGAAACTTTATAGAGATCAAACTCTAATGCACTAAAAGAGTGTGAAAGAAGTGAGATGATTTCCTAAGTGTTGCAGCCTCCTTATTATAGATGTGGCGCGCTTCACACCAATAACTAGGACTCTACAAACATCGCTTCATAGACTCTCTATCACTCTTGAACTCTGTGCTCTGCCTTAACCCTGGGAGACACTAGCACTCGAAGACCATTGCTGGCATCTAGCGGACCCTTGGCCTAGCTTACTTACTCAACAGAAGACTTAAACACAAGAGATAACTCATGAAATAACTTAAAAGTAATACTTAGCCGAAATGGCGACTCATGTCTTAAACGTCCCAAATGGAATGAATAAGACTAAAGAAATATACTATCTGTCCATGAAGCCTCTACAACAAATAGGGATGTTGGGACAGGACCCTAATCATCCTAACAACTAAAAATGAAAATAAAACAATAAAAGATGTCCTCTAGAATGTAAGGAGTCTCACCAACTGAATTTGAGCTGCTCACTGGATCAGTGGTACGCCGAATGCCGATCCTAGTTACCTGTGTCTGCATTATAAGGCGATGTAGGCCATCTGGCATTAGTACAATGAATGTACGGGTATGCGAGTTGGAATGCTAAAACAACTTAAGCTTGAAAAGAGTAAGAAGGAACAATTACCTTGGCTCTGCTCAACTCTTGAATATCTTAACTCAATATAAAACAATAAGACATATGCAATATATATATATATATATATATATATATATATATGCTTGTAAAACAGTGTAGACAACTTAGTTCGTTAAAGAAATGCAATAATAAAATCAATTGTACTTTTATAATAAAGTAATACAGTTTCTGTGGGAGATTCTATAAACGACAACCACCACTATGAGCCTAAGTGGTGATAGAGCATCTTGGCCACGCTGCCATAACTATCATATACTTTGCCGTTGCATAGAACTACTTAACTTAGTCGATCCACTAGCTTAACTTAAGTGATCTTCTAAAAAGTATGATCCTTTAATTACCATGATGACTACATGGTTTATGGGGACTTGAGTTTTTATGAACTCGCATCCCCATATCAGTGCTTAATAGTACTCCAAAAAATATACTTAGCTCATGTGTTTTTAAGACAACTTCTTTCTTTTGTTTGAGATAATTACTCAAATCTTAGCTCAAAGGCTCTCTTGGAATCGATGTTCCCTTTCTTGTTCAAATGTAAACATATTTATGAACTCTTAGGGAATACTTAGTTCCCTTATAACTTTTGAGAAATGGACTCGACTCTTTACTCTTTACTTAACTTGAAACTTGAGTTTTAAAAACAAAGTTAAAACATTGCTAAAGACTCTTGAAAACTTTTAAGAACTTTGATTTTACTTGCTTCTTAACTTTTAGACTTGACTCTTAACTTCTTTGACTTTAATCTTAACTTTCCTTGAATTGTATTCAGGATCCAAGGTTCAAACTATCTTGTTTATGGATGATTTCATGATGATTACATGTACCTTAGAGTGCTAGAATCAACTAGAAAACATAGGTACATCACTTAGGAACTAGTATTAAAACGTGGAGGAAGAATAGGGAGAACTGGCATCCCTAGCGCTCTGACAGGCGTGGGCACCAGCCCACAAATTATAGAGATATGGATGGGGCGCTCTTGATGGCGAGGCTCCCCAAGGCCTACGTACAGAGGGTGGTTTAGGGCGCGCTAAGAGGCGTGATGTCCCAACCCCTTTACCCAGGTGTTCTCGACTTTTCTCCTTTCTTTTTCATCTAAAAACCCTCTAAACTTACATGGTTTTTTGCCCAAACACTTAGGATCATTAGTACCCTCAAAATACAACAGATTCAACCCAAAATAACACCCGAAAACAGGAATCAAAACTTCAACAACACAACCATCAAGAATTTCAACGAAAACTTCAACAATGTTCTTCAAGAACTCAATTTCTTAACAATCAAAACTTAAATTCGCTGAATTGAAACGTGGTTGGTGTGTGGGTGAACTATCCCAATGATATGTGATCTCAAATAGCTTTTAGGCATCACCCCCGACAAATTCCACTCGTAAAGCTTGAACGTTCTTGGCGATTTCTTGGTTTCTCTCCTCTTTTCTCTTTTTTCTCTCTTCTCCAAGCCCTAGCTTAAATTCTCTTTTTCTAAACTGAACAAAGTCTTGTTTTACCCCAATTAATTCCTACAAACAAATTAATAAAATAAGATAAGGAAAAGACTAATTTGCCCTTCCTAAATCCGGATTAGGCTTTCCTTAATCTAATAGCCCAACTTCCACAAGGCATAACTCACTCATACGATATTGAAATCGCGCAAACTTGGCGGCGTTGGAAATATAATTCCAAGATCATCCCACCCATATCCAAAAGTAGCTCTAACTCATCCTGATCTAGAAGTTATGGCCGTTTGAAAATGATCAAAACTCACATTCCTAACTTAGACTTGTCTATTTTGTTTATGTGTTTTCAAACTTGGGCTGACTTGGTGAATTTAGATATGAATCAGTTTGATATTATTTTAGGCATGACTTGGTTGTCCGCCTATTATGCTGTGTTAAATTGAAATACTAAGTCTGTAACTCTAGAAATTCCGGGAAGGAAAAATTTAGAGTGGAAAGAGGTGTACAAGCCTAAGCAAGCTAAAATCATGTCCTTCATTCGACGCGACTTAAGGTCGTTAATAAAATCTTAAATGACATTACTATGAACTTTTAAACTTTTAGAGATAAGGAACGAATCCCAGGCGACTCCTACTCATTGTTTCACCATTCTTGAGGCTAAAGGTATATTTTTCACTCCCCAAATCCATTTTTTGATTCGTAGAACGTAATAGTATGGGTAATTATCAGTGGGAGAGGATTTTGCTATAGATTTTACGGATAAAACAACCCTAATTTGAATACTTGAGATCATGAATTTGATCTAAGGTTCATAGATTTGTTAGTAATTTGGTAATTAGTGATTGTTTAATTATTTCCGTATCATTATGATTGTTTGTAAACCAAGAACAAGCGAAACGAATGCGAAAAGGGAAGAATTAAGTTTCTTAGGGTTTCAAGCTTGCTTTGAGGTAGGTGATTGTTTTGATTCTATGATTGTGTGATGTATGTTTGATCTTGCTTCATTATGATACATTTATGTATATGAATATTGCATTATTGATCCCACTTGATGTAAATTAGATAGATGAATTATGATTGCCATGAAATTATGACTTAAATGTATGATCTTGAGGATATACTTGTGATTGTCATTGTGGTGTGTTGAATGGATCGGTTGTCACATTGGCATAACTAACTTGGATCGGTTGCCACTCCGGCATAACTAACTTGGATCGGTTGCCACGTTCCGACATAAATATGGGATCGGTTGCCACGTTTCGACATAAATATGGGATCGGTTGTCATGTTCCAGCATAATTATTGGATTGGGTACCACGTTCCCGTATGCTAATAGTTTGTTTTTTGGTTCCATGAGAGGACCAATGATGTGATATAAAATGTGAACTTATTCCTTGTTCGTAAATGTTGATAATATTGTATATGTTCGATATGTGCATGTGATTATATTATTGTAATGAACTATATATATTTCACTTAGTGGGATAGCAGTGTGATCCTACCAGTACATTATGATTTTGTATTTATACTACACTTGCTCTTATTTTTGTTGAGTACCGGGCATCTTCAGACGGCTATTAACGGATCTCGCTTACGAGATCAATGATCGTTCGAATTCAAGGGTGATCCAATTCTTCTAGGATGCCATGGGTTCTCTTTTGTTTATGTCCACCATTTCCAGACTTAGACATTTGTACGAGTAAATTGATTAGTTCATTTGATAGGGGTTGCATTCCTTCTTGTTTAGACTTGTTGAACTTTAGATGTTTTGGTACATTGTACTGACCCGGAAGGTCATTTTTGAATTTTTTATCAAATTACCATTTTACCCATCTCGGTAGTTGTCCTGAGTCAGTTTTGATCAATTTGTGAAGTTGGGTTGAAAATTGTTGAGCTATTTATTAATTACGATTGTGTAGTAGACGAGTGATTTTAAATAATTAATTTTAGTTGGTGGCTAATGGGCATCTATATTTATTTAATATATTACTTGGCCAATATTTATTAAAATAAGTTAGTGGTTTATCACTTTTAATACATAAAAATAAATTAGTAGGGTTAAACAATTATATACAAAAATACTTAAGAAGCGAGAGGAGTATAGTGATGAAAACATTTGTTGCAGCACACAACAAAGAACGTCACCGCCAATCAGAAAAGTAAAAACTTATCAGGTAAACAAAAATACTAAACCAAGCTTTAAGGATTTCATACTTATATGTTTATACATTAATTAATAAGAGGCCGATCACTAGTTCTATCAACTGAATTCAATTGTTGCTAAGATTTATTGAGGCAGCATTGGGATTTGGGTCAAGTTAATTAGAGAGGATTATATTATAAATAAAATATATGATGAATAATTCATAGGAATTTAGTGTGTGGAAAATTGAATTCTGGAAATTTGTTTGAGTTCTAATCTTCTTTAATTTTTTCTTAGATTATTATATAATAATTGAAGTTTCATTATATTAAGAGAGAGAACTAATTACTTGGGGTACTGCAATTTTCTCTCGATTATATTTATCAAATTTGGAAAGAAAACATGGAACAACGAGGTTACATATTTGATTAGAGAAATATTATGGTGAGTTTAATCTTGTTTTTCTTAAAATTATTGTAATCGAGATGTTGATGTGAGGTCAAAATACACATTTTTTTATCATTATTTATCTTACATTTATTATTTATATTTGTCCATTTTAAGCATAATTTTTATGGATTATGCTAAATTGCGTATTTTATTTGTAGGATTAATTTGGTGAAAAAATGAAGAAGTTTGGAGCTAAAACAAATTAAAGATGAAAGGTTGAAGAAGAAAATCAAGCAGACAACCTAATGAATTAAAGTAAATAAAATAATATATTTATATATAAGATGCATATTTCTATAATTGTGAATTGCAAAAGTAAAGCTGCCACGTGTCATTCTCCCAATGCACTGGCCAATTGCTTCACGCAGCACTATTGTTCACGCGGAAAAAAAAGAAAAAAAAAGCACTCCATTTTTTTTTTGGTTTTGAATTTCTAATTTTTTTGCACTCAATTATTTTAATTAGGGTTTCTACATCTATAAATAGGGCATGTAAAATTATTATTTGGAGGAAGTCAAGAAACAAGCTACAACACATAATATAAATTTTCTTCTAGCTTTGGAGCTTTGTAAGAGCCGCCATGGAGGCCGGAGAATTTGGTTTATTCTTTCTTCTCTTTTATTATTTATTTGTATTCGTAATTAATAAAAGATAGTTTAGCTATTGTTCTTAACTTTTTATGATTAACACAAGCATATTTATTTTAATAAATTTTGATTGTGTTTTGAGATAATGAGTAGTTAAACTCCACAACTAGGTTTGTGGAAACCATGAGCGATTAACAAAGTATGAATAGTAAATAAGCAATTCTCAAATAGGTTATTGTATTTATTGATAATTTTCTTGTTTAGAAGTCTTTTTAACGGTGGCCAGCGTTAGAACTCGCCTTGTTGCTACTTGCTGGACCAAGGAGGTAGTTAATAAGAAAAAAATTATCAACATAGATTTAGTGGGATATTATCTAATAGGCTAGTGTCGATTAGTGCGAAGTAATAACTAAGTCATACATCGATTATGATGCTTAATATGAAGTATAGGTAAGGGTTAGTAAATTATACACACGTAGCCGAATCAAGGTACGAGGTGAAATTCTCTAGATGCCGGACCAAGGATTTAGAGATACATAACTTATCACTTTGCATGCATAACATTAGGGAAGAATTGCTATTACTAGGATTGCCGTGTTATGATCTTATGAGGAACACATTCCTAGTTATTTTTATTAATTTGGATATAAATAAATAATTAGTTCAAAGATATTTTTTAATTGTTTTTATTTTTATTTCAACTTAAAACCCCTCATTTTTATATAACGACTATCAAGTTAAATATTTTCTATTGATAATATTCTCCCATATTCTCTGTGGGATCGACCCCGACTCATAGTTGGGTAAATATATTGCATACGATCATTTATATTTCTTTCAAGAAGTATATTATTTATTTGTATTCGTGATTAATAAAAGATAGTTTAGCTATTGTTCTTAATTTTTTATGATTAACACAAGCATATTTTTTTTAATAAATTTTGATTGTGTTTTGAGATAATGAGTAATTAAACTCCACAACTAGGTTTGTGGGAACCATGAGCGATTAACAAAGTATGAATAGTAAATAAGCAATTCTCAAATAGGTTATTGTATGTATTAATAATTTTTTCGTTTAGAAGTCTTTTTAACGGCGGCCAATGTTAGAACTCGCCTTGTTGCTACTTGCCGGACCAAGGAGGTAGTTAATAAGAAAAGAATTATCTACATAGATTTAGTGGGATACTATCTAATAGGCTAGTGTCGATTGGTGCGAAGTAATAACTAAGCCATACATCGATTATGATGATTAATATGAAGTAAAGGTAAGGGTTAGTAACTTATACACACGTAGTCGGACCAAGGTACGGGGTTAAATTCTCTAGATGCCGGACCAAGGATTTAGAGATACATAACTTATCACTTTGCATGCATAACACTAGAGAAGAATTGCTATTACTAGGATTGCCACATTATGAGCTTATGAGGAACACATTCCTAGTTATTTTTATTAATTTGGATATAAATAAATAATTAGTTCAAAGCTAATTTTTTTTATTGTTTTTATTTTTATTTCAATTTAAAAACCCCCATTTTTATATAACGACTATCAAGTTAAATATTTGCTATTGATAATATTCTCCCATATTCTCTGTGGGATTGACCCAGACTCATAGTTCGGTAAGTATATTGCATACGATCGTTTATATTTCTTTCAAGAAGTATATCTGAACGTTATCAGATGTGGATTGAAATTTTAATCTTAGAGTATATTTACGGTATGAAAAAAAGATTGAGATAGTTAATGAAATATTAAGTATACTATATTACATGAATACCATTCAAATTATGATATTGGCAAAACTGGATTTAACCCTAGACTTGAAACTTGGAAACTTTGATATTTGAAATGTTAATTGACATCTAGATATATGAACTTGATATATTTGGTGAATTTTTGGGTCAAGGCTAAAGAAATAATAATCTGGGTTTTGTTAGTTTTTGAAATCTTATTGAATCATGTACGTGAATAGATTGCATTAATTTGAAAGCTCAATGAAAAGGGAAGGCTCAAGTCTCGAGTGATTATTCGAGGCAAGTGGATTTCTAAACCCTTGTTAAATGTATGGAATTCGTGTATATCCTTGTAATATGTGTTTGGGGGTAATAAAACTTGGTGATGGGTTGACTTGTCCACATTGATTAATTCTAATCATAAAAAAGGGTGATAAAAGGCAATGTGATTAATTGTTTGTGTGTGATGTGTTGAGAATGTTCTGAAAGTCTTGTTGAATCATTGTTGATGTTGTACCATGAGTTTGTTGTTGTGAATTGTACAATGTTATGAAAATGGACATCTCCTCGTTATTTGTGTAAACATGACATTTGATTTGTTTTGATACATGATTGTGACAAGTGTTATGTGAGTTGATAAAGAATAAAAAATTAAAGAGGATGTACCATTTCAAGGGACATATCGCGCGCCACAAAGGATACTATATTTCAAAGTACATATTGTGCGCTGTGATGGTTACTATTATCGAGGGTCGTATCATGCACCGTGATAGATGCATATACAGATATGTCCCCCATGGGTCCCGGACTAAGAGACAGCAGGTGTGTATCACTAGGTCAGACATGCATCACTATACTTGACATTGCATTTCATTACATTGCACGTCTTTATCATTAGTGAACTTGATATTGTATTTTGTTGATCTTGTGAGTGTCTTTCTATGGAACTTGTGATTAACGAATATTGAACTTGTTGTTGAGGATATGTAATTGCTAGAGTGTTGTTGTTGAGCTGTGCGCTATGTGAATTGTGAACCGTTAGGTTTGGCTGAGTTTCTGCAGGTAGTCATTGATGAATATTGAGTTTGTTGTGGAGAATATGAGATCGTTAGAATTGTTGAGATATGTGCTTGTAAATTATGAATTGTTAGGTTGGGGTGGTTTTATGTAGGTTGTAGTTGTGGAGGTTCGGTTGGGGTGTAATAAGTACCCGTATTCTATCCCCTTAGCATGTGTTTAGAGGTTTACTTTCTGAGTATCGTGTGATTTGGTACTAACCCCTTGCTTCTACAATTTTTGTAGGTTACTAGCCCAGACATTTGTGATATATTTTCTTCTTTTTTCAAGGCTTGTTGGAGATTTGTGAGGCAGATGTTTGTCATCTCAGCAGACCTTATAACTTCTTTTTATGATCTTGTTCTATTCTAGAAACAATGTCATATGAGACTTGTATTTTTCTTTAGATTCAATTGTAATACTTTAGAGGCTTGTACACGTGACAACCAGATTTCGGGAGTATTTTTGAGTTTATTATAAAATTTCCACATTTTATTATAATGTTTGAGTTTTTGGCTAACTTGTCGTGGTGGGTTAAGACGTTTGTCATTACGTCTATTTTTGGATCTTGATAAAATGGTATCAGAGCCTCAGGTTCATAGGTCTAACGTGCGTACAATATGAGTCTAAGTAGAGTCTCGAAGATTGGTATGGAGACGTCTCTACTTATCATCGAAAGGCTATGGTGACTTTTAGTATTTATCTTTACTTCTTGAATCTTTATTGTGCATTCTTTGTCTGCTCTGATTTGTATCGCTTTATTTTATCCTCTCTCACTTATGTTTTGACTCGTGCGTAGCTCTTCTTGTGAGTAGTTGGTATCGTGTATGGGTTGGATGTTAAATATGATACTAAGTTTGTAATGATATACTTGTACAGAAGATGTGTGGTTAAATTTAGAATGTTCAGTGATTGGAAAGAATTGGGTGATGTTATGGTTTGATGATTCACTTTGAGGATAAATAGACGATTAGGTTGAGCAATCGTTTGAGGACTTCATGAGCGTTAAATTTTTGTTTTATTTTTTGCTAGTCATATTGTTGTGGGATCAATACTTGTGTGGTAGAAATGGAATGATTAAAAGGATGGCTAGATAATGAATAGTGTAATATTGGAAACTACAGTTAGTAAAGTTGTCAAAATATGTATGGAATGATGAGGGTGATGTTGCACCAATTGAGGTCAGAATCTCTTTTGCGGTTTCATAGATTAAATGTATATGAAAGAGGGTCATGATATGACTACTACAACGGTAATAATGCTTACTTAATAGAGTTATGGATTGTGTTACTTCTACAATAGGTCTGATCTACAACAAGATGCATATCGCTTGGGCTAGACACAGAACGAATTTGATAATGTTTTTGCAGTTATTAATTGGATAAAAATGTGTGGGCTATTTGCATACAATCTTCTCAAGTGGTATGATGTGTTCTAAGTGGTAAATCTAATGGACTTTCACAATATGGTACAAGTGGTACATGAAAATGGATACGTCGGTTGTCAAGTGTGAATACTAACTACTTACAGAGTTAGCAGTTGTATCACATGCTCGTATAATGAGATTTGATATTGTATTCACATTTGAGAAACCAACTAGATTATTACTACAGATAATTGGGGTTAAATAGTGTGTATAAGGAAGATTGTAGTGCTGGATCGTTGATGCGGTATTAGTGTGTTAAGTTAAAAAGTGTATCCCAATGGTTATAAATGAGGACCGATAATTTAATCTTAAGGTCCAAGTAAGTGGATAAATATCGGAATGACAACCTAATAAGTAAAGGAATCCATAAATAGTAGACTTGTGTGAAGTCAATTGAGAATTTTAGTATTAAAAAAATGCGTATAAAATTAAGTTAGTCCTTTGAATATGATTTGTATAGTTGGGTTCGAGGTGTCATGTCAATGACAAGGTTAACTTCATGGTGATGGCAAGGGCTAACTAAGCATGATAGTAAAAAGGGTTTGGGATGGATTGTGATGGAAATACAACTATATGATGAGGATTGTTGGTTAAATGAATTTTGTATGGTAATAAGGATTTGGGAGTATCTAAGGTTATGGTTTTCTAGTATTTGGTGAGTAACGTGATTGTATGAAAAGTTTTAGGAGATGCAAGGACACCGCTCAAATAGAACATAAAGGAATTAGAGTCATAATAAGAAAAAAATGTGGGATGAAGTGTAACCTTCAGAAAGAGATGAGAATAAGAATATTTTATTCTTATTGCAAAGAATAAGGAGAGATCTTCAGAGGGGTTGAGAATTGGATCTAGAGACATGTGGTTCTATCTGTTATGTTATGGTTACGGTGATAGTGTTACATATAGTTCATATCAGTTAAAAGTTGTTTGATAAGCTTTGAGAAAGAAGTTTGTTTGACTCGAGTGTAATGATAAGTTCTTTTATGATTTTGAGTTTGGTAACTGGTGCAGTTCAATTTTTTAACGAAGAATACTGTAAGATCAATGGAGAAGAGATCAAGTATATTCTAGGATGCGTGAGTTCATAAGGATCTTTAATGTATGAGCTAATGTTGATAGAAAATGATATTGTTTCACATGGTCGAGATCAAAATTCAAGTTTTTCATTGTGAGTTTATGTTCGTGGTAGTATGTTTTGTCAAGGTATGAATTGGTAATGTAAGAAATAATCGATCACATTAAGTATTGAGCATTTGGAAGAACTTATGCATAAGGTGAGTCATAAATTTGGTTACTTTTGATTATTATACCTAAGGGGGATTTCATGTAACATTTTGGTTTAAAGGAAGGTAAAAATTTCATGGATTGTTGGTGAAAGGATAAGATAGGTAAGCGAGTCAACCAAAGAAACAATAGTTTAGTATATCGAAGAGTTCAAGGTATTTGAAATTGTATTATGAAAATAATTTAAGAAAAATAAAGAAATAATACCTCTCGTATAAACCCTTGGTTGTAGTTGAAGGATTTATTGATTTTTGCCTACGAGTTTAGATATGACTTTGAGATGTGGACTAGTTCGGTATAGACTTACTAGGAACTTATCATCGACTTTTTTAAAGATCGAGTTTTTATTTGGGTGACAAGCAATATTGTGTTGCAGATTCTATGTAGTTATGTCGAGCTAGATTGTTCAAATTATGATAGGTGACTTATTGATGTTTAACGGTGTGTACCTACATATTTACATATTTAATGAGGATTTCAAGGGGATTGAAACTACTTTGACCTGGGACGATATAGACTGTTATGATATGTTACATAGGTATTTAATGGTGAGTAGAGGTTATGAGCATATAGCATACTGAACTATTAAAGTGACCAAGAATATTTCTTTGAGTTTTGGCATGAGGTGCATGATGGTTGAAAAATGATATGTGAAAGTTTGCGTGAAGTTGACATTTGGTTTGATCCAATAATTGTACCTCGATGGAAAATTATTTAGATTTGAAATTAGTGCTATCAGTCATAGGTGTGGCTCATATTTGTCATTATAATGCTTAAATTGAAATTGAAAGAGAGAGTCTATATTTTGAAATTTTTAGAGGCTACAATGTGTTTTCTAATGAGACTTTGATAGTGGTTACAGTTTGAGAGCAACATAAATGATTGGTGTAGTTATGATATTTGTTGGTATTTAGAGTGTTAGCTTCAATGGAGTACTGTGATAAATATGTAGGGTTTGATGAATCGAGTATTTGTAATGTTGTGACAGGGATCAGACTGGTTGATTATGGGTGGATAAAAATCGACAGATGGAGTCAAATGAATGTAATTTTATTTATATGGGCCTTCTGGAAGGAGTATCTATGTTATTCGACCTTGCTTCTGTATATTCATATGTGACCAACTACTTCATTTTGGACATGGTTTAAAGTATGATTCATTTTCTACATTCGTGTTTGTTTTCATTTCTATGGATGAGTTTCTAGTGGTGGATCGGGTGTACCGATCCTGTAATTTTCCTCATGGTAGGGTGACATCCTTGGTTAGACTTTTTAATTTCATTATGGAAGATTTGGTGTTGTTTTGGATAATTGAAGTATACTAGTGATTCTACATGCACGACCTTGCTTATGAGAACTTACAGTAGCGCTTCCGTGAATAGTTACGGTTATCTGACAGTGTTGTTATAGGTTTTGCATCCTAGAGTTTACCATTTGTTGGGTATTTATTTGATCTTGTTCTTCTTTGGGTTAGATAAGTTTGATTCTCCCTTGATGAGTACACAGTGTCTAAAGATAAGATTTTATAACCTAAGTTCGTGAAACGATTGTGTTGTTAAAAGGGAATTGTGATAAGATATGTGATGGTATGTGCATTATGAGTCTCTGGTGGTTGATTCAGGCTCACTTCAGGTGGTAATCAATATTGATTCAGAAGGTTATCTTGTTTATGTGAGAAAACAATCGTCGTGATGGTTGTGTTAAGGTCCAATGAGTTTCAATTTAGATTGAGTTTGTGGGTTAGTATGTCACTTGATAATCAATCCTAATTTATAGATATTCCAAAGTTTGATTCGAAAGTTCAGTTCATAGTAGCTAGTCTTGATGAAATGGTCTTAAGGAGGATCTCACTTGGAAAGATGAACACAGACTGGCAGGTCATAACTGAGTTTTGGATAACGTTGGTTATTCTTTCTTCTTCTTCCTTATGTTCGAGGATGAACATGGTTTTTAGTGATGGATAGTGTAATGACGCGGAAGGTCATTTTTGAAAATTTTTACCAAATTACGGTTTTACTCATATCGATAATTGTCCCGAGTTACTTTTAATCAATTTGTAAAGTTGGGTTGAAAATTGTTGTGCTATTTGTTAATTACAATTGTTTAGTAGACGAGTGATTAAAGAATTAATTTTTGTTTGTGGCTAATGCGCGTCCATAATTTATTTAATATATTACTTGGCAAATATTTATTAAAATAAGTTAGGGGTTTAGCACTTTTAATACATAAAAATAAATCAGTAGGGTTAAACAATTATATATAAAATTACATAAGAAACAAGAGGAGTATAGCAAGAAGAATATTTGTTGTGGCGCACAACAAAGAATTGTAACGACCCGAACCGTCGTTATTTCAGAAGGGCAAAAATTTGCGAAACAATCAGTACATTGTTCCGCTATAGCGGGACAAAAGCCGCTGGCTCGCCAGTACTGTAATGGCAACTTTCCCCGCTGCAGCGAGATCGATGAGGCAGAATACGAATTTCGAGAAATCGTTAATTTTTTTATCTTTCAAAAAATAACTCATAGGTCGTAAATTACCCTAGAAACCCATAAATGGTATTTCAAGTTTGGGAAAGAAGGAGAATGAGGCTTCTAGCGTGGGAATGGTGAAATCTGGCGAGATCTTGGCCAAATTCACTGTAGAGAATCCCAAAAAGCTGGAAAAGAAATCAAAACTCCGTGAAATTGTTTGGTGATACTTCCAAACTAACACTTCAAATAAAAGTGTAAACGGTCGTTGTCAATTTACAGAACTCAACTGGAGTTGAGGTCGATCCCTTAGAGAATTTCTTTACAGATAATGTTTTATTGTTACTTTTGCCCGATTGTTGTTACTATCTCCTAATAGATTTTGACAACAAAAAAAAGTAAAATTTGGGTATGAATAGCTAGTATTAATTTCTAAAACTTAAGATCAAGATTAACAAATCTATTGCATAAACAATAACTAAGTATGAGTTGCTCAGTTGATTAAAGAAACCAGGTTAGTGTTCACTATGATAACAACTGTGAAACTCTTCTGTAATCTAAGATTCAAGAAATTATAAATTTACAAATTTAAGCGGATAGACTTTATCTAATGCTTCTCAGCCTTATTAGATAATAATCATTTATATTGTCTCAAACTACAAATGATTCTTGCATTAAGAACTCGCTTAAATGGGTATGAAGATAAAGTTATCTTCTCTCTATTTCTAACTTTAACTTCAATTCTGTAAATAGATCTTTACTTTCTCCTAACAAGTGTTTTTGTCTAAAACAACCACCTGATTCAGGCTAGTCTAAAGCGTGCACTCATTAGACCAAATAATCAGAGCTTTAACCTACAACATGTAAACAACGATCGCTCTACGCTCTTTTTATCGATTTAGATTCACATTATCATCATAGATCCCATACACCTGATTTAAATGTTTAGTGCCTCATCATTCAACGTATATAAAAGTTGAAAAGAATTGAGAATATAATTTTGAATACTTACGAAAGCAAATTGCAACTCAAAAACCACCTTGATAATTAAAGAGTCAAACTTCCTCTTGTTGCCAAGTAATTCGAAAACTATAAGCACTCAAAAATGCCAAGTTATGTCGTACTATCTTCGTAAAACATTCAATAATACTTTGATGATAAAAATCAACCTAAAATAATAACAATAAAATGTGTAAAAAGAAACCTAATAGAACTAGGACTGCATTATCAACCCCCTTCACGACCACCATCACGTCCCGTGAAAGGCTTCACGGTCCGTGAAGCCTTCCGTGGTCTTCCCTTAGCGTGTCCCCAGATTGGATCTTCTCAGAAGCTTCTGGACTTAGCTCGATGAACAGGCTTGTGGACCGTAAGGGAGACAACGGACCGTGAAGTTGTCCATGGTTTTTCCTGCAAATCTAAAAAACTTAGATTTTTAGCTGCTCTCTGGAATCTTGTTCACGAGCTGGACCACGGACCGTTAAAGTGAACACGGTCCATGAAGTTGTCTGTGGTCTTCACTTCAACTCCCTCAAAGGTGGGTCTTCACAATCCAGCTACATCCATCACACTTCACGGTTCGTGCAGTGGACCACGTACTGTCAGGATGGCAGTGATTTTCTACTTCTTTTCTTCTCTGCGTGACTCTTCCTGCATCATAAACAAACACATCAAATCATACAAAATACACTCAATTCTAGTATTATTTCTTTGTTTTTAAGCGTTTAACTGTACGTGGATATCCCGGTACATCAACACCCTCAACTTAGAACCATTACTTGTCCTCAAGTGATGAGATTAATGATCCCCCTACTTCTCTGTAACAATCCTAAAAATAGATATGCTAAGTAATGCTTAATGTGCCAAGAATGCCTACGATTAGACCAGGGTTCACACGGATTGATGCGCGTAGAACCAGACCTCGGAACCCTTGGTACAGCCAAGCCAACTAACTTGGGGAGTTAGTTGAGCTAGGAAAGGTTGGGACCAACCATGTAGGGCTCTCGAATACGAAGATTTACTCGAAGGAGTCTTTACCGGACTTAAAGAGAGGAAATCTTAAGTTTTGATGGTCTAGGGGTAAAATGGTCTTTTACAAGGCTATGGGTAATATCGTAATTACCCTAAATATATATTTAATTAATTATTTAATAAGGTGGAGGGTCAAATTGGGGAGAGAGAGACGAAATGGAGCTCTTGAAGTTAAGTCCTGCTCCACCTGGGTTCGAACCTAGGTGGAAGCAATGAATTTATATGATTTTTTATTTAAGCTATTGAATTAATGTAATTAATTAATAACTATTATTCATTAGCTGATTTAAAATAAAAATAAAAATCATATTTTTAATAATTAACTAAACCTTATTTGAATAAGTCCTAAACTAGACTCCTAAGCCTAATATGACTCCCACTCTCTCACGTCTATCTCTCAACTCTCACGCTCAAACTCTCCCATTCTCTCATTCACGTTTTTCTCTCCCATTGAACGTGATTTTTGGAGAAAGGTTTGGGCAGAAAGTCAAGGTTTGAACTACATAAAAGGTATGGGTTTTCTTCTCTCTTGGTCCCTTTCCCAAGAGACTCCTTAAGATTCAATAAATTTTAATCCGAAAACTAGGATTGTTCCCGTTGCATGTCCCTGTCACTAGCTCCCAATGAATTGTAGGTTGGGTATGTTTGCTGGTAGTTTAAGTATGAAGATTGATGTTCGTGATAATGTGTTCATCATTATGTGTTTAGAATTGTAAGCATGTTAAGTTATGTCAACCGAAAGTATGTGAAAAATGATATGTTTTTATGGTTGAATTTTATGTGCGAATGTTTGTGTAAATCATGAGGTGTAAAGTGGTGTAATGTTGCTGTATGTAATAGTAATTCTTGGCTGAATATAATCATAAAAACATTACACTTAAAGATGCACCAAATGATCCACGAAATGCCTTAAGAATTAACGTATGAATGATGATAAAAAGAAGCTGAAAATAGTGAACAAATTTCCAGCATTATATAGGTTGGGTTCAGCCAAACAAAGTTGTACAAAATGCAATGAAAAATGAATGTAAAATAAGTGAAATCAGTAAGGATTGAATCCAAGACATCATTACATGAAATCTACAAAAAAATCAACAAAAGATTAAGACAAAAATGGATTGGAAGAGACTAAATTTCCAGCCTGCTGGAAATTGTAGTCTCGGCCAATTTTTAAGAAAATGAGCTTCGTTTAAAAAAAATTTATCTAAAATGTGAGGTCATTGGGGATTGAACCCATGACCTCACTAAATGAAAATTTCATAAAAATTTCTTGAGAAAAATGCAAGGAAAAATAGATGTGGTGAGTGGGGATTGAACCCCCAACCTCTTGAATGGATGAGAGAGTTGGAGAAAAATAAAGGAGAGAAATAAATGTGGAGAGTGGGGATTGAACCCCCAACCTCTTGAATGGATGAGAGAGTTAGGAGAAATATAAAGGAGAAAAATAAATGTGGAGAGTGGGGATTGAACCCTCAACCTCTTGAATGGATGAGAGAGTTAGGAGAAAAATGAAGGAGAAAAATAAATGTGGAGAGTGGGTATTGAACCCACAACCTCTTGAATAGATGAGAGAGTTAGGAGGAAAATAAAGGAGAAATATAAAATGAGGTGAATGGGGATTGAACCCACAACCTCTTGGATAGGTGAGAAAGTTAATAGATAATTTAAGAGAGAAAAAAAGAATGAGCTTGTGGGGGATTGATCCCACAACCTCCTTGACTTAAACGAAAAAAAAGGAGGAGAAAAAGAAAGGAAATATTATGGGGTTGATGGGAATCGAACTAGGGTCTCCCAAATCTGAAAAATGTAATTAACAAGTTTAAAATAAGATTAAGTGTTGTCCAAGGGATTCGAACTTGGGTTCCCTTGCCCAAATTCCGTATTGATACATAAGTCATACGTGAATTAAATGTTCAAGAATAATGCCACCTACTTAGATCAAAATCGAGATCTTGGCATACATACAAGATACATAAGTCTTGTACTACATAATCTTAGGAAGATATGAGTCACTTAACGAACTATGAATGAAGCCTCATGGCTTGTATGTATAGACCCATAAGTCTAGCATACGTTTAAAAATAAGTGAACCTAAGATGTATGAAATGAAATGATGAAACCCTAGAAGGGTTAAGTAAGAGTGTGAAACACACTAAATGGCCAAGTGCATTGGCCTATGATGAAATGAACAATGAAATGATGAAATGAACAATGATATGATGAAATGAACAATGAAATGATGAAATGAACAATGATATGATGAAATGAACAATGATATGATGAAATGAACAATGAAATGATGAAATGAACAATATGATGAAATGAACAATGAAATGATGATGAAATGAACAATGAAATGATAAAATGAACAATGAAATGACGAAATGAAAAATGAAATGATGAAATGAACAATCAAATGATGAAATGAGAAATGAAATGATGAAACCCTAGAAGGGTTAAGTAAAAGTGTGAAACACACTAAATGGCCAAGTGCATTGGCATATGATGAAGTGAACATTCACGTAATAAATGGTGAGTAATTATGAATAGCAAATGTGCTAATGTTAATAAATGTGGTGACAACATGATACGAGGCTAATGTAAAAGATAAGAGCAATGTCAAATGAGCCTAAGTAAATGTTACCGATACGTACTCACCTATGAGAGTGTAAGATAATGAAGAGACCAGTCTCTATGAACACTCTAATGAGAGTATTGAGCTTAACACACTCAATACGAATGATGAGATGAGAAATCATCTAATGAGCTATGATATCCTCATACTATAAGCCAGCTTCCATGACGTATGAGATGAATGTAATGGAACTTTATACTAAGCACCGATAGACTGGCTATGAGCGGTGATGCCTACTTTCGGGAAGGGCGAAGGTTCACGTAACTCTCATGAGATGAGACTGTCCGGCATGCCGGGTATGTGTCTCCTTATATCTCCTAGTCTTCGAACCTTTACTGCCAATATAGGGATCTGGCGGGGTTAAATTCCCATGTACGCTAGCATGTTTTGGGTCACTTTGGCCAGTGATTCCACCTCTTTTCAGTGTGGGGGAGACACTGGATTTCATGATGCTCACATGATCTATGTCGGTTAAAGTTAAAGTTCCCAATGAATGAATGAGGCCAGCCTCAAATGATGCACATAATGAAATGAATAATACCGAAGGTGTTAGGGTAGGATAATCAAAAGGTGAGTTAGATTCAAGTAATGACATTAGGTCATTCTTGGTCATTGCACAACAAACCCAATGAAAGTCTTAAACTACATCGTAGGTATAGCTGGTGTTTACACTGGTCCACGAATGAAATGAAATGGAGTATGTATGACTGAACAAAGCAGACTCTGCGTTTGCTAATGAAGACTCCCTAGTTGAGGTCCCATCTGTTGAGCCCTCATTCCTGGGAAGTCTTAATGTTAAGTCCATGATTCCAAGGTCTCATGGCATACGAATGAACGAAATGAACAACGTTATGTGTTACATGAATTATAATATGTGTTATGTGTATGCTGTTGTGTGCTGTGTGCAGAATGTTAAGTATGATGATGAATGTTATTCTCATGGCATAACTTTCCTATTCCAAATCTGGAAAGCCCACTGACTTTCCTAATCCAAATTTGGAAAGCTCATTGACTTTCCTAATCTAAATTTGGAAACTTTTCTAATCTCAATTTGGCAAGTCCACTGACTTGACTTCCAAAAATCATGTTGCTAGCAAACAGCTATTCTTTCTCATGCATGTCCTTGGTGTGTGCTTGTATATACCCATACTTAGTACAAGTGTGTACTAACCCTATACAAACTCTACTATTTTAGGTGCAGGCACAGGTGGACGATAGAGCTACAGGATCATCGCTGCAGTTATTCGGACGTCCAGCATTCATCCTGTTTTGGTAGGTC
Organism: Solanum sitiens; assembly: GCA_016801875.1. Classification (NCBI taxonomy): domain Eukaryota; kingdom Viridiplantae; phylum Streptophyta; class Magnoliopsida; order Solanales; family Solanaceae; genus Solanum; species Solanum sitiens. Next base: position 3,142,054 of record JABWTJ010000014.1, on the reverse strand, counting down.
CTCATGCTTTCGAGGATGCTACTATTTTATATTCTAGCTTAGTTTTAGAGTTGAGCTAGTGGAGCATGTTCCACTAGCGTTTCCTTCCTATTTTTATTCAGACTATGTATTGGTGCCATTTTGGCAATTATACACTTAATAAGAATTGAACTATTTTTTTCAGTTGCTTATCTCTTAATGTTAGATGGTTGATGGTGAACAATTACGTATAAATGAGAATGTTTTTATAAGTATGTTAAGAAATAAAAAGTTTCAAATTTTCCGCTAAAATTAACCTAGATGAAGTAAGAATGACGTAAGTAGGCTTGTCTGCGACCTCTGAGAGGTCAACAACGCCGGTCTCGTCTGGGGTCTAGATTCCAGTCGTGATAAAGTTGGTATCAGAGCCATAGGTTAAATTCCGAGAATAATGAGTTCCATCAACCACATTGAGTAGTTTCTAAGTCATGGTAGTGAAGTGCACCACTATCCTGGATTAGAGACTGCATGATGCGTAGGAAAATTTCCCTTCTTCTACTCTTTATCGTGCTATCTAGAGCCTTGACACTTTGTGTCATTCTAAATATCTAACTTCGTTCTTGTGTGCGCGCTTAGAAGAATACACACAAGAATTAGGATGACCAAGTGGTCTAAGGTGCTAGACTCAAGATCTGGCCTTCCCAAGAAGGGGCAGTGATAGAAATGCCCAGCGTGAACGAAAGACGTTTGATAAGAGTGGTTGTTCGCATGAAGGTGAGTGCATGGTAGGTTCTAAAGCCTGCTATGAGTATTGATGAAGAGGAGAAGGCTAAGTTGGCTGCTTACTAGCTCAAGGAGATGGCTTAGGTATGGATTACTTCATAAATGCTAGACTACCATTGACTATCGAAACAGGGTAGTAAGGTTAAGTTTCCAAATAAGTTAGAGTTAAAATGAATTCATGCTTGCATGTCATGTAAATGTTTTTGTATAGTTGGACATGATTTTTGTGTTGCATGAGTTGTGAGGTACATCAAGTTAAGTGCGATTGAGAAGGAAGTTCCTCAATCTCAAATATGAAGCTTCAGATAAGATTGTGTAATATGCATTATCCAGAGTAAGTGTGAAACACAAATTCACAAAAAGGAAAGTCTCAAGTATGTTTACATATCTTCGAAAATCACCCTCTTTATCTTAAAATGATGTGTAGTGTCATTCGGGTAAGCATGTTCCTAAGGGGGGGATAATGTAACAACCCTAAAAATAGATATGCTAAGTAATGCTTAATGTGCCAAGAATGCCTACGATTAGACCAGGGTTCACACGGATTGATGCGCGTAGAACCAGACCTCGGAACCCTTGGTACAGCCAAGCCAACTAACTTGGTGAGTTAGTTGATCTAGGAAAGGTTGGGACCAACCATGTAGGGCTCTCGAATACGAAGATTTACTCGAAGGAGTCTTTACCGGACTTAAAGAGAGGAAATCTTAAGTTTTGAGGGTCTAGGGGTAAAATGGTCTTTTACAAGGCTAAGGGTAATATCGTAATTATCCTAAATATATATTTAATTAATTATTCAATAAGGTGGAGGGTCAAATTGGGGAGAGAGACGAAATGGAGCTCTTGAAGTTAAGTCCTGCTCCACCCGGGTTCGAACCTAGGTGGAAGCAATGAATTTATATGATTTTTTATTTAAGCTATTGAATTAATGTAATTAATTAATAAATATTATTCATTAGCTGATTTAAAATAAAAATAAAAATCATATTTTTAATAATTAACTAAACCTTATTTGAATAAGTCCTAAACTAGACTCCTAAGCCTAATATGACTCCCACTCTCTCACGTCTATCTCTCAACTCTCACGCTCAAACTCTCCCATTCTCTAATTCACGTTTTTCTCTGCCAAAATAACTTCAAAAACAGTAGGTAAACCAAAGTTCTTCACACTTGAAGAACTCACAACAAAAATTACAAACAAACAACTAATCAAAAACGTTACGCAAGAGGGATGATTATTCCGTCGAATTGGTGTTGAAGTTGAGGGGATTTGAAAGTGATTTTTGGAGAAAGTTTTGGGCAGAAAGTAAAGGTTTGAACTACATAAAAGGTATGGGTTTCTTCTCTCTTGGTCCCTTTCCCAAGAGACCCCTTAAGATTCAATAAATTCTAATCCGAAAACTAGGATTGTTCCCGTTGCATGTCCCTGTCACTAGCTCCCAATGAATCGTAGGTTGGGTATGTTTGCTGGTAGTTTAAGTATGAAGATTGATGTTTATGTGTTTAGAATTGTAAGCATGTTAAGTTATGTCAACCGAAAGTATGTGAAAAATGATATGTTTTTATGGTTGAATTTTATGTGCGAATGTTTGTGTAAATCATGAGGTGTAAAGTGGTGTAATGTTGCTGTATGTAATAGTAATTCTTGGCTGAATATAATCATAAAAAGATTACACTTAAAGATGCACCAAATGATCCACGAAATGCCTTAAGAATTAACGTATGAATGATGATAAAAAGAACCTGAAAATAGTGAACAAATTTCCAGTATTTTATAGGTTGGGTTCAGCCAAACAAAGTGGTACAAAATGCAATGAAAAATGAATGTAAAATAAGTGAAATCAGTAAGGATTGAATCCAAGACATCATTACATGAAAGCTACAAAAAAATCAACAAAAGATTAAGACAAAAATGGACTGGAAGAGACTAAATTTCCAGCCTGCTGGAAATTGTAGTCTCGGCCAATTTATAAAAAAATGAGCTTCGTTTAAAAAAAAATTATTTAAAATGTGAGGTCATTGGGGATTGAACCCATGACCTCACTAAATGAAAATTTCATAAAAATTTCGTGAGAAAAATGCAAGGAAAAATAGATGTGGTGAGTGGGGATTGAACCCCCAACCTCTTGAATGGATGAGAGAGTTAGGAGAAAATTAATGGAGAGAAATAAATGTGGAGAGTGGGGATTGAACCCCCAACCTCTTGAATGGATGAGAGAGTTAGGAGAAAAATAAAGGAGAAAAATAAATGTGGAGAGTGGGGATTGAACCCTCAACCTCTTGAATGGATGAGAGTGTTAGGAGAAAAATGAAGGAGAAAAATAAATGTGGAGAGTGGGGATTGAACCCACAACCTCTTGAATAGATGAGAGAGTTAGGAGGAAAATAAAGGAGAAATATAAAATGAGGTGTATGGGGATTGAACCCACAACCTCTTGGATAGGTGAGAAAGTTAATAGATAATTTAAGAGAGAAAAAAAGAATGAGCTTGTGGGGGATTGATCCCACAACCTCCTTGACTTAAACGAAAAAAAAGGAGGAGAAAAAGAAAGGAAATATTATGGGGTTGATGGGAATCGAACTAGGGTCTCCCAAATCTGAAAAATGTAATTAACAAGTTTAAAATAAGATTAAATGTTGTCCAAGAGATTCGAACTTGGGTTCCCTTACCCAAATTCCGTATTGATACATAAGTCATACGTGAATTAAATGTTCAAGAATAATGCCACCTACTTAGATCAAAATCGAGATCTTGGCATACATACAAGATACAGAAGTCTTGTACTACATAATCTTAGGAAGATATGAGTCACTTAACGAACTATGAATGAAGCCTCATGGCTTGTATGTATAGACCCATAAGTCTAGCATACGTTTAAAAATAAGTGAACCTAAGATGTATGAAATGAAATGATGAAACCCTAGAAGGGTTAAGTAAGAGTGTGAAACACACTAAATGGCCAAGTGCATTGGCCTATGATGAAATGAACAATGAAATGATGAAATGAACAATGATATGATGAAATGAACAATGAAATGATGAAATGAACAATGAAATGATGAAATGAACAATGATATGATGAAATGAACAATGAAATGATGAAATGATGATGATATGAACAATGATATGATGAAATGAACAATGAAATGATGAAATGAACAATGAAATGACGAAATGAAAAATGAAATGATGAAATGAATAATCAAATGATGAAATGAGAAATGAAATGATGAAACCCTAGAAGGGTTAAGTAAAAGTGTGAAACACACTAAATGGCCAAGTGCATTGGCATATGATGAAGTGAACATTCACGTAATAAATGGTGAGTAATTATGAATAGCAAATGTGCTAATATTAATGAATGTGGTGACAACATGATACGAGGCTAATGTAAAAGATAAGAGCAATCTCAAATGAGCCTAAGTAAATGTTACCGATACGTACTCACCTATGAGAGTGTAAGATAATGAAGAGACCAGTCTCTATGAACACTCTAATGAGAGTATTGAGCTTAACACACTCAATACGAATGATGAGATGAGAAATCATCTAATGAGCTATGATATACTCATACTAGAAGCCAGCTTCCATGACGTATGAGATGAATGTAATGGAACTTTATACTAAGCACCGATAGACTGGCTATGAGCGGTGATGCCTTCTTTCGGGAAGGGCGAAGGTTCACGTAACTCTCATGAGATGAGACTGTCCGGCATGCCGGGTATGTGTCTCCTTATATCTCCTAGTCTTCGAACCTATACTTCCAATATAGGGATCTGGCGGGGTTAAATTCCCATGTACGCTAGCATGTTTTGGGTCACTTTGGCCAGTGATTCCACCTCTTTTCGGTGTGAGGGAGACACTGGATTTCATGATGCTCACATGATCTATGTCGGTTAAAGTTAAAGTTCCCAATGAATGAATGAGGCCAGCCTCAAATGATGTACATAATGAAATGAATGATACCGAAGGTGTTAGGGTAGGATAATCAAAAGGTGAGTTAGATTCAAGTAATGACATTAGGTTATTCTTGGTCATTGCACAATGAACCCAATGAAAGTCTTAAACTACATCGTAGGTATAGCTGGTGTTACACTGGCCCACGAATGAAATAAAATGGAGTACGTATGACTGAACGAAGCAGACTCTGCGTTTGCTAATGAAGACTCCCTAGTTGAGGTCCCATCTGTTGAGCCCTCATTCCTGGGAAGTCTTAATGTTAAGTCCATGATTCCAAGGTCTCATGGTATACGAATGAACGAAATGAACAACGTTATGTAATACATGAATTATAATATGTGTTATGTGTACGATGTTGTGTGCTGTGTGAAGAATGTTAAGTATGATGATGTATGTTATTCTCATGGCATAACTTTCCTATTCCAAATCTGGAAAGCCCACTGACTTTCCTAATCCAAATTTGGAAAGCTCATTGACTTTCCTAATCTAAATTTGGAAACTTTTCTAATCTCAATTTGGCAAGTCCACTTACTTGACTTCCAAAAATCATGTTGTTAGGAAACAACTATTCTTTCTTATGCATGTCCTTGGTGTGTGCTTGCATATACCCATACATAGTACAAGTGTGTACTAACCCTATACAAACTCTACTATTTTAGGTGCAGGCACAGGTGGACGATAGAGCTACAGGATTATCGCTGCAGTTATCCGGACGTCCAGCATTCATCCTGTTTTGGTAGGTCCTCATGCTTTCGAGGATGCTACTGTTTTATATTCTAGCTTAGTTTTAGAGTTGAGCTAGTGGAGCATGTTCCACTAGCGTTTCCTTCCTATTTTTATTCAGACTATGTATTGGTGCCATTTTGGCAATTATACACTTAATAAGAATTGAACTATTTCTTTCAGTTGCTTATCTCTTAATGTTAGATGGTTGATGGTGAACAATTACGTATAAATGAGAATGTTTATATAAGTATGCTAAGAAACAAAAAGTTTCAAATTTTCCGCTAAAATTAACCTAGATGAGTAAGAATGACGTAAGTAGGCTTGTCTGCGACCTCTGAGAGGTCAACGACGCCGGTCTCGTCTGGGGTCTAGATTCCAGTCGTGACATTCTCAAAATCTTTTCAGATCGTTGACAATATGCTACTGCTATTTTCAGCACATTTTGTATCCCAATTCTCTGAATCTAACATGTAAGGATCTATATATGACATTTCATTACTTACAGTCAACCATGTCTACGTCTGTGAGTTATTAGCTTGCTTAATCCACTCTCAAATTCAATCATAATGTACTCACACCAAAGAAGTCCCTCGCTCAGAAAGGGTGGGATTGATACTACTCTCACGCTCTAAAAAAACTTCTAGCACTAACAACAACTACTATAGGCTTGCTCTCGTTTTCTACACTCTATCTTTCTGAAAATTTGAATAGGATCACTGCAGGGCTTTTATTGGCTTGTAATATAGGCTCGGGGATAGGAGAAGGATATCTGCATGTTTGGTTTCGTGAGTGACTAATTCCTTGGTTTCCCAAAGTGTTGTTTTCACAAACCCACTTCTAAGTAATTTTTTTTGTCATCCCAGCAGCCATATCCATTTTTTTTCTTTTTTTTTTATTTCCATTTTTTATACACACCACTTTGCATTTCAGCTTGCTGGTTGAACTATCTTTTCCTGTTCAGGTTGCACTCACCTTCAACTTAGTCTTTTAGCCTGCATTGTGACAATGTACCTTTGGGTAAACCAACGTTATGAACTGGTTTTGGTGAGAATAAAGCCTATTACTTGCTCAAAATGGGTTCAAGTGGTAAGATGTTTATTTGGTTCTTTTTATTTTGACTTTTACAGGATTATAACAAAAATAGCCTACTGATCCTTTCTTATCCAACTCTCCCTGTTTCAAGCAAGAATACTCAGGCAAGTTCTAGTTTCTGCTCATAGTGCTAGACATCAATCAACACTCACACACACTTACACATGATTGCATTATCGAGTTTCTTAATTCACTCATTTATCATTCAAACTCAGCAATGTTCAACACGTTAGTTTCTAAAATTTCATATAAAAATCCTAAATGTCAAACCCATGTTCAGAATTAGTTGTTCATTTTGTTTCCTAGCTAGCATCTGCATATCTCAACCGACTATGATAAAAACAAACTCAAAAAATGAAGACAACCTCCATTTACTACAGCTGTGGAAGGTTTCTCAACTACCCCCTCCGCCAAAAAAACATTGCCCTCAAAGTTGATATTGCATGATACACATAAAGGGCTATGAGGAGGGGTCATACCTACGACGCTCTAGGCGCCGGTCTCTGGTTCAGGGATTACACCCTTATCAGCTGGTGCTTGCTTAGAAATGAGTGGGGTAGTGAGTACATCAGTCACCTCAGTGATGGGTGTTGTACTTTCATTGTGGGAAGGTGCTCTACTTCCAGACGCGTCAGCTAACATGGCTTCTTGTTATTCTTTTGCACGGGTTGCTCGGTCCCTTTCCAACTTTTGGGATTCTTCGCGAGCTCTCTTTTTTTCTTTTTGTGCCTCGAGCAATGGGTTAAGTTTTGTGTATTGGTCAAGGTCACGAGCCTTATCCTTTATCTTTTTGGATTTGGCGGGTAGTTCTTCTCCCCAAACTTCATCAAGTGATTGAACTAGAGGTGCTTGATTTAGCATCTACATGAGACTCAGGTAGTGCATGAAGAGGTAGTTGTACCAGTTTCTTGGCTAAATTAGCAATCAGAGATCGTATGTCAGCCAATTGTGCCTTAAGATCATCGGTATCTGTATGACTGGCAACCTGGAATCGATCTTGCCCCAGATTTTCTGTACCGTCCAGCCGCTCTTTAAGTACCCTCAACTCCTTCCGGACCTGACTAGTGGTTTCCTTCTTGGCAGCAGATACTTTGGTCTCAATCATTTGAGGCATCCAACAGACTATCTCATCTGCTAATGCCATGTTTTGGTACTGGTCTACAATCAATTTTTCAAGAAATCTATAGGGACAGTCACAAAAGTACCTGAAGGCTGAGTAGTGGAGGTTGGTTGTGGTGCTTCTGTGGTAGTTTGAGATGACTCTCATTGTTCGGGCACTCTGTCAACTTGTGGCAATTCTAAAGAAATCTGCGGAGCAACAGTCATATTACCTATTGCTGCAGATTTAGCACCAAATAGGTGGTCTGCCAAATCTTTTATCTTCAACACCTGAATGATTATGGATGCCTCACGCCATCGATCAACCAAGCGGTTAGGAGGAATCTTTGGTTGGCGACATAACTTCCCTATCAGACAAGGGAAGGGAAATGCCACTCTCTCATTTAGAGACATGTCTCTCATTTCAGTTGCTATGATCCTCCCTGTATTCACTGGATAACTACTCAGTAAGCACGCTACAAGTGAAGCAAGGGATGGGGAAAGTGTGTTGTCATTTGCCGTCGGCCACAATTATGCTCGGACAACAGCCCACCATACTTTAGCTAGGAAAGTCAATGTATCTTTAGCAATGGTTATTGGCATAGTAGTTACCCAGCTTGTATGTTCCCCATCTATGGCAATCTGTTTGGCGATCCACCGCAACATCATTTCTCAAGAAGCCTGATCTTCCATGTTTGCTGCATTGGTAACCTCCTGGTGCTTCCCTTCAAATGTCCCACCGATAGTGGAGTAATGTAATCCGGTCCATGCAACATTTGGTTAATAGAACTTTCCAAAATGTCAATGGACTTACCCCTAACAATGATTGAGTCAAGGGGACCTAGTGTATTAGAAAACATTTTCTGCCCTCTTTTTGTGGTTTAAGTGGCAGTAGCAAAGTTCATCAGAGTGGCTGGATATGATGTATAAAAATCCTATGAGAGGTGACTAGAGCAATCTCCCGGTGCATTATCCATCCATTCGAACTTGTGAAATTAAAACATCTAGTAAATATCCGAAAATGCCCTAATGTCACTGACCACCACCCTAAATTCAGGTAAAATAGAACGATCCTTGAAGCTACCAGTCTTGGTCACAATTCCTCTATGGAAGAATTCTTTGGTGCGTTTCATAGTCCACATAGTAAGGTAGCATGCAACGAGTTATTCCCGGCGATCTGGATGAGGTTCCTAAGTTTGCACATACCGTACCATGGTCTTTTCATTTGTGATTATCTCATCAAGCTTTCTTTGATGAGTAGTTGTTTGAGCTGATGATTCAGGTTTTATATGTATTGCCAGAGATGAAGTGTGAAAATTTGTCTGAGAACTGCTTTCAGCTGCAGCATTGCCCCCTGAGTCATTGTTCACATTTTCGCCAAAATTTTCATCATTACGGCTATGTGTTGTAGAGTGATATGACTACTAACAGTTGCAGCATTCTCAGAATCATTGTCATCTTCTTCAGACTAAGAGGGAGTGTTCTGGAGCAAGCATCATTGGACTTGTGATCTAGTGGCCCGAGGTGAATGGTGTGTCGGAGTGGCATTTAAGTGAACCTTAGATCCACTAGCTTCAGATTCGGCATTCCCCTCAAATTGGGAAGTTGTAGGGGGTAGGCCTGTTGGCATTCTTCATTCTTGGTCTGCGTGCATTTTACGTGTTGATATGAAAAAATTTAGCATGATTGCAAATAAGTCACACACTATCGAGTACTCAGACTTCCTCTGTGTTAAACATCATCGTGATGCCTTGCCTTAAGAATGACATCACCCAATCTACCATCGTGAAGGCTCACGGAATCAACAAAACATAGTATGCAATACTAGTAAGAGAGTAACAAAATAGAAGAAAAACTTCAAGTAATGTTCACGGCTACTTTCACGGAGCAAGGAGTGAAGGACGGACAATGAAGTCCTCTGTCAAAGTTGGGAAGAATCAATGCATAAGTGACAATCTTCATTATAACCACGAGCCGTGATCTTCTTCGTGAACTCAATTCATCCATAATATATTATGCGCATGGTCCACGTCAAGGTTCATAGTACGTAGACGTTCTTACGGTCCATGAAGTCTATCGTTGCTCACCATTCATCAGGTTCAGGCCATTGATACCTTCATTCCTACACAAATCACTCAGTGCACCATTTTTAAGTACCAAACCAACGCTAACCAGGTATAAACGTGAAAACCCCCTGTTTCGATCTACCCTAACAGTTAATGGAAACCCAATTCCCTTGCCCCATACGACTAACTAACAGGATTCAACCCCAATAACACAAAATAGTCAACTCTAACTTCAACAATCATCTCATTACTACCATATTCAACTAAGAGAAACAATTATATACGAAAATTATTAGACCAAAAGAAACAATTAAATATACGAAATTCTACTTACTTAGAGGAATCTTGAACTTCACTCTTAGCAATTTTTACGTAGATTTCTTGACCAAACGAAAAAATTTACACTTATTTAGTCAGTGGATTATGGGTGGAGTGGTGGGGGAATCGCTACAGAAGAAAACGAAAGAAAGAAGAAGAAGAAAAATTGAAAAAGACGCGATTTTTGGACCTAAATACATTGTGCATTTTAGACGGGTCCAATCGCCGGTCGGGTTGGGTTAAGTGAATTACATTCGTGAACAACAGACCGTGAAATAGCCCGTGAAAGGAATCACGGCCCGTCAACCTTCCCATGGAAATAACTTTGGTGATGAGACTTACCTGGGATAGATGATGAACCGTAAAGTTCACCATAAGGAGGTTCACGGCCCGTGAGGCTGCCCGTAGAAAGTACTTTGACTCATTTAGTTTTACCTAAGGTTCACAATAGGTTAAAAGGGTCTGTATACATTACTACGGACCGTGAACCCTTCAGTGCACCTTTTAGTTGATTTCTACTGGCTTTCTTGTATGATCCTTGATTAGATAGACCGTGAAATATCCCGTGAAGGGTACCACGGTCCGTGAGGTCCCCCGTTAGATGCAGATTGCACCAGTTCTTCTTCAAAAAAAATTTACTAAGCCTTCCTACACATGTCAGCACCCATCAACTCTGTACACTAAAATAAAACAAAAAGACATGCAAAAATACCTAAATTAAGAAATCTTGGGTTGCCTCCCAAGTAGCGCACAATTTAACATCGCGGCGCGACGCCAGTTCCTTGATTACTTAGACTTCATCAATCTTGCATTCTTCCACTGTCTTGGCCTCTTCCTGGACACCTAGATATGCCTTGATTCGTTGTCCATTTACTTTAAACCTCTCTTCTTTGTCATTTTCCAGCTCAATAGCTCCAGATTGAAATACTTGAGACCTTAAAAGGCCTAGACCATTTAGATCTCAATTTTCCTGGAAATAAACGCAATCTGGAATTGAATAGCAACACCAAGTCCCCAGGAGAAAAACTTTCTTTCTCGATGTGTTTATCATGGTATCGCTTCATCCTCTCTTTATAGAATGTTGATCTCTCGTAGGCTCTCAGACAAAACTCATCTATCTCATTTATCTCATCTAGCCTTAAATTTGTTGTTTTATTCCAGTTGAGATTCAGCCTCTTCAATGCCCAGAGTGCTCTATACTCCACTTCAATAAGCAAGGGACATTCTTTTCCAAACACCATTTGATATGGAGACTTACCAGTAGATGTTTAAAAGTTGTCTGGTATGCCCATAATGCATCATCTAACTTTCTTGCCCAATCTGTCCGGTTAGCATTTACTGCTTTGGCCAAAATTATCTTGATTTCTCTGTTAAACACTTCCACTTGGCCTCTAGTTTGTGGGTGATATGGTGTAGCTAACTTATGTTGTTTCACCCCATATTTGGTAAGACGGGCACTGAACACTTTGTTGCAAAAATGAGAACCACCATCACTAATAATAACTCTAGGTGTTCCAAATCTTGCAAAAATGTTCTTCTTTAAGAACGCTGCACACTCTTTCCATTACTCTTAGGTAATGCTATATCTTCCACCCATTTTTATACATAGTCCAATACTACCAGAATATACTTATGTCCACATGAAACAACTCTACCTCCAAAATGGGTGTCACAGGCAACTCATGACGCCTTGATATGGGTCCTTGCCTTTGGCATAAATCACAACTTCGTACCAACTCAGCTGCATCCTGGTGAATAGTTGTCCAGTAATACCAACATTGAAATATAGTCGGGGGGACTTCCTCAAAGACAGGATTTTGGAAAGAGTGTACCTGCGCCGCTCGATGATCGGATACGTAATCATCCAGCTTCAGGGGCTTGATCTGGATTCGAGGATCCTCCTTGGTTTGGTCCTTCTTTCACTAATGGTCTCACCATTTTCTAGTAGTAGTAGTTCGCGCGAGGGACTTTTCTTATGAGCTGTTTGAGATCCACCATAATGCCGACCTACTGGAGATGAATGATAGGCTTCCAGAATAGATAATATTTCAGCTTCTGGAACACACCTCCTGATTATGTTATCAGTACATACTCTATACAAATAAGGCTCATCCCAAAAATACTTAACCACATCATGTAAGAACTTTTTCTTTTGTTGATATGTCAGCACCTCATTTTTCAAGTCGCTAACTAAGAAATCAGCAAAATCAGCTAACCAGGGAATGAGTCAAGAGTAGAAACCAAATACCTGTTCATCTGGAAACGCATAATCTATTTATCGCTCACTGTGTTCTTTCTTTGCAGCTTCCAATATGTAAAGTTGATCAGCTACATGGTTTTCACAACCGCTTTTATCATTTACTTCAAAATCAAATTCTTGAAGTGTAACACCCATCTGCTTAACCTTGGTTTGACATCCTTCTTGGCCATGAGATACCTCGGAGCAGCATGATCTGTGTGTACTATTACTTTGGTGCCAAACAAATGATCTCTGAATTTCTTAAATGCATACACTACAGTCAACAGTTCCTGCTCAGTGACTGTGCAATTTTGTTGTGCTCCATTTAGGGCTTACTAGCATAGTAAATTGGATGGAACATCTTATTTTGCTTTTGACCCAACACAACACCTAATGCAGTTCCACTGGCACCTCACATCACTTCAAATGGTTCTGCCCAATTTGGACCAATAAATATAGGTGCTGAGACCAATTTCTCTTTTAGGATTTCAAAGGCTTTTTGGCAGGCTTCATCAAAGACGAATTTCACCTCCTTCTCCAAGAGCTTACACATGGGGTGTGCAACTTTTGAGAAGTCTTTGATGAAATGCCTGTAGAATCCGGCATGTCCCAAGAAGCTTCGAACACCTTTCACACAAATGGGAGGAGACAATTATTCAATCACCTCAACTTCGCCTTGTCAAATTCAGTTACTTTCTGTGACACTTTATGTCTAAGGAATATGCCCTCTTTAACCATGAAATGACATTTCTCCCACTTTAGCACCAAGTTGGCTTCCCCACATCTCTGCAATGCACTGCTAAGATTTAACAAATACTCATCAAACATATCACCTACTACAGAGAAATCATCCATAAACACTTCCATAGTGTCCTCAACCATGTCTGGAAAATGGGCATCATGTACCTTCGAAATATAGCTGGTGCATTACATAATCCAAACGGCACGTGTTTAAATGTAAAAGTGTCGTAAGGACATGTAAATGTAGTCTTTTCCTGATCTTCAGGAGCAATGGATATCTGATTGTAACCAGAGTATCCTTTAAAGAAACAATACCAACCTTTACCTACTAACCTGTCTAACATTTGGTCCATGAATGGTATAGGGAAATGGTACCTGAAGGTCCATCTGTTCAGCTTCATGTAGTCAATGCATACTCTCCACATAGTTTCTGGTCGTTGTGGAACTAATTCATTCTTTGCATTCGCCACCACAGTCAAGCTCCCCTTTTTTGGCACATATTACACTAGACTGACCCAGTGGCTATCAGAGATCGGGTAAACCACCCCAGCATCTAACCATTTGATTATTTCTTTTTTCACCACCTCTTGCATTGGTGGGTTCAACCTCCTTTGGTGCTTAATGCTAGGTATGCAATCCTCCTCAAGCTAAATTTTGTGTATGCAAAATGCTTGGGGGTATTCCAAATATATCGGCAATAGTCCAGTCAATAACTTTTTTAAACCTTTGAAAAACTCTAACCACCTTCTGTACTTGTCCTTTATCTAAATCTACATCCAATATAACATGTAAAGTGTTGGTAGTACCCAAAAATACATACTTGAGGTAATGGGCAACTGTTTCAGCTCCAAAACTGGTGGTTCTTCAATAGAGGGTTTAGCTGGAGGATTTGGTCTATTTTTCAAATCCAAGTCTAATTTCTTGGGAGCATAAGAATGTGATCCCATACACTGTAAATCATTTACAGTCTCTACATAATCAGACCGTAAATCACCATCAAAGTTCATCAACACAGCTGGTAATATTTCAACAGCTATGCTCTCTTCTATAGGTGCCCTTAAGTCATCATCAGTGACAACTTCAATTGCAGACAACACTTCCATCTCTCGTGGTTGTTTCATTGATCTACATATGTTAAACTTGACCTCTTCTGAATTGAGTCTAAACTTCAACTCACCTCGCTCAACATCAACCAAAGCTCTTCCCGTAACCAAAATTGGTCTTCCAAAATAATAGGAACTTCAAAGTCTACTTCACAATCCAAAATAACAGAATCTGCTGGGAAGATAAATATATCCACCTTTACAAAAAAAAAACACAAGATTCCCACTGGTCTCTTGACTGGCCTGTCAGCCATCATTAATCTCATTGTTGTAGGTTTTGGCATTCCCAAACCCAACTTCTCATAAAGACTAATGGCATTAAAATAATGCAAGCCCCCAGATCAAACAGAGCTTTTGCAAACTTGATTAACCGAATGGTGCATGGGATTGTAAAGAAAAGTCTTTCATAAACTTGGCATATCCTGGCATTTTTTCATGAGCTTCTACCAGCGAATATTTACTGAAAGTTTCTTCAATATGGTGATGAACTTTGTAAACTTTCCATCTTCAGCTTTCTTTTTGAGTCTTTGAGGAAAAGGAGGAAGAGGTCTAGGAATCTGGTGTAAAAGCAATTTTTCTTGGATCTCTTTCTCTTTTCCTCCTATAGTTGCTCTGTGCTTGATTTCTTCTAAGTCATCTATAGGTGCACTTTCATCCTCCTCTGTGCTAGCTTGCTCATTAACCTGTTCATCCTTAGTACTTGCAGAATTTTGGTTAGATAACACATTACCACTCCTGGTAGTGATGGCCATGCAGTGTCCGTCCTTCTTGGGATTTTGAATGGTATCAGTTGGTAGTGAACCATTCTTTCTCGGATTAATAGATGCGGAGAGTTGTCCCAACTGTTGCTCTATTTGTTTAATAGAGGTGGTGTGAGAATCAACCAACTGACTCATGCTTGAAAACTCACCCCTCATTTCCTTAACTCCTACAGCTGTTGATTCAACCTTTTGAAGCATCTCGGAAAATCATATCTTCCAGCTTAGATCCGCTGGAATTACCATTGGTTCTTTCTATGCTACCTAGGGACACATACACACCACTACGATCATTTCTATACCCATTGTTGTTTTTCCAGTTTCATTGCTCTCTGTTTGGTGGTATATCATACTGACCATTTCTAGTGTGGTTCTGACTTGCATTTCAAGAATTATACCCCTAATGACCAGAGTTATAATTCTGGAAAACTCTTTAGTTTCCCAAGTAGTTAGCTTCCTCATCAATGTCAATTTCTTGATCTTCATACCTACTTTGTTGTCCCACAACATTGACTTTTTTAAACTTGGACACAATATGCTTTGTCGGCAAATCAATTTGAGTTCTCAGATGTGCCATGTCCTGATCACTTTGCTCTTCCCGCTTTCTCTGTTCCGCTGACATCTCATAAGTATACCCTAGTTCCCCTACTTTTGCATCTCTGGTGTATCATGCCCTATTGTTTTTGGAAACTTCATCCAACAGTTGCGTGCTCTATGCAAATGGTTTCCTCATAAAATAACCTCCACACACTGCATCAACAATAAGTTTCGTCACATAATTAAGAGACCTATATAAAGCTTGTTTAAGATGCCTCTCATTAAGATCATGGTTTAGGCATTTCTACAATTTTTGGATGAACCTCCACCAAGTATCATGCATCGTGGTAACTGCTTATGTGTACTGATCTCATCCTTCATTTGCAGTTCTTTCGATTCTGGGAAGAATCGTTCTAGGAAAGCTTCTTTTAATTCACTCCAAGTTCGAATGGAGTCATCTCGCATCTCATTCAACCAATTCGTTGCTTCCCCAATAAGAGATAAGGGAAATAACCTTAGCCTTATTGCAGTTTGACTAACTCCAGGAATCTCTTGAGATTTTCATGTTCGCACAAAATTCATCAGATGTTGGTTGCATCATCACCATCCGCCCCTCTAAACATTCCTTTGAGGTTTAGAAATTGTATCATTGTATTGGTGATCGTGAATTTCACCTCTAGCGGTAGTGTAGGTAACACTATAGGTCCAGTGGCTCCAGCTCCATCCAAATCAGCATCATCCTCTTTGTACATCATGTGAGCTAGAGGTTGAAGTCTACCCCTTTGGGCTACAGGTGGAAAATGAGGAGGGACCACATCATATCTGTTTCCATCTACTCCCCTAGGTGGGATCAATCCAGCATTCTGAGGAACGTCTGGTCGAGGTTGACCAATTCTAGCAGTTTGTTGCACATGTCGTGCAGCGTCCAGTTCAGCCTCTAGGCCCAATCTATGCCTTTGAGCCTCTATTTCTTGCGCATTGACCATTTTGCGAAGGTTTTTCTAGAGTTCTGCGTCGTAAGGAAGCAATGGGGCTCGCTTACTTCTTGTGTTGGGCATGCACGAGTAGATCTATCTATAATAGATCAAAAACAACAACACAAGTAAAATTAGGAAATTATAACTACAAGTCGAATACAAGCTAGTAAAACACTCCTGAACAGAAATTCCCCAGCAGCGGCGCCAATTTGATTCATCCAAACTTACACTTCAAATAAAAGTGAGCGCTGTCAATTTACAGAACTCAACTGGAGTTGAGATTGATCCCACAGAGAATTTCTGTACATATAGTGTTTTACTGTCAGTTTACCCGATTGTTGTTACTATCTCCTAATGGATTTAGACAAAAAATTAAAATTTGGGTATGAATAGTAAGTACTAATTTCTAAAGCTTAAGATCAAGATTAACAAATCTATTGCATGAACGATAACTAAGTATGAGTTGCTCAGTTGATTAAAAGAAACCAGGTTTGTGTTTACTATGATAACAACTGTGAAACTTTTCTGCAATCTGAGCTTCAAGCAATTATAAATTCACAAATCTCGGGGAATAGGCTTTATCTAATGCTTCTCAGCCTTATTAGATAATAATCATTTATATTCTCTCAAACTAAAATGATTCTTGCATTAAGAACTCGCTTAAATGGGTATGAAGATAAAGGTATCTTCTCTTGAACTCTAACTTTAACTTCAATTCTGTAAATAAATCTTTGCTTTCACCTAACAAGTGTTTTTATCTCGAATAATTTCATGACCCAAAATCACACCCTAGAAGTTAGGGTTCAATCTTGGATTGCAACCGGCGTATTCGACCTCTCGGAGGTCTCATACAAGCCTATCATATAATTCATCGCATATACATAATAAAAAGTAATGTGGAATTAAAACTTTTCATAAAGACAATAACATAGTCTTAGAACTCTTTCATATATGTAGTATGCTAAGTCTCGAATCATCATCTTAAGACACAAGAATACTTGGGACACGTCCTATACGAATTTGAAAACATACTACTATATAGTCTATTATGACACTTCATAATACGAAACATATAATGACATATATTCCCTCAAGTCAAGTGAGGAAATACTTCAAACTCTTCTTGAACAATCTCCTAGTCCAAGTCTTCTTACCAAATCTCTTCACCTACCAAGAACTATATAGATAGATAACAACATGGAATTAGTACAACCACATGTACTAAGTATGGCATAATGCATAAAAATTATGAAAACGGACATTTATTGAAAATATGCATCTTTTCATTTGGAAATCATATTATCATCATAAGATCAACATTTAGCAACTTAGAATCACATTAGAAAATATATAGCCAATTTAATTCATTTTTGAGGTCATTTAACCGTAGATTCCCTTTATTGTACAGTGAATTCCTTCACTGTTACAGTGAAGCTTCTTTACTCCTTTTAAGACACTCCCTAGCATGTAGTCTTCTCACTAAAGCTATCCTAAGATTCACTGAATTCACATAAAGAGAGACCGCTCATACACCCTCTCTCGAAGTGCCTAAACGATCCTTAAGATTACTCATAATGAGACACATACACACCTACAATACACCAACATACAAGGCATACATAATATTACAATCTCCCCTACAAAGGCTATCAAAAGACCTACTTAAGTAAATCAAGAAGATAATGTCCATGATTGACCTCTTGAAGATTACCTAAATAATCCTTAAGACTTCCTAAGTTTAGATCATGTCAAACATAACAAGCAGCTTCCCTAACTAGAGTCATTCTCAAGACTTCCATAGATAAGACATGAAGAGATCATCCCATATGCCCTCTTCACACTTTAGCTTAGGAATCCTTAAGTTACATTAGATTAGGTACTTATTCAATTACATACTTTCTAACATGAGTCATTAGTTCATTTAAGAGACATACATCACATAAAGGACATTAAAGTAATGGTCTTGAAGAAGACCCAGGGACTTTAACTAACATCTTCAAAGCCTATTATGCAACGTCTAAATAGTGTCCCATACCACCACCTAAACTTCATAGAACTTCTCTAATGCTAGTAAGTATCCATATGATTAGAATAGGCAATAATCGACATATACCATGGTAGCAAAGCATGGAATCTGGAGTTCTATCCTACTCCGATGAGGTTGTTCTACTTGTCAATGGTAGAACTTAGACACATCACATGTAGACACATGGTTAAGGAAATATGAAGGGCTCTTTGTATTCTAGTCTCACTCTTTAACTAGAAATACTTCCCTTACCATACTCCCTCGGTGCTAGTCTTCGTTCTCATAGATTAAGTCACGTTAAGGTTCATACAAATGAGTCCCATATCAAGTTCATAACCCAATTACATTTACCCTACCAAAGCAACGTACGCTAGGGCTATCTCACTATGGTGACAAGAAGCTCATCATGACTTTCCTAAGGATTTATGTGATGCCGTTCCAGCCAATTAACCTTAAGTCCACCATTCATTACATGAAGGATACCATTACAGCTTTCGACTTCAAGTTTCATAACATTACCACTTGGTTCAAGGTTGCACATAAAGGACCCTCTTATCATCATTCAAGGTCTCACCTATATTCATTTATTCAAGACTAAGACCCTTTAGGTTCCGAAGTCAAGACATCACATATTCACGTAAGCATCAACTAAGGGACACAAGTCTACCTAAACAAGACACAACATACTTTCATTTAACACATATAGGCTATTTTTCTTTAGACACTTAGGAATGACCCTTAACATCATCTAGTCAACCTATTCATTACCTTAACATCATTAATATAACCATTATAGACTCATATAGTCAAGTTAGGAACAACCATGTATCAACTCTAAGACTACACATATAAGCACATAGTCATAGTATAACATGATCACCTAATAAATTCAATAAGAGAGCACATAATTCCACATTACATCACATATAGGTAGATATAATCATACATCACCAAATCAACTACACAAAATTCCATATAACTTCAAGTAGTGCCGACAAGGCCATGATCATCAATATACTTAAAATAACGCTAACAAGGCCACATCAAATCACATAACACCGCCATCATAAGTGGACCAAACCAATCACAGTATAATTGAAATCTAAAATAACATCAAATAAGAAGAAATAGGTCAGCATACCAACTCTTCATCCTCAACACTTCAAGCCAATACCAAATCATCCAATTCAACGTCATAAGGCCCTTACCCATGGCCATGAACACCAATTCAATACACAATTGTGATAATCAATGAAATATAAGACAATTCAACATAGATTCAACATTCTAAGATCAATTAGATAACAATTGAATACAATTCTTACACCATTAGAAATCCCATAAGAAACTACACATGAATTCATCAACATTAGACCAATATCAAGTAACCCATAAGTTAGTCAAAATCTAGGGTTCATCAAATTCATGGGTTCATAGGTAATATAGGTTAAAATTATCAATACAACATGAATCTAATCCATAATAGACGTTTAAAAACCATTAATGCAAGAACCCATAGTAGAATCATGAAATTGGACAATTCATCTTTGAAAACTTTAGAAAACATCTTTGAAGTTGGGCTCCTTGATGAAACGAGTTTGAAGGATCAAAAGTCATACCTCAATGAAGCTAATTCTTCACTTTGATGAAGAATCTCCACTCAATTCGTCACACCAAGCTTTTCCTTAACTTTGGACTTCAATGGAGTCTTTGGGAATTCTTAAGGGATTTTGGGGGGTTTTGTTTTTGGAAGAATGAAATCTTCTAAGTGTTAATGACTTATAAACACCTTTAAAATACCCAATATACCCCTTAGGAACCGCCAAACCATCTATTTGGAAGTGGGGTGAAATACAATTTCACCCCTAACTTGGCAGTGATACTGCACGCAGGAACAAGCCCATCGACGGACCGTCCTGTCCTTCCTTTGGTTGGGTCAGAGACTTTTCAAGGTCCCCTTCTCACCCAATACTAAGTCTCCACTGACGACACTCGTCGATGGGGAGTCGATTGGCCCGCGAGCCATCGATGCCTCCGTCATTTGGGGGCTGCCTGGGACAGTCTTGACATAAAGTTTGGGTCCTTCCTCAAGGACCCTTGGTTGGACCTTGGGGATGTTTTACCTGACGTTTTCAACCCAAAAATGACCGTATACAAGTTTAACACCTCTCACACGAATTTCATCCAAAATGAACACGTAAAACTCGACGAAACATGCCTAGAAACACAAGGTCATTTCAAGGAACATCTTTCGAATTTCATGAACGTTCTTGGACGTTTGACCTCCAAACTTATCGAAACTTAACACACTGACTTTATACACCATTTAAACTGATTTAAGGACCTTACAACCTCATGAATCATACATAAACACATAGGACCACACACGATGCACTTAGGTGACTTAGTCGTTGAACGTCTTAGTCGTCCCTTGACGTTTGACTTCCAATGCACCTAATATTTTAGTTACTGCCTCTATGCCATATAATAGACCACATTAGGACCTTAGACCACCGTTACCAACATGTTAGTCTCTAGTTACCCTAAGTCATTTTCGAGGTCTTACAATCTCCCCCACTTGGACAACATTCGTCCTCGAATGACACTTACCACTCTCCGAACACTTACAAGATTAGATATTGAACTATAAGCACATAACCAAACCACATAACACATTATATAGAAGCAACATCAATTTCACATAGTCAAGAGATTCACAACACTACAAGAAACTAGAAGCCAATTCTATAACTCATTATGCTATAAAACTCACATTCTTCTTTCCAAATAGCAAAATCTCATTTTATATTTAATATTATACTCATAAACATCATTTATAATCATATTACAACAATTTTAGATCAAAAAATCAATTAGCCAATTTTCACAAAATATTAGAGTGAGCAGTTTTCCAATGCTACGGTGATTTTAACAAATTTTTCAAAAATGCAATTTTAGGCAATTCATGATATAGACATGTTAATATGCAAGGTAACATCATAAACACCTTTTACAACATGATCAAAGCTTCATAAAACACACAATGCAAGAAGTTAATGAAATTCAGTTTCAACCAACTCCTAAACATCATGCACATGCAACAACTAGCACACCTATCTAGCCATACTCCCCCACTTAGAAAGGAATCCATATCATAATAAGAGAAAGACAAGGACTTACCAACATCATCATCACTCTCATCCGGCTTCTCACCTCTAGTCCGGAGTGCATAGAAACGCCTCTTTGTTGGAGCATCATCCTTTGGAGCACTAGGATCAACTTTCTTACCCTCTTGTCTAGAAGCAATGTTAGGACAATCTCTCACTTTGTGCCCATTATTTCAACATCCAAAGAAATTACCCGTACCCATTATACACTCACCATAATGTTTCTTACCACAAGTGGCACATGTAGGTTTACCATTGTGAGAACCACCTCCTTTCTCAAACTTCTTCTTAGGAACACTACGTCCATCTGAGTTTGAGCCCTCTTTTTGAACCTTGGTTGCACTTGATCACTAGCAACACTCATTTTCAAGTTCCTTGACATCCTCCTAAGTTTAGACTCTTCAATTGATTGTGCATACACCATGAGTCTAGCCAAAGTCATATCATCATGCAACATAGTCGTACGACATTTCTCCCTCACTAAGTCGGCTACACCCGTCACAAAGCGACTCATTTCATCCCTTGGATTAGACACTAGGGAAGGTGCATATCTAGACAAAGTTGAGAATTTCAAAGAGTATTCTTCAACACTCATATTGCCTTGCTTGAGATTAATAAACTCCTCTACTTTCACTTCCCTCCTCTCACGGGGAAATTACTTACCAAGAAAAGCTTCCTTGAATTCTTCCCACTCAATAGGACCCGACTCCACCGGCCTATAGTCCTTCCATTGAGTGTACCAAATTTGAGACACATCTCTCAATTGATAAGAAGCCAACTCTGCCTTCTCCCTAGATGTAACCCCCATAGCACTCAATACCTTGTACACACCATCAAGGAATTATTGGGGATCTTCATTCACCTTAGAGCCAAGAAAGATTGGAGGATCAACCTCACAAAGTCTCTCAACCTAGATGACATAGTTCTCTCCATAACATTAACCCTACGCACCATGTCCAAGTTAGCTTGAGTAGTTACGGTTTGGGCTAAAGAAAGCAAAGCCTCTCTAATCTCCCGATTAGTCAATTCTGGGGGAACCACCTGAACCTCATTACCTCCTCCCACATTAGGGGCATGATCTCTTTAAGGAGGAACTTGAGCACCTTGGACACCTTGCCCATCTTATATCACTTGCTCAACTTGAGGAGGAGCTTCCTCATTCACCCTTCCCTCTACCAGCCTTCTAGCGTCTATCCTTCTAGTATTCATCTGCTAGAAACACAAGGAAACACATTTAGAAGGATACTCATATTATTACTCTATCGACGAACATAGGAGTAGAAATGAAGATAAACACTATCGTCCTATAGCCTCTCGCCCATAGATATATCGCGACTCACACCGATGGTCAAGACTCTACTAGACGTGACTTGTCGAGACTTTTTGATTCCTAAGACTACTTTCATTAACCTATGCTCTGATACCAAGCTTGTCACAACCCGAAACCACACCCTAGAAGTTAGGGTGCAATCTTGGATTGCAACCGGCGTATTCGACCTCTCGGAGGTCTCATACAAGCCTATCATATCATTCATCGCATATACATAAAGAAAAGTAGTGCGGAATTAAAACTTTTCATAAAGACAAACATAATCTTAAAACTCTTTCAGATATGTAGTAATAGGAAATGCTAAGTCTCGAATCATCATCTTAAAACACAAGAATACTTGGGACACGGTCCATACGAATTTGAAGATATACTACCATACAGTCTATTACAATACTTCATAAAATGAAACATAAAATGACATATATGCCCTCGAGTCAAGTGAGGACATACTTCAAACTCTTCTTGAATGATCTCCTAGTCCAAGTCTTCTTCCCAAAGCTCTTCACCTACCAAGAACTATATATATAGATAACAACATGGAATTAGTACAACCACATGTACTAAGTATTGCATAATGCATTAAAATCATGAAACGGACATCTATTGAAAATATGCATCTCTTCATTTGGAAATCATATTATCATCATAAGAACAACATTTAGCAACTTAGAATCCCATAAGAAAACATTTAGCCAAATTAATTCATTTTTGAGGTCACTTCACAGTAACTTCCCTTCACCGTACACTGTATTCCTTCACTTATACAATGAAGCTTCTTTACTCCTTTTAAGACACTCCCTAGCATGTAGTCTTCTCAATAAAGCTATCCTAAGATTCACTTAAGTCACATAAAGAGAAACCGCCCATACACCCTCTCTAGAAGTGCCTAAAAGATCCTTAAGATTACTCATAATGAGACACATACACACCTACAATACACAACATACAAGGCATACATAATATGACAATGTCCCCTACCAAGGCTATCAAAATACCTACGTAAGTAAATCAAGAAGATAACGTCCATGATTGACCTCTTCAAGATTACCTAAATAGTCCTTACGACTTCCTAAGTTTAGATCATGTCAAACATAACAAGCAACTTCCCTAACTAGAGTCGTTCTCAAGACTTCCATAGATAAGACATGAAGAGATCATCCCATATGCCCTCTTCAAACTTTAGCTAAGGAATCCTTAAGTTACTTTAAATTAGGTACTTATTCATTTACATACTTCCTAACATGAGTCATTAGTTCATTAGTTCATTTAAGAGACATACATCATATAAAGGACATTGAAGTAATGGTCTTGAAGAAGACCTAGGGACTCCAACTAACATCTTCAAAGCCTATGGTGCAATGTCTAGATAACGTCCCATACCACCACCTAAACTTCATAGAACTTCTCTAATGCTAGTAAGTATCCCATATGATTAGAATAGGCAATAACCGACATATACCATGGTAGCAAAGCATAGAATCCGGAGTTCTATCCTATTCTGATGAGGTTGTTCTACTTGTCAATGGTAGAACTTAGACATATACCATGTAGGCACATGGTTAAGGAAATATAAAGGGCTTCTTTGTATTTTAGTCTCACTCTTTAACTAGAACTACTTCCCTTACCATACTCCCTCGGTGCTAGCCTTAGTTCTCATAGATTAAGTCACATTAAGGTTCATACAAATGAGTCCCATATCAAGTTCATGACCCAATTACATTTACCCTACCAAAGCAAGGTACGCTAGGGCTATCTCACTATCGCGACAAGAAGCTCGTCATGACTTTCCTAAGGATTGATGTGATGCCGTTCCAGCCAATCAACCTTAAGTCCACCATTCATTACATGAAGGATATCATTATGGCTTTCGACTTTAAGTTTCATAACCTTACCACTTGGTTCAAGATTGCACATAAAGGACCCTCTTATCATCATTCAAGGTCTCACCTATATTCATTTATTCAAGACTAAGACATTTTAGGTTCCTAAGTCAAGACATCACATATTCACATAAGCATCAACTAAGGGACACAAGTCTACCTAAACAAGACACAACATTTTTCCATTTAACACATATAGCCTATCTTTCTTTAGACACTTAGGATTGACCCTTAACATCATCTCGTCAACCTATTCATTACCTTAACATCATTAATATAACCACTATAGACTCGTGTAGTCAAGTTAGGAACAACCATGTATCAACTCTATGACTACAGATATAAGCACATAGTCATAGTATCACATGATCACCTAATAAATTCAATAAGAGAGCACATACTTCCACATTACTTCACATATAGGTAGATATAATCATACATCACCAAATCAACTACACAAATAGCCATATAACTTCAAGTAGTGCCGACAAGGCCATGATCATTAATATACTTAAAATAACACCGACAAGGCCACATCAATTCACATAACACCGCCACCATAAATGGACCAAACCAATCACAACATAATTGAAATCTAAAATAACATCAAATAAGAAAAAATAGGGCAGCATACCAATTCTTCATACTCAACACTTCAAGCCAACACCAAATCATCCAATTCAACCTCATAAGGCCCTTACCCGTGGCCATGAACACCAATTCAATACACAATTGTGATAATTAATGAAATCTAAGCCAATTCAACCTAGATTCAACATTCTAAGATCAATTAGATAACAATTGGATACAATTCTTACACCAATAGAAACCTCAAAAGAAACTACACATGAATTCATCAACATTAGACCAATATCAAGTAACCCATAAGTTAGTCAAAATCTAGGGTTCATCAAATTCATGGGTTCATAAGTAATTTAGGTTAAAATCATCAATACAACATCAATATAATCCATAATAGACGTTTGAATCATGAAATTACACAATTCATCTTGGAAAACTTTATAAAACATCTTTTAAGTTGGGCTCCTTGATGAAACGAATTTGAAGGATCAAAATCCATACCTCAATGAATCTAATCTTCAGTGTGATGAAGAATCACCACTCAATTCGTCACACCAAGCTCTTCCTTGAGTTTGGACTTCAATGGAGTCTTTGGGAATTCTTAAGAGATTTTGGGGTTTTGTTTTTGGAAGAATGAAATATTCTAAGTGTTAATTACTTATAAACACCTTTAAAATACCCAATATACCCCTTAGGATCCTCCAAAACATCTATTTGTAAGTGGGGTGAAATTACAATTTCACCCCTAACTTGGTAGTGAAATTGTACGCAGGAACAGGCCCATCGACGCTTAGACGGTCGATGGACCATTTGTCCACAAACAGACCATCCTGTCCTTCTTTTGGTTGCGTCAGAGACTTGTCAAGGTTCCCTTCTCACCCAAGACTAAGTCTCCACCGACGACACCCATCGACGGGGCGTCCATTGGCCCACGAACCACCGATGCCTCCGTCGTTTGGGGGCTGCCTGGGACAGTCTTTACATAAAGTTTGGGCTCTTCCTCAAGGACCCTTGGTTGGTCCTTGGGGATGTTTTCCCGGACGTTTCCAACTCAAACATGATTGTATACGATTTTAACACCTATCACATGAATTTCATCCAAAACGAATGTGTAAAACTCAACGAAACATGCCTAGGCACATAAGTTCATTTCAAGGCACATCTTTCAAACTTCATGAACGTTCTTGGACGTTTGACCTCCAAACTTCTAAAAACTTGATACACTGACTTTATACACCATTTAAACTCATTTAAGAACCTTACAACCTCATGAATCACACATAAACACATAGGACCACATCCGAGGCACTTAGGTGACTTAGTCGTCGAACGTCTTAATCGTCCCTTGACGTTTGACTTCCAATGAACCTAATACTTTAGTTACTGCCTCTATACCATATAATAGACCGCATTAGTACCTTAAACCACCATTACCAACATGTTAGGCTCTAGTTACCATAAGTCATTTTCGAGATCTTACAAACAACCACCTGATTCAGGCTAGTCTAAATCGTGCACTCATTAGACCAAATTATAATCAGAGCTTTAACCTACAACATGTAAACAACGATTGGTCTACGCTATTTTTACAGAGTCAAGATTCACAATATCATCATAGATCCCACACACCTAGTTTAGATGTTTAGTGCCTCATCATTCCACGTATATAACAGTTGGAAATAATTGAGAAAATAATTTTGAATACTTACGAAAGAAAATTGCAACTCAAAAACCACATTGATAATCTAAGAGTCAAACTTCCTTTTATTGCCAAGTGATTCAAAAACTAGAAGCACTCAAAAATCCCAAGTTCTGTGGTACCTATCTTCGTAAAATGTTCAATATTACTCTGATGATAAAAACTGACCTAAAATAATAACAATAAAATGTTTAAAAAGAAACCTAACTGAACTAGGACTACATTGTCGACCCCCTTCACGGCCACCATCATGTCCTGTGAAAGGCTTCACGGTCCGTGAAGCCTTCTGTGGTCTTCCCTTAGCGTGTCCCCAGATTTGATCTTCTCAACAACTTCAAGACTTAGCTTGACGAACAGGCTTACAGACCATAAGGGAAACAACAGTCCGTGAAGTTGTCCGTGGTCTTGCCTTCAAATCTACAAAACTTGGACTTTTAGCTGCTATCTGGAATCTTGTTCACGAACTGAACACGGACCTTCAAAGTGATCATGACCCGTGAAGACGTCCATGGTTTGCACTTTAATTTTCTCAAACTCCGAAAACTTATACTACTCTGTGAAATCTTGTTCATGAGCTGGACCACGGACCGTCAAAGTCATCATGGGTGAAGTTGTCCATGGTCTTCACTTCAACTCTCTCAAATGTGGGTCTTCAGAATTTAGCTACTACCATCACACTTCACGGTTACTTTTACAGTCCGTGCAGTGGACCACGGAGCGTTAAGATGGTCATGATTTTCTACTTCTTTTCTTCTCTGCGTGACTCTTCCTCCATCATCAACAAATATATCAAATCATAAAAAATACACTCGATTCTAGTATTAGTTCTTTTCTTTTGAGCATTTAACTGTACTCGGATATCCCGATACATCACTTGGCGCCCACGTAGGTTAGGTTTCTATGCATTGAGTAGTTGTAAATTCGTGCAAATCACGTAATATATAAAATCAATCGTAGGAGATATGTGTATACCTTCGTGCACCGAGTAAAATCCATAGGGAAAATTCATATGATTGCAATGTATTTGGCTAGCTTGATATAGAGAAACAATGATGGGTTAGGTGTTCTCAGTTAATACTTGAGTAAAAGTCCTTCATTAAACAAGGGTATCATGTAGAAGGGAATGAATTTTGGTATATACTAGGTTTAACCTATCGAAGTAACTAGTTGAAGAATGTTAGTAATTTAGCTTTAAAACCCCTAAAAACGAACCCTAAGAAAGAATTAGGATTGAACTTGCCCTCTTGTGAGATAATAATTAGGGTGAATGTGGGTTCTTGTGAAAGATAGGTGAATGATATAGCCATGAAATCATAATGTAAACGTACGATCTTGATAATGTGTTACGATTGTGATTATGGTGTGTGATTGGTGATCGGATTGCCACGTTCCGGCATGATAACAATTGGATCCGATTGCCACATTCCGTCAAGCTAAATTGGATCCGTTGTCACATTCCGACATAATATAGGATCAAATTTCCAAGTTCCGGCAAGCTAACAGTTTGGGCTTGGGTTCCGTGAGATGACCAACTACTTGTGACAATGGTGTACAGTAATGTGTATTATAGTTCGGTTTTATGATGTGCATATACTTGTAATGATTACGTGTATATCTAATAATGACAGGGGGTGATGGAAATAAGTGTATGTGTGAGTAGGGGGTAATGTGTAGTTATCATATGAGGGTTACTTGTAGAGAAAGAGTGAATTTTTGTGGTGTTGTTTCTGGTAAGTACCCAAGGGGGAAGTAAATAGGGTTAAGGATTGAGGTAAGAAGAAACTATATGTCTTGGGGTTAGATAAAGTGACGATAGTTTAAGAATGTGACATGATCGATTGTTAGGAAAGGATGTTGGTGGTGTTTGGGATGGACCGATGTGGGTAGAATTTTTAAGCTATGGTCTAATGGAACCGGTAGGATTAGTAGTTGGGAAAATGGTTAGAAGGATAGAGTCTTGGTGTAAGTTGAATGAGTTCTAAGAAAGGGGCAAAGGTGGAAAAGCGAGTGGTCCGAGCATGATCCAATTATTGTTTTCTTATATTATGACGTGCGCGTCGGGTTGACCGATGATGCCTACCAGTACGTGTGGTTGTACTGATACTACTCTTGCTATGTATTTTGACATAGTTTGGATGCATTATTGGTGATGTTTCATTAGGTGCAGATGAAGAATTCTTCCATAACTTCGACTCTTCTATCGTATGGTGGAAGTTGTGTTCTTTTATTTTTATGGTCCAATTGTAATTCTTAGTATCTCTTGTACCTGTTAGACTAGATCCTTGGGGTTGTTAAATTACTTTACAAATCTTATCTAGTTTAAGAAAATGAGTTGTATTTAAAGATGTCCATCTCTATTATATCTATATTTCGTTAATATTTGCATGTATAACCATTTGGGGTATGAGGTTTCTCCTACTTAGGTGTTAGAGTAGGTGCCCGTACGGCCCAGTGGGTTGGGTCATGACAAATTGGTATCAGAGCCTAGGTTACCAGTCTCCCCGTACAAGAGCTAAATGTGAACTATACTTTTGTGGATTGGCGTGTTGACGTCCACATTTAATATACAAGAGACTAGAAAGCATTCTAGGAAGTCGTACACTCCTTTACTCCTTTTGTGCGAAGCGTCGCTTGAGGAAGGAGTTGAGTCTAATTGGTATCTCTCAATTTCAATTATTATCTTGACAATGTAGACTGACATCGTTGATACGACCAAAGAACACTAAAAAGTCAATTGGAACTAGAAGGTTCCAATTGGTATCTAGCCCTAGGGGCTATAAACAGCATTGATGGCCAATAATAACCATCTATGGGATGAACTAACTAATAAATTTAAACTTCCTGTACATTATAGGGGAAATTGTGAATGTGTGCTCCTTGCTGCCTGAAAAATAATTGGAAATGTGTGCTTTGTAGTTTGAATTTAACTATATTGTGCATTGTTGTTTGATATATATTGTACATTTTTCTCCGAATGAATTAATTGTGTGTGTGGAATTATTATTGGATCACCTAAATTAATGATTGAATCGTTAGAATCATACAAGTTGTAATGTGTAGGTGTATCCTGGGGATGTGTAGGTTGTAGTGTCAAGTTACTTTTACACTTTAGAACCCGAACCTTGCGTATTCTAGTTGAATTAATTGAGAAGCTCGACTGGAAAGTGAAAAAGTACCCAGAAAATTGTTAGCTAGGTTCTGGTCCCGTCTGAGCCGCTGTGGCGGGATTTTTCCTACTGGCGCGACGCCACTACAGTGGGATTATCCCGCTAAAGCGGGACAACAGGAGGCAGAACCTCAACGAGAATTTTCTTGTTTTCAATTGTCAACCCGAAATGGATCCGAACCAACCCCTGCAACTCCTAAACTAGTGTTCAACAACAGTAGTAACTAAAAGTTATTAGAGTTAAAACGGACTGTCTCAGACAAACAAAAAACAAGGATCCATGTGCTACAAAACTTAGAAATCATCGAAAACAAAAAAAAAACTAGTTGTCTTAAATACAAAACCAAGAGGGGCGAAAGGGAAGCAAATTAGGGGCTCTCAGACTAGGTGGTGTGATGTCTGAATTAAGGTTCTCCGAAGGCGTCACACCATTCCAAGCCTTATTCAACATGTGGAAATCCCTAAAATACTGTGAATCGGGTCCAGGGAGAGACTGGCCAGGAGCTACGCAAGAGAAAATTGCCTTCACCATCTTCCACATCCTTATCATTAGGTGGTCTCTGTCCACACCCTTCCTCCTCTCCTTGCGGAGATGGCGCTGGAGTATCTTAACCTCTAGGGCAGTGCTGGGTGGGACCATAGTAAAATCAGTATGAGCACTCCCCATGCTCTCTCGAAAAGCCCCAAGTATTCCTCAATCCGGGCACCTAAGAGTGGGTACTCATCATCAGAATCCGCGGTCGCCCTGCTACTGTTTCTCTTGATCGTCCTCCTCCTCTGGCCCCTAGAAGCAAAACCTGTGTGAATCAATAGAGGGTGAATAGGGGGGATCCATAGGCAATACCTCGTCAGCATCGAACAAGGGCACTACTGCCCGCTTGCATATAGCAGTGATAAGACCGGGGAGGAAGAATGCCTTCTTGTTGCCCCGGTAAAACATCTTCCACTCAGAAATGATATGTGCCCCATATTAAGCTGAATGCCTTGTATAGAACACGCCACCACCAGAGCCCAAGGAAAATTAACTTTGGTGTGGTTGCTCGATGGTCAAATCCTCCTAAATACAAGGTGTAGCCACCTCTTAGCATCCAGTGACCAATCAACACTAGTGATGCCCCTCTACTGTAGCCCAGTAAACCTGCTCCCGTTTCGCAGGATCCACAATAATATCCCACAGCCACTCCAGATCCATCTCCCTAACTTTTTCCTCGTACTCCAGGTTTGGGACCTCTGGCACCTCATTAATGGTAGTGGCTTTCAGGGGAATGTCAACTCCCCGAAAGCGAATGACCGGGTAATGGTCATCCCAGCGTACAGTGGGGAGGATGGCATAGAACTCCCTCACTCAGGTAGAGTGAGCGTCTGGGGAGCCTCAATCAGCTGAAGCCACCCAATCTCAACCAAACAAGCAAATAAAGAATCGTTATCATCATTTTGACGGGCCATTTGAGAGAGCCTGAAAGAAACAAGATATGTTAGAACAATATAGACCAGGTAGGGAAGCCTAAAACGAAAAAAGAAAGTTTTGGAGAAAAAGGAGCTCGGCTACTGTCGGGATGATGTAAGTCGCTACAGCGGCCTTCATCTGGGACAAACACTAGACGCGAATAGTGGCGTATTTCATCCCAAAATCCTCGTTTTTCTCAATTTTCCAGCATATTAGTGTATATTAACTAGCCAAGAACACAAATTAGCAAGTATTTTCACCAAATAACCCCTAAATGGAGTCAAAAAGTTTAAGTTCATAGTAAGATATCTTTTCAACTTCCCCCACCCGTATTTCTATCAATTCACCCATGTTTTCGCTGAATTTTTATGCCCAGGACATTGTATAAATGTTTGGTATGTAAGAGAGATAACCATGCTACGATTTTCTAATACATTTAGCAACCTAGTTCAATTTCAAAAATAACTACCCAAAATCGTTATGATTCGATCAGTTAGTTAGAATGCAATCTAGTTTAACGAAACGAGAAAGTAATAGGAGCAAAAAAGGGAAACATACCTTAATTCCGACATTCAGAGGTGAGTGAATTGAGAGAGTTGGAAGTCTACTTGTAGGAAGTATGAGGGGAAATGGGATTTTACCCCTTTTTTCCCTACTTACTATTGCTCGATATCCCGCTGCAGCGATGCCACTACAGCGACAGAGCTGCCGATACAGCGACAGAGATGCCCCTCCAGCGGGCAAGTCTTGAGAAAAATTTGAAAGCTGACTTGACCTTCGCGTGTTACTTGTTGAACTACCCTAGCATGGAATCCTGGTACTCTTTTCGTGTAGAGCCTTTTAAACCCTCCGAATTAGCGTATGTCTACCATCGTAGGGTTTCAAATCATGAGAGGTTAGTCGTACCATGTAAGAGTTGTCTTGCTAGCAGGGAGCGTCTCAAAGTGAGAGCATGTCATGACCTAGCCTTAGTCATTCGGGGACAAACGAGTCAGAAATTTTTATCTATTATAACAACTCGAACCGTCATTATTTGAGAAGGGAAAAAATTAGCAAAAAAATTTGGACAATATTTCGTGACAGCTGGACAGATGCCGCTGGCAAGGCAGCACTGCAGCATCAACTTACCCCACTGCAGCAGGATCGACGAGGAAGAATATGAATTTTGAGAAATACTTATTTTCAATCTTTCCAAAAAGAACTCATAGGTCATAAATTACCCTAGAAACCCCAGAAAAGATATTTCAAGTTTGGGAAAGAAGGAGAAGGAGCTTTCTAGCGTGGGGATGGTGGAATCTTGCGAGATCTTGGCCAAATTCACCATACCGAATCCAAAAAAACTGGAAAGAAATCAAAACTCCGTGAAATTGCTTGGCGCCCAGGTAGGTTAGGTTTTTATGCATTGAGTAGTTGTAAATCCTTGTTGATCGTGTAATATATGAAATCAATCGTAGGAGATATGCATAGACCTTCGTGCACCGAGTAAAATCCAGGGGGTTAGTACTTTATATGGAGAATTGATGGTAGGTTGAGTGTTCTTAGTTAATTTCTTAAGTAAAAGTCCTTCATTAAACAAGGGTATACGGTAGAAGCAATCAATTTTGGTATATGCTAGATTTAACCTATCGAAGTAACTAGTTGAAGAATGTTTAGTAATTTAGGTTTAAAAACCTTAAAGATGAACCCTAAGGAAGAATTAGGGTTGAACGTGGCCTCTTGTGTGATAAGAATTAGGGCTCAACGTGGCCTGTTGTGTGATAAGAATTAAGGGAAATTAGTAGGTGATGGCTGTGATTTCATGATTGTGTGGTATATGCATGTTCTTTCTTCATTATGATACTTGTATGTATATGGATGTGTCAATATTGATCATATGTGTTGAAACTGAGATAGGTGAATGATATAGTCCTGAAATCATGATGTAAACGTACAATCTTGATGACGTGCTGTAATTGTGATTATGGTGTGTGATTGGGGATTGGATTGTCACGTTCTCTCAAGCTAACATTTTGATCGAATTGCCACATTCTGACAAGCTAACTTGGATCGGTTGCCTCGTTACGACATAATTTGGAATCTAATATCCATGTTCTAACAAGCTAACAGTTTGGGCTTGGATTTCGTGAGAGGACAACCAACTTGTAACAATGGGGTAGAGTAATGTGTATTATATTTTGATTTTGTGATGTGCATATACTTGTGATGATTACTTGTATATCGATAATGATAGGCTGTAGTGGAACTAAGTGTTTGTATGTGAGTAGGGGTGATGTGTAGTTATTACATGAGGGGTACTTGTCGGGAAAGGGTGAATTTTGAGGTGTTTTCTGGGGTAAGTACCCAATGGGATGGAAATGGGGTTAAGGATTGCGGTAAGAAGAAACTATATGGCTGGGGTTAGATAAGGTGACAATAGTTTAACAATGTGACATGATCAATTGTTAAGAATGGATATTGGTGGTGTTTGGGATGAATCAATGTGGTTAGCATGTTTAGGCTATGATATAATGGAACCGCTAGCGTTAGTGGTTGGGAAAAATGGTTAGGAGGACAGATTCTTGGTGTAAGTTGAATGAGTTCTAAGAAAGGGGCAAGGGTGGAGAAGCGAGTGATCCGAGCATGATCCTATTATTCTTTTTTTATATTATGAGGTGGGCGTCGGGTTTATTGATGATGCCTATTAGTATGTGAGGTTGCACTGATACTACTCTTGCTATGTCTTTTGACATAGTCTTAATGCAGGATTGGTCATGTTTCATTAGGTGCAAATGAAGAATTCTTTCAGCAGCTTCGACTCTTCTTTTGGGTGGAAGATATTTTGTTTTATTTTTATTGTCCAATTATAATTCTTAGCAGCTCTTGTACCTGTTAGACTAGATCCTTGGGGTTGTTAAATTACTTTACAAATTTTAGATAGTTCGAGAAAAAGAGTTGTATTTAAAGATGTTCATCTCTACTCTATCTATATTTCGTTAATTTTCAGCATGTATAAACATTTGGTGTATGAGGTCTCTCCTACTTAGGTGTTAGAGTAGGTGTCCGCACGGCCCGGTGGTTTGGGTTGTAACAAGAATGGTCACCGCCAATCAGAAAAGTACGAACTTCTTAGGTAAACAAAAATCCTAAACCAAGCTTTAAGGCTTTTATACTTATATGTTTACATATTTTCTAATAAGAGGAAGATCACTAATTCTATTAATTGAATTCAATTGTTTCTAAGATTTATTGAGGTGACATTGGGATATGGGTCATCTTAATTAATGGAGAGTATTATAGCATAAAATAAAGTATATGATGAATAATTCATAGGAATTTAATGTGTGGCAAATTGAATTCTTGAAATTTGTTTGAGTTCTTGTCTTCTTTAGATTTTCCTTATGATTATGATATAATAATTGAAGTTTCGTTATATTAAGAGAGAGAACTAATTATTTTGGGTATTGCAATTTTCTCTCTATTATATTTATCGAATTTGGAACGAAAACATGGAACAACGAGGTTACATATTTAATTAGAGAAATTTATGGTGTGTTACAATCTTGTTTTTCTTAAAATTATTGTAATTGAGATGTGGATTGACATTTTAATGTTTGATTATATTTACGGTATGAAAGAAAGATTGAGATAGAGAATGAAATATTAAGTATATTATATTACATGAATACCATTTGAATTATGATATTGAGAAAACTGGATTTAACCCTAGGCTTGAAACTTGGAAAATATGATAGTTGAAATGTTAATTGGCATCAAGATTTACGAACTTGATTATATTGGGTGAATTTTTTGGTCAAGGCTAAACAACAGTAACATGGATGTTGTTAGTTTTGAAATCTTATTGTGATCATGTAATTGAATAGATTGCATTAATTTTGAAGCTCAACAAAAAGGGAAGCCTCAAGTCCCGAGTGATTATTCGACTATTTGAGACAAGTGGATTTCTAAACCTTTACTAAGTGTATGAAATTCGTGTATATCCTTGTAATATGTGTTTGGGGTAATGACACTTGGTGATGGGTGGAGTTGTCCAAATTAAAAATTCTGATGATGAAAAAGGGGTAGTAAAGGGTAACGTGATTAATTGTTTGTGTGTGATGTGTTGAGAATGGTTAGCAAGGCTTGTTGAATCATTGTTGATGTTGTACCTGATTGTGTTTTTGTGAATTGTGCAATGTTATGAAAATGAACATCTCCTCATTATTTGTGTGAACATGTCATTTGTGTTGTTCTGAGACATGATTGTGACAAGTGTTATGTGAATTGAGAAAGAATAAGAAATTAAAGAGGATGTACCATTTCGAGGGATGTATTGTGCGCCGCGATGGATACTATATTTTGAGGGATGTATCGCGTGCCGCGATGGTTTCTATTATCGAGGGTTGTATTGTGTGTCATGATGGATGTATGAACAGATATGTCCCCCATGGGTCCCGAACTAAGAGACCGTGGGTGTGTATCACTAGGTCAGATATGCATCACTATAATTGACATTGTATTTCATTACATTGCACATCTTCATCATTAGTGAACTTGAAATTGTGTTTTGCTGATCTTGTGAGTGCCTTTCTGTGGAACTTGTGATTGACGAATATTTAACTTTTTGTTGAGGATATGTAATTGTTAGAGTGTTGTTGTTGACTTATGCGCTATGTGAACAGTGAACTGTTAGGTTGAACTGAGTTTATGCAGGTTATAGTTGGAGGTTGTCATTGATGAACAATGAGTTTGTTGTTGAGAATATGTGGTTATTAGAATGTTGTTGTTGAGAAATGTGCTTGTAAATTGTGAACTATTAGGTTGGGCTAGTTTTATGCAGGTTATAGTTGTGGAGGTTCGGTTGGGGTATATGAAGTACCTGTATTCTATCCCCTTAGTTTGTGTGTAGAGGTTTACTTGTTGAGTACCGTGTGGTTTGGTACTCACCCGTTGCTTCTACATTTTTTGTAGGTTACTAGACCGGACCTTTGTGATATATTGTCTTCTTTACCGCAACTTCTTGGAGATTTGTGAGGTAGTTTTTTGTCATCTCAACATACCTTTTTTATAAGACCCCAAAATGAGATAGGGTTTCTAGAGCTTATCATGTTCGTCTTAATGTTCTAAGGTCCTAAAATGACTTATAATATGGTTTATAGGTAGTGTATAAAGTTTGAAGTGATTTGAAAGTCAAACGTCAAGGGGCGACCGAAACGTTCAACGACTAAGTCACCTAAATGCCTCGTATGTGGTTCTAAGTGATTATGTGTGATTAATGAGCTTATGAAATCTTTAAATGGTTTATAATGATGTTAGATAGTATATGAAGTTTTGAGAAGTTTGGAGGTCAAACGACCGAGAACGTCCAAGGCATTCAAAAGATAGCCCTTAAGACGTTCATCGTGTGTCATGGTGGGGCTTGGCCTGTTTGGACGTCTTGTAGGCGTTTGTTTTGGATGAAATTTATGTGGAAGGTATATAACTTGTTAATGTTTATAATAACGTTGGAAACGTCAGAATACGACTTCTAAAGATCCCCACAAGAGGCCCCAAAAAGAAGGACCCAAAGCTGCCTAAGACACTGCCTGGGCAGTGTCCATTGACTGACCCAACGACGGATCGTTGGTCCACCAACGGCCTGTCGAGCAGGTGTCGTCGAGGTACACATGCCTTGGGCAGGTCGTAAGACAATTTTGGCTAAGTATCAGGCGACGGAGGCTAGGCACGGCCCGTCATGGCCTCGACGCCCCGTCATTACCATCGTTGAGGGTGGCCTGCAACTGGTAGCCTGCGTGTCGTTAATTAAAGGGGTGAATGGGAAATTCACCCCACGTCCTAACCTGACTCTAAGGATTAATTTAGTTACTTTTGGGGTGAATATAAGTCATCAAAAACGTGAAACACCCATTCCTAAATCCCCTCACACGATTGAAGACTTCCCTCCAAAAATGTTCTCTCTAAAACCACCATTGTTGGTGAAGCTCAAGAACTGCTTGGAGATGGATTTTCTATGGATGAATCATGAAGTTTTAAGAGGTTTTAAACTAATAAAAGGTATGGTGATCCTTCATCTCTAAGTGACCTTTCATTTGGAGAGTTCTTCTTAATGTTTTTCAAAGAAATCTTATGATCAAGTTTCCAATCTTCCAATCTAGCCATGAGTTCTTTCTCAAAACGTTTTTAATGATTAAATCATGATGAATTGAAGTTAATATAGTGATTTGAACATGATTTCACTCCAATTGCATGATGAACCCATGTTCCTTCCAAAATTGGTTAGCTCTTGCATGGGCTTTGTGATTATAACTTATTCTTGATTAAATGGTGATTCTCTTACGTTGAATTTCTTGTGTTTATTGTTATTTACATTAACTGATGGTATATTTATGATGATCAGTCCATGATGATAAATATATGAAGATTTGAACATGAATAGCCTATGTTTCTACATGTTGCCTTGAAGTCGATTGTGAGATCGGTTGTGTAGAGTTTTGATTATGTATGAACTGTTGTAGCTACTCTTTTAGGGTGATATAATAGATGAATTTTGTAGGTATAAATCCTTAATGATCAAATTAATAAAGTCTTGCATGAATTGATCTGGATTCCTTTAGGCTATGAAGTCAAAAAGCTAAGTGTGTGATGGATCTTGAATTGTGATTAGATGAAGCATCATTTCGTCTTGATTTCTATCTAATTAGATACTGCCTAATGAGTGTAATGTTGATAAAATATGAACGATGATCAAAGCCTTAGAGAGTTCATAGTATTGGGAAAGTCTTCTATACTCTAGAAAATTGATAAGCCTAAATGCCTATGTTGTAACCTTAATCTTGAAGGTATGTAATTATGATTTCAATATGGTTAAATGTAGGTTTAGCTACTGCCTTAGACTTATAATATGTATGAAATATGATCTAAAATCAATGCAAGGGAAATTAGCTAATGATCTATGTTCTTCTACTTCCCTAGTATGTTGATATGTTGTATTATGTTATAGTATAATATTGTAGCGACTTGTACATGGTTTCTTATATGTTTAAAGTAAATTTAGCTACTGCGATATATATGAATTATGGATAAACAAGGTGTATTGATCAATGAGGATCAAAGGTTGAGGAGTTGGTAAGAATGCTTATTTTCTCTACTCTTTTACTTCTCTATTCTTCTATAATAATGTTTATGAAGCCTTGTATGGCATTGTGTGGTATGATCCACTTATGGTGGCGATGTTCACTTTATTTTCATTATATATGTGTTGACCATGGCTTTGAAGGCAATTGATGAACTTATGAACATGTGCTTAAGATGATACTATGAGAAGCTTATGTCTACTTTCCTATTCTAGTTGTGATCTAGGTTGTATAGCTATTGTATAAGCATGTGTGTATCCATTAGGGTAAAGTATAGGTGCTGCCATTGATGTGTTAAAAGGGTTAATAAACCCTTGCCTATGTACCCCTATGTGAATACATGGATAGTACAAGTTAGGAGTCTTAAGTGTTAAATGAAGTTGGCTTGTCTCCTATGTTATTGTGTGTTGTGTGGCCTGTGCTTGATGAAGTGTTATGATCTAAGAGGGTGGCTGCCTCAATGTGTTTTGATGGCCATTATGTGATCATGTTGACCAATGTACACACACTCTCAATTTACATGCATGTTACAAGTAGTATAGGTCATGGTGTCTAAATGAAAGGTAGTTCTCATATTCACTAGTATTTACTACTATGCATATTAAGGTGATATTTATGAAAGTATGATTTGTATCCCCTAACTAGGATGACTTGATAGGTATACTAGTATGGACAAGGGTATGAAACCTTGTCTATGCATTGCACATGTGTACCTTGATAGGATAGTTCCTAGGTTTGGTTTCTATGTATATGAAAGATGAATATATGAGCATGTTATGAATATGACTTATATGGTATGATGAAGTATGAATGTGCATAGTGTCTTAGGGGGTTTATATGAAAGGATTGCTCATATAGTTATGCCTATAGACTCATGCATTGATATATGAACATGCTCAACATTATGGGCTAGAAAGGTTTGCTCACATCTATGTACACACTCATACACTTGAAAGATGATCTAGTTAATAGAGGGGCCTTGAAAGGTGTGCCCAAGAATACTCTATAACTAGATAGGTGCTTGAATATGCTATAAGCATATGAAGAATGAATATTCTAAACCTATGTTTTATAAAGAAATGATAATAAAGACTTTTTCAATAAAGGGAACTTAGCTGAGCACCGAGTGAACTTGCATATGAGTGTGTGTCCCTTCCCAATATGGGAAGAAAGGTCTACCATACATCTCATGAGGTGGATTACCATAATACCTCAATTGGTATAAAGAGGGTTTCCATAAATGAATAACTATAATGCCCCATTAGGCATAAAGAGGGTTTTCACATGTACCTCCAAGTTCCATAAACTATGTTACCACCATAGGATACTAGCTAGTGGATTCCACCTAGAAAGCTATGTTATGTTTGGTTCTACTTTGGCCGGTAGACCACCTTCTTTCGGTGTGGGGTTGTTTGACACCGGATTCCATGATTAGCACCCATGGTCTATGTCGATTAAGGCTATGGTTTCCCTAAAGTAAAATGGACAATGAAAGTAAATGAATAGGATCCTAACTAGGAGGACTTAAGGAAAGTTACTTAAGATAGGTGGAAGTAATGAACCCATCTAGACATTGCACAAGTGACTCCTTAGGAAGTCTTAGGAAGGTGACCCAATGCATATAATTATGTATGTGTCCTTTGTGCATGATATTGTAGTGTTTGTCTACTTGTTATGAAGATTGCATGATATGAGTCTTTATGCATGATGTTGATCTTGTTGACTATATGATGAAGGTCTTACTTGACATAAATGAAGTTGTCTTCTCTTATTATGTTGATATAAGATTTGGATGTAAAAGCTTGTGGTCTCATGATAGGTTTACTAAGTATGTGTGAGGTTATAGTGCCTTACATGTACATTGCACTAGTAGACTTAGATTGGGGGTATGAGTTAGGTTTTATAAGGTTTTATGTGAAGTAAAATAAGTACATGTGCATAATGACTAGAGTTCATTGTAATGTCTTTTTAGTCTTGGCTTAACTATGTCTATGTTGTACTATACTTCTATGATGGTATGTGTTGTCTTGTGTAGATGATATGTATGTTTACTTGTGGCCTTAAGGTTATGCATTGCACCAAGTATCACTAAAGGATTTCTTGGGAGACTAATGAATGAAAGGGAAGAGTTCACTGTAAAGTGACCTCAATCTGGACTTAAATTCTATAAGTACTTTTCTATGATGTTTGGCCTTTGATTATGTTTCTATGAAGTATGAAAATGATATAGAAGCTATTGCTTAAAGGTTTTATGAAGATTTACTCAAAATAGCATGAAGTATGATTTCAAAGAAAATGTCCCTTTTAAATGAATGTTTTTGCATGGTTGCCATACTTAGTACATTCTGTGCTAATCATATTTTTCTCTACTTTTTACATAAAGTGTAGGTCATGGATGCTTAAAGGATGTCATGAATGGTGAAGAGATTGATAGATGATTCCCAAGCTCAATGAACGAAATCCTTAAAGTTCAAGGATGTCCTACTTATGTCTTTAATGTAAAGTCCTTAAATATTGTATAGTTATGTAATGTGTCTTATGGTCCGTGTCCCTAATGTACTCTAAAGTTATTGAGTCTAAGATGACAAAGAGACTTAAGGTCTATAAATGTATGATGGCTTATGTTTTATACATATATGAGTTGAAGTTTCTAGCATATGATGTGCTATGAAAAGTTTTAAATTTTCCGCTAAATTTACTATGTTTAATGCGATGAATGATAACTATGGGCTTGTATAAGACCTCCGAGAGGTCGAGTACGCCGTGTTACTTCTAGGGGGTTCCCCCGGATGTGACAAACGTGGTATCAGAGCATGAGGTTTATAAAGTGGTCTTAGGTTCTAAGAGTCTCATATTGCCACGTCTAGTAGAGTCTCGTAGCATTGGTGGTGAGTCGCGACACATCAAATGGTACGAGAGGCTATAGGACGATAGAGTTTCCCTTCTTCATCATTCTCATATCGTGCCATAGAACTTAACTCTATAAGATCTCTCTCTTATGTTTTCTTATCCGGTGGTCTTTTAGATGTGATTGCTTGGATGAGATTGTTCTCTATGCTTGAGGGAGGAAAGGTGAGTTTAAATGCTTATCTTTGTTTTATGGTTTGAATGAGTATGTGTGAAGGTGAATTTTGGCTTATTTGATGATGTGATGACAATTATGGCTAGATATGAAACTTATGTGAAATAACATATTATATTGAGAAATGTATGTCATGATATAGTTAAAGCATGTTAAAAGTTATTAATGGTTAAAGTGAATTCTTTTGGAGTGTTGTATTGCTATATGGCATTATATGTTGGTAGCCTAAAACTATTATTCGAACTTGAGATGTGTAGTGATTACCTATGGAAGTATGCTACCCTAATAATATGTGTTTAAAAGTGTGCATTGTTTTCTTTGTATATAAGTGGTACTTGATGAGTTGCTAGTATAAATTGGAGTCTTTTGTAAAGACTTCATCCTAGTTGTGATGATAGTATGCATGCTTATGAAGGATGAGTTGGTAAATATTTTTATCTTATATTGCCATGCTTATCCCCTCAATTGTCTAAATGTTGCATTTTTGGATATTTGGAAGCATGCTCACTGTAAAGCTAGGCAACTTACTGTAACATTTTTGGAGAACCAACTAAGTTATTCTTTGATTTGATATTGTTAAAATGTGTATAGAATTGATGTATATGAACATGATAATAAATGTAAAAAGGAGATTTTCTATTTGGAATGAAGAATGAGAGTCTTATGGCATGATGAGTCATATATTTGTTTCTAACTTCTTATTGTGTTGTGAGTCCCTTAATGTTGTGGAATTGATGTTTCCCCTAGAATTGAGGGTAGTATTCTTATCTTTGTAGGGTGGTGATGTGGGTTTGATTGACCTAGAAGTTACGTTACTTTAATGTTGAAACAAAAGAAAGAGTCCTTAAGACTAAGTCCCCTTGTTGTATTCCCCTAATGATGTATGACCTTGGTGTCTATTGCATTGTAGGAAGACCTTATGTGAATTGAATAGTATGATCAAAATTGATGGTTGAGGATGATTTGCCTAAAATGATAAGGTTTAGAATGCCTTAGTGTTGCCAAATTGAATTAATGAAAATTCCCTCTAAAGTAGTAATAACTTTAAGTGATGAAAATGAAGGTTGTGTAGTTAAGATCCTCTATAGATTGTGTTAAGTTGCTCTTAATTGGGTTTACCCTAAGTGGGGGATGGTGATGAAATGGTAATGTAGTAGATATTATCTACCTTGTCCTTCTATTCTTACTTGAACTTGTAACTAATGAATTCTTAGTAAGCTTGTTCATGAATATAGTCTTGCATAAAGTATGAATTGCATGACCTATATATGTTTGGTGTGTATTGATTGGCATCATCTTGAAGACATTATGAATTTTCCAAAGGGTATGAAAGAAAATTTTTGATGAAAATCTATGTTTTCTCTTGTTGAATTACATCTTGATATGCTAGTTGTGCATATGACTTCATGAGATAAGACAAAGAACTTGGTAATAGTTATTTGTGAGGTAAATTGTTTAGCCTTATAATGGAAATCGAGTCTCTTAAAATGAAATATGTTGAGTCTCTTGAAATTTTTTGTGACTTGTTTTTTTTGGGAAGCATGATTGTAGGCTCACTTTTGAAGAATAAAAGCATGTTTAGCTAAGTGTTAATGTGTGTGCCTATGATTTGTGATATTCTTCTCAAGTGATACTTACAGTGAAGGTAAGTACTATGTTAGAAATTGACATTTGTGTCAAATAACTTTCTATTTGTTGTGAGGTGCTTGGTGTGACTTACCATTTAGACTTCACTAGGAAGAATTCATGCTCATGCCTTGGTTTAGAAGTGGAGCTTTCTCATTTTAAAAGGAATTGACCTTGTACTTTGCTAAGGTGTGAACTCATGATACATGTAAGTGTGTTGAGGAGCAATACATTCCTCCATGGACACCACTAAGAATGGTATGGTTGAGTATGACCTTCATAGCACTAG
Organism: Solanum sitiens; assembly: GCA_016801875.1. Taxonomy (NCBI): domain Eukaryota; kingdom Viridiplantae; phylum Streptophyta; class Magnoliopsida; order Solanales; family Solanaceae; genus Solanum; species Solanum sitiens. The sequence goes on along the minus strand of JABWTJ010000014.1, from coordinate 3,098,297 downwards.
TTCTAACTAATGAAGATTTTGCTGATGCAATTAGCTCAAGTCTATGTGCATTGAAGTGTGAGTGCCTACTTGTTTTGAGTATTGTGGTAATCTGCCTATATGTGGGCTTTGCAAGATGATATATTAATGCATTAAGGTGTAATGACCATGTTATGATTAGGAAAAGTATGTTCCTCCTATGAACATGATAAGAGCCTCTTTTATTAATGCATTAAGGGTGAGTGAATTGAAGTTTTGCTTGCTTGTGTGCATTGAGCGCTAAATGTTGTGAAGTTGTGTTCCTTTTAACATTTTGGTAAATTAACTTCTATGTGATGATGTTATGACTTATATGAACTGATCTAATATGCATTGAAGTCCTTGTTGTGATTAAAGTGCCCTAAGTGTCATTCGAGGACGAATGTTCCCAAGTGGGGGATATTGTAAGACCCCAAAATGAGATAGTGTTTCTAGAGCCTAACATGTTCGTATTAATGTTCTAAGGTCCTAAAATGACTTATAATATGGTTTGTAGTCAGTGTATAAAGTTTGAAGTGATTTGGAAGTCAAACGTCAAGGGGCGACCGAAACGTTCGACGACTAAGTCACCTAAATGCCTCGTATGTGGTTCTAAGTGATTATGTGTGATTCATGAGCTTATGAAGTCTTTAAATGGTATATAATTATGTTAAATGATAGTATATGAAGTTTTGAGAAGTTTGGAGGTCAAACGACCGAGAACGTCCAAGGCGTTCAAAAGATAGCCCTTAAGACGTTCATCGTGTGTCATGGTGGGGCTTGGCCTGTTTGGACATCTTTTATGTGTTTGTTTTGGATGAAATTTATGTGGAAGGTCTATAACTTGTTAAGGTTTATAATAACGTTGGAAATATCCGGGTATGACTTCTAAAGGGCCCCACAAGAGGCCCCAAAAGAAGGACCCAAAGCTGCCTAAGACACTGCCTGGGCAGTGTCCATTGACTGACCCAACGAAGGATCGTTGGTCCACCAACGGTCCTTCAAGCAGGTCTCATCGAGGTACACATGCCTTGGGCAGGTCTTAATCCAATTTTGGCTAAGTGTCACGCGACGGAGGCCAGGCACGGCCCGTCGTGGCCTCGACTCCCCGTCATTACCATCGTCGAGGGTGGCCTGCAACTGGCAGCCTGCATGCTGTTAATTCAAGGGGTGAATGGGAAATTCACCCCACGTCCTAACCTGACTCTAAGGGATTAATTTAGTTAATTTTGGGTTGTATATAAGTCATCAAAAAAGTGAAACACCCATTCCCAAATCCTCTCACACGATTGAAGCCTTCCCTCCAAAAATGTTCTCTCTAAAACCACCATTGTTGGTGAAGCTCAAGAACTGCTTGGAGATGGATTTTCTATGGATGAATCATGAAGTTTTAAGAGGTTTTTAACTAATAAAAGGTATGGTGATCCTTCATCTCTAAGTAACCTTTCATTTGGAGAGTTCTTCTCAATGTTTTTCAAAGAAATCTTATGATCAAGTTTCCAATCTTCCAATCTAGCCATGAGTTCTTTCTCAAAACGTTTTTAATGATTAAATCATTATGAATTGAAGTTAATATAGTTATTTGAACGTGATTTCACTCCAATTTCATGATGAACCCATGTTCCTTCCAAAATTGGTTTAGCTCTTGCATGGGCTTTGTGATTATGGCTTGTTCTTGATTAAATGGTGATTCTCTTACGTTGAATTGCTTGTGTTTATTGTTATTTACGTTAATTGATGGTGAATTGATGATGATCAGTCCATGATGATAAATATATGAAGATTTGAACATGAATAGCCTATGTTTCTACATGTTGCCTTAAAGTCGATTGTGAGATCGGTTGTGTAGAGTTTTGATTATGTATGAACTGTTGTAGCTACTGTTTTAGGGTGATATAATGGATGAATTTTGTAGGTATAAATTCTTAATGATCAAATTAAGAAAGGCTTGCATGAATTGATCTAGATTTCTTTAGGCTATGAAGTCAAAAAGCTAAGTGTGTGATGGATCTTGAATTGTGATTAAATGAAGCTTGATTTCGTCTTGGTTTCTTATCTAATTAGATACTGCCTAATGAGTGTACTGTTGATAAAATATGAATGATGATCAAAGCCTTAAAGAGTTCATAGTATTGGTAAAGTCTTTTATACTCTAGCAAATCGATAAGCCTAAATGCCTATGTTGTAACCTTAATCTTGAAGGTATGTAATTATGATTTCAATATGGTTAAATGTAGGTTTAGCTACTGCCTTAGACTTATAATATGTATGAAATATGATCTAAAATCAATGCAAGGGAAATTAGCTAATGATCTATGTTCTTCTACTTTCCTAGTATGTTGATATGTTGTATTATGTTATAGTATAATCTTGTAGCGACTTGTACATGGTTTCTTATGTTTAAAGTAAATTTAGATACTGCCATATATATGAATTATGGATAAACAAGGTGTATTGATCAATGATGATCAAAAGTTGAGGAGTTGGTAAGAATGCTTATTTCCTCTACTCTTTTACTTCTCTATTCTTCTATAATAATGTTGATGAAGCCTTGTATGGAATTGTGTGGTATGATCCACTTATGGTGGCGGTGTTTACTTTATTGTCATTATATATGTTTTGACCATGGCTTTGAAGGCAACTTGATGAACTTATGAACATGTGCTTAAGATGATACTATGAGAAGCTTATGCCTACTTTCCTATTCTAGTTGTGATCTAGGTTGTATATCTATTGTATAAGCATGTGTGTATCCATGTTAGGGTAAAGTATAGGTGCTGACATTGATGTGTTAAAAGGGTTAATAATCCCTTACCTATGTACCCCTATGTGAATAAATGGATAGTACAAGTTAGGAGTCTTAAGTGTTAAATGAAGATTGCTTGTCTCCTATGTTATTGTGTGTTGTGTGGCCTGTGCTTGATGAAGTGTTATGATCTAAGAGGGTGGATGCCTCAATGTGTTTTGATGGCCATTATGTGATCATGTTGACCAATGTACACACACTCTCACTTTACATGTATGTTACAAGTAGTATAGGTCATGGTGTCTAAATGAAAGATAGTTCTCATATTCACTAGTGGTTACTACTATGCATATTAAGGTGATGTTTATGAAAGTATGATTTGTATCCCATTACTAGGATGACTTGATAGGTATACTAGTATGGACAAGGGTATGGAACCTTGTCTATGCATTTCACATGTGTACCTTGATAGGATAGTTCCTAGGTTTGGTTTCTATATATATGAAAGATGAATATATGAGCATGTTATGAATATGACTTATATGGTATGATGAAGTATGAATGTGCATAGTGTCTTAGTGGGTTTATATGAAAGGATTGCTCATATAGTTATGCCTATAGACTCATGCATTGATATATGAACATGTGCGACATTATGGGTTATGTGAAAGGTATGCTCACATCTATGTATACACTCATACACATGAAAGATGATCTAGTTAATAGAGGGACCTTGAAAGGTGTGCCCAAGAATACTCTATAACTAGATAGGTGCTTGAATAAGCTATAAGAATATGAAGAATGAATATCCTAAACCTATGTTTTATAAAGAAATGATAATAAAGGCTTTTTCAATAAAGGGAACTTAGCTTAGCACCGAGTGAACTTGCATATGAGTGTGTGTCCCTTCCCAATATGGGAAGGAAGGTCTACCATACATCTCATGAGGTGGATTACCACAATACCTCAATTGGTATAAAGAGGGTTTCCATAAATGAATAACTATAATGCCCTATTAGGCATAAAGAGGGTTTTCACATGTACCTCTAAGTTCCATAAACTATGTTCCCACCATAGGATACTAGCTAGTGGATTCCACCTAGAAAGCTATGTTATGTTTTGTTCTTCTTTGGCCGGTAGACCACCTTCTTTCGGTGTGGGGTTTTTTGACACCGGATTCCATGATTAGCACCCATGGTCTATGTCGATTAAGGCTATGGTTTCCCTAAAGTAAAATGGACATTGAAAGTAAATGAATAGGATCCTAACTAGGAGGACTTAAGGTAAGTTACGTAAGATAGGTGGAAGTAATGAACCCATCTAGACATTGCACAAGTGACTCCTTAGGAAGTCTTAGGAAGGTGACCCAATGCATATAATTATGTATGTGTCCTTTGTGCATGATATTGTAGTGTTTGTCTACTTGTTATGAAGATTGCATGATATGAGTCTTTATGCATGATGTTGATCTTGTTGACTATATGATGAAGGTCTTACTTGACATAAATGAAGTTGTCTTCTCTTATTATGTTGATATAAGATTTGGATGTAAAGGCTTGTGGACTCATGATAGGTTTACTAAGTATGCGTGAGGTTATTGGGCCTTACATGTACATTGCACTAGTAGACTTAGATTGGGGGCATGAGTTAGGTTTTATAAGGTTTTATGTGAAGTAAAATAAGTACATGTGCATAATGACTAGAGTTCATTGTAATGTCTTTTTAGTCTTGGCTTAACTATGTCTATGTTGTACTATACTTCTATGATGGTATGTGTTGTCTTGTGTATATGATATGTATGTTTCCTTGTGGCGTTAACGTGATGCATTGCACCAAGTATCACTAAAGGATTTCTTGGGAGACTAATGAATGAAAGGGAAGAGTTCACTGTAAAGTGACCTCAATTTGGACTTAAATTCTATAAGTACTTTTCTATGATGTTTGGCCTTTGATTATGTTTCTATGAAGTATGAAAATGATATAGAAGCTATTGCTTAAAGGTTTTATGAAGATTTACTCAAAATAGCATGAAGTATGATTTCAAAGAAAATGTCCCTTTTAAATGAATGTTTTTGCATGGTTGTCATACTTAGTACATTCTTGTGCTAATCCCATTCTTCTCTACTTTTTACATAAAGTGTAGGTCATGGATGCTTAAAGGATGTATTGAATGGTGAAGAGATTGATAGATGATTCCCAAGCTCAATGAACGGAATTCTTAATGTTCAAGGATGTCCTACTTATGTCTTTAATGTAAAGTCCTTAATATTGTATAGTTATGTAATGTGTCTTATGGTCCGTGTCCCTAATGTACTCTAAAGTTATTGAGTCTAAGATGACAAAGAGACTTAAGGTCTATAAATGTATTATGGCGTATGTTTTATACATATATGAGTTGAAGTTTCTAGCATATGATGTGCTATGAAAAGTTTTAAATTTTTCGCTAAATTTACTATGTTTAATGCGATGAATGATAACTATGGGCTTGTATAAGACCTCCGAGAGGTCGAGTACGCCGTGTTACTTCTAGGGGGTTCCCCCGTATGTGACATTTTTACTCATGTTTATGATCTTGTTATACTCTAGAAACAATGTCATATGAAACTTGTATTTTTCTTTTGATTCAATTGTAATACTTTAGAGGTTTGTACACGTAACAACCAGATTTTTGGGGTATTTTGAGTTTATTATAAAATTTCCGCATTTTATTGTACTGTTTGAGTTTTAGGCTAATTTGTCTTGGTGAGTTAAGACGAGTGCCATCACGTCAATTTTTGGGTCGTTACATACATCGACTTTCAGGTTCTAGGTTATGTCTTCTGCATTGTTTAGTTTATTGTTGGACTTTTGTTAGAGTTTACGGGAACTCTATTTTCTTACCTTAGTTATTGTTTTAGTTGCTTGGTTTGAGTTGTAGTAGTCGTTCTCCCACCAGAGATTTAGTGTGCGTGACAATCACGGCGGTCCGGATCATGGCAAATTAGCCATAGTTTGTTTATTTATTATAACGTGTATACATGCCCGCGTGAAGCGCAGATAATATTAAAAAATAATTACGTTATATTTATGCTTGAATATATATTATACATTAATATACATGAAGAAAATCATTTAAATTAGTGTATCAACAATTAAGACGTAAATCAATTTTTATATATAAATATGTATGGCATAGTTTGATCCCATTAATGACAACAAATTTTCTATCGATAAAATTTTTGCTTGTTTTTGAAATTTTTTTAGTTTTTCACGTGATGCTCTTCGACATTTTTCTTTGTTATAAATTTTATTTTTTACGCTTCTTTCATTCTATTAATTAAATTCTTTCATTATTTAAATTTGTTGATGATAATTTTAGCATTATTTAATATGCAAAAAATAATAGTGCATAATAGATGAAAATATGTATAGAACTTTTCACCACGTTATGAGATAAATCACACCAATAAAATAGAACAAAAACATATGAACTTTTGGTGGATAGATTTTTTTAGTGTTAAGTATTTTCCTAATTATATCAATAGCATCAACAACACAGAGAACAACAAGTTTATCAAATATCATTATTATCAAATAAATGATACACTTTAAATATGTATAAATAAATATTTTTTAACAATACTGATAAAATAAAAATTCAAATCTAGTGAATTCACGCACTAATCATCCTGGAAAAAAATATACATAAGATTGTTTAAAATGTACATACAAAGAAGGAGAAAAATTAAATCATCAAAGAATTTATGTATAGATAGAAATTGTTATGCTTTTATTTGTTATATTTTACAAAATAATCAATAAGCAAACATAAATAAATTATAAACTAACAAAATCATGACGAAAAAATTATGTTAACTGTTAAAAGATATATTTAATGTGACGTAATTATTTTAAAAGATTATACTTATTTATTTTGTGATTTTTATTTTGTATTTAATTTATAATAACTACTGATAAATAAAAGGTTTTCAACACAGTTTATATAGTAGTATAATGAGGATTGAGGAGTTATTAAACAATTTTTTCATTAGAGTATGATTTTATATAAAAGGATTTTTAAAAGTTATAAAACACAAGCAAATATTAATTTAACAAAAAAGAATTATAATTGTTAAGCATAATGCATGCATATTTTTCTCCGAATTCAAGATAAACAAATATCATGATGCATTTGTTTAAACACTTGAATAAATTAATATTTTATGTGCCAATAATATTCTTTACATTTTTCTTCTTCTTCTTATATTCGATTCAGGCGCCAAAGTCTTTTATTAAAAATTTCTATTGCAATTTTACTGGTAGAACTTCTTTCGATTGTCGAATTCTTCTGGATAGGCTTCTTTTTTGCCTTAAGAAAAATAAAAATATTAAAAGATTATTGCAATAAGAAACAAAAAATAAATAAATTAATAGCCTATATATATCTTCAAACAAAGTAAAGAGAGAAAATGTTGTTAATCCTTTTATAGATGTGAGATTACATAATTTTAACAATATTAAGATAAATACTGTTTTATCCCATCATCGATCATACTTACAATTCAAAAAATAACTACAATCATAAAAATAAAAATTGGTAACTCTAATTTTAAAAAATAAATGCAAGCAATCTAATAAATATCTCAAAGAAAATTGTCCTATTTTTTTTTAAAAAAAGTCTTGTTATTTTGAAAGAAAAACATAAATATAACAATATTTACATATATTGTTAGCAAGTAATACAATAGATCAACCACCAATAATATATTCATCTAGAACTTTGACATGCCAAAGTTGCCACTGGAAAAAACTATCATGAATCTTTATTCGCAAAACCTCCAATCATATTATAGATAGAAATAGTCATTTCTGCAAAACTAATAGCATCAAAAAATGAGAATAATAAAATATAAGCTTGACAGTAATTAATAATAAAAAAATAGTAAAAACTATGATAATGAACAAAAAATATATTGTACAAATTTTCTATCCTCTCATCCACTGATTTGCATTATCATGTTCTTACTGCTTTTTTATTGCGTAAACAAATTGTATGCTTATTTTCTTAAGTGAAACTTCAAAGAAATCAAAACATAAAAATAAGTGATGAATATTGATGAATGTTTTTTTTGATATTCTCTTAGAACGTGTTTATATATATTGGAAGTAATGATTTTTGATATGTTAAACAGTTAAAGCAGTTTGAAATATATATAGTAAAATACATGAGACAAAATGGGTCAAACAATTAAAATATTAAATTAATGTATTGTGAAGGTTATTGTGGACATATGGAAGTGCCTTTTTATCTTATTTAATGTCACGATCCAAAAATGGACGTGATGACGCTCGTTTTATTCCACAAAGACAAGTCAGCCTAAAATTAACCATTACAATAAAATAGGAAAATTTTATAATAAATTCAAAAATACCCCCAAAATCATGTTATCACGGATACAAGTCTCTAATGTGTTATAACAAAATTGAAAGAAAAATATAAGTCTCCAATTACATTATTTCTAGAATAGAACAAAATCATAAATAAGGAGAAAGGAGGTCAGCTGAGATGACACGCAGCTACCTCACAAATCTCCAAGAAGCCTCGAAAAATAAGAGAATTACAAGCACCACAAAATCCAGGCTTGTAACCTATAAAAAATTGTAGAATCAAAGGGTGACTACCAAACCACACGGTACTCAGCAAGTAAACTTCTAAACACAAGCTAAGAGGATAAAATACGGGTACTCTTTACACCCCAACCGAAACTCCACAACTACAACCTACATAAAACCAGCCCAACCTAACAATTCACCATTACAAGCACATATCTCAACAACAACATTCTAACTATCACATATTCTCAACAACAAGCTCAATACTCATTAATTACAACCTTCACAAAAAGACACTCACAATATCAGCAACACACAAGATCAAGTTCATCAAATAGAGGTAACCAAATATCAAGTACTTTCCAACCACCAATAAAATACATGTTCATAATGAATGAAGGTTGTCATGGGATGCAATGCAATATGACACCATGAAATGACATGCCTCAAAATACCAAGTACTCTCTCAATCGTATATACATGATACTCCTCGGAAATACATCGAGAGTTCATGACCCATGGGGGACTCGCGAGGTCCATATACCGACAAGGATGATTTCCACGTGTCTATGCGAACGATCTCAACGCACTATCATAAATCAAACAAATTCCGCACGGACGATTTCCACGTGCCCAAATTATAATCATAACTTCTCTATCGCACGGACGATCTCCACGTGCCCAAATAATCATAACTCGTCTCAACACGGACGATCTCCACGTGTTAGAACTTTACTCATACCCAATCCCATGTCAATGCATGTGCACAATATAATATCAAATAAAGGGGATGATGCAACATCTCAATAAATCAAATGTCGCTATGACATATAATCACCTCAATTATCACAATTATACGGATTCAGTAAAGAACAAAATCACACTTAATAAATCAAGTAAATAATATACCAGCTAATGCCCATATGCTTTGACATTCTCGGATCGCAATTCACATTCTATAGTAATAAACTTTGCCTTTATAACACTGGTACTCGTACCATTCTCAACCCATCACACATAAACAATTAATCACATTGACTTTTGTTATCCCTTTTCATCATTAGATTTAATCAAGGTGGACAATTCAACCCTTCACCAAGTCCCATTACTCCCAAACACGTACCACAAGGAAATACACGAATTTCATACAGTTAACAAGTGTTTAGCAATCCACTTGCCTCAATTCATCAACAATTTACTCCGAAAATTAAGCCTTCCCCTTCCGTTAGGCTTCCAAATCAATACAATCTATTCAAGTGAATAATAACATTACGATTTCGAACTAACAATACCAACAATACTATGTGTCTAGTCTAGACCCAAAATTTCACCCAAGTTTATAATCAAGTCCCTAGATCTTGATGTCATTTAACATTTCAACTATCATATTTTTCAAGCTTCAAGCCTAGGGTTAAATTTCAACTTCTCTAAACAGTAAAACCCTAATAGCTTTCATGTATTATAATATAACGATATTTAATCACTTATATCAATATATCAAAATTTGAATTATAAGTTGATAGCTATAAAAAAAATTGTGGACCAAAACTAAATCCATAATCATTATGTATATACACGGACCACTGTGTAAGATAGTTAGAACAATTTATTTAATCTACAATTATTTTGCCATAATTGCCTAATGATAGGCACTAAAATTTCCTAAGTTTAAATCAATATAGCATATACAAAGTTGGACAATAAATTTTGCAACTCAGTTTCTCTCCTTTACCTAACCCACCATTATAATTATAATATATTGTTACTTCACTAAGTAACACTTAAAATATAATTAACATATACAAATATTTAACTTCAATATGTTGGATTCCTCAAAACCTCATCACTTTTATTAATTGACGCCAATGGATAAAAGCAATTTAACAATTTCACTCTTTTGGTATTAATGATTCCACGCATAATTATATATAAAATAAATAACAGTGACATATATATATATATGTGTGTGTGCATTTAGCCATAAGATACAAATTTCTAACCTAATGTGAAGTAGTCGACTTCGGCCAGCCGCCGCTTTGTGCAGGTAAATATTTTTGTTCCCCTATTCCTTCCGTTTTTGTTTTTTTTTCTTTTCCCCGTTTTGCTGGCTTTTAGCAGTTTAGGGCTTTTGCCGTTAATTCTTTATTTATTTATTTTATTATTATTATCAATAAAATAATTCTTTATTAAATCTGAAAATCATGTCAATCATTCTTATAAGTCATAAATTATTTATAAAAGCTACTAAAAGAGTTAATATAAATATAATAATTAAAAATTTATAAAACGACTAAGAAAATCGTTACATTTAAATCATCAAAAGAATTTATGTACAAATAGAAATTGTTATTTTTTTTGTTTTGTTTTATTTTTACAAAATAATCAATAAGCAAACATAAATAAATCATAAATTAACTAAATAATGACAGAAAAATGATATTAACTGTAAAAAATATATTTAATGTGACGTAATTATTTTTAAAAAATCTACTTATTTATTTTGTGATTTTGTGATTTTGATTTAATTTATAATACCTATTGATAAAAAAAAGGTTATCAACACAATTTATACTTATTATGACGGTTATTGTGGACATATGGAAGTGTCCTTTTATCTAATGTAATTATTTTTTTATAATTTTGATTTTTTTTTAATATTAAACCTGTCATAGACTAAATGTTTTAAAAAAAAAAACAATTTTCACAAATTTATAAATTGGATCTTTTAAAAATATTGAATCTGTTTTGAAAAATGCTAACTTTGTCATTATTTGTGTAATTTTATTACATGTGTCTATTTTTATTTCATATTTATAATAATTAATTATTCATAATTTAAATTTCTAAAAATTTGTGACACTGACATATGACATTTTTTCTTCTCCTATTATATATAGAGATATATATTAGTTTTTAACACGTGTGTTGCACCTGATTATCAATTCCAAAAATATATGTTATAGTAAATAATATTGCTTATTAAGCGAACATTTGAACAATAAGCTTAGCAAAAAATAATATTACAGATTCTTTTGTGAATGTTTAATGTGGAACATCATACATACATAAATACATATATATTTATTTAAAATTGATAAGGGTCAATCATGTAATTAGTCTTATCTCAGTAATATTAACTTAGACAATATTTGCTTTGTATTTATCTTGTTATTTAAAAAGATGTGTTTTACATATGTATTCCACTTTAAATTGTTTAGATGTCATATGAACATGTAAAGAGAACAACTACATTTCATATTCACATATTTTCTTTCTTCTTTAAAAAAAACTCGAAATATTTTAAAATAATATATTTTGAAGTTAGATGATCTTGTTAACTTGATAATACATTTGTGACATATATTATACTTTAAATTAAACACAAATATCAACCCAAATATAAATACATATTTGCATTAATAAAAACATTTATCTCATAAAATTAAATATTAAATAAATAATAAAAATTAAACCAATACAAACTTCAACTGGCGTTATTACAAGTCATAAGAACTTTTCTTCGTCTAAATAATGAAATATTAAGAAATAGTAAATAAGTAAAACAAAAGGGCAATGTTTATATAATAATAACTATTTTGAAGTAAACTTCCTGAGAGTCTAAATTACATGAGTAGCATTGATAAATAAAGTCATTCTTTTGTCTTGAGCATCAAAACAAATTGTGGCGATTCTCTAAATTTTAGAAAAGATATTCAAAAGGATATATGTACATCATAAGAGAAATTATTAATAAAAATAAATGAATTTAGACTACATCACGTTACTTTCATATCTTGGAACATTACATACTAATGTATATATTAAACAAAGAAATAATTATTACATCATAAAAAATATTTTTCCTCAAGTATTCGAGATTATGGCATCAGAATAGTGGTACCTCATATTTCGCTACACTTCGAACTCACCCAACGACAAAAACTCACACAAAAATTTTAAAATGCAAGAAGAAGAGTGGAAGATTAAAACAAAATTGATTGAAAAATTAGAGGAAGCCTCTCTATTTATAGTCAACAAATGGTAGTATGAACAAATGATTTGTGTCTTATCTGAAAAGTCATGACCTTTTCGAGAAGTGACAACCCTTTGAAAAAGTCACTCCTTATTGAAAAAGTCACAAATCTTTGGAAAGTCACAACTTATTGAAAAAGTCACAACTCTTTGGAAAAGTCATAACTTATCAAAAAATCACAACCCTTCGAAAAGTCACAACTTATAAAAATATCACAATCCTTCGAAAAGTCACAACTCATCGAAAAAATCACAACCTAAGTTAGGGATATTTAGTAATTTAACATTCAAGTTAGGAGTTCATGTTTTTAAGGTGATATAGATAGATAGATACAAATATAGATAAGATAAGATTTAAAAGTCATATAAACTGGATGATTATATCAAAATATTTAACTAACAAAATCAAAAGAAAAATTAAAGAAATAGATTTATTTTTTCTTGTTTCTACTCGGGAGAGATATGTGGTAAGTATTTCCGAGTTTACTAACTCTCAACTTTATAATATATTATATTTATATTTATATTTATATTTATAATCTATAATATATTTAAAACATAACATATATGGTAAGAGGAAAATATATGGTAAAGGATACTAGAAAACTTGATGATTAATAAGTCCTAAAATATGCGGTAAGATTAATAGAAAAGTTAATAATTAAAAAGTCCTAAAATATATAATTAAAAAGAATAGTTTAATAAATAACGAGTCCTTGAATCTATCCTGATCTACCTCATGGATTGTATTCTCTAATATAATTGTTAGACTTTCTAGTTTTTTCAAGTATTTTATAAAACTGCATAAATAATTCATGACATAAAACTAATTTTCTCATCAATTTATTTCAAATTTGGACAACAAAATCTGTTCTTTTTGTAGTGTGTGCGCAAATGAAAATATGAATAAAAAAAAACTTAGAAACAATAGGGACTTAAGTAAAAGTATAGAGGTCCCTCTTTGTAAAAATAAATAAATAAAACTTGTTTAATAATGGACTAGAGCATCCGATTTTATGTGATTTATTGATACATACAAGTTACACCTTCAATGGAATGCAAGATTGTCGTGGATCGTGCTAAATATGACTCAAGTAGAGTCGAGATCAAATGCATAAGAAATGTATAGGGTGACAAAAAATAAGTATCTCAATAAGCTACTTGATACATCCTAATTTAGCTTTCAAACGAGATGATGAAATAATTAAACTACTAATTGCACTACATTCATCTAAGAGAATTTATAAAATACCGAAAATGCGATACTTGAGCAACAAAGTTGTCAACTCTATGTGATGTACAACTTAGGTTTTTTTTTCCTAGGAGAAGTTAGGGAAAGAGTCGAAAGGTATTTAAGAATTTCCAAGTTTAAAAGGGTGAATAATCTAGTTATATATAAAACACATCTTAACAAAATTGTGAAGGCACAAGAAGAAAGCATTATAAAAATGGAATAAAAGAATGAGGATAAAAAATAGAGTTGTTGATTAATGAAGTTGGTGAAGTAACAAACATCTATGAACCAGATATCGGAGAACATAAAAGGTTGATAAAATAGTTTGAGATTGGTACTTCATAATTTAGTCGTAGAACTTTCACTTTAGTTCTTTCATGCCAAATTTCTATATGAATACTTAAAACAAAATTGTTACCTAATAATATTGTGTTGTGTTGAATGATTTTTAAGAAGTGAAAGATAATTAAGTTTTATATGAATACAATATCTATTGACATCTATGAACAATTTCTTTCAACAAATTATCTAGGTAAGAAAATATTTTTCATAATAAAATGTACTTTGGGCATTGATCTTAAACTCTAAGAACCTAAAAATTCCTTCAACCCTAATAATTAATTACCCTAGTTTCCTCAAAGGTATCTGGTAAAGTTACATCTTTTAATGTCTCACCAGTTTTTTAACCATTTTATAATTATGTGGCAAAAATGAAATGACAACCCCCATACTACAAACAACTACTCTTGTTGCTATTGACAGGAAAAAAAAAAGACACAAATACATGTATGGAAGTTTAAAGTTGTAGTGTTAGACTGGGTAAATGTCTCACACTGATTGAGGAATAGACTAAAGGTCTGTTTATATGTACTTGGGGAATCCTCTCTCATAAGTTAGCTTTGGAGGGAAGGATTTCTCAATTCCATATAAGCAAACCACCCACATAGGTTGGGAAATGAATTTGTGATCTCCTTGAGTGGATTTGGGCAACCTTTCCCTCATGAGCTAACTTTTTGGGTTGAGTTAATCAAGGTGTCATCACAGTTCATGTTTGGGATTCCGGTCCGCTCTAGTTGGGCCTGAGCGTGAAAAAGGGTGTTACAGTGGTTTAAAACCTCACATTAGTTGGGGAATAGATGGGTGATCTCCTTAGATGGACTTGAGAAATCCTCCCTGGTGTACCATGGTTTTATGGTGCTTTCAATGCTTTTTCCTTAAGTTTAGTGTGTGTCTAAGGACTTTTTGTAGTAGTTTTAATGTATTTTTCTTTGTGTCTGCAGGAAAAACTGTCAAGAATGAAAACGATGAAGATGTGCTTAAAATTGCAGAAAGGATGACCTACGGAGCCATCGACGGTCCGTCGACCCATCGACGGTCCGTTGACCCATCGACGGTCTGTAGGTGAAAACCGTCGCCATGGAGATGTTATGCTGCCAAGGAAAGATCGGGGAATTCTGACTAAGTGTGGGGCTACAGAAGGGATGACGGTCCGTCGTCTCGACGATGGACCGTCCTGGTGATCCGTTGGTGTTAACAGAATGTAGCCCCAGTACCCAATTTGAAAAGATTCTAAGTGTGGAGAAACGAAGACCATCGACGGACCGTCGTTCTATCAACAGATCGTCGTCCTATCAATGGACCATCGTCCTATCAATGGACCGTCGTCTTGGTCCGTCGATGGTAACGAAGAGTTGGAGAAGAAAGCAGCTAAAAAAAGAGTTGAAGTATGGACCGACGGAGGCGTCGACGATCCGTCGTTGCCTTGACGGTCCGTCGGTCAGGTCGTCGATGCGAGACGCGTTTTTGGACAGATTTTCCTTATTTAGGTTTCCCTTTTATGTTAGGATTTTTTTATTATAAATAGGACTAAAAACCTCGTTTTTGGGGTTACACTCTTGGTTATTTTTTTGATTTGTAATATTGGTTGTTGAATATTAAGTTTTGGAAAATACTTCATTTTTCCGAAATCGTTTATTACATTATTTTCTCGAATTCAAATGATTTTCTGGATTTTCTTCAATCTCATCAAAGTAAGTACATGACTGCTTGTCTAATTAATATGAATTGTGTAATTATGAACATGGGTAACTAAATCCACAACTACGGTTGTGGGAACCTTGGGTAATTAACAAAGTAAAACTAGCTAAATAATAATTCTCGAATAGTTTCTTGCATGTATTAATAATTCTTTCGTTTAGAAGTCTTTTAACGAGTGCACGCGTTAGAACTCGCCTTGTTGCTACTTGCCGGATCAAGGAGGTAGATAATAAGAAAAGAATTATCAACGTAGATTTAGTATATACTACCTAATAGGCTAGTGTCGATTGGTGCAAAGTAATAACTAAGACATACATCGATTATGATGCTTAATATGAGGTAAAAGGTAAGGTTTAGTAAAGTATACACACGTAGCCGGACCAAGGTGCGGAGTGAAATTCACTAGTTGCCGGACCAAGGAATTAGGGATACATAACTTACCACTTTGCATGCAAGATACTAGGAAAGAGTTGTTATAGTTAGGGTTACTACGTTATGAACCTATGGGGAACACTTACACCCTAGTTTCTCTCATCACTTGATAAACATCAAATATTTGAACTTGCTACTTGATTACTTAGACTTAATTAATTACTTTTGTTACACAAAATCCCCCTTTTAATTGTTTATTTTCAGAAAGAACTTGACTAAATAGAAGTAATCATAGATTAAAGTAAAGTCTAAACCATTTTCCTCGAGGGATCGACCCCAACCTAACATTTGGGTTCTTTACTTGATACGACCACTTATACTTCTTTAGGGAAGTATAATTTGAGCGTATCAAATTTTAGCGCCGCTGCCGGGGATTAGTGACTTTTAGATTAACTTTAAGCACATTACCGAATCTTAGTCAATAATTTACTGATTTTACTTTTTCTTTTTGTTTTTGTCTCTTGCAGGTCTAGCTTTAGTGTATGCCAAAGGAGAACCAATACTTTCACTTGATCCAGAACTAAACCGTACACTTCGCAGAATGAATATTCAAAACAATCCTGCTTATATCGAGGATGAGATCAATCCTCAACCTCCCCCGCCGGTTGAAGCGCATAATCAAGTGATGGTTTGATAACCCCGGTGAAGGTAATCCGAGGAGGCAACCTCCTGCCCCACGCCCTCAAGAGTACTATAGGGGAAATGTTAACATCACTGACTCTGATGGGCCACTTGTACTACTTCCTCTACCACACGGTCATACTTTCGTGATAACTAGTAGTTTGATGCAAATGCTCACCGCTAGAGGTCTGTTCTCAGGGCTACCATCTGAGGATCCACATGCTCACATCGTCAAATTGAGGTCGGTGTGTAAGAGTTGTGTAGGGAGGCCTGACTTGGACATGGACGTCATTGGGTTAAGAGTATTCCCTCTCTCACTGATGGGAGAGGCTGCTATATAGTTTACTGAGTTTCCCTATAACTCAATCTATACATGGAACCAATTGAGGGATGTGTTCTTAGCTCGTTACTATCCGGTTTCAAAGAAGCTCAACCACAAAGATAGGGTGAACAACTTTGTGGCACTACCAGGGGAGTCAGTAAGCAGTTCTTGGGATAGGTTCACCTCGTTATTTAGAAGTGTCCCAAATCACCGTATTGATGATGAGTCGCTAAAAGAGTATTTCTATCGGGGGCAAGATGATAATAATAAAGTGGTGTTGGATACGATTGCGGGTGGTTCTTATGGGGAGTGTACTTATGCAGAGATCGCTGAGAAGTTAGAGAAAATCTCCCAAAATATTAAAGCTTGGAGCACTAGGAAGTGGGATACTGGGAGAAATACCTTTGCGGTGCAATTTACACACAACCCAACCGCAGATGAGATTCGTGAAGAAATGGCTCAAATGAGAACTGAGCTTGGGTTAGTGTTGAAACATGTCATCGGAGGTGCAGAGAAAGTAAATGCGGTGAACTATTTGGCTAAACCACCACCGCCGGTTGATGACTACTACTATGAAGAAGATTCTTATGCAGTGAATGAGCAGACGGGGGGGGGGGGGGGGTGTTCCGACTGAACGCCCAAGTCTCCAATCAAGATAATTGGTGTCAAGGTCAAGGAAATCAAGGTCGGAACTATGGTAATTACAACCGAGAGGGTCACTATGTTCGTGAAGGAAACTACAACCGCGAAAACAACTTCAACCGGAGTAACTTTGGAAACAGAAACGATCAAAATGGGCCCTATGTTCCACCTTAAAATTGGGAAGTTTCTCCTAGGGATGGTGGAGGTAGTATGGCGCGAGTTGAAGACATGTTGCAAAAGATGATGAGGAGGTTTGACGCAAGAGCACGCCAAGGAATTGAGAGGTGATTTGGCCAACATTGGGCAAAAAGTGGATGCACATGCAGTCTCAATTAGGCATCTTGACATGCAAATGGACCAATTATCATCTACTGTGAACCCTAGTCAACCAGGTACTCTTCCTAGCAACACTGTTCAAAATCCGAAGAATGATGGACATTGTATGACAGTCACTACTCGAGGTGGTAAGGAAACCATAGATCCACCTATGTCATCTGGCGTAGAAAATAAAATGAGAAGAGAAAATGAGGTAGTAGAAGCTAGTGGTGAGTTGGTAGATGAAGCGGTAAAAGAAGTGGAGAAGCCCCAAAAGGTGACTCCCATTCCAAAACCACCACCACCTTTCCCGCAAAAGTTGTTGAAAAAGACCGAGGATGGTAAATACTGGCGTTTTATTAATATGTTGAAACAACTTTCCATCAATGTTCCATTAATAGAAGCTCTTGAACCAATGCCCGATTACGCTAAGTTCATGAAAGATATGGTCACTAAGAAGAGATCAGTTATTATTGCTTCAGATTTAAATGTGCACCAAGTTGAGTGTTTGGTGGAAGTGTTAAAGTGGTTCAAGAGAGCTATTGGTTGGACTATTGCGGATATTATTGGGATCCCTCCTGGTATTTGTTCACATAAAATCCAACTCATACCCAATCATAAGCTAAGTATTGAGCACCAGAGACGCCTAAATCCACCTATGCAAGAGGTAGTGAAGAAGGAAATTATTAAGTGGTTGGATGCCGGAGTCATATATCCGATCGCTGATAGTAGTTGGGTATGCCCTGTTCAGTGTGTGCCCAAGAAAGGGGGAATGACTCTGGTCCCCAATGAAATAAATGAGCTTGTTCTGATGAGGCCGGTGACCGGATGGAGAGTGTGTATGGATTACCGGAAACTAAATGCATGGACTGAGAAAGACCATTTTCCTATGCCTTTCATGGATCATATGTTGGATAGACTTGCAGGCAAAGGGTGGTACTGTTGTCTTGATGGCTATTCGGGTAACAATCAAATCTCTATTGCACCGGAAGATCAAGAGAAAACCACTTTTACTTGCCCTTATGGAACTTTCGAGTTCAAGAGGATGCCATTTGGGTTGTGTAATGCACCAGCTACTTTTCAGATATGTATGATGTCCATATTTTTCGATATGATGGAGGACACCATTGAGGTATTCATGGATGATTTTTCTGTTGTTGGTGATTCGTTTGATCATTGTTTGGGTCACTTGTCTGCAGTTCTCAAAAGATGTGAAGAGTGCAACCTTGTGCAAAATTGGGGAAAATGTCACTTTATGGTGAAAGGGGGTATTGTATTGGGCCACCGCATCTCAGAGAAGGTTATAAAGGTTAATCGAGCTAAAGTCGAGGTTATAGAGAGACTTCCTTCACCCATCTCTGTAAAAGGTGTGAGGAGTTTCCTTGGGCGTGCAGGTTTCTACCGGAGGTTTATCAAAGATTTCTCAAAAAATGCACATCCTCTGTGCAAACTGCTTGAGAAAGAGTGTAAATTTTATTTTTATGAATCCTGTCTGAAAGCATTTGGAGAGTTGAAAGAGAAGTTGGTATCTGCGCCCATCATTATTTCTCCTAATTGGAGCAAGCCATTTGAGGTGATGTGTGATGCTAGTGGGGTTGCGCTTGGCGTGGTATTGGGACAAAGAAGGGATAAAATCCTTCACCCCATTTATTATGCTAGTAAAGCCCTTAATGAAGCCCAAAAGAACAACACCGTGACTGAACAAGAGCTCCTTGCGGTGGTCTTTGCTTTCGAGAAATTTCGCTCCTATTTACTTGGCACTAGAGTTATTGTGCATACTGATCATTCTGCCTTGAGATATTTGATGGCAAATAAGGATGCGAAACCGAGGTTGATTCAATGGATTTTACTATTGCATGAATTTGACTTTGAAGTGAAAGATAGAAAACGGACCGAAAATCAAGTGGCCGATCACTTGTCCCGATTAGAAGATGAAGCAATGCGAGAGTTAGGTGAAAAAGCTTAAATTGATGATACTTTCCCTGATGAGCATGTATTGACTGCTTCTCAAGACTTGATCCCATGGTTCACAGATTTTGCGAATTACATGGCTAGTGATATCGTCCCATCGGACTTGTCCTTTCATCAAAGGAAAAAGTTCATGCATGATGTGAAAAAGTTCTTTTGGGATGAGCCATATCTTCATAGGAGTTGTGCCGATGGGCTTATTCGACATTGTGTACCGGAAGTTGAGATGTTGAGAGTTTTGGAGGCATGCCACTCCTCGCCTGTGGGTGGGCATCATAGTGGTATCCGGACAGCCCATAAAATCTTGCAATGTGGCTACTATTGGCCAACCATCCACCAATATGCACATGAGTTTGCCAAGGCATGTGATAGGTGCCAAAGAGATGGCGGTATTTCTAGAACGCAAGAGCTCCCTTTAAATCCCATTCTTGTGATCGAATTGTTTGATGTGTAGGGCATTGACTTTATGAGCCCTTTTTTGAGTTCTCACGGGATGAAGTACATTCTTGTGGTGGTATATTATGTGTAGAAATGGGTGGAAGCCATAGCACTTGCAAATAATAATGGGAAGAGTGTCATCGCGTTCTTGAAAAAGAACATATTTTCCAGATTTGGCATCCCAAGGGCCATTATTAGTGATGGGGGATCCCACTTTTGCAATAAGTTGTTCAAAGGATTGTTGGAGAAATATGAGTTTCACCACAATGTGACCACACCATACCATCCTCAAACTAGTGGGCAAGTTGAGGTGTCAAACAGAGAAATCAAGCAGATTCTGGCAAAAACGGTGAATGTGAATAGAACGGATTGGTCAAGGAGGCTTGATGATGCTCTTTGGGCCTACCGAACAGCATACAAGACTCCCATAGGTATGTCCCCATACCAACTTGTAAATGAGAAAGCTTGTCACTTGCCGGTTGAGTTAGAGCATAAGTCCATGTGGGCAATGAATAAACTAAAAATGGATTGGAATGAGGCTGTGGAACAGAGGTTAAATGGGTTGAATGAACTTGATGAATTTCGCTTAAAGGCATATGAAAGTTCAACCCTCTACAAAGAAAATATGAAGTACTACCATGACCAAAAGATTGAGAAGCGCGATTTTGTGGTTGGGGATTTGGTTCTTTTATTTAACTCTAGGTTGCGCTTGTTTTCGAGCAAACTCAAGTCCAAATGGACTGGTCCATTCTTGATCACCCAAGTTTTCCCTCATGGAGAGGTTGAGTTGGAGAATAAGGAGGGTGTAAGGTTCAAAGTGAACGGGCAACGAATCAAAATCTACCTTGGGCATGCTGAAAAGGCGAATGAAGTGATCAAGGCATACCATCTTGATGAAGTCTGAGTAATCAAGAGTTCTGCGTCGTGCCGCAATGTTAAATCAAGTGTTGATTGGGAGGCAACCCAATATGTATCCTCTAGCCGACAATAGTTTTTCGTGATTTTATAGGCGTAGTTGCATTATTTCTGTTTTTCTAACTTAATGCCAAGTATTAATTTTCTTTTATTTTTTTTAGAAGTGTTGGCTAGAGAGTAAACTAGGGTCCGTGTCTAAAAGTGTCCAGAAAATACAATTAGCTTATTGGGTGTACAATGTGCAGGGACCAAATCCCCAGAAATCTGCAGAACATTTGTCTGGTGCACTGATCGACGGACTGTCGTCCTGTCGACGGACCGTCAGTAGGGTCCATAGATCCCAGGTTTGTCTCTTTAATTTTTCTAAGTTAGGGCACATTCGGCGGAGCAGTCGACGGACCATCGACTGACTTACGGTCCATCGATGGGGAAACGTCGGTTCCTCCGACCCACTAACCCGACCTGACCCGACTGGCTATATATTAAAATTTTAAACTTTTCAGTTACCCACCCTTTCAAATACCCACCCCAAACCGTTTCCCTCCCCATTTCCCTTCAACTTCCCCACTTTCTCACCCATTAACTCCCATTTCTATCTGTCAGATTCTCCTCTTCCCCAAATATCCATCAGTTTCCCAAATCCCTTCTTTTCCCCAATCTTCCATCTTCGTCTATCTTCTGCCCGGTCGGTGTTTGAGGTCGCTATTTGGTGTTTCGTACTTGTAAGAATTCATCCCCTCATTCCCTACACTACGGTATATAGGTATGTCTTTCTGATATGCTCTATTTACTCTCGTTACTTGACATGCTAAATTGCTGGAATACGATAGTGGGTCTTGAATTTGGGACACCGTTGCATGCTTAAAATCTTCAAACTGAATTCCTAGTCCCTTAGAACAATGGAAGTGAATGGGATGGGGTGTATTGTCTAATAATTGCTGTGTTTTGAGTGTTGTTGTTTCCGACTTAGGGTGAGAATCTATGTTTAAAACTATGATAAGTCATGCCCTAGGAATGATGAAATGCTTTGTTAAATGCTAGAGGAACTTAATGTTTCTTAGATTGCTCTGAAATTGTTCTTTGGGGGTAACAATGGTTGCCAAAATTCTATCCCTGAAAGACAGAACGATACCCCGTCGATGGACCGTCGGTCAATCGATGGACCGTCGTTGGGGTCCGTCAACAACATCTCCCCTGATTTGTCTAAGTGTCTACCCACGGGGGTAGACGACGGTCCGTCCACTGATCGACGGACTGTCCTGCATGACTGTCGTTGGTAACAGAACCCTGTTCTCTGAGGGTTTCTTGAAATTTGTCTAAGTGTCTACCCACGGGGGTAGACGACGGTCCGTCAACTAATCGACGGACCGTCATACATGACCGTAGACTCTATCAGAACCCTTATTTCTGAAGTTCCTCAAAACTTTTCTAAGGGTCCACCGACGGACCCTCACTGACGGACCGTCGTTCTATCGACGGACCGTTGATGGTGTCCGTCAGACAGTCTGCAGTTCTGCACCACCACTCTGTTTGTGTTTCCCCTTCTGTGTTTAATTCTTTTGAGTGTGTTGTATGCTTTTACTGTTACTAATAACTCTTCCTTGCAGGTACACATGGCACCCAAGCAAGACTTAGTCTACTCTCGAGGATGTTCCAAGTCTGCCGCCCCTTCCCGCCGGTTGGTGATTGGGTCGTCAGACGATGAACGCGACCCCGAATACGTACCTCCATGCACCCAGACACCATCACGTGTGTCACGACCGGAGTCTAGACCCCAGATAATATAAGCATCGTTGACCTCTCAGAGGTCGCAGACAAGCCTACATACGTCATCGTTACTTCATCTAGGTTAATTTTAGCGGAAAATTTGAACTTTTTGTTACTTAACATTCATATAAGACATTCTACTTAAACTCATAAACGTTCACAATCAACCATCTAATATTAAGATCATCAAATGAAAGAAATAGTTCCATACTGCATTAAGTGTATACTTGCCAAAATGGCACCAATACAATGTCTGAAATAAAATGAGAAAGAAACGCTAGTGGAACATACTCCACTAACTAAAACCTATATCTAAGCTAGAATATAATGGGTAAGTATCCTCGAAAGTATGAGGGCCTACCAAATACGGATGAATGCTCCACGTCCGGATAGCTGCAACGTCGTACTGTATGCTCTAACGTCCACTTGTGCTGCACCTAAAAGTAGATATTGTATGGGATTAGTACACACTTGTACTAAGTATGGGTATATGCAATCACACACCAAGGACATGCATGAGTAAGAATAGCTCTTTCCTAACAACATGATTTATGGAAAGTCAAGTCAGTGGACTTGCCAAATTTTGATTAGAAAAGTCAGTGGACTTGCAAAATTTGGATTAGGAAAGTCAGTTGACTTGCCAAATTTGGATTAGGAAAGTCATGCCATGAGAGTAACATGCATCATCATACTTATCATTTTGCAAGCAGTACATAACGTATTGCTCATATTATATCACGTAGTTCACATCATTCTTTCATATGCCATGAGACCTTGGAATCATGGACTTGATATTAGGACTTCCCAAAATGAGGGTTCAACATATGGGACCTCAACTAGGGAGACTTCTTTAACAAACACAGATTCTGATTCATTCATTCATACGTACTTCATTTTCATTCATTCATATACTAGTGCAATCACTAGTCATACCTAGGATGTAGTTTAAGACTCTCATCGGGTTTGCTGTGCAATGGGCAAGAATAACTTAGTGTCATTACTTAAGTCTATCTCACCTCTTGATTATCCTATCCTAACACCTTTGGTATCATTCATTTCATTATGTGCATCATTTGAGGCTGGCCTCATTCTTTCTTTGGGAACTTTAACCTTAACCGACATAGATCACGTGAGCATCATTGAATCAGTGTGTAATCCCCACAATGAAAAGAGGTGGAATCACCGGCCAAAGTAAACCAAAACATGCTAGCGTATATAGGGAGTCGAACCCTGCTAGATCCCTATATTGGCAGTATAGGTTCAAAGACTAGGAGATATAAGGAGACCCATACCCGGCATACGGACAGTCTCATCTTATGAGAGTTACGTGAACCTCTGCCCTTCCCGAAGGAAGGCATCACTGCTCATAGCTAGCCTATCGGTGCTCAGTATAAAGTTCCATTACATTCAACTCATACATCATGGAATCTGGCTTCTAGCATGAGGACATCATAGCTCATTAGATGACTTCTCATCTCATCATTAGTATTAAGTATGCATTAACTTCAATACTTTCATTAGAGTGTTCATAGAGACTGTTATCTTCATTAGCTTTACACTCTCATAGGTGAGTACGTTTTGGTAACATTTACTTAGGCTCATTTGAGATTGCTCTCATCTTTCACATTAGCCTCTTATCATATTGTCACCTCATTCATTAACTTTAACACATTTGGTTTTCATAATTACTCACCCTTTCACGTGAATATCCATTTCATCATATGCCAATGCACTTGGCCATTTAGTGTGTTTCACACTCTTACTTAACCCTTCTAGGGTTACATCATTTTGTCACATACATCTTAGGCTCTCACTTACTTGTAAACGTATGCTAGACTTATGAGTCCACACATACAAGCCATGAGGCTTTATTCATAGTTTGTCTAAGTGATTCATGTTTACCTAAGATTATGTGGTACAAGGCTTATGCATCTTGTAGATATGCCAAGATATTGATTTCGATCTTTAAAGGAAGCATTCATTAAATATTTACTTACGTATGACTTACGTGTCAATACAAAATTGGGCAAGGGAACCCGATTTCAAATCCCTTGGACAACACTTAATCTTATTTTAATCTTGATAATTGCATTTTTTCAGATTTGGGGGACCCTAGTTCGATACCCATCAACCCCATAATATTTCCTTTTTTTTTCCTCTTCTTTTTCATTTAAGTCAAGGAGGTTGTGGGTTCAATCCCCCACAAGATCATTATTTTTCTTTTAATTTATCTCTTAACTTTCTCACATATCCAAGAGGTTGTGGGTTCAATCCCCACTCTCCACATTTATTTTCTCTTTTATTTTTTCTCCTAACTCTCTCATCCATTCAAGAGGTTGTGGGTTCAATCCCCACTCACTACATCTCTTTTTCCTTGCATTCTTCTCATTAAATTTTTATGAAATTTTCATTTAGTGAGGTCATGGGTTCAATCCCCAATGACCTCACATTTTAAAAAACAATTTAAACAAAGCTCATTTTTTTAAATTTAGTCTCTTCCAATCCATTTTTGTCTTAATCTTTTGTTGATTTTTTTTGTTGCTTTCATGTAATGATGTAATCGGTTCAATCCTTAGTGATTTCACTTATTTTACATTCATTTTTCATTGTATTTTGTACCACTTTGTTTGGCCGAACCCAACCTACCAAATGCTGGAAATTTGTTCATTATTTTCAGCTTCTTTTTATCATCATTCATGCGTTAATTCTTAAGGCATTTCGTGGATCATTTGGTGCATCTTTAAGTGTAATCTTTTTTTGATTATATTCATCCAGGATTTACCATTACATCCAGCAACATTACACCACTTTTACACCTCATGATTTACACAAACATTCGCACATAAAATTGAACCATAAAAATATATCATTTTTCTTATACTTTCGGTTGACATAACTTAACATGCTTACAATTCCAAACACATAATCATGAACACATTATCACGAAAATCACACTTCATACTTTAACTACCATCAAACATACAAACAACATGATCTCTAACCTATTTCACATTGAGATCAAAGGGATACTAGGGACAAGGACTTCGACAAGAACTAGAACAACCCTAGTTTCAAGATTCGTTGAATTCATGGCAAGAAAATTCTCTTGGAGAAAGGAGTCTAGGAGAAACCCATACCTGATTTTAACGTTGTTCAATACTTGAACTTGCTGGCCAAAACCCACCACCAATTCACGTCCACCAACAAATCTCACACCTTACCCGACTAAAAATTTCGTTAACTTTTCGTTTCTTAGATTAGCTTGTTCGTTTGTATTTTTGTAAGTTCTTCAAGTCTGAAGAACTTTTGTTTTGTTTTCTGTTTTGTAAAGTAGAGAGAAAACGTGAAGTTGAGAGAGAGGCAGACGTGAGAGATAGATAGATATGTGTGAAAGAGAGAAGTGTGAGGTAGTGTCCCCTTATAACTAGGACTTGTTGGCAAGACTTAGTCAAATTAATTAATAATTAACAATTAATAAATAAATTAAATCTGATTTTCCCTTTTTTTTTTAAATTTTCCATTAATTATTAATTTATTAAATTAATCTACCAATTTAAATAAAACAAATTAAATCATTGCTCCCACCTAGGTTCGAACCCGGGTGGAGCAAGATTTTGCTAAAAGGGCAATTTCGGCCCTCTCTACCCAAAATGCCCCTCCACCTTATTAATTAAATAATTAATTACATATTTAGGGTAATTATGATACTACCCTTAGTCTGGAAAAAGACGATTTTACCCCTAGACCCTCCAAACTTAGATTTCCCCTTTTTAAGTCCGGTAAAGACTCATCCGAGTAAATCTTCATATTCGGGAGCCCTACATGGCTGGACCCAACCTCCTAGCTCAACTAACTCCCCAAGTTAGTTGGCTTGGATGTCGCAAGGGTTCAGAGGTATGGTTCTACGCGCATCAATCCGTGTGAACCCGGTCTAATCGTAGGCATTCTAGACACATTAAGCATTACTTAGCATATCCATTTTTAGGGTTTTTACATTATCACCCCCTTAGGAACATTCGTCCCCAAATGACTACCTTTTACTAGAAATAAGTAAGTCATCTATAGAACGTATGCATACCTAGGTAATTCAATACTCCTCATTGGTGAATATCTGATTCACATATTAACATGATGGTGCACATCCTTGAAACCTACTAGTAGCTTCACATTAATAGACTAAGGAACTCTTTCCTAAACTAGTCTCATCAGAGCATACAACATAAGTAAACATATAAGTCATACAAACCAGCAACCAATATGATGACTCAAACATATTAACCTCATACTAGTGCATAAACACCATACACAATCAAATACATGAAAGACAAATTAAGGCTACGCACCCGAGACTTCACCAGAAGTGTCTTCCCCTGCACCCCTAGACTTGAGTGCGAAGAATCGTTGCCTCCTTGGAGCCTCTTCACTTGGACTATTAGGCTGAACTCTCTCCTTCCCTTGTTCTTGACTTCTCCTATTCGGACAATCCTTCACCATGTGACCCGGTTTGCCACAACTGTAACAAGCGTTAGAGCCCATCATACACTCTCCTCCATGCAGTTTGCCACACTTCCTGCAAGGTGGCTTCTCCTGAGGTGTATCTACTTCATTGTTTCTCTTAACTCTGGGCTTGGAATCCCTATCATAGCGACACTTGGATGAACTTGACTCCCCTTGGTGGGAGAGTCCCTTCTTAAACCTGGGCTTATCCCTGATTTCAGTACTACTCTTCCTTGAAAAGTTCTCCTCAGCTTGCCTTGACCTGTTCCCTGCCCTAGTGTGCTTCCTCTTCCTGCTTTCCTCTACTTGTTGGACATGGACCATAAGCCTGGAAAAGTCCATGCTGTCATGCAGCATAGCTTCCCTACACTCCTCCTCGAGATCCTCAGCAATCCCTGTCAAGAATCTACTCATCTCGTCTCTTCTGTTAAACACAAGAGAAGTGGCATACCTGGAAAGTTTTACAAAATTCAGGGAGTAATCCCTGAATGACATCAAGCCCTACTTAAGATTGATGAATTCCTCAACCTTAGCCTCCTTCATTTCCATGGGAAAGAACCGCTCCAAAAAATCCGTCTTGAACAGCTCCCACGTGATCGGAACTCCACCCAAAGCTCGGCTATCCTGCCATATCTTGCACCAAGACTGTGCAACATCCTTGAGCTGATAGGAAGCCAGCTCAGCCTTCTCAGTATCTGTGTCCCCCATGGCCACCAAGATCTTATGTACCTCATCCATAAACTCCTGGTGATCCTCTGAAGTCTTGGACCCTGTGAAAATCGGAGGATTCATCCTCGTAAAATCCCGTAGTCTGTCTGCCATGCTACGTACGGGTGGGTTCTCCCGCTGAACATCCTGTCTATTGGCCTGGGCCGTCATAGCCTGAGTGTGCATAGTGATGGCTTGAGCCATCTGAGCCAGAGCAGTCCGCACCTCTGTATCAGTCAACCCAGCTGGGTTAACTGGCATGGCCACTCCTTCAACTGGAGCCTGGGGTGGAAGTTCATTACCCCCAGCAGCTGCTCCTCCTCTCCCCTGACCAGCGTTCCTTCTAGTGTTCATTTTCTAAAAACAAAAAAGAATTGATGTTAGACACGCTCATAACACCAAGAAATCATACATTAGCAAAAGGCATGATAAGATCAGAAGAAGGAAATTTTTCCTACGCATCATGCAGTCTCTAATTCAGGATAGTGGTGCACTTCACTACCATGACTTAGAAACTACTTAATGGGGTTGATGTGAACTTATTATACTCGGAATTTAACCTAGTGTTCTGATACCAACTTTGTCACGATTGGAGTCTAGACCCCAGACGAGATCGGCATCGTTGACCTCTCAGAGGTCGCAGACAAGCCTACATACTTCATCGTTACTTCATCTAGGTTAATTTTAGCGGAAAACTTGAACTTTTTGTTACTTAACATTCATATAAGACATTTTACTTAAACTCATAAACGTTCACAATCAACCATCTAATATTAAGATCATCAAATGAAAAAAATAGTTCCATACTGCATTAAGTGTATACTTGCCAAAATGGTACCAATACAATGTCTGAAATAAAATGAGAAAGAAACGCTAGTGGAACATACTCCACTAACTAAAACCTATATCTAAGCTAGATATAATGGGCAAGCGTCCTCGAAAGCATGAGGGCCTACCAAATACGGATGAATGCTCCACGTCTTGATAGCTTCGACGTCGTACTGTATGCTCTAACGTCCACTTGTGCCTACACCTAAAAGTAGATATTGTATGGGATTAGTACACACTTGTACTAAGTATGGGTATATTCAAGAATAGCTCTTTCCTAACAACATGATTTATGGAAAGTCAAGTCAGTGGACTTGCCAAATTTGGATTAGGAAAGTCAGTTGACTTGCCAAATTTGGATTAGGAAAGTCATGCCATGAGAGTAACATGCATCATCATACTTATCATTTTGCAAGCAGCACATAACGTATTGCACATATCATATCACGTAGTTCACATCATTCTTTCATATGCCATGAGACCTTGGAATTACGGACTTGACATTAGGACTTCCCAAAATGAGGGCTCAACATATGGGACCTCAACTAGGGAGCCTTCTTTAACAAACACAGAGTCTGCTTCATTCATTCATACGTACTTCATTTTCATTCCTTCATATACTAGTGCAATCACTAGTCATACCTAGGATTTAGTTTAAGACTCTCATCGGGTTTGCTGTGCAATGGGCAAGAATAACCTAGTGTCATTACTTAAGTCTAGCTCACCTCTTGATTATCCTATCCTAACAGCTTTGGTATCGTTCATTTCATTATGTGCATCATTTGAGGCTGGCCTCGTTCTTTCTTTGGGAACTTTAACCTTAACCGACAGAGATCATGTGAGCATCATGCAATCCAGTGTGTAATCCCCACATCGAAAAGAGGTGGAATCACCGGCCAAAGTGAACCAAAATATGCTAGCGTATATAGGGAGTCGGACCCTGCTAGATCCCTATATTGGCAGTATAGGTTCAAAGACTAGGAGATATAAGGAGACCCATACCCGGCATGCCGGACAGTCTCATCTCATGAGAGTTACGTGAACCTCTGCCCTTCCCGAAGGAAGGCATCACTGCTCATAGCTAGCCTATCGGTGCTCAGTATAAAGTTCCATTACATTCAACTCATACATCATGGAAGTTGGCTTCTAGCATGAGGACATCATAGCTCATTAGATGATTTCTTATCTCATCATTAGTATTAAGTATGCATTAACTTCAATACTTTCATTAGAGTGTTCATAGAGACTGTTATCTTCATTAGCTTTACACTCTCATAGGTGAGTACGTTTTGGTAACATTTACTTAGGCTCATTTGAGATTGCTCTCATCTTTCACATTAGCCTCTTATCATATTGTCACCTCATTCATTAACTTTAACACATTTGGTTTTCATAATTACTCACCCCTTCACGTGAATATTCATTTCATCATATGCCAATGCACTTGGCCATTTAGTGTGTTTCACACTCTTACTTAACCCTTCTAGGGTTACATAATTTCGTCACATACATCTTAGGCTCACTTGCTTTTAAACGTATGTTAGACTTATGAGTCCACACATACAAGCCATGAGGTTTTATTCATAGTTTGTCTAAGTGATTCATGTTTACCCAAGATTATGTGGTACAAGAATTATGCATCTTGTAGATATGCCAGGATATTGATTTCGATCTTTAGAGGCAGCAGTCATTAAATATTTACAAATGTATGACTTATGTGACAATACGAAATTGGGCAAGGGAACCCAATTTCGAATCTCTTGGACAACACTTAATCTTATTTTAAACTTGATAATTGCATTTTTCAGATTTGGGGGACCCTAGTTCGATACCCATCAACCCCATAATATTTCCTTTCTTTTTGTCCTCTCCTTTTTCGTTTAAGTCAAGGAGGTTGTGGGTTCAATCCCCCACAAGATCATTATTTTTCTTTTAATTTATCTCTTAACTTTCTCACATATCCAAGAGGTTGTGGGTTCAATCCCCACTCTCCACATTTAATTTCTCTTTTATTTTTTCTCCTAACTCTCTCATATTCAAGAGGTTGTGGGTTCAATCCCCACTCACCACATCTATTTTTCCTTGCATTCTTCTCATTAAATTTTTATGAAATTTTCATTTAGTGAGGTCATGGGTTCAATCCCCAATGACCTCACATTTAAAAAAAAATTTAAATGAAGCTCATTTTTTTAAGAGTTGGCCGAGACTACAATTTCCAGCAGGCTGGAAATTTAGTCTCTTCCAATCCATTTTAGTCTTAATCTTTTGTTGATTTTTTTTGTTGCTTTCATGTAATGATGTCTTGGGTTCAATCCTTAGTGATTTCACTTATTTTACATTCATTTTTCATTGTATTTTGTACCACTTTGTTTGGCCGAACCCAACCTACCAAATGCTGGAAATTTGTTCACTATTTTCAGGTTCTTTTTATCATCATTCGTGCGTTAATTCTTAAGGCATTTCGTGGATCATTTGGTGCATCTTTAAGTGTAATCTTTTTATGATTATATTCAGACAAGATTTACCATTACATCCAGCAACATTACACCACTTTTACACCTCATGATTTACACAAACATTCGCACATAAAATTCAACCATAAAAACATATCATTTTTCTTATACTTTCGGTTGACATAACTTAAAATGCTTACAATTCCAAAAACATAATCATGAACACATTATCACGAAAATCACACTTCGTACTTAAACTACCAGCAAACATACCAACAACATGATCTCTAACCTATTTCACATTGAGATCAAAGGGATACTAGGGACAAGGAGTTCGACAAGAATGGGAACAACCCTAGTTTCAAGATTCGTCGAATTCATGGGAAAGAAAATTCTCTTGGAGAAAGGAGTCCAGGAGAGAAACCCATACCTAATTTTAACGTTGTTCAATACTTGAACTTGCTGGGCAAAACCCACCACCAATTCACGTCCACCAAAAAATCTCACACCTTACCCGACTAGAAATTTCGTCAACTTTTCGTTTCTCAGATTAGCTTCTTCGTTTGTATTTTTGTAAGTTCTTCAAGTGTGAAGAACTTTTGTTTTGTTTTCTGTTTTGTAAAGTAGAGAGAAAACATGAAGTTGAGAGAGAGGCAGACGTGAGAGATAGATAGATAGGTGTGAAAGAGAGAAGTGTAAGGTAGTGTCCCCTTAGAACTAGGACTTGTTGGCAAGACTTAGTCAAATTAATTAATAATTAATAATTAATAAATAAATAAAATATGATTTTCCTTTTTTTTTAAATTATCCATTAATTATTAATTTATTAAATTAATCTACCAATTTAAATAAAACAAATTAAATCATTGCTCCCACCTAGGTTCGAACCCGGGTGGAGCAAGATTTTGCTAAAAGGGCAATTTCGGTCCTCTCTACCCAAAATGCCCCTCTACCTTATTAATTAAATAATTAATTACATATTTAGGGTAATTACGATACTACCCTTAGCCTGGAAAAAGACCATTTTACCCCTAGACCCTCAAAACTTAAGATTTCCCCTTTTTAAGTCCGGTAAAGACTCATCCGAGTAAATCTTCATATTCGGGAGCCCTACATGGCTGGACCCAAACTCCTAGCTCAACTAACTCCCCAAGTTAGTTGGCTTGGCTGTCGCAAGGGTTCAGAGTTCTGGTTCTATGCGCATCGATCCGTGTGAACCCGGTCTAATCGTAGGCATTCTACACACATTAAGCATTACTTAGCATATCCATTTTTAGGGTTGTTACAACGTGCTTCTCGGACCTCTCGGAGCACGCCCAAGAGGGTGGCGTCTGGCGTAGTCACTGAATCTCAGTCTGATGAGGAGCGCATACTGACCAGCACACTGTCTGATCTACTACAGTTTCTGAGGGAGCGTGTGGCTCTGTGGAGGCTTCCGGGTCTGAGGAAGCTTCATCTTCACATGGGCCACTGCTCCAGCTACATCGGTCCAGTCTGCCTCGTCTGAGGAGGCTGACAGTGCAGATTTTACTCCAGCACCCCTGACCGACATCCCTGCACCGGTTGCTGATCAGCCCAACCAGTGGTGTGTCGAGGTCCAATATCAGATATACAGGGATGCGAAGCTGCTCAACGACAAGGGGGTCATGACTCAGACTCTGACAGTCGAGCGGCGAGTTCTTACCGGGAGTCTTCCCATGATGCCAGCCATACATGATCTTTTCACCCGCCATCGGCTAGAGTGGACGGCTAGGAGTTTGGGCCGTTATAGCAAGGAGATGGTGCGAGAGTTCTACGCCGCTTATGTGGCGACTCTCAGGGCTAGTTTGGACAAGCGGGCTAACCCCGCGCCAAACACACACCACTTGAGTATGTTCGTGTCCGTGGCAAGCGGGTGGATATCTCTTTGCCCGCCATTCGCAGATTTTTATATGGTGCTGACACTAATGCCACCACGGCCCCCCTTACTCCCGAGTTTGACTATCGGTGGAAGCTAATCAAGGACATCCGTTTCCAGCATGAGAGAGTGCTGAGAGAGACCACCAATAGGTGGATAGCCCAGAACATCTCCGTGGATGGCAAGGGTGTTGATTGGGTGCTGGATCCCAAAGGAGGAATAAAGAAGGCCAACCTCACAGTCACGGCCAAATTCTTATGTCTCTTGGTCCGTCATTGCCTCTCCCCCACTGCTGCTGATAATATTGTCACATGGGATAGAGCAGTGCTGATAGCTGCCATGGTTGTTGTGTTCGAGGTGGATTTTTCATGGCTGTTACAGGCGGTCATTCATGAGAGGGCCTTTAAGGCCACCACTACTTACCCTTTCCATTGCTTGATTTTTGAGTTGTGCAGGTCTGCTGGAGTGCCCGTGTGGCACATTTATTTTCTCAATACACTGACGGGCATAGTTGATATCGGTCTCATCCGGGATGAGGCCAATGAGTTGGCTCCCAATAGAGGGCCTAGAGCTGAGGTGCAGCCACTTGGTGAGAACTTGGAGGACACGGTAGAGCAAGCCCGAGGGGCTGATCAGGCTACATCAGAGCCTACCGATACCACCCCAGTTGAGTCTATCCCGGGTACTAGCACAGCTCCGAGCTCCTCCCGCTCCACCCCATCTACAGCACTGGTCCCGATCGCTAGGGTCCAGAAGTTAGAGGCCCAAATGGCCACACTTCTGCATGATATCTAGCCTTGGATGCAGAAGTCCATTGCTGAGGCGGAAGAGAGAATCAAGAAGAAGATGGACCAGACTGAGAGGCAGATTATGGAGGTCCACCAGCGCCTTGACGCATTTGAGTTGAGGGTTCTCTCCTGGACAGCCCTACTGTAGATTTGACGACTCTCCAAGCTGCTGTGGCGAGTTTGAGGGAAGATATGGCTGTCATTCTAGAGGCCCGGTGCTTGAGTCTGAGGCCCCACCTGCAGAGCCTTCTGAGGATACGGTGCTGGCTGCACTGTTCTCCATAACTGCTGCGCCATCACCTCAGCCACGGGAGCATACCAAGAGTCACCAATCTCGAGAGGATGATGAGACTCGATCTAGGAAGCGAGACCGTCTTGAGTTGGAGGATATGAGGAGAGCCTCGCTGATTGATGAGGAAACCCGGCAGATGAGGGCTCAGGCGGTGGCTGCTGAGGTGTCTAGCTCTAGGATTGCTGATGTTGAGAGGAGCATTACTGAGGGTGCTGTTATTGCTGAGGACACTACTGATGGTGTCCCTACTACTGAGGGAGCGGGTTCTAGGAAACCGGACCCGCTAGCTTGTTGATCATCGGTGCTATGCGCCTCAGGTTTGCTTCACCTACCACTCGGTTTTACATTTTTTATGCATTGGGGACAAATGCATGCTCTTTTGTTGGGGATGGGGTAAATGGAAAGTGAGTGCTAGGATGAACTTCTAATAGCCAGTGAATTCTGAATAGCCCAACTCACCATCCTCTCTTGGGGTTTTCTTGCCTGTGTACTTTTTTCCCAATAGAATGTTTACTTTACTGTTGAACCGGCACGTTAGTATCTTGTACATAGTATTGATATGAAATTTGAAGCATGATGGCTGAATAAAATGATATCCTAATTTAAAGAAAATGCTTGCATGATTAGGCATAGTGAATGATGAATATGTGGCGCTAAGCATGACATAGAGATACACCCCTGCATGACCCTCAATCTTAAGCTCGAACTAAATATCTGATAATCTGGTAGGGTAATGAGGTATTAAGTGAGTGTGAGAAAGTTGAATAGACCACTGTTGGTACTGAGCTAGAACTTGCTCGGTTAGTCCTGCTAAAAGTAATCTGTAATAGACAATTAGGAAAGGATCATAGGCCCTTATTCAATATAGTCAATCTTTATCCTAGATAAAAGAAAACCGAATGAAATTAATCCCTTCTTGATCCAAATGATTTGAGCTTAAAATGAACCTTTCTTTTCTACCCCAACTTATCTTCTGGGAACAATGTGTTGGCCCTGGTCCCTCCTTAGACATGTGCACCTCAGCTTATGCCAAAAGCATAAGTTGAGGGTGGCTAATGCAGAAAACAACCTTGTCGTGGCCCTGACCCAACCTTGGGTATTGTGTACCTTCACTCATGGCAAAGCCATGAGTTGAGGGTGGCTATTATGAGGAATGCTCCGGAAAGTGGGGTTGAAAGAATAAAAAGAGAGAAAGAAGAAAAGAAAAGTGACTCAAGCAAAGTTGAAATCAAGTAAAAAATTGCAAAATTTGAAAGTAAAAAAGTAAAAAAATAAAAGAACAATCACTTACACAAAAGGAGAAAGAGAAAATCAAGAATAGGGCGGAATAAACGACGAAAAGGTAGGACGCTTAGCCGTTATGTCAAAGAGGGCAATAAGTCACTAAAATGCATCCAAATGTACCCTACCTAACCCTGAGCCTACGTTACAAGCTAATAAAGTTCTATCGTGATCCTAAGAGTCTAATATGGTGAACTTAAAGCAGTGAAAATAAGGGCAAGCCTATGGCGACAAGTATCAATGAGGTGAGAAGTTGTTCTGAGAGTGAGTGTTGAAAAATAATCCTTATACTCAAACTAAAATCACTGTGTGAAAAAGGAGGATATTGTTTTTGAAGTAAGTACACTATTTGCAATACTGGAAAGTTGGAACCTTGGTGAGATATAAAAGAGGAGAGGTGTCGGTGCATGGTGAGTCTGTGTCATGGTCTGATCCACATGAGTGAGCCTAATAGTGATATCATGCATGAACATAATGAAAATAATCGGGATTGATAGCCAGATGATTGCAAAAGCTTAAATGAAGATACTTTTGTACGGAGGTGTTGTGGTGAGTCATAGTGCATCGCTTGAGGACAAACAACGAATTTAAGTTGAGGGTGTTGATGTACCATAGTTTTAAGGTACTTTCAATGTTTTTTCCTTAAGTTTAGTGTGTGTCTAAGGCCTTTTTGTAGTAGTTTTAATGTATTTTTGTTTGTGTTTGCAGGAAAAACTGTCTAGAATGAAAACGCTGAAGATGTACTAAAAATTGCAGAAAAGATGACCTACGGAGCCATCGATGGTCCGTAGGTGGAAACCGTCGAAATGGAGATGTTATGCTGCCAAAGAAAGATCGGGGAATTCTGACTAAGTGTGAGGTGATGGAAGGTATGACGGTCCGTCCTGGTGATCCGTTGGTGTTAACAGAATGTAGCCCCAGTACTCGATTTGAAAAGATTCTAAGTGTGGAGCAACGAAGGCCATCGACGGACCATCGTCCTGTCAACGGACCGTCGTCTTGGTTCGACGATGGTAACAGAGAGTTGGAGAAGAAAGTAGCTGAAAATAGAGTTGAAGTATGGACCAACGGAGGCGTCAACGATCCGTCGTTGCCTTGATGGTCCGTCGATCAGGTCGTCGACGCGAGACGCGTTTTTGGACAGATTTTCCTTATTTAGGTTTCCCTTTAATGTTAGGATTCTTTTATTATAAATAGGACTAAAAACCTCATTTTTGGGGTTAGACTCTTGGTTATTTTTCTGATTTGTAATATTGGTTGTTGAATATTGGGTTTTGGAAAATACTTCATTTTTTCGGAATCGTTTATTACATTATTTTCTCAAATTCAAGTGATTTTCTGGATTTTCTTCAATCTCATCAACGTGTACATGAATTCTTGTCTAATTAATATGAATTGTGTAATTATGAACATGGGTAACTAAATCCACAACAAGGGTTGTGGGAACCATGGGTAATTAACAAAGTAAAACTAGCTAAAATAACAATTCTCGAATAGTTTCTTGCATGTATTGATAATTCTTTCGTTTAGAAGTCCTTTTAACGAGTGCACGCGTTAGAACTCGCCTTGTTGCTATTTGCCGGATCAAGGAGGTAGATAATAAGAAAAGAATTATCAACGTAGATTTAGTATATACTACCTAATAGGCTAGTGTCGATTGGTGCAAAGTAATAACTAAGCCATACATCGATTATGATGCTTAATATGAGGTAAAAGGTAAGGTTTAGTAAAGTATACACACGTAGCCGGACCAAGGTGCGGAGTGAAATTCACTAATTGTATGATCAAGGAATTAGGGATACATAACTTACCACTTTGCATGCAAGATACTAGGAAAGAGTTGTTATAGTTAGGGTTACTGCGTTATGAACCTATGGGAACACTTATACCCTAGTTTCTCTCATCACTTAATAAACATCAAATATTTGAACTTGCTACTTGATTACTTAGACTTAATTAATTACTTTTGTTACACAAAAGCCCCCTTTTAATTGTTTGTTTTCGGAAAGAACTTGACTAAATAGAAGTAATCGTAGATTAAAGTTAAGTCTAAACCATTTTTCTCGAGAGATCAACCCAAACCTAACATTTGGGTTCTTTACTTTATGACCGCTTATACTTCTTTAGGGAAGTATAATTTGAGCGTATCACTCCCCTCATAAGCTAGTTGTTGGAGTTGAGTTGGACCCAAATATCATATTTTTATCAACACCAACTTCTGGATTGGCACTCCAACTGTAGTCCATATATTTTTGGTGATTCGTAATTTTGGATTTTTTTTGTTGTAATTATTCATGGACACCCGTTAAGACCATAGTAATGGAGACAATTGGTCTCGATGGGCAAATGAACCCATTTTCAAGTTCAAACAAGCCCATAGCAGGTAAACCCCCATTTGGATGATTTTAGTGTGCTATAGTCCATAGATTTTGGTAATCCGAATTTTTTTTTGTTAATATTTTTCATGGACGTCTATTAAGATCTAAGTAATGGATCCAGTTGGTCTCGAAGGAATAACGGGCCCATTTTGAAGTTCAAACGAGCCCCAAAGAAGGTAAAATCTCATATTGCCGATTTTCGTGTGCTATAATCCATGTATATTTGGTGTCCGGAATTCCAGATTTTTTTTGCCGAATTTTTTCATAGACGTCAATTAAGACCTTAGTAATGGAGTCAGTTTGTCTGAAGGGCAAATGCGCCCATTTTCAAGTTTAAATGATCCCCAAAGCAAATAAACCCCAATTTTGCTATTTTCATGTGTTATAGTTCATGGATTTTTGGTGATCCAGAATTTTAGTTTTTTTGTCAAAATTTTTCATTGACGTCCATTAAGACCTAAGTTATGAATCTAGTTGGTCCTGACAGAAAAACAAGCTCATTTTTAATTTCAAACGAGCCCCAAAGCAGGTAAACCCTCATTTTGCCGATTTTCGTGTGTTATAGTCTACGGATTTTGGGTGATCCAAAATTTTGAATTTGTTTTTGTCAAAACAATTTCATGGGCGTCTGTTAAGACCTTAATAATGAAGAAAGTTAGTCCTGATGGGCAAACAGGCTCATTTTAAAGTTCAAACGAGACCCAATGTAGGTAAACCCCCATTTTGCCAATTTTCATGTGCTATAGTCCATGAATTTTTTTAGTTATCCAAAATTTTGAATTTTTTTTTTGCAGAAATATTTTATGGACATCCGTTAAGACCTTAATTGCGGAGCATGTTAGTCTCGATGACAAAACATGCCCATTTTCAAGTTGAAACGAACCCTAAAGTAGGTAAACCCCTATTTTGCCAATTTTCGTGTGCTATAGTCGATGGATTTTTGGTGATCCAGAATTCCACGTTTTTGTTGCCAAATTTTTCAAGAACGTCCATTAAGACCTTAGTTATTGATCTAGTTGGTTCCGATGAACAAACTGGCCTATTTTCAAGTTCAAACGATCCCCAAAGAAGGTAAACCCCTATTTTATTGATTTTTGTGTGCTATAGTCTATGAATTTTAGGTGATCTGGATTCCATATCTTTTTAACGAAATTTTTCATGGACGTCCGTTAAGACCTTAGTAATGGAGCCTGTTGGTCCCGACAGGTAAACAGACCCATTTTCAAGTTCAAACAAGATTCAAAGCAAAGAAACCCCATTTTGCCAATTTTCGTGTAGCCAATGGATTTTTGGTGATCTAAAATTCAAAATTTCTTTGCCAAATTTTTTCATGGACATGCGATTAAGACCATGTTAATTGAACCAGCTGGACCTAACGGGCAAAATGATCTATTTTCAATTTCAAACGACCCCCAAAGCAGGTGACCCCTATTTTGCCGATTTTCATATGCTATAGTCTATGGATTTTTGGTGATCAGGAATTCTGGATTTGTTTTGCCGAAATATTTCATAGACATCCGTTAAGACCTTAGAAATTGAGCTAGTTTTTCCTGATGAGATAACAAGCCCATTCTCAAGTTCAACGAGCCCTTAAGTAGGTAAACCCTAATTTTAAGTATTTTTATTTACTGTAGTCCATGGATTTTTGGTGATTCAGTATTCCAGACTTTTTTTGCTGACATTTTTCATGGACATCTGTTAAGCCCTTTGTAATGGAGCCTCTTTGTACCACCAAACAAACGGCCCACTTTCAAATTTGAATAAGCCCCAACGCAGGAGAACCCTATTTGATCGATTTTTGTGTACATAGTCCATGGATTTTTGGTAATCCGAAATTCTTGATATTGTTTTGCCAAAAATTTTCATGGACGTTCGTTAATACATTACTAATGGAGTCAGTTGGTCCCAATAGGCAAACAGGCTCATTTCAAGTTCAAACGAGTCCCAAAGCAGGTAAACCTCGTTTAACCGATTTTCGTGTGCTATAATAGTCCATGGATTTTTGGTGATCCAGAATTCTTAGTTTTGTTTTTGCTAAAAAAAATCATAGACGTATGTTCAAACTTTAGTAATGGAGCCAGGTTGTCTTGATGGATAAACGGGTCCATTTTCAAGTTTAAACGAATAACAAAGTAGGTAAACCCCGACCCCATTTTGCCGATTTTCGTGTGCTATCCATTGAATTTTGGTGATCCGAAGTTTTGGAAATTTTTTGCAAAAATATTATGTGGACGTCTGTTAAGACCTTACTAATGGATATAGTTGGTCCCGACGGTCCAACGGATCCATTTTCAAGTTCAAATGAGCCCCAATGCAGGTAAACCCCTATTGATGCCAATTTTCGTGTGATAAAAGTTCGTAGATTTTTGGTGAACCAGAATTCTGGATTTTTTTTGCCAAAACTTTTCATTGACGTCCGTTAAGACCTTAGTAATTGAGGCAATTGGTTGCGATGAGCAAACGATACCATTTTCAAGTTCAAACGAGCCCTAAGCAAGTATCCCTCATTCTTCTGATTTTCGTGTGCTATAGTCCATGAATTTTTGGTGATCCAGAATCCCGTATTTTTTGCCAAAATTTTTCATTGATGTCCTTTTAGACCTTAGTAATGGAGTTTGTTAATCTCAATGGGCAAACGAGCCCATTTTTAAGTTCAAACGAGCTCCAAAGAAGGTAAACCCCCATTTTGCTGATTTTCATGTGCTATAGTCCATTGATTTTTGGTGATCTAGAATTCTGGTTTTTTTGCCTAAATATTTCATGGACGTTCGTTAATACCTTAGTAATAGAGTTTTCTTGTCCCGACAGGCAAACTGGCCCATTCTCAAGTTCAAAAGAGCCCCAAAAAAGGTAAACCCCACATTTTATCGATTTTTGTGTGCTATAGTCCATGAATTTTTGTTGATCCAGAATTCCAATTTTTTTAGCCAAACTTTTTCATGGGCGTGCTTTAAGACGTTAGTAATGGAGCCAGTTGGTCTCGATCAGAAAACGGGCCCATTTTCAATTTCAAATGAGCCCCAAATCAGGTAAACCCCCATTTTACCAATTTTCATGTTTTAGTCTATAAATTTTTGGTGATCAGGAATTATGGATTTTTTTTTTGCCAAAATTTTTTCATTGACATCCTTTTAGACCTTAATAATGGAGCAAATTCGTCCTGATGGGAAAACGAGTCCATTTTCAAGTTCAAACGAGCTCCAAAGCAAGTAAACTCCTATTTTACCGATTTTCTTATGCTAATAGTCTATGGATTTTTTGTGATCCAGTATTCTGGATTATTTTGCTGAAGTTTTTCATGAACGTCCGTTAAGATCTTAGACCATCTCCAATCCAACACCAAATTTTACACCAAATTCTATATTTGGTGTAAAATTTAGTGTTTTGAGCTCCAACCCACACCAATTTTCATACCAAATTAGGTGTGTGAATAGAGTTACACCAAATTTGATGTAATGTTATTCATCACACCAAATAACTTTTTGAATATTATAATATTATTTCAATATACAAACTTTTAATTAAACATTATATAAATTGTATGTTTTAATTAAATCTTTTGTATATTTAATTATTTTTATGTAATATTTTCATAATATTAATTTTAGATATAAAATTTAGATTTTTATAAATTAATTTTTCTATATATGACATTATTTAAAAAATAAATTTATGTTAATTCTACTATGAATTATATAGACTACAATTAACCTTCACAAAAATTAAAAATGCAAACATACAAATTTTTACAAATAATACAATGTACTTAATAATAATCGAAAATAATGAACATTCAACACAATAGTAATTGACATACATCAAGATGATATGATAAATTATGGTACCAAGTAATTTTATATTAAACGATTATAAAATGAAATAATATGAATTATATATGATGATTGTTTTAGAAAGAACTTGTTTTATAAAATAAGAAAATATAAATGAAATAATGAATAATAAAATAATAATGAAGAGACGGAAAAGAATTCTTTTTAGTGTAAAATTTGGTGTATTGGGTTGGAATTGATGACATCAAATTTGGTTTTTGGGTTGGAGATACCCTTATAACGGAGCCAGTTGGTCCTGACGAGCAAACGGACCTATTTTCAAGTTCAAACGAGTTCCAAAGAAGGTAAACCTC
Source organism: Solanum sitiens (assembly GCA_016801875.1). Taxonomy (NCBI): domain Eukaryota; kingdom Viridiplantae; phylum Streptophyta; class Magnoliopsida; order Solanales; family Solanaceae; genus Solanum; species Solanum sitiens. The sequence goes on along the minus strand of JABWTJ010000014.1, from coordinate 3,055,973 downwards.
TATTTTACCGATTTTCGTGTATTTTTTGTGATTCGAGATTCCGAAATTTATTGTCTAAATTTTTCATTGACGTTCGTTAAGAACTTGGTAATGGATTTTGTCCCAAAAGGTAAACAGACCCATTTCAAGTTCAAATGATAACCAAAGTAAGTAAACCCCCATTTTACCGATTTTTGTGTGCTATAGTTCATGAATTTTTGGTGATCTGAAATTCTAGATTTTTTTGTGCCAAAATATTTCATAAACGTCAGTTATGACCTTGGTGATGGAGCCAGTTGGTCTCGATGGGAAAACGAGTCCATTTTCAAGTTGAAACGAGCCCCAAAGCAGGTAAAGCCTCATTTTGCTTACTTTCGTGTGCTATAGTCGATGGATATTTGGTGATCCAGAATTCCAGATTTATTTTTGTCAAAAAAATTCATAAACGACTGCTAAGACCTTAGTTATAGATCTAGTTGGTCCTAACGAACAAAATGGCCTATTTTCAAGTTCAAACGAGCCGCAAAGTAGGTAAACCCATGTTTTGTCAATTTTTGTATGCTATAGTCCTTGGATATTTGGTAATCTGGAATTCCAAATTTTTCTTTAACTATTTTTCATGGACATCTGTTAAGACCTTATTAATGGAACTTGTTGGTCACAACGAGAAAAACATGCTCATTTTCAAGTTCGAACGAGCCCCAAAGCAAGTAAATCCCTATTTTACTGATTTTCATGTGTGTCCATATATTTTTGGTAATCTGAAAATCCTAATTTTTTTGCCAAAAATTTTCATGTACGTGCAATAAGACCTTAGTAATTGAGCCAATTGGTCATGTCGGGCAAACATGCTGATTTTCAAGGTCAAACGACCCCCATAGCAGGTAAATCCCCATTTTTCTGATTTTTGTGTGTTATAGTCTATGGATTTTTTGTTATCAAGAATTTTAGATTTTTTTTGCTGAAATATTTCATAGACTGTTGTGAAGACCTTAGCAATGAAGCTAGTTTTTTCCGACAGGAAAACGAGCCCATTTTCAAGTTCAAATGAGCCCTTAAGTAGGTAAACCCTTATTTTTGAAGATTTTTATTTGATGTAGTTCATGGATTTTTGGTGATTCAATATCCAATTTTATTTTTGCCAAAATTTTTCATGGACATACATTACGACCTTTTTAATGGAGCTTGTTGGTCCCGACAAGCAAACATGCCCACTTTAAAGTTCAAACGAGCCCAAAAAAAGGTAAACCAACGTTTTATCAATTTTTGTGTGCATAGTCCATAGATTTTTGGTGATCCGGAATATCAAATGGTTGTTTGCCAAAAGATTTCATGGACATCCATTAAAACTTTACTAATGGAGCCAGTTGTCCCCGACGGGCAAACGGACCCATTTTCAAGTTCAAATGACCCTAATGCATGTAAACCCCCATTTTACCAATTTTCGTGTGCCATAATAGTCACTTAATTTTTGGTGATCCAGAATTGTTATTTTTATTCTGCGGAAAGTTTTCATGGACGTCCTTTAAGACTTTAATGGAGTCAGGTTGTCTTGACAGGCAAACGGGCCAATTTTTAAGTTCAAACGAGCCCCAAAGTAGGTAAACACCCATTTTGCCGATTTTCTTGTGCTATTGTCCATGGATTTGTGGTGAGCTGAAATTCGGATATTTTTTGCCAAAATTTTTCATGGACTGTATTTAGATCTTAGTAAAGGAGACAATTGGTCCCGATGGGCCAACGGGCCCAATTTCAAGTTCAAATGAGCCCCAATGGAGGTAAACCCCTATTTTAGCCAATTTTCATGTTATAATCGTCCATAGATTTTTGTTGATCCGATTTTCTAGATTTGTTTTTGTTAAAAAATTCATGGACGTCCGTTAAGACCTTAAAATGGAGTATGTTTATCCCAATGGAAAAACGGGCACATTTTCAAGTTAAAACAAGCTCCAAAGCAGGTAAACCCGCATTTTGTCGATTTTTATGTGATATAGTCCATGAATTTTTTTTTATCCCAAATTCTGGATTCTTTTGCCTAATTATTTCATGGATGTCCGTTAAGACCTTAGTTATGGAGTTTGTTTGCCCCGACGGGAAAATGGGTCCATTTTCAAGTTCAAACGAGCTACAAACTAGGTAAACCCCATATTTTATCGATTTTTGTGTGCTAGAGTCCGTGGATTTTTGGTGATTAGGAATTTTATATTCTTTTGCCAAAAATTTTCATGGACATGCGTCAAGACCTTACTAATAGAGCCAGTTGTTCACGAAAGGGCAAATGGTCCCATTTTAAATTTCAAACGAGCCCAAAGCAGATAAAACCCTATTTTTCGTTTTTTGTGTGCTATAGTCCATGTATTTTTGGTGATCTAGAATTCTAGGTTCTTTTTGGCAAAAATTTTCATGGACGTCCGTTAAGAACTTAGTAATGGAGCATGTTGGTCCAAACGGGAAAAGGGGTCCATTTTCAAGTTCAAACAAGCCCCAAAGTAAGTAAACCCCAATTTTGTCGATTTTCTTGTTCTATAGTCCATGGATCTTTGGTGATCAGGAATTTCAAAAATAATTAGCCGAAATATTTTATGGACATCCGTTATGACCTAAGTAATGGACCCAGTTGGTCCCAATAGGCAAACGAGCTCATTTTCAAGTTCAAATGAGCCCCAAAGCAGGTGAACTCCCATTTTACCAATTTTCGTGCGCTATAGCCCCTGGATTTTTGGTGATCTAGAATTTCGAATACTTTTTTGCTAAATTATTTCATGGTCGTGCGTTAACACCTTAGTAATGGAGCAGTTGGTCCCGACGGGCAAACAAGCTTATTCTCAAGTTCAAACGAGCCCTAAAGCAAGTAAACCCCTATTTGACGATTTTCATATGTTATAGTCCATTGATTTTGTGTGATCCAGAATTCTGGATTTATTGCCAAAACATTTCATGGATGTCCGTTCAGACCTTAGTAATGGAGTCAGTTGGTCTTAACAGGCAAACGAGACCATTTTGAAATTCAAACGAGCCCCAAAGTAGGTAAACCCCCATTTTGCCGATTTTCGTGTGTAATATAGTCAATGAATTTTTGGTGATCCAAAATTTAGCATTTTATTTTACCAAATTTTTAATAGGCGTTTGTTAAGACCTTATAATGAGTCTAGTTGGTCCCGACTGGCAAATAGGACCATTTTGAAGTTCAAACGAGGCCCAAAGTTTATACACCCTCATTTTGACATTTTCTTATTCTATCCATAGATTATTGGTGATCCAGAATTCTGGATTTTTTTTCTACCAAAATATTTCATGGACGTCTATTAGGACCTTAGTGATGGATCATGTTAGTCTCAACGGACAAACGGGCACATTTTCAAGTGCAAACGAACTCCAAAGCAGGTAAACCTCTCATTTTATTGATTTTTGTGTATACTCCATTTATTTTTGATGATCTTGAATTTTGGAATTGTTTTTGCCAAAATTTTATATGGACGTCCGTTAAGAAAACACTAGTCAATTTTCAAGTTCAAAAGAGCCCCAAAGCAGGTGAACCCCCATTTTCTGATTTTTATGTTCTATAGTCCACGTGTAACACCCCGTATCCAAAAAAGACCAAAAATCATCTTTTCAGAAATCTGCAGGTGCAATTGATGGTCACTATCGACGGATCGTAGTCTGATCTATGGCCTGTACTGTGCATCCATCGTTTGCCACTGAAACTCTCCTAATATTCAGCTCAGCAAAATCGACTAAGTCTCGACCCACGTAAAGACCGACGGTCCGTAGATTAGACTTTCGTCCGTCGATGGTGTCTGTGGATTGAGACTCTTACGATCCAACCGCCACGAAAGACGGATGACCAGCACAGATCGTCATTCGATCTACAGTCCGTAGGTCTGACCGTAGGTGAAAATTAGCAATCAGTTAGGGGAGAAATGATGTTGGGTCAACTTCAAATGGTCATAATTCTTAGCACAAAATGAATTAGGTATCCCATGACCTATCAAAAGATAGATAATTATCTTTCCATAGCCACCGAGTTTTTTAAAATCTAACCTCTGATTAAAAAGTTATGCCCGTTTTAGTAAAGGCCTGTCAAGCAAACTCAAACGATGGACCATCGACTGAATGACGACCCTCAGTCCAGGTCGTCGTTTGGTCAGACAGCAATTAACTCAGGGGTCTTTTGGTTTTTTCCTACTTTGTTTAACCCCTAAGATACGTCGTTTTAACCATAAATCATCAGATTTTAGTCATTTTAAGCCTAGAAACATTACAAGAACTTACCTAAGTCAAAATCATAAATCAGAACTTAGAAAATTAGAAGCAAGAAAGGAGAAAAAGGTCAAGAATTCTAGTTCAAGAACGCAGCAAGGTTCCAGTAGTTCCAGCCCCAAAATCTAACTATTTATCAGTGGATTTCATCATCAGGTATGTAGGATTTCACTAGTGGGTTACTTTCACCCATTGGGTCTCTAGTTTTCAGTCAGTTTCTTGATTCCCTTATCATGATTAGACCTAGGGTTTCTATAACTTCAACAGAATATCATGAATTTGTTAGTTATATGTTCTAAATCAGATTACCATGTTATTACTCAGATTATTACGAATTTTAGAACCATAGCTATGTATTTCTTTAGTTCTTGAATTACACATGATAGGTCAGATACTTCAGTTATTCAGTTATACATGCCTCCATTATTAATGCATAATTATCATCTTAATTGTTGTATTCTCAGTTTGCATGTTCATTTTTGAGCTATCCAGTATTTACAGAAATTCATTCATAATGTCTTAATCACTTAATTCATTGGGAGTAGCATAATACTGAGTTTGACTAGGGTTCAGCGTACACAAATAGTCCCAAAACTACTAGCCAAGTAAGTTGTAAGTCCCCTCTGTGGGCATCAGTTTAGTGATCACGCCAGCATGCCTTTATACCTCTGGCAGGATATATTGAGTCCTCCCAATGGGGCGTATATATTGGACTCCATATTTAGCTCATGTGGTTTTATTATCGGTTATTAGTAGCTCCCACAGTTCAGTCAGACTCTATTGCATTGACCATTTATCAGTATATTTAGTATTCAGTTTCAGCATGTTATAAATTGGTCATTGCATTCAGTTCTCTGAGCATTCAGTATATCATATTTAGAACATTTACTTGCTTTTGTGCTTGTTCAGTTATGTTTTTGTTCAGCTTTAGTGTATCCTACATGCTCAGTACCTTTCAAGTACTGACGCATACGTGCGCTACATCTTCTCGTGATGTAGGTTCAGGTTCTTAGCATCCAGATCACACTTAGATCGATTTCTGATCTCTAATTCAGTAGAATCAGTGGTGAGTCCTCATTCTCCAAGGACAATAGTTATGAGTTATTTCTTGTATTTTAGTTCTCTAGTTTCAGTTTTTGTTAGACTTAGTTGGGGCCTGTCCCAGCAGTTCTAGTCAGTTAGAGTCTATTTTCAGACATAGTTAGTTACAGCTTAGTGTTGAGTTAATAACTTCTTTGTATTAAACTCATCAATTTTCATATTATCTCAGTTTTAGCATATGGGTATTCCCCATCTTTTTATTATAAATTATGATTTAGCTTCCGCATCAGTTTATATTTTTTAGTATGCTCATGATCATACCAGCAGGATTAACTTGGGATCACTTGTGCTCCTAGGTCCCGTGTCCGCGTCTCAGGGGTAGCTTGAGGCGTGACAAACTTCGTATCAGAGCACTAGGTTCAAGAGTCCTAGGATGTCTGAAAAGTCGCACTAAGTAGAGTCTTTTTCATGGGTTTAAAGTGCACAACATCTAATGAGAGGAGGCTATAAAGTGTTTTAGGAAAAACTTCACTTTCTTGTAACTCTTATCGTGCTTAAGGTATGATCTAATTCCATTCTAATTCGACGTTCTACATTTCAGATCATGCCTCCTTATAGAGCTAACGCCAGGAATGTTATGCAAGGAATGCAAATGCAACTCCTCCAGTCCCAGATCAGGAAGTCTCCAATGCTGAATTCAGAAATGTCATTCAGATGTTGGCTCAGAGTGTCGCCAACCAGAACAATCAGTGTGTCTAATCTCCTATAAATGTTAATGGTGGATCAGCAGCATCTAGGGTATGTGACTTTGTTAGGATAAATCCGCCTGAGTTCTTAGGATCGCAGACTAGTAAGGATCTTCAAAATTTCTTGGATGAGATCAAGAAGATATTTGAGGTGATGCAAGTCACTGGGAATGATCGGGTGGAGTTGGCATCATACCAGCTGAAAGATGTTGCTCATATATGGTACACTCAGTGGAAGGATAATAGAGGTACTAATGTAGCTCCTATTACTTGGGATTGCTTTAGTAAGACCTTTCTGGACTGGTTTTTCCCAATAGATTTGAGAGAAGCAAAGGCTCAGGAATTCATGAATTTAAGGCAGGGAAACATGACGGTCCAAGTGTATAGGATCAAGTTTAACCAACTTTACAGGTATGCTCCTCACATGGTTGTTGTCTCCAGGGCTCAGATGAATAAGTTCTTGTATGGAGTGTCAGATTTCGTGAAAATTGAGTGTAGAAATGCTATGTTACTGTGAGATTTGAATATCTCTAGGCTTATGACTCATGCTCAGCAGTTTGAGGGTGTTAATCTTAGGGAACAGGCCAAGGAGAATCAGAAGGCTAGGACTGGAAACTATGACTATTCTCAGCAGAAATCAGGTGGTGGAAATCGCTTGCAGAGTCAGCAAAAGTTTTCAGCTCCAGCCCCTTCGTCAGCTAGTGTTCCATCCTCCAAGAACAGGTATGACCAGAAGGTTAGATCACCAGGCTCTAAGACTCAGGGAAGTGTTTTAGGCACTAAGACTTACCCACTTGCCCTACGTGTGGTAAGAACCATCCGAGAGAGTGTCTCGCATGAAAAGAAGGATCCTTTGGGTGCGGTCAGTCTGGTCATAGGTTGAGGGATTGTCCTTCTAGACAGGGTCAAGGAGGTGGAAATTGTAGAGCTCAATCTACAACTTCATCAGCACCAGCAAGTCACCGGTCTCAGCAGGGTAACTCATTTGGTACAGGTGGAGGGCGCCAGAACAGCTTGTATGCTCTACAAGCTCGCCAGGATCAGGAAAGTTCTCCTGATATGGTAACTGGTACGTCACGAGTCTTTCACCTTGATATTTATGCATTGTTAGATCCAGGGGCTACTCTTTTTTTTGTAACTCCTTACATATCAGTCCAATTTAGTTTCAGTCCAGAAACTCTCTCAGAACCTTTATCAGTATCTACTCCAGTTGGTGACCCACTTATATCTAGATGGGTATACAAAAATTGCCCTATCACAGTCTCTCAGAAAGTAACCTCAACAGATCTTGTAGAGTTAGAAATGGTAGATTTTGATGTCATTATAGGCATGGATTGGTTACATTCATGTTATCCCTCAGTCGATTGTAGAAGTAGGATTATTCATTTTCAGTTTCCAAATGAACCAATCTTAGAATGAAAGGGTAGTAGCTTAGCACCTATGGGTCGATTCATTTCTTATCTTAAGGCTAAAAAGATGATTTCTAAGGGTTATCTCTATCATCTTGTTCAGGCTAAGGATTCTAGCTCTGAAACCCCAACTCTTGAGTCAGTTCCAGTAGTCAGTGAGTTTCCAAAAGTGTTTCCAGAAGATCTTCCCAGAGTTTCTCCTGAAAGGGAAATTGACTTTGGAATTGATATCCTTCCAGATACCCAGCCTATTTCTATTCCTCCTTACATAATGGCTTCAGCAGAGATTAAGGAATTGAAAGAGCAGTTGAAAAATCTTCTAGATAAGGGCTACATAAGACCTAGTATTTCACCATGGGGAGCACCAGTGTTGTTCATAATGAAGAAAGATGGTTCTCTTAGAATGTGCATTGACTATAGATAGTTGAACGAGGTCACAATCAAGAATAAGTATCCCATCCCCAGGATTGATGACTTGTTTGACCAACTTCAGGGTGCTAGTAACTTCTCAAAGATAGACCTCAGATCGGGTTATCATCAGCTCAGAGTTAGAGATAGTGACATTCCGAAAATAGCCTTCAGAACTCGGTATGGTCATTATGAATTTGTAGTTATGTCATTTGGACTAACCAATGCTCCTACAGCTTTCATGGATTTGATGAACAGAGTATTCAAACAGTACTTGGACTTGTTCGTTATCGTCTTTATTGACGATATCCTCATTTACTCTAGGAATGAGGAAGAACATGCAAGTAATTTGAGAGTTGTTCTACAGACTCTCAAAAATCGCTAGTTATTCGCTAAGTTTAGCAAATGTGAGTTCTGGTTGCAATCCATTGCTTTTCTTGGTCACATTGTATCTAGAGAGGGGATTCGAGTGGATCCACAGAATATAGAAGCAGTGAAACAATGTCCCAAACCTACCTCTGCTACAAATATCAGAAGTTTCTTAGGTCTAGCGTGTTATTACAGAACGTTTGTGGAAGGATTCTCATCCATAGCCTCACCATTGACCAGGTTAACTCAGAAGATGGTCAAGTTTCAATGGTCAGATGATTGTGACAAAAGCTTTGAAGAATTGAAAACTAGATTAACTACAGCTCCTGTCTTGATGTATCAGAGGGTTCAAATGGTTATGTGATCTATTGTGATGCATCTAGAGTTAGCCTAGGTTGTGTGTTGATGCAGCAAAATAAGGATACAAGTTATGCTTCTAGATAGCTTAAGGGGCATGAGAAAAAACTATCCAACTCATGACCTCGAGCTTGCAGCAGTGGCATTTGCACTCAAGATACAGAAACACTACTTGTATGGTGTTCATGTAGATGTGTTCACTGATAATAAGAGCCTTCACTATGTGTTCACCGAGAAAGAGTTGAATCTTCGTCATAGGAGATGGCTTGAGTTCCTTAAAGATTATGATATGAGTGTGCATTATCATCATGGTAAGGTGAATGTAGTAGCAGATGCTCTTAGTAGATTATCTTTAGGTAGTGTATCCCATGTTGAGGAAGAAAGGAAGGAGCTAGTAAAGGATGTTTACAGGCTTGCTCGCTTGGGAGTTCGTCTTATGAGCATATCAGACAATGGTGTAACAGTTCAGAATGGGGCAAAATCTTCTTTGGTAATGGAGATTAAGGAAAAGCAAGACAGTGATCCAATATTTCTTGAACTTAAGGGTGTAGTCCATAATCAGAGAGTGGAGGTTTTCTCCCAAGGGGGAGATGGTGTACTTCGCTACCAGGATAGATTGTGTGTTCTTGATGTGGGCGAGTTGAGACAGCATATCCTTGCAGAAGCCCATAACTCTAGATATTCTATTCATCCAGGTGACACTAAGATGTACCGCGATCTGCGGGAATTCTACTGCTGGAATGGCATGAAGTGGGATTTAGCAGATTTTGTAAGTGCCCCAACTGCCAGCAAGTCAATGTAGAACATCATAAACCAGGGGGTATGACTCAAGAGATCGACATTCCTACTTGGAAGTGGGAAGTGATCAACATGGATTTCATCACAGGGTTACCTCGTACTCACAGGCAGAATGACTCTATTTGGGTTATAGTTGATAGGATGACTAAGTCTTCTCGCTTTTTTGCAGTCAAGACTATAGATTCGGTGGAGGACTATGCCAAGCTTTACATTAATGAAATTGTGAGGTTACATGGGGTTCCTTTGTCTATCATCTCAGGTAGAGGTCCTCAGTTTACTCTCATTTCTGGAAGTCATTTCAGAAGGGTCTTGGTACTCAAGTTAACCTTAGTACTGCATTTCATCCGCAGATGGATGGACAGGCAGAGCATACCATTCAGACTCTAAAGGATATGTTGAGATCTTGTGTGATCAATTTCAAGGGTAGTTGGGATGATCACCTTCCTCTTATTGAGTTTGCCTACAACAATAGCTACCATTCCAGCATTCGGATGGCCCCTTCTAAGGCACTGTATGGGCGTAGATGTAGATCTCCTGTTGGTTGGTTTGAAGTAGGTGAATCAGTTTTAATAGGGCCAGATTCAGTTCTTTATACTATGGAGAAAGTGCAACTCATTAGAGATAGACTTAAGACAGCCCAGAGTCGTCAGAAATCTTATGCAGATGTAAGGAGAAGGGACATATGGTTCCAAGTTGATGATTGGGTTTTCCTGAAAGTGTCACCTATGAAAGGGGTGATGAAGTTTGGCAAGAAAGGGAAGCTCAGTCCTAGATATGTAGGCCCTTACAAGATCTTGAAAAGGGTTGGCAAGGTGGTATATGAGTTAGAGTTACTAGCAGAACTAGCAGCAGTGTATCCAGTCTTCCACATCTCACTCTTGAAAAAAAGTGTGGGTGACCTAGCCTCTGTAGTGCCATTAGAGAGTGTGGCTATGAAAGATAGTCTTTCTTATGAGGATGTATCAGTTGAGATTCTTGACCGTCAGGTTAGAAGGTTGAGAAACAAAGTAGTAGCTTCAGTCAAGGTTTTATGGAGGAGTCAGTCCGTAGAGGGAGTTACTTGGTAAGTAGAAGCAGCCATGAAAGCCAAGTATCCTCATCGTTTTCCTTCCAATTCCACTCCAGCTTGAGGTAATAGTTCCTCTTCAGTTTATCAGTCATTCATGCATGAATTCAGTCTTAGAATCATGTTCCCTCAGTTTTGTACTTGTATTTTCAGCGTATTTGCATGTTCTTGGAACTTAGTTCAATCAGAAATTTAGTCCTCAGTGTTTAGTAGTAGGGATTGTAACTCTCTCTCTCTATTTAAGCTAGTTTAGTCTTCATTCGAGGACAAATGTTCTCAAGGGGGAGATAATGTAACACCCCGTATCCAAAAAAGACCAAAATTAGCTTTTTAGAAATCTGCAGGTGCAATCGACAGTCACTATCGATGGACCGTAGTCTGATCTATGGCCCGTACTGTGCATCCGTCGTTTGCCACTGAAACTCTCCCGAAATTCAGCTCAGCAAAATCGACTAAGTCTCGACCCACGGATGGATCGACGGTCCATAGATCAGACTACGGTCAATCGATGGTGTCCGTGGATTGAGACTCTTACGACCCAGCCTATGACACGAACAACGAATGACTAGCACAGACCGTCATTCGATCTATGGTCCGTAGGTGAAACTTAACAGTCAGTTAGGGGAGAAATATTGTTGGGTCAACTTCAAATGGTAATAACTCTTAGCACAAACTGAATAAGGTATCCCATTACCTATCAAAAGATAGATAGTTGAGAATTATCTTTCCATAGCCACCGAGTTTGCTAAAATCCAACCTCTGAGTAAAAAGCTATGCCAGTTTTAGTAAAGAACTGTCAAGCATACCCAAACGACGGACCATCGATTGAACGACGTCCCGTGAGTCCAGGTCGTCGTTTTGTCCGATAGCAATTAACTCAGGGGTCTTTTGGTCTTTTCCTACTTCGTTTAACCCCTAAGATACGTCGTTTTAACCCTAAATCATCAGATTTTAGTCAGTTTAAGCCTAGAAACATAACAAGAACTTACCTAAGTCAAAATAACAAATCAAAACTTAGAAAATTAGAAGCAAGAAAGGAGAAAAAGGTCAAGAACCCTAGTTCAAGAATGCAGCAAGGTTCCAGCATTCCAGCCTCGAAATCTATCTATTTCTCCGTGGATTTCATCACCAGGGATGTGGGATTTCACTAGTGGGTTCCCTTCACCCATTGGGTCCCTACTTTTCAATCAGTTTCTTGATTCCTTTATCATGATTAGACCTAGGATTTCTAGAACTTCAACAGAATATCATGAATTAGTTAGTTATATATTCCAAATTATATTACCATGTTATTACTCAGATTATTTCATGAATTTCAGAACCCTAGCTATGTTTTTCTTTAGTTCTTGAATTACACATGCTAGGTCAGATACTTCATTTATGCAGTTATACATGCCTTAGTTATTAATGCATGATTATCATATTAATTGTTCCATTCTCACTTTGCATGTTCAGTTTTTAGCTATCCAGTATTTACATAAATTCAGTCATAATGTCTTAATCACTTAATTCATTGGGAGTAGCATAATACCGAGTTGGACTAGGGTTCAGCGTACCCAAATAGTCCCAGAACTACTAGCCAAGTATGTTGTAAGTCTCCTCCGTTGGAATCAGTTTAGTGATCACGCCAGCATGAATTTATACCTATGGCAGGATAGATTGGGTCTTCTCGATATGGTGTATATATCGAACTCCACATTTAGCTCATGTGGTTTTATTATCGGTTATTAGTAGCTCCCACAGTTTCAGTTAGACTCTATTGCATTGACCATTTATCAGTATATTTAGTATTCAGTTTCAGCATGTTTTAAATTGGTCATTAAATTCAGTTATCTCAGCATTCAGTATATATTGTTCAGAACATTTTACTTGCTTTTGTGCTTGTTTAATTATGTTTTTGTTCAGCTTTACTCTATCCTACATGCTCAGTACCTTTCAAGTACTGACGCATACTCGTGCTACATGTTCTCATGATATAAGTTCAGGTTCTCAACATCCAGATCACGCTTAGATTGATTCCCGATCTCCAGTTCAGCAGAAGCGGTGGTGAGTCCTCATTCTCTAAGGACAATAGTCATGAGTTATTTTTGATATTTTAGTTCTCTAGTTTCAGTTTTTGCTAGACTTAGCTGGGGCCTGTCCCAGCATTTCTAGTCAGTTAGAGGCTATTTTCAGGCATAGTTAGTTTCAGCTTAGTGTTGAGTTAATATTTTCTTTGTATTAAACTCATTAGTTTTTATATTATCTTACTTTTAGCATATGGGTATTCCCTCATCTTTTCATTATAAATTATGATTTAGCTTCCGCATCAGTTTATATTTTCATTTGCTACAGTCCATGGATTTTTGATAATCTCGAATTCTGTTGTTTTTTTGCCAAAACTTTTCATGGACGTTAGTTAAGACCTTAGTAATGGATTCAGTTGGCCCTGACAAAAAAACAGCCCATTTTTATGTTCAAACGATCCCCAAAGTAGGTAAACCCCATTTTACCAATTTTCGTGTGCCACAGTCCATAGATTTTTAGCAATCCAGAATTCCAAAATTTTTTCCAAAAGTTTTCATAGATGTCAGTTAAGACCTAAATAATGAAGTCACTTGGTCCCCACGGTAAAACGGGCCCATCTTCAAGTTTAAATGACGCCCACAGCAAGTTAACCCCCATTTTGCTGATTTTCGTGTGTTGTAGTCCATGGATTTTTGGTTTTCTGAAATTCTGGATTTGTTTTTGCAAAAACTTTTCTTGGAATTTCGTTAATAACTCAGTTATTGAGCCTATTGGTCCCCATGGCAAAAGTGACCTCTTTACAAGTTCAAACGAGCCCAAAGTAGGTAAATCCTTATTTGTCGATTTTTGTGTGCTATAGTCCATTTATTTTTTGTGAACCAAAATTATGAATTAGTTTTTGCCGAAATTTTTTTTGGACGTCTGTTAAGACATTATCAATGGAGCCAGTTGGTCCCGATGGGAAAACGGGCCCATTTTTAAGAGCAAACGAGTCTTAAAGAAGGTAAACTCCTATTTTGCCATTTTTCACGTGCTATAGTCCATAAATTTTTTGTTGATCTAGAATTCTATATTTTCTTTGACAAAAATTTCATGGACATGTGTTAAGACCTTTTTAATGGTGCCTACTGTCCCCGATGGGAACACGAGCCCATTTTCAAGTTCAAACGAGCCCCAAAATAGGAGAACCCCCATTTTGCCAATTTTCGTGTGCTAGTCCATGGATTTTTGGTGATCCAAAATTCTGTATTTTTTTGACAAAATTTAACTTGGACGTCTGTTAAGACCTTAGAAATACAACCAATTAGTCCCGATAGCAAACGGGCCCCTTTTTATGTTCAAACGACTCTCAAAGTAGAAAAACCCCATTTTTTGTAGATTTTCGTCTGTTATATAGTCCATGGATTTGAGATGATCTGGAATTCTGGATTGTTTTTGCCAAAATTTTTCTTGGACATCCGTTAAGACCAAAGTAAAGGAGCCAGTTGATCTTGATGGGCAAACAAGCGCATTTACAAGTTAAAGGAACCCCAAAGCAGGTAAATCCCTATTTTACCGATTTTCGTGTGTTATAGTCCATGGCTTTTTGCTGATCCTGAATTTTGGAAATGATAATGCTAAAAAATTTCATGGTCGTTCGATAAGACCTTAGTAATGGAGCCAGTTGGTCCGGACGGGCATAAGGGCCCATTTTCAACTTCAAACAAGCCCTAAAGATGGATAACCCCCATTTTACCAATTTTCGTGTGCTAGTCTATGAATTTTCGATGATCCAGAATTCCAAATTTTTTTTCCCAAAATTTTGCATAGACGTCCTTTAATACCTTAGCAATGGATCCAGTTGTCCCATCGGGCAAACATATCCATTTTCAATTTCAAATAAGCCCAAAAGACGGTAAAACCCCATTTTGCCGATTTTTGTCTGCTATAGTCCATAGATTTTTGGTAATCCAGAATTTCGAATTTTTTTACAAACAAGTTTCAGGGACGTGCGTTATGACCTTTGTAATGGAGTTAGTTTGTCCCGACGATCAAACGAGCCCATTTTCAAGTTGAAACAAGCTGCAAAGCAGATAAATATCCATTTTGTCGATTTCCATGTGTTATAGTCCATAGAATTTTGGTGATCCGAAATTCCGGATTTGTTTTGCCAAAAATTTTAATGACGTTGATAAAGACCTTATTAATGGAGGAAGTTCGTCCTGACGGGAAAACATGACCATTTTCAAGTTCAAACGAGCCCCAAAGAAGGTAAACCCCCATTTTACTGATTTTCGTATTTTATAGTCCATAAATTTTTTGGTGATTCGAAATTCCAGATTTTTTTCTGCTAAATTTTTTCGTGGACGTCCGTTAAGACCTTTGTGATATAGAAGGTTGGTTGTGACAGGAAAACGGGCCCATTTTTCTAGTTCAAACAAGACCAGACCAGGTAAACCCCTATTATGCAAATTTTTGTGTGCTATAGTACATAAATTTTTGGCGATTCAAAATTTTGGATTTCTTTTACCAAAATTTTTCATGGACATCCTTTAATACGTTAGTACTGGAGAGAGTTGTTCATGATGGACATACATACCCATTTTCAAGTTCAAAGGAGCCCCAAAGTAGGTAAACCTTCATTTTGTCGATTTTCATGTGCTATAGTATATGGATTTTTGGTTAACTGGAATTCTGGATTTGTTTTCCAAAATTTATCGTCGACGTCCATTAAGACCTTAGTTATGTATAATGTTGGTCCCGATAGGCAAACATGCCCATTTTGAAGTTAAAAAGAGCCCAAAGCAGGTAAACCCTCATTTTGCCATTTTTCGTGTGCTATAGTCCATAGATTTTTGATGATCCTGAATTTCGAATATTTTTTGCTTAAATTTTTCATGAACTTGCATTAAAACCTTAGTAATGGTTCCAGTTGATCTCAACGGGAAAAAGAGCCCATTTTCAAATTCAAACTATCCAGAAAGCAGGTTAAACCCCAAATTGCCAATTTTCGTGTGCTATAGTCCAAAGCTTTTTAGTGATCTGGATTTTCAGATTTTCTTTGCCAAAAACTTTCATGGACGTCAAGAAAAACCTTAGTAATGGATCCAGGCGTTCATTACAAGAAAACAGACCCATTTTAAAGTTCAAATGAGTCCCGAAGCAGGTAAACCCCCATTTTGCCGATTTTCTTGTGCTATAGTTCATGGAATTTTGGTGATCTGGAATTATGTATTTTTTGCCAAATCTTTTCGTAGACCTCTGTTAATACTTTAGTAATGGAACACGTTGGTCCCGACGAGCAAACCGGCCCATTTTGAAGTTGAAAAGATCCCCTACGCAAGTAAACCCCATTTTACCAATTTTCATGTGCTAGTCCATGGATTTTTGGTGATCCAGAATTTTGGATTTTTTTGTGCTGAAATTGTTCATGGATATCCTTTATGAACTTAGAAATGAAGCCAGTTGGTCCCGATGGGCAAACAAGCCCATTTTCATGTTCAGACGATCTCTTAAAACTTCATTTTATCGATTTTCGTGTGCTATAGTCAATGGATTTTTGATGATTTGGAATTATGGATTGTTTTTAGCCGAAGTTTTACATGAACGCATCTAAAGTCATTAGTAATGGAGTTGGTTGGTTCCGAAGGGCAAACAGACCTATTTTCAATTTCAAACGAGCCCCAAAGAAGTAAAACCCTCATTTTGCCGATTTTCGTGTGTTATAGTCCATTAATTTTTAGTGATCTACAATTTTGGATATTTTATTTCAGAAATCTTTTATGGACTGTCACGCCCCGAGCCTACATCCTGGGCGAGACTGGCACTTGAAAACCATTGCTTGCCCCAAGCAAACCCTAGTCCTGGATTACTTACTCAGCGGAAGATTTATTTCAACAAAGACAAGTCAATTTAATAAAATAGAACATTCAACTTGGCCATTAAAGCAAACCCAAGTCTTCACATAAGATAATGACAATGAAAAGACTAAAGAACTAACATCTGAATGTCTATCTATGAAGCCTCCAAAACTCATGTGGATGTGGAGATAAACCCCACGGCATCCAAATAAACTAATGAAATAACTAAAAACAATAAAAGGAGTCCTTAGGAATGCAAGGAGACTCGCCAACTAACTCTAGAGTGCTCAATGGATCAATGATGCACTGGATACCAATCCTAGTTACCTGCGTTTGCATCATAAGACGATGCGGGCAAACTGGAATCAGCACATTGAATGTATAAGTATGAGAGTTGGAATGCTAAATACAACATAGGCTTGAAAGAAATCTGAAGAACTTACCTGGCTCAACTCAACACACATTACTGAACTCATTTCAATATAAAGCAGTTTTTTTAAAACAAGTGCAATATACAAAAAAGTTATTTAAAAACATGATGTCAACTCTGTGTATGAAAAGATACATATAACTCTTAAATGTATGTAAAAATACAATAAATTGTGTATATAAGAATAAAAATATTGATGCGGGAGTTTCTCTAATCGACAACCA
This sequence comes from Solanum sitiens, assembly GCA_016801875.1. Classification (NCBI taxonomy): domain Eukaryota; kingdom Viridiplantae; phylum Streptophyta; class Magnoliopsida; order Solanales; family Solanaceae; genus Solanum; species Solanum sitiens. The sequence goes on along the minus strand of JABWTJ010000014.1, from coordinate 3,039,040 downwards.
TCACGTAAAAGTTATTGTGATGATACAATATTTTGCCTCACGCTACCAGGGCCAACCTATACCTAATTTTAATGGGTATAGTAAGTGGATTTACTAGTCTGTGCTAAAAAACACTAAAGGAATCATCTAAAAAGTATGACTCTTTTCTACCTATGGTGGCTACATGGTTTTTGGGGGCAGTGAGTTATCTGAACTCTTCCCCTTATCGGTGCTCAATATTACTCTCAAAAATAATATAAAATTAACTCTTATGTTTAAAAACATACTTCCTTCTATGATTTTCGATTAGTGCTCAAAAACATAGCTCAAAGGCTACCTTGGAAATCAAAGTTTCCCGTCTTGCTTTATTTCAAAAGAGATTACTCTTTTCTGAAAACTAGCTCGGAGGCTCTTTGGAAATCTCCGTTTCCGTTCTTATTTAAATGTGAAAACATTTTAAATATATTTGGGAATATATAGCCCCCATATACTTTTGAAGAAATTAACTTCAAGCTTTACTCTTTACTCTTTACTCTTTACTCTTTACTAAACTTCAAACTTCAAGAAATATACTTTAAGGCTTAAAACAAAGTTAAAACATTTGGAAAAGACTTTTGGAAAACTCTAAGAAATTTCCTTGACTTTGATCTTAACTCCTCTTGACTTGACTCTTAACTGGTCCTTGAATTAATTTATAGATTCAAGAATTGTGATTTGTGATTGGAAAGATCTCATGGTGTTTAGAAATGATTTAGATAGCTAAACATGAGAAAAAAACAAAATTTCAATATTGGAGAGTGGGTCTCCGACGTGGAGAAACATTTAAATTCTTGTTTCGAAAACAACTTTGTAGGTAGAACGGTCCGTGACCTCTCCATGACGCGAAATGATTTTTTCCAAAATTGGGGACTAGCTCTGTGATGCACCACCACTATCCTGAATCATCCGACGAAATTTCTTCTTCGTTTTTCAGCTCTGAACCCTCTAAATTCCATGAGTTCTTTCCCCAAACACTTAGAATCATTTATACCATCAAGTAAAATTTGATTCTACTAAAAACACAACTAAAAACGTGATATCAATCTCAAGAAACTCAAATCGACACAACCCACAAGAATTCAAACAAAATTTATCAAGAATGCAAGGATTAAATTTTCAATCTAATAGCTTTGCTGAAAATGAATCATGATTGGCGCGTGGGTAAACTAACCCAACGCTATGTGATCTCACATACCTTGTAGGGATAACCCCCGATGAAATCCACAAGCTAATCTTGAACGAATCTTGAACGTTCTTCTCCTTCCTCCTCTTTTCTCCTATCTCTAAGCGTGAAATTCACTTTTTTAAAACTGACTAAAATCAGACTTTACCCCAATTAAATTCCTAAAAATGAATTAGAATAATTAGGTAAGGAAAAGACTAAATTACCCTTCAAAATTTTAATTTAGTCTTTCCTTATCGAACAACCCAACTTCCAGACGGCATACCTTACTCATACGAACTGGAATCGCGCAAACTCAGCGATTTTGGAAAGATTATTCCAAGAGATTTCCAACCATATATAGAAGTACTCCTTACTCATCCTGATCTAGGAGTTATGGCTGTTTGAAATTGACCAAAACTCATTTTTCCTAACTTAAACAAATTTCCAGATTTTCTTTAATTATTTTTTAAAAAAATGATTATTTCAGGCTCTTAGCTTCTTTCTAGCTATTTCAAATTGGGAGAAGTTACAATATCTACCCCTTGGGAACATTCGTCCTCGAATGAGATTACTCTTACTATGATAAGGGTGGTTACATCAAGTTCAAACACCCAACAAGCAATGCAAAAAACAACATGTTCACTAATAATTTAAAGAGTACTAAGAAGCGGATTAGTACTTTGGTCTGTACTTTCTCCAGATTCAAATATATGTGGATGTCACTTTTTCATATCCTCCTCAACTTTCCAAGTAGCTTCCTCAACAAATTGACTCCTCCAAAGGACTTTGACTGATGCTACCTCTTTTTGTTCTCAACTTGCGAACTTGGTGATCTAGAATATGAACAGGAATCTCCTCACAAGATAAGTTATCCTTGATCACAATATTTACATGTTGTATGGTCAATGAAGGATCGCCCATGCACTTCTTCAACATGCAAATGTGAAATACCAGAGGAACCGCTGCTAACTCTTGTGGTAGCTCCAACTCAAAAGCTACATGGCCAATCCTCTTGGATATTCGATAAGGTCCAATATAGCGGGGAATAAGTTTCCCCTTCTAACCAAACCTCATAACACCCTTCATGGGTGAAACTTTTAGATACACCCAATCATCAACTTCAAACTCTAACTCTCTTCTCCTAACATCAGTGTAGGACTTTTGACGACTTTGTGCCATTCTCAACCTCTCTTGAATCACTTTCACCTTCTCAATAGCTTGATGAACTAAAGCTGGACCTATCAACCCAGCTTCACCAACTTCAGACGATCCAAAGGAGATCTGCATATTCTCCCATAAAGAGCTTCATATGGAGCCATTTGGATGGTAGAGTGGTAACTATTGTTGTAAGCAAAACCAATGAGAGGTAGGTAATCATCTCTATTACCTTTGAAATCGATCACACACGCCCTCAACATATCCTCTAAAGTCTAAACAGTATTCTCTGCTTGCCCATATGTGTGAGGATGAAAGGCAGTCGTTAAGTTCACATTTGAACCCAAGCCTTTTTTAAAAGACTTCCAGAATTGTGCAATAAATGTGAACCTCTATCTAAAATAATGGAGACTGGGACCGCATAAAGTTTTACCACTTCCAGAATATATAACCTGGCATAATCTTCTTACGAATGGGTAGACTTTACCGGCAGAAAATGGGCGGATCTTGTAATTCAATCGAGAATCAGCCAAATATATAGAATCATGCTGCCTGCGAGACCTTGGAAAGACCGTGATGAATCCATATTAATCATCACCAACTTCCATTTCAGAAGTTCTATATTTTGAGCCAAACCACTGGGCCTTTGGTGCTCTATTTTAACTTGTTGGCAATTTGGGCACCTGGCAACAAATTCTGCAATGCCCTCTTTCATACCATTCCACCAATATACGTCTCTCAAATCACGATACATTTTTGTGGAATCCAAATGAATAGACTATCTGGAGCTATGAGCTTCCTCCATGATCTTCTCTTGGATTCCATCCACCATTGGTACACACAATCTGCCTTGATACCTCAACACACCATCTCCCCCTTTTTCAAAAGTCATTACTTTTTTCTTATAAACATTCACCTTCAATTCAAGCTAAATGGGATCTTGATCTTGCTTGACTTTTACTTCTGACACTAATGAAGACTCAGCCCCATTCATCACCACTACTGCTCCTTTTGTGGAATCCACTAGTCGGACTCCCAATTGTGCAAGTCTATGCACATCTTTTGGTAATTCTCTCTTTTCTTCCTCAACATGGGCGGTACTATCCATAGACAAATTACTTAAGGAATCAGCAACAATATTAGCCTTACCTGGGTGGTAAAGAATAATCATGTCATAATTGATGTACCGTGGTTTCACGGTACTTTCAATGCTTCTTCCTTAAGTTTGGTGTGTCTAAGGCTTTTTTGTAGTAATTTTAATGTATTTTTATCTGTGTTTGCAAAAAAATTGTCCAGAATGGAAACGCTAAAGACTGTGCTGAAATCAGTGCAGAAGTGATGACCTACGAAGCCATCGACGGTCCGTCGACCCATTGACGGTCCGTAGATGATGATCGTCGACTGGAGGTTCAAGCTGCTGAAATCAAATCGGGGAATTCTGACCAAGTGTTGGGCTACGGAAGGATCGACGGTCTGTCGACAGATCGATGGACCGTCCTGGAAAATCGTTGATGGTAACAAAAAGTAGTCCCTGTACTCGAATTGAAGAAACAACTAAGTATGGAGGAACGGAGGCCATCGACAGAGCATAGGTCCTTCGACGGACCGTGTTGTTGATCCGTCGATGGTAACAGAAAGGATACAAAAGTGGAGGCTAAAAAAGATTTTAAGTGTGGACTAACGGAAGCTGTCGACGGTCCATCGTTCCATCGACGGACCGTCAGTTGGGTCATCGACTGAAGACGCGTTTTGGACATATTTTTCCTTATTTAGAACTCCTTTTATTTTAGGACTTTATTATTATAAATAGGACTAAAAACCTCATTTTTGGGGTTAGACTTTTTATTATTTTTTATACTCTTGTTATTGGAAGTTGAACTTGAGATTTTGGGAATTACTTCAAGTTTCCTGAATCGATTCTTACTATATTTTCGTTGATTCAAGTGATATTTCTAAATTTTCTTCAAACTTGTCAAAGTAAGTATATGAATTCTTGTTTAATAACCATGAATTGTGTAATGCTAAGCATGGGTAACTAAATCCACAACTAGAGTTGTGGCAACCATGGGTAATTAACAAGATAAAACTAGCTAAATAACAATTCTAGAATAGGATCTTGCATGTATTGATAATTCTTTCATTTAGTATTCTTTTTAACGAGTGCACGCGTTAGAACTTGCCCTATTTCTGCTTTTCGGACCAAGGAGGTAGTTAATAGGAAAAGAATTATCAACATAGATTTAGTATACACTATCTAATAGGCTAGTCTCCATTGGTGCGAAGTAGTAACTTAGTCATACATTGAATATGATGCTTAATATGAGGTAAGGGTAAGGGTTCGTAATTCAACACACGTAGCCGGACAAGGGTACGGGGTGAAATTCTCTAGTTGCCGAACCAAGGAATTAGAGATACATAATTTACCACTTTGCATGCAAGACACTAAGAAAGAATTATTATAGTTAGGATTATTGCGTTATGAACCTATGGGCAACACTTACTGTAACAACCCTAAAAGTGAATAGGATCAAGACTTAGGTTGTCAAGAATGCTTGCGATTAGACCAAGGTTCACACAGACTGATACGCGTAGAACCAGACCTCAGAACCCTTACTATGACCAAGCCAACTAACTTGGGGAGTTAGTTGAGCTTGGAAAGGTTGGAACCAACCAAGTAAGGCTCTCGAAAATAAAGATTTAATCAAAGGAGTCTTTACCGGACTTAAAAAAAAAGAAATTTTATGTTTTGAGGGTCTAGGGGTAAAATGGTCTTTTACCAGGCTAAGGGTAATATCGTAATTACCCTAAATATATAAATAATTAATTATTTAATAAAATGGAAGGGCAATTTTGAGAGAGAGGGCCGAATGTGAGCTCTAAGGGTGAAGTCTTGCCCCACCCGGGTTCGAACCTAGGTGGAAGCAATGATTTAACTTGTTTTTATTTAAATGGATAAATTAATTTAATTAATTAATAAATATTAGCTGATTTAAGAAAAAGAAAAAAATTAGATTTTTACTTAAATGTTTGAAAGAGTCCTAGTTAACTAAGTCCTTACCTAAGTCTAAACCACCTTGCACGTTTAACTCTCTCTTTCTCTCACATCAATATCTCTTTTCTCTTTCACGTTCTCTCTGCCAAAAACACAAGAACTGATCAGCCACTAAAAGTTCTTCACGCTTGAAGAACTTTCACGTCAAAAACTTATTCAAAACATAACCAAAAACGTTAGGCAAAGAGAGGAGTTTTTCCGTCGAGTTAGTGATTGGAGTTTGTTGAACTTGGACTGATTTTGGAGAGGATTTTGGGCAGCCAATTCGTGGTTGAACAAGAAAAATAAAGGTATGGGTTTTCTTACTCTTGGTCCCTTTCCCAAGAGACCCTTAAGACTCATATAATTCTATTCCGAAACTAGGATTGTTCCCCATTTCATGCTCCCTGTCACTAGCTCCAAATGATTCGTAGGTTGGGTATGTTTACTGGTAGATTTAGGTATGTTTGATGTTCTGGTGTTGAATGTGTATATGTTTATGTACGTGAAATCAAGAAAATGACAATCAATGCGTATTCGAAGTTGTGTACAAGTTTGTGAATGTGGCAAGGGCCTCGGCTTGATGCTCAAAATTTGATAAGGTTGTAGTTGTTGTTTTGTGTACATAAATCCATGAAAAATTGTGATGTTCATTTAAGGAAATGTGGCTGATTGAATGACAATTTTTTTAGCCAAATAAACTCATGAAAAATATGCCTAAAGATGTGTTAGAATGGAATATGAATACACCCGATGAATCAAGTGAAAATGTTGATAAAAGTGAATCAAAAATGACCAAAATTTCCAGCAACTATGCAAGGTTAAATTAGACTAGAGTTTAATAATGAAAATCTGGAAATTTAATACATTTTAAAGAGGTGAGGCCACCAGGATTCGAACCTGTGACCTCACCCTTTGGCTACTGTAATTCGCGAGAAAAGAAGACAAAAATGGGGCTGGGGGGAATCGAACTCGGGCCACTGGTTTGGGAAAGGAGAGGAAAATGATTTAATTAAATAAATGGGAGGCGTGGGAATCGAACCCACGACCTCCAGGTAGCGAGTGAAGGATGAGAAAATAAAGAAAAAGAAAATGTGAGGCGTGGGAATCGAACCCACGACCTCAAGGGTGGGAATAGAGAGGGGGCGAAAATGAGTAATAAAACAAGTGAGGTTGTGGGGGTTCGATCCACGACCTCACTGCCAAGTACCCTCAACCTAGCGAAAAATTTAAAAAAAAATATATGGGGCTGTGCGGGTTCGAACCCACCACCTCACTGCCCTAGCGAAATTTAATTAAAGATAAGGAGGTTGTGGGGGTTCGAACCCACAACCTCTCTACTTATGCTAATTAAATGACAAAAATAAAAGAGGCTGTGGGGATTTGATCCCACAACCTCTTGGTTTAGGCGAGAATGGACAAGATGAGGTTAATAAAAATTAAAAAGGGGTTGTGGGGGTTCGAACCCACAACCCTTCGGCCAAATTAGGATTATTATTAAGGAGAAAATTAATCCTTCAATGTTAATATTGTGATTTAACTTAGAGTCATAATGTTATGAATATTAGAATAAAATCAATTAAAAATATAAATGATATCCAATTGATTCAAGACTTGGGTTTCCTTGCCCAAGCTTCCGTATTGATACATAAGTCATACGTGAATAAAATATCCGAGAATAATGCCACATACTTAGATCGAAATCAAGATCTTGGCATACATACAAGATGCATAAGTCTTGTATCACATAATCTTAGAAAGATATGAATCACTTAGACGAAATATGAATGAAGCCTCATGGCTTGTATGTATAGACACATAAGTCTAACATACGTTCAAAGTAAGTGAATCTAAGAAGTATTTAATGAAATGATGAACCCTAGAAGGGTTAAGTATGAGTGTAAGATACACTAAATGGCTAAGTGCATTGGCATATGATGAAATGAACGTTCACGTAATAAGAGGTGAGTAACTATGAAAAACAAAGGTACTAATGATAACGAATGTGGTGACAACATGATATAAGGCTAATGTAAATGATGAACGTAATCTCAAATGAGCCTAAATAGATGTTACAAATACGTACTCTCTTATGAGAGTGTAAGATAATGAAGAGACCAGTCTCTATGAACACTCTAATGAAGGTATTGAGCTTAACACACTTAATACTAATGATGAGATGAGAAATAATCTAATGAGCTATGATGTCCTCATACTAGAAGCCAACTTCCATAACGTATGAGATAAATGAAATGGAACTTTATACTGAGCACCGATAGGCTAGCTATGAGCGGTGATGCCTTCTTTCGGGAAGGATGGAGGTTCACGTAACTCTAATGAGATGAGACTGTCCGGCTTGCCGGGTATGGGTCTCCTTAAATCTCCTAGTCTTCGAACCTATACTGCCAATATAGGGATCTGGCGGGGTTAAATTCCCATGTACGCTAGCATGTTATTGGATCACTTTGGCCGGTCATTCCATCTCTTTTTGGTGTGGGGGAGACACTGGATTTCATGATGCTCACATGATCTATGTCGGTTAAAGTTAAAGTTCCCAATGAATGAATAAGGCCAGCCTCAAATGATGCACATAGTTAAATGAATGATACCAAAGGTGTTAGGATAGGATAATCACAGGTGAGTTAGATTCAAGTAATGACATTAGGTCATTCTTGGTCATTGCACAACGAACCTAATAAAAGTCTTAAACTACATCCTAGGTATAGCTGGTGGTTACACTGGCCTATGAATGAAATAAAATGAAGTACGTATGAATGAATGAAGCACACTCTGTGTTTGCTAATGAAGATTCCCTAGATGAGGTCCCATCTATTGAGCCCTCATTTCTGGGATGTCTTAATGTCAAGTCCATGATTCCAAGGTCTCATGGCATATGAATGAATGATATGAAAGAAGTGATGTGCTACATGCAAAATATAATGTATGCTATATGATATGTGCTATGTGTAAATGTTATGTGTTGTGTGCAAATGTGAAAAGTATGATGATGTATGTTATTCTCATGGCATAACTTTCCTAATCCAAATTTGGAAAGATCATTTACTTTCCTAATCCAAATTTGGAAACTTTTCTAATTTCAATTTGGCAAGTCCACTGACTTGACTTCCAAAAATCATGTTGTTAGGAAAGAGCTATTCTTTCTCATGCATGTCCTTGGTGTGTGCTTGCATATACCCATACTTAGTACAAGTGTGTACTAACCCAATACAAACTCTACTATTTTAGGTGCAGGCACAGGTGGACGATAGAGCTACAGGATCATCGTTGCAGTTATCCGGACGTCCAGCATTCATCTGGTTTTGGTAGGTCCTCATGTCTTCGAGGATGCTACTGTTTTATATTCTAGCTTAGTTTTAGAGTCGAGCTAGTGGAGCATGTTCCACTGGCGTTTCTTTCCTGCTTTTATTCAGATTATGTATTGGTGCCATTTTGGCAATTATACGCTTTATAAGAATTAAACTATTTTTTTCAGTTGCTTATCTCTTAATGTTAGATGGTTGATGATGAACAATTACGTATTAATGAGAATGTTTTTATAAGTATGATAGGAAACAAAAAGTTTCAAATTTTCCGCTAAAATTAACCTATGTAAAGTAAGAATGACGTAAGTAGGCTTGTCTGCGACCTCTGAGAGGTCAACGATGCCGGTCTCGTCTGGGGTCTAGATTCCAGTCATGACAAAGTTGGTATCAGAGCATTAGGTTAAATTACGAAAATAATAAGTTCACATCAACCACATTGAGTAGTTTCTAAGTCATGGTAGTGAAGTGCACCACTATCCTGAATTAGAGACTGCATGATGCGTAGGAAAACTTCCCCTTTTCTGATCTTATCGTGCTTCTCCTACAGTTTAATTTCTTGGTGTTATGAGCGTGTCTAACATCAAATTTTTGTTGTTTTTCAGAGAATGAACACTAGGAGAGCTATTGGTCAGAGGAGAGGAGGAGCAGCTGCTGGGGGTAACCGAGTTCCACCCCAGGCTCCAGCTGAAGGAGTGGCTGTGCCAGCTAATCTAGCTGGGATGACTGATGTTGAGGTGAGGGCATATCTGGCCCAGATGGCACAGGCCATTACTATGCAGGCCCAGGCTATGACTGCCCAGGTCAACCGGCAGGATGTTCAGAGGGAGAACCCACCGATTCGTATCATGGCTGACAGGCTGAGGGATTTCACGAGGATGAATCCTCCTATTTTCACAGGGTCTAGGGCATCAGAGTATCCCCAGGAGTTTGTGGATGAGATTCATAAGATCCTAGTGGCTATGGGGGCCACTGATATTGAGAAGGCTGAGCTGGCTTCCTATCAGCTCAAGGATGTTGCACAGACTTGGTGCAAGATGTGGCAAGATAGCTGTGTCTTAGGTGGAGTGCAAGTCACGTGGGAGCTGTTCAAGACAGCATTTCTGGAGAGATTCTTTCCCAGGGAGATGAGGGAGGCCAAGGTTGAGGAATTCATCAACCTTAAACAAGGCTCTATGACAGTCAGGAAGTATTCCCTGAAGTTTCTTAAGCTGTCAAGGTATGTTATTTTCCCTAGTATTTAATAGCAAGAATGAGGGTAATACTGAACTTTGTTGAAATCATCCAGGTATGCTACTTCCCTGGTTTCGAACAGCAGGGATGAGATGAGCAGGTTCCTCACAGGAATCAATGTAGACCTGGAGGAGGAGTGTCGATCTGCAATGCTCCATGATAATATGGATCTTTCCAGGTTGATGGTGCATGTCCAGCAGGTAGAGGACAGCCGCAGAAAGAGAGGTGTTCGTGATGTTAGGAGGCCTAGGCCTCAAGATAAGGCAAGACCCAGTCATGGAGGCCACAGGAACAACTTTGGCGTCCGTGAGCAGCCAAGGTTCAAAAAGGGGCAACAGAGTTCTGGGAATTCTAATCCTCAGAGGAGTGCTACACCTAGAGGAGGCAGACCTGAGCCCAAGAAGGGTAATGGAGGTGAGATGCAGCGTCCTAAGAAGAATTGTGCTAAGTGTGGCCGAACTCACAGTGGAGAGCGCAGACAGGGCACTAATGCCTGTTTCGGTTGTGGTAAGAGTGGACACATGGTCAGAGACTGTCCACAGAACAGAGGTCAGGCTGGAGGTAATACCCAGCCTAGGCCTAATCCACAGGGTGCAGCAGCATCCGAGCCTCCTAAGAGGAACAGGTTCTATGCCCTGAAAGGTAGAGAGGAGCAGGAGAAGTCCGCTGATGTGGTCACAGGTATGCTGCAAGTGTTCTCAACTTCTGTTTTTACTTTACTTGATCCAGGGTCTACACTTTCCTTTGTAACTCCTCTGCTTGCTCTTACTTTTGAGACATTGCCTGAAGTTCTGCATGATCCTATAGTGGTTAGTACACCTTTAAGAGAAAATGTAAGAACTGATAGAGTATACAAGGATTGTCCAATAGTTGTTAGTGGAAAACCTATGTGTGCAAACTTGGTTGAGTTACCCATGCATGATTTTGATGTTATTCTTGGCATGGATTGGCTTCACAGTTGTTATGCTTGCTTAGACTGTCGTAATAGAGTGGTGAGATTTCACTTTCATAATGAAAAAGAGTTGGTCTGGGAGGGGTATAATTCGAGTCGTCCTAACCTCTTGATTTCTAAACTTAAGGCCAATAAAATGATGTCCAAGGGGTTATTGTGTCATCTTGTGAGTGTTAATGATATAGATCATGACATTCCTTCCATAGAATCAGTACCTGTAGTGAATGAGTTCTTAGATGTGTTTCCTGATGATTTGCCTGGAGTCCCTCCCCTTCGAGAGATTGACTTTGGTATCGATTTAGAACCCGATAGTAAACCAATCTCAATTCCTCCTTACATAATGGCTCCAGCTGAACTCAAAGAGTTGAAGCTGTAGTTAAAAGATCTCACTGACAAGGGTTTCATTCAGCCGAGCATATCCCCTTGGGGCGCTCCAGTGTTGTTTGTAAAGAAGAAAGATGGAACCCTTAGAATGTGTATCGATTATCGGCAGCTCAACAAAGTCACTATAAAGAATAAGTACCAACTTCCCAGAATAGATGATTTGTCCAATCAACTCCAAGGGTCTAGTTTCTTCTCTAAAATTGATCTTCGTTCAGGGTATCATCAGATTAGGGTTAGGGATGAAGATATCCCAAAGACAGCCTTTCGTACCCGCTATGGTCACTATGAGTTCTTAGTCATGTTATTTGGTCTCATGAATGCACCTGCTGCATTTATGGATCTCATGAACAGGGTCTTCCGTGAATACCTTGACTCTTTTGTCATAGTATTCATTGATGACATTCTCATCTACTCTAAGACCAAGGAAGAGCATGAACAGCATTTGAGACTAACCTTGAAGGTACTTAGACAGCATCAATTGTATGCCAAATTCAGCAAATATGAATTCTGGCTGAGATCAGTGACCTTCCTGGGTCATGTTGTGTCCGATCAGGGCGTGGAGGTGGATCCCACGAAGACTGAGGCTGTGAAAAACTGGCTAAAGCCTCTTACTCCTACTGACATCCATAGCTTTTTGGGATTGGCTGGTTACTACCGGAGGTTTGTGGAGGGCTTTTCTTCCATTGCTGCCCCATTGACAGCTTTGACTAAGAAGAAAGCCAAGTTTGAATGGACGGAGACTTGTGAGAAGAGTTTCCAGGAGCTCAAGGACAGACTCACTTCAGCCCCGGTGCTTACTTTGCCTAAGTGTAGTGAGAATTACACTGTTTATTGTCATGCATCTAGGGTTGGTTTGGGTTGTGTTCTTATGCAGGTTGGTAAGATGATAGCCTATGCATCCAGACAGCTCAAGGTTCATGAGAAGAATTATCCCACTCATGACCTGGATTTGGCAGCTGTGGTGTTTGCACTGAAGCTGTGGAGGCATTATCTGTATGGAGTGCATGTAGATGTGTTCACAGACCATAAGAGTCTTCAGTACGTGTTCACATAGAGGGAGTTGAATCTACGTCAGCGGAGATGGTTGGAGCTGTTGAAGGATTATGACATGAATGTGCACTATCATCCAGGTAAGGCTAATGTTGTAGCTGATGCTTTGAGCAGGATGAGCATGGGAAGTACAGCTCACATTGAGGATGAGAAGAAGGAGCTGGTAAAAGATGTACACAGACTGGCCAGATTAGGTGTGCGTTTGGTTGACTCCACTAGTGGGGATGTTTCAGTTCATCGTAGTTCTGAATCATCCTTGGTAGTTGAAGTCAAGCAGGGTCAGCATCTAGATCCCGTGTTGATGGAGCTGAAGGACTCAGTGCTAATGAAGATGAATGAGTCTTTCGCTTTGGGAGGTGATGGCATACTTAGGTATCAAGACAGGCTGTGTGTGCCAGATGTGGATAATTTGCGGACAAAGATTGTTGCAGAGGCCCATGGTTCCAGATATTCTATACATCCAGGTTCCACCAAGATGTATCATGATCTCAAGCAGATTTATTGGTGGGATGGCATGAAGAAGGACATTGCAGAATATGTGGCCAAGTGTCCTAATTGTCAACAGGTTAAAGCAGAGCATCTTAAGCCTGGTGGTCTGATTCAGATTATTGAGGTTCCGACTTGGAAATGGGAGGCCATTAATATGGACTTCGTGGTTGGGCTTCTGAGGACTAGGAGGCAGCATGACTCTATATGGGTTATTGTGGACAGATTGACTAAGTCTGCCCACTTTATCCCTGTGAAGTCTACTTACATAGCCGAGGATTATGCGAGACTCTACATTGATGAGATTGTGAGATGGCATGGGATTCCTTTGTCTATTATTTCAGACAGAGGAGCTCAGTTTACTTCTCATTTCTGGAGATCTTTCCAGAAGAGCTTGGGCACGCAGGTGAAGCTTAGCACTGCCTTACCCTCAGACAGATGGGCAGGCAGAGCGCACCATACAGACATTGGAGGATATGTTGAGAGCATGTGTGATTGACTTCAGAGGTAACTGGGATGACCCTCTGCCTTTGATAGAGTTCTCGTATAATAATAGTTATCACTTCAGCATTGGGATGGCACCGTTTGAGGCACTGTATGGTAGAAGGTGTAGATCTCCAGTTGGGTGGTTCGAGGTTGGAGAGTCATCCATTTTGGGTCTGGAGATCATTCATGAGGCCTTAGAGAAGGTCAGAATGATTAGGGACAGGTTGACTACTGCTTACAGTCGGCAGAAGTCATATGCTGATAACAGAAAGCGGCCCTTAGAGTTTGATATTGGTGACCAGGTTTACTTGAAAATATCGCCTATGAAAGGGGTGATGAGATTTGGGAGAAAAGGGAAGCTGAGTCCGAGGTATGTTGGGCCATATAAGATCCTACAGCATGTAGGCGAGGTGGCCTATGAGTTAGCATTGCCTACAAAACTAGCTTCTGTTCATCCAGTCTTTCATGTCTCTATGTTGAAGAAGTGCCTAGGTGATCCAGCATCAATCTTACATGTTGAAGGTTTGGGGGTTGGTGAAGACTTGTCTTATTAGGAGGTACCTGTCGAGATCTTAGACAGACAAGTCAAGCGGCTGAGGAACAAGGAGATTGCCACAGTGAAGGTATTGTGGAGAAATCATCTTGTTGAGGGTGCTACGTGGGAAGCTGAGGCCGACATGAGGGCCCGCTACCCTCACCTGTTCAGCCCTTGAGGTTAGACTTTATACTCTTAAACCTATGTTTCCTTATCGCCCCGTATTTTGTTGCTATTGATTGACTGTGTATGGTGATTTTATTATGATCTGACTGGCATTACAACGTGAAGTAGTAGTGTCATTCGGGGACGAATGTTCCTAAGGGGGGGATACTGTAACAACCCTAAAAATGAATAGGATCAAGACTTAGGTTGTCAAGAATGCTTCCGATTAGACCAAGGTTCACATAGACTGATACGCGTAGAACCAGACCTCAGAACCCTTACTACGACCAAGCCAACTAACTTGGGGAGTTAGTTGAGCTTGGAAAGGTTGGAACCAACCAAGTAAGGCTCTCAAAAATGAAGATTTAATCGGAGGAGTCTTTACCGGACTTAAAAAGAAGAAATTTTAAGTTTTGAGGGTCTAGGGGTAAAATGGTCTTTTACCAGGCTAAGGGTAATATCGTAATTACCCTAAATATATTAATAATTAATTATTTAATAAAATGGAAGGGCAATGTTGAGAGAGAGGGCCGAATGTGAGCTCTAAGGGTGAAGTCTTGCTCCACCCGGGTTCGAACCTAGGTGGAAGCAATGATTTAACTTGTTTTTATTTAAATGGATAAATTAATTTAATTAATTAATAAATATTATCTGATTTAAGAAAAAGAAAAAAATCAGATTTTTACTTAAAAGTTTGAAGGAGTCCTAGTTAACTAAGTCCTTACCTAAGTCTAAACCACCTTGCACGTTTAACTCTCTCTTTCTCTCACGTCAATATCTCTTTTCTCTTTCACGTTCTCTCTGCCAAAAATACAAGAACTGATCAGCCACTAAAAGTTCTTCACGCTTGAAGAACTTTCACGTCAAAAACTTATTCAAAACATAACCAAAAACGTTAGGCAAAGAGAGGAGTTTTTCCGTCGAGTTAGTGATTGGAGTTTGTTGAACTTGGACTGATTTTGGAGAGGATTTTGGGCAGCCAATTCGTGGTTGAACAAGAAAAATAAAGGTATGGGTTTCTTACTCTTGGTCCTTTTCCCAAGAGACCCTTAAGACTCATATAATTCTATTCCGAAACTAGGATTGTTCCCCATTTCATGCTCCCTGTCACTAGCTCCCAATGATTCGTAGGTTGGGTATGTTTGCTGGTAGATTTAGGTATGTTTGATGTTCTGGTGTTGAATGTGTATATGTTTATGTACGTGAAATCAAGAAAATGACAATCAATGCGTATTCGAAGTTGTGTGCAAGTTTGTGAATGTGGCAAGGGCCTCGGCTTGATGCTCAAAATTTGATAAGGTTATAGTTGTTGTTTTGTGTACATAAATCCATGAAAAATCGTGATGTTCATTTAAGGAAATGTGGCTGATTGAATGACAATTTTTTTAGCCAAATAAACTCATGAAAAATATGCCTAAAGATGTGTTAGAATGGAATATGAATACACCCGATGAATCAAGTGAAAATGTTGATAAAAGTGAATCAAAAATGACCAAAATTTCCAGCAACTATGCAAGGTTAAATTAGACTAGAGTTTAATAATGAAAATCTGGAAATTTAATACATTTTAAAGAGGTGAGGCCACCAGGATTCGAACCTGTGACCTCACCCTTTGGCTACTGTAATTCGCGAGAAAAGAAGACAAAAATGGGGCTGGGGGGAATCAAACTCGGGCCACTGGTTTGGGAAAGGAGAGGAAAATGATTTAATTAAATAAATGGGAGGCGTGGGAATCGAACCCACGACCTCCAGGTAGCGAGTGAAGGATGAGAAAATAAAGAAAAAGAAAATGTGAGGCGTGGGAATCGAACCCACGACCTCAAGGGTGGGAATAGAGAGGGGGCGAAAATGAGTAATAAAACAAGTGAGGTTGTGGGGGTTCGATCCACGACCTCACTGCCAAGTACCCTCAACCTAGCGAAAAATTTAAAAAAAAATATATGGGGCTGTGCGGGTTCGAACCCACCACCTCACTGCCCTAGCGAAATTTAATTAAAGATAAGGAGGCTGTGGGGGTTCGAACCCACAACCTCTCTACTTATGCGAATTAAATGACAAAAATAAAAGAGGCTGTGGGGATTTGATCCCACAACCTCTTGGTTTAGGCGAGAATGGACAAGATGAGGTTAATAAAAATTAAAAAGGGGTTGTGGGGGTTCGAACCCACAACCCTTCGACCAAATTAGGATTATTATTAAGGAGAAAATTAATCCTTCACTGTTAATATTGTGATTTAACTTAGAGTCATAATGTTATGAATATTAGAATAAAATCAATTAAAAATATAAATGATATCCAATTGATTCAAGACTTGGGTTTCCTTGCCCAAGCTTCCGTATTGATACATAAGTCATACGTGAATAAAATATCCGAGAATAATGCCACATACTTAGATCGAAATCAAGATCTTGGCATACATACAAGATGCATAAGTCTTGTATCACATAATCTTAGAAAGATATGAATCACTTAGACGAAATATGAATGAAGCCTCATGGCTTGTATGTATAGACACATAAGTCTAACATACGTTCAAAGTAAGTGAATCTAAGAAGTATGTAATGAAATGATGAACCCTAGAAGGGTTAAGTATGAGTGTAAGATACACTAAATGGCCAAGTGCATTGGCATATGATGAAATGAACGTTCACGTAATAAGAGGTGAGTAACTATGAAAAACAAAGGTACTAATGATAACGAATGTGGTGACAACATGATATAAGGCTAATGTAAATGATGAGAGTAATATCAAATGAGCCTAAATAGATGTTACCAATACGTACACTCTTATGAGAGTGTAAGATAATGAAGAGACCAGTCTCTATGAACACTCTAATGAAGGTATTGAGCTTAACACACTTAATACTAATGATGAGATGAGAAATAATCTAATGAGCTATGATGTCCTCATACTAGAAACCAACTTCCATGACGTATGAGATAAATGAAATGGAACTTTATACTGAGCACCGATAGGCTAGCTATGAGCGGTGATGCCTTCTTTCGGGAAGGATAGAGGTTCACGTAACTCTCATGAGATGAGACTGTCAGGCTTGCCGGTTATGGGTCTCCTTAAATCTCCTAGTCTTCGAACCTATACTGCCAATATAGGGATCTGGCGGGGTTAAATTCCCATATACGCTAGCATGTTATTGGATCACTTTGGCCGGTCATTCCACCTCTTTTCGGTGTGGGGGAGACACTGGATTTCATGATGCTCACATGATCTATGTCGGTTAAAGTTAAAGTTCCGAATGAATGAATAAGGCCAGCCTCAAATGATGCACGTAATGAAATGAATGATACCAAAGGTGTTAGGATAGGATAATCACAGGTGAGTTAGATTCAAGTAATGACATTAGGTCATTCTTGGTCATTGCACAACGAACCTAATGAAAGTCTTAAACTACATCCTAGGTATAGCTGGTGGTTACACTGGCCTATGAATGAAATGAAATGAAGTACGTATGAATGAATGAAGCAGACTATGTGTTTGCTAATGAAGATTCCCTAGATGAGGTCCCATCTGTTGAGCCCTCATTTCTGGGATGTCTTAATGTCAAGTCCATGATTCCAAGGTCTCATGGTATATGAATGAATGATATGAAAGAAGTGATGTGCTACATGCAAAATGTAATGTATGCTATATGATATGTGCTATGTGTAAATGTTATGTGCTGTGTGCAAATGTGAAAAGTATGATGATGTATGTTATTCTCATGGCATAATTTTCCTAATCCAAATTTGGAAAGATCATTTACTTTCCTAATCCAAATTTGGAAACTTTCCTAATCTCAATTTGGCAAGTTCACTGACTTGACTTCCAAAAATCATGTTGTTAGGAAAGAGCTACTCTTTCTCATGCATGTCCTTGGTGTGTGCTTGCATATACCCATACTTAGTACAAGTGTGTACTAACCCTATACAAATACTACTATTTTAGGTGCAGGCACAGGTGGACGATAGAGCTACAGGATCATCGTTGCAGTTATCCGGACGTCCAGCACTCATTCGATTTTGGTCGGTCCTCATGTCTTCGAGGATGCTACTATTTTATTTTCTAGCTTAGTTTTAGAGTCGAGCTAGTGGAGCATGTTCCACTAGCGTTTCTTTCCTGCTTTTATTCAGATTATGTATTTGTGCCATTTTGGCAATTATACGCTTTATAAGAATTGAACTATTTCTTTCAGTTGCTTATCTCTTAATGTTAGATGGTTGATGGTGAACAATTACGTATTAATGAGAATGTTTTTATAAGTATGATAGGAAACAAAAAGTTTCAAATTTTCCGCTAAAATTAACCTATGTAAAGTAAGAATGACGTAAGTAGGCTTGTCTGCGACCTCTGAGAGGTCAACGACGCTGGTCTCGTCTGGGGTCTAGATTCCAGTTGTGACACTTACGCCCTAGTTTCCCTCATCACTTGATAAACACTAAAGTTTTAATCTTGCTACTTGTTTACTTAGAAATAATCGAATATTTTTTGTTTCACAACCCCCCCCCCTTTTATTTAACTGTTTTTCAGAAAAGACTTGACTAAATAGACGTAATCGTAGATTAAAGTTAAGTCTAAATCATTTTCCTCGTAGGATCGACCCTAACCTCACAATTGGGTTCTCTACTTGATACGACCGCTTATACTTCTTTAGGAAAGTATAATTTGAGCGTATCAATAATCTTTAAACAATTCTAACCACCTTCTTTGTTTGAGATTAAGCTCTTTCTGAGTGAACACATATTGTAGGCTCTTGTGATCAGTGAATAGAATCAAATAATTACTCCATATCTTCAAAGCGAAAACTACAACAGCCAATTCTAAGTCATGGGTTGGGTAATTCTTCTCATGAACTTTCAACTATCTCGAGGCATGGGATATAACCTTGCCATTCTGCATTAATACGCAACCCAAACCAAATCTTGATGCATCAAAATACACCACAAAACCTTGAGTACCTTCTGGTAAGGTCAAAACTAGGGCAGTAGTCAACCACTTTTTCAATTCCTCAAAGTTTTTCTCACAAGCTTCATACCATTGAAACTTACTTCTGAGTCAACTTGGTTAAAGGATACAAAATAGACGAGAAACCCTCTACAAACCTTCTATAATAGAATTACAAACCCAAGAAACTCCTAATATCAGTTGGAGATGTGGGTCTAAGTCAATTCTACACTGCCTCAGTTTTTTGAGTATCAACTTTAAATCCCCCAGACACAATACGGCTTAAGAATGTCATAGACTCAAGTCAAAACTCACACTTAGAGAACTTGGCATACAACTCTCTATCTTTCGAAGTTTGGAGAACTATTCTGAGATGACTAGAACGATCTTCTTCATTCCTTGAATAGATTAGTATGTCATCAATGAAGACACTAACAAACATATCTAAATAAGGTTTGAAGACTCTATTCATAAGATCTATCAACGTTGCAGGCGCATTGTCAACCCAAAGGACATGACCAAAAACTCATAATGACCATATAGGGTTTTGAAACCTGTCTTTGGAATATCACATTCCCTCACTCTTAACTGGTAGTAGCCGGATCTGAGATATATCAAAATAGGTGGCACCCTAAAGATGATCGAATTAATCATCAATCCTTAGAGAAGGATACTTTGATGGTAACCTTATTAATCTGACGGTAATCTATACACATCCTTAGGGAACCATGTTTCTTTCTCACAAACAAGACTGAAGCACCCAAGGTGAGACACTTGGTCAAATGAAGCCCTTATCTAAGAGATACTTTAAATGCTCTTTAAGCTCTTTCAACTCTGCTAGTGCCATTCTATATGGAGGAATAGATATAGTATAAGTATCTGGAAGAATGTCTATACCAAAGTCTATCTCTCTCAGGAGGGGCTCCGAGAAGATCATCTGGAAAACTTCAAAAAACTCTTTTACTACTGGAACTAACTGAATTGGAGGTATCTCAACACTTGAGTCGTTAAGTCTGACTAAGTTATAGAAGAACACCTTAGAAAAACTAACTTCTTTGCCTTAAGGTACGAAATGAAATGACCCTTAGGCACTACTGAACTACTTTTCCACTCTAAGACTAGCTCATTTGGAAACTAAAACTTGAATACTCGATTTCTACAATCAACTGAGGCATAACAGGCATGAAGCCAGTCCATACCAAGAATGACATCAAAATCTACCATGTCTAACTCAATTAAATCAGCCGTGGTACTCTTGTGATTGACAAAATTGGGACAATCATGAAAGACTCTCTCTTTTAGAATAAACTCACCAACAAGTGTAGAAACATTGAATGGTTCACTAATTTGCTCAGGAATCACATCAAAATTCATAGCAACATAAAGAGTTATAAAGATAAACTCGCTCTTCGATCTAGCAAATCATAAACAGTAAAGTCAAAGACTTATATCATGCCTGTGACAACATTTGGTGAATCATCTTACTCTTGGCGAGTATTGATAGCATACAAATGGTTTGCTCCTCTACCAGTACCAAAAGTAGCCCCTCTAGGTGCAACTTTTTTTGGTGGAGCAACTGAAGAAGACTAGGCTCTATTGCCCTTATTACCGTTTCCCTGCTTGTTCTTTGGACACTCCCGCATGAAATGCCCATTTTAACTATACATGAAACAACTAATGGATCCCTCACGACACTACCTGAGTGGTTCTTATCACACTTAACGCAGGCAGGAGGCTTACTAGCCCCTTGCACCATGCTACCCTGAGAATAAGCAGTTTAGCTCTAAATTGTGACAATTGTACGCACCTTTGTTCGTAGGTGTAGGTGCACTAGCAGATGATGGAGTAGGTCCCTTATGTTTCTACTGGAAAGATGACTGGTTGGCATTACTCTTCTGCTGTCTGGACCCATTCCATGTCTTGGCCCTTTGTGCTTAAACTCTTCTCTATCCCTCAGCTTCTCTTCCTCAACCTGCTGCACATAGACAATCAACCTTGAGATATCCATGTCATCTATCAGCATTATAGCCCTACCTTCCTTGCTCGACAGATGAGACAGCCCAGCAACAAATAAGCTCATTCTACTCCTCATATCCTCAACCATCTCCGGAGCATAACGGGATAGTTAAGTGAACTTCAACCCATACTCATGAACACTTAGCGACTCATGTTTAAGGTTAAAAAAAATTCGTACCTTAGACTCCTTCTATTCTCGGGGAAAGAAACGCCCTAAGAAGGCCTCCTCAAAATAAGCCCAACTCGCAGGTGGTGCACCCTCAGCCCTACCCTCTTTCCATTGATCAAACCAAGTCCTAGAAACATTTTTCAATTGATATGCAACTAGTTTAACTCACTCAGTATCGGCAACATGCATGACCTCAAATACCTTTTTCAGCTCCTCAATAAAATTCTATGAATCCTGAGTAGTGCTCGAACCCGTGAAACTTGGAGGATGCATCCTTAAGAACTCTCAAATCCTCAAAGTATCAGTCATTTCCTATCTGGATCCTCTCTATTGTCCAACCTTATTAGTCACCACTTGGATCAACATCCTGATAGCCTCGCGTAATTCAACATTGGTAAATTCCCCTTGAGGTTGTCTTTTAGGTGCATTTGGTAACTCTTGTTCCTCAACATTACGTCTAGCAAGGCGACCTCTAGCAAATCTTCAGCGAGGCATGGTTATCTGAAACATGCGAAAGCACGAATTAGAGAAAAACTTTATAGAGATCAAACTCTAACGCATGAAATGAGTGTGAAAGAAGTGAGAAATTTTCCTAAGTGTTGCAGCCTCCTAATTATAGATGTGGCGCACTTTACGCCGATAACTAAAACTCTATTGACACAACTTCATAGACTCCGTAGGACTCTTGAAATCTGTGCTCTGATACCAAGTTTGTTACTCCTCGAGCCTACACTTTGGCGGGACTGGAACTTGAGAACCATTGACGGCCCCAAGCGAACCCTTGGCCTAGCTTACTTACTCAAGGGAAGATTTATTTCAACAAAGACAAGTCAATGTAATAAACTGGAATGTTAAAATGGACCATTCAACTTGGAGATTAAGGCAAACAAGTCTTAACATAAGATAATGACAATGAAAAGACTAAAGAACAAACATTTGACTGTCGATTTATAAATCCTCTAAAACTGAGATGGATGTCGGGAAAAACGCCACGACATTCTAATGAACTAATAAAATAACTTAAAACAATAAAAGGAGTCCTCTGAAATGCAAGGAGGATCACCAACTGACTCTGGAGTGCTCACTTGATCAATGATCTGCTGGATGTTAATCCTACTTACCTGCGTCTGCATCATAAGATGATGCAGGCCAACTAACATCAGTACATTAAATGTATGAGTATGTGGGTTGGATTGCTAAATCCAACATAGGCTTGAAAGAAATCTGAAGAACTTAACTGACTCAACTCAACTCAACTCAACATAACTGAACTCATTTCAATATAAAACAGTTTTTAAAACAAGTGCAATATAAAGAAAACCTGTTTTAAAACATGATGTCAACTCTGTGTGTATGCAAAGATACATATAAGTCTGAAACGTATGTAAAAATACAAAAAACAATGTATGTAAGAATAGAAATATTATTGTGGGAGTTTCTCTAAACGACAATCATCACGTAAGAGTAATTGTGATAATACATCGTTTTGCCTCACGCTGTCAGGGTCGTCCTATACCTTTCTATGAGTATAGAACCTGAACTACAAAGTAGATCCACTAGTCGATGCTAAAAGCACTAAAGGAATCATCTAAAAAGTATGACCCTTTTCTACCCATGGTGGCTACATGGTTTATGGGGGCTGTAGTTGTCTGAACTCTCCTCATATTGGTGCTCAATACTACTCCCAAAAATAATATAATATCAGTTCTTATGTTTAAATACATACTTCCTTTTGTGATTTGAGATTAGTTCTCAAAAACTTAGTTCAAAGGCTACCTTGAAAGTCAATGTTTCCTCTCTTGCTTCATTTAGAAAGCGATTACTCTTTTCTAAAAACAAGCCCACGGGCTCTTTGGAAATATCAGTATCATTTCTTATTTGAATGTGAAAATATTTTAAATTTATTTGGGAATACATAGTCCATATATACTTTTGAAGAAATGAACTTCAAGCTTTACTCTTTACTCTTTACTCAACTTGAACTTTAAGTCTTAAAACAAAGTTAAAAGATTTGGAAAAGACTTTTGGAAAACTCTAAGAACTTCTCTTGACTTTGATTTTAACTTATCTTGACTTGATTCTTAATTGGTCCTTCAAATTGAATTATGGATTCAAAGATTGTGATTTGTGATTGGAAAGATCTCAGTGTGTTTAGGAATGATTTTAGATAGTTCACCATGAGAAAAGTCCAAAATTTTAATATTTGAGGGTGGGTCTACGATGCGGAGAAGCATTTAAATTTTGATTTCAAAAACAAATTTTTAGGCAGAACTGTGTGTGACCGCTTCGCGATGCGAAATGATTTTTCCCAAAACTGGGACAAGTTCTGAGACGCGCCACCACTACCCTGAATCATCCGACGAAATTTCTTCTTTGTTTTTCAGCTCTAAACCCTCTAAACTCCATGGGTTCTTTCCCCAAAACACTTAAAATCATTCATACCATAAAATAACATCATATTCTACTCGAAAACACAACTAAAAATGTGAATAAATCTCAAGAAACTCCAATCGACACAACCCTCAAGAATTCAAACGAAATCTATCAAGAACACAAGAATTTACTTTCAAATCTAATAACTTCGCTAAAATTGAATCATGATTGGTGTGTGGGTGAATTAACCTAACCGTATGTGATCTCACATACCAAGGGATCACCCCCCGACGAAATCAACAAGCTAACCTCGACGAATATTGAACAAATCTTGAACATTCTTCTCCTTTCTCCTCTTTTCTCCTTTCTCCAAGCCCTACCGTAAAATCAACTTTTCTAAAACTGACTAAAATCAGACTTTACCACAATTAAACTTCTAAAAATGAATTAGAATAATTAGGTAAGGAAAAGACTAAATTACCCTTCAAAAATCCAGATTTAGACTTTCCTTAATCCAACAGCCCAAGTTCCAAAGGGCATAACTTACTCATACAAACTCGAACTCGCGCAAACTCAGCGGCGTTGGAAAGATTAGTGCAAGAGAATTCAAACCATATCTGGAAGTACTCTTAACTCATCTTGATCTAGGAGTTATCGCAGTTTGATGTTGACCAAAACTCACTTTTCCTAACTTAAATAAATTTCCAGATTTTTTTCATTATTTCCAAAATTGATTATTTCAAGTTCTTGGCTTCTTTCTAGCTATTTCAAATTGCAATATGTTACAATGACTTTCGTTAAGACCTTAGTAATAGAGTCAGTTGGTCCCGATAGGCAAATAAACCCATTTTCAATTTCAAATGAGCTCCAGAGAAGGTAAATCCTCATTTTATTGATTTTCGTGTGTTATAGTCCCTAAATTTTTGGTGATCCAGAAATGCAGATATATTTTGCTTAAATTTTTCATTGACATCTTTTAAGACCTTAGTAATGGAGCACGTTGGTCCTGGTGGCAAACAGATCCATTTTCAAGTTCAAAAGAGCCTCAAAGCAAGTAAACCCTCATTTTGCCAATTTTCGTGTGCTATATAGTCCATTGATTTTTTATGATCTAGAATTCCGGATATTTTTTGCTTAGATTATTCATGGACATCCGTTAAGACCTTAGTAATGGAGTCAGTTTGTCTCAACAGTCCCATTTTCAAACTCAAACTAGCTCCAAAGCAGGTAAACCCCCATTTTTTTGATTATTGTGTGTCATAGTCCATGGATTTTTAGTGATCCGTAGTTTCAGATTTTTTTTAGCCAATTTTTTTCTTGGACGTCCGTTAAGACCTTAGTAATGGAGTCATTTTATTTCTGACGGGGCAAACACGCCCATTTAAAGTTCAAACGATCCCCAAAGCAGGTAAGCCCCCATTGTGCCAATTTTCATGTGCTATAGTTCATGGATTTTTGGTGATCTAGAATTCTAGATTTTCTTGCCGAAATACTTTGTAGACGTCCATTAAGACCTTAGTAATGGAGCACGTTGGTTCTGGCGGGAAAACAGGCCCATTTTCCAATTGAAAAGAGCCCTGAAGCAGGTAAACCCCCATTTTTCCGATTTTTATGTGATATAGTCCATGGATTTTTGGTGATCCACAATTCAAAAAAAATACCGAATTTTTTGAAGGATGTCCGTTAAGACTTTAGAAATAGAGTCAGTTTGTCCTGATGAGCAAACAGATCCATTTTCAAGTTCAAACGAGCCCTAAAGAAGGTATACCTCTAATTTTTCGATTTTCGTGTACTATAGTCCATGGATATTTGGTGATATAGAATTTCAGAATTTTTTTGCTGTAATTTTTCATGGTTGTTCGTTAAGATTTTAGTAATGGAGTCAGTTGGTCCTGACGGGCAAACGAGACCATTTTCAAGTTCAAACGAGCCCCAAAGCAGGTAAACCCTCATTTTGCCAATTTTCGTATAGTCCATGATTTTTTGGTGATATGAACTTTTAAATTTTTTTTTGTTTAACTTTTTCATGGACGTACGTTAAGTACTTAATGGACGTCATGATTAACTATCTAAAAATACTCTTAATCATTACAATATCCTTCCTATCACAAATCATAACCTTGAATTTATAATTCAAATTTAAGTTAGAGTTAAGAATCAAGTATTGAGAATTCTTAGAGTCATTTCAAAAGTCTTTTACATTTGTTTTAAACTTGTTTTAAGACTTGAGTATTTAGTTAAGTAAGAGTAAGAGTGAAGTTCATTTTCTTAAAGTTCATATATGGGAACTAAGTATTCTGAAAGAATAAATGTTTTTCACATTTAAGATGAGAGGAAACATCGATTTCCAAAAGAGTTTTTATGAGTAGTTTTGAGTTTCATCTCTTTTAAGAGATTGATTTTTGAGTAATAATCTCAAACTACAATGAAAGAGTTATGTTTTTAAACATATGAGGTGAGTTTATTTTGGGAGTAGTATTGAGTATCGATATCGGAACGAGTTCATAATTTTTCAAGTCTCCATAAATGATGTAGCCAACGTGGGTAGAAAGGATCATAGTTTTTAGATGATTCATTAATGATTATAAGCATAGCTTAGTGAATCCACTTAGTTGAGGCGTTCTATATCCTGGCAAGTTATAGGACAGTCTATCAGCGTGGGCGAGATGTTGTATCATCACATAGCTCGTAGTTATGGTTGTCAGTTAGAGAATATCTCAAACAGAGTTTATTTTTGTATTCTTATATACAACTTATATATTATTGTATTTTTCAATACTTCGAGATGTTATCTACTATTTTAAGTGTTTTATATAAACTGCATCGTTATTGTTGTTTTATTTCTGCATTGAGTTGAGTATCCATGAGTTGAGTAAAGTTGAGGTAAGTGTTTCTTTCAGATTCCAGTTCAAGCTTACGTATTGTTTAGATTTCCCTCACATGCTAGTATATTCAATGTACTTACGTCATTTGGTCGGCATCATTTTTTTATGCAGATACAGGCAATCAGGAAAAGGATCAGTATCCAGTGCTTTGTTGATATAGTCGAGCATTATATTTCAGAGTCATTTGGTGAACCTTCTTGCTTTCTGGAGGATCCCTTTTATATTGCTTTATCATTTCAGTTGTTAGGTTGATCCGGGTCTTGTCCCGACATCCCTCATAGTATTAGAGGAGCTTCATAGACAGATGGTTATAGTTCAATAGTGTTTTCATTTTCATTCCATTTATATATGTTGAGACTTGCGTTGCCACTTTTTCTAGTTAAATATTTATTTATAAAACATTCTGAGTTTATTTTGAGATAGTTGAGTAAAGATGCATTTGATTTCTCTTATTAATGCTTAAAGTCTTTTTTGAAAGTCTAGCCAGGCTGATGATTTGCTTAGGGCCAACAATGGTTCTCGAGTGTCAGTCCCGCTCAGGGTGTAGGCTCGGACGTGACATTAATACCATGAAAGCATGACATATATTACTTATCCACATTGTTTGTTCTTGGACTGCACCCCTTGAAGAATATATATTGATATTAAAAAAGAATATCGTATTACAAATATCAAACTCACTGTCTGTAGGTTTTTGAGCGGTTGGGGATTGCTCTGCTGATGTATACATATATTAGGTGTTTGTTTTGATCAACGTGATTAGCAAAAGTTTCACAACTATGAAGAAATAAAGATAAAGAATCATTCCAAATACAAGTTATATCAAACATGGGATGTTCACCAGATGTAAAATTACATGGACATCGATTAGAGATAATCACTAGGTCTTTCACATCACAGATACCTATTACTATTTTAAAATTTTTCTTGCCGTTTGGACATTTTAGCAACAAAAAATTATCCTTCAGTCTTCGGACTCTAACACATGGCATAAATTTTATTTAATGACTAAGATCTAATTGAGTTTTTGGTTAAAATCATCCCTGAAGTATGATCTAAATTTAAAGTACATCCTTGTGTTATATAAGTGAACAAAAAACATCCTTGAGCTATCCAAAAAAGTTGCAAGATCCATCCTTCTATCTATTTTTAAATAAAACTCACGCCACCAACAAAAAATTAAATGTATCAAGTCGAATGAATATATGCACACATGGTTAACTAGTCAAGTTAAGTGATTTTTTAATTATTTTTTTTTTAGAAATTGAGAATTTAAATCATATTCAGACAAAATATATTCAAATTCTAAATATTCTTGTAAAAATATGGCCAAATACTACTCCAACTTCAAATTTTTTGAATACAATAATTATTTATTTTATTTTCATAACTAAACGCCTACGTAATTTTACTAAATTTTCAACATTTCTGTACATTGTATAAAATATGAATTGCATTGTATATACAGTACATGCACCCTAAATATTTTATTAAAGAAAATCTCTAAATAGTTGGATGTAATACTTTTAAAATAGTTCTTTTACATAATCTTTCTAACCATCGGAACCTACTGTATAAATATTTCAAAACTTATCTATTGTTGCAAGTCAATTTACTTGATGATGTAAAAAACATATAAACTGACAACACGTAAAATATAAATTTCGAGAATGAAAGATTCATTTCCTATCCATATCCTTATCCGTTTTAGGTAACATTGATCTTCTCGACGTGGCAAGACATGACCAAATTAATTTTTTTTATTGGTTCAATCAGTTTCTTAACAAAAATAGATTGAAGGATATTTTTTGTTATTTTTTTTATAGTATAAGGATGTTTGTTGCTCACTTAGATAATAGAGAAAAGACATAAAGTCACCACTAAAGTTATCCCGAATTTTCAAAAAGACACCTTAACTTTGCAAGCGTCCCATTACCCCACAAAAGTATTGAATATCTTTGTAAAATGATCATTTTGACCCATTTTCTCACAATGTTTGTGAACACTCAAATAACAACGCGTGAAGGTATATTTTAACTGTCAAAAACCAATTAAAAAATACCACATTTTAATTGTTTTCTTTTTTAATTGATTAAATAATTAAATACTTCATCTTCCCCAAATTTGTTGTTGGAGAAGATTTTTCAAACAAGTACTTTTAGGAATCAACCATGGTACATCAACCTCGACACCAGGTTCAATGGTGACTGAGGTGATTTACTTGACAACATTTGGGGAGCTTAAAAGGTCAAACCGCGCTCGTGAACCCGCAACTCAAATTTGTCCCACGTATTTGTGTCTTCTCCATAGGAAGACTTCCTAGGGATAATGTTAAGCCAGTGTCAGCTCTATGCTTTGAGGAATAAGGCTTTTGCCTTAGGCCCCGAAATTTCGGGAGCCCAAATTTTTATCAAGAAAAGATTATGTGTTAAAAAATTTATAAAAAAATTAAATATTTACGATAAAAATATATTTTTTAAAAATATATTATTTTACCCACTTTAACATATTTTGTACTTTGTTAAAAATAAGAATTAATGGTGAAAACTGTTGAACAACGTGAATTACAAATTTTTTTTAGTTTCATCTTAAATTTTAGTTTGAAACATTACTACAAGCATATTAAAATGGGGAATACCAAGTCATCAACTTCTTGCGTCAAATTCTATGGTTCTAACTATTATTATTTAATATTTTTCAACTTATTACATGTATAATTATGTTAACTATTCATATAAATTGTCTCATTGAAAGGATGTTTTTCAATATTGAGTTGATAAAATCTTACCTAAAACTAATAACTGAAAAAATAATATTAAAATGCTAATAATTTTCATCTAAATATTGTAAGAAAAATAATTTTTAAATAAATACATATATGAAGTTTGTTTATATTTTAGACCCCGAATTAAAATTTTGCTTTAGGCCCCCAATCACGTTGAGCCGCCCCTGTGTTAAGCAACTTTGTTGGTTTTTCTACAGGTCCCTTTACTCTAATCTCCTATCCTTAGCACCACAGACCAAATCCGTACACGTTTTTTCAAGATTCTTAACGTTTTTGGTAGAATAGTGATCCTAATCAATCATCTCTCGAGCCCCTCTAGCCCTGATACTGACAGCTAATTCATTGTCGCATACGCGGGTATGCCATACTTTGATTTGATGAAGAAGATGAAGACCTAGCCGCAATTTCGATTTTCTTTAAGGAGGGTGGGATCAAATTTCAATGGAAAAGAAGAGAACATTTGGAAAGAAAAAAAGGAAGTGATTTTGTTAAGATTCAGGCCGGATTATCCTCATTTTTGTTAATATTTAAATTTAATTAAAATGGTAAAAAAGGTGAGCATCACGCGCCTCTTCATAGATGAGGAAATTAGTCAAAATGGTCTATTTACAAGGGTATTTAATACTTTTATGGGGTAATAGGTTGCAGGCAAAGTTAAGGTGTCTTTTTAAAAATTTGAGACAACTTCAATGGTGACTTTATGTCTTTTCTCTAGATAATATAAGGATGTACATTAGATTTGAGTCATAGTTGAGGGATATTTTAGCCAATAACTCTATAAAATTAAAACAAAGCTTTATTTATATAGGAAACAATTAAATAATTTAAACATAATTAGTGTTTTTTTATTAGTCAAATCTTAGTCATTAAGTTAAATATATACCATATTTAATCAGTCTATAAATAGAAATTGATGAAAATGGTCAAAACTCAAAAGAATATATTTGGTGTCAAATCCTATGTGGAAGTTTTTTGGTGTGAAGGCACCGGACACGTGAAGCCAAGCCTCTATATATTAGTGCCCCCTCTTCTCTATTCAAAAACTCATTTCCAATGGTGCAATTCATTGTGTCTTCAGTACTGCTGCTACTTGTATCTCAGGTCGTCTCGTCTCACTTCATCGTTGAGACTCTTCCTGGATTTGATGGAAAACTTCCATTTACACTCGAAACAGGGCAAGTAGATTGTATTAATTTTATCATTCCGTATATGAATAGATACTAAATTTGTTATGTTGATGGATCAGTTACATTGGTGTTGGAGAAGATGAAAAAGTGCAGCTGTTTTATTTCTTCGTACAATCTGAGAGAGATCCGGAAAATGATCCTCTCATGATTTGGCTCACCGGAGGTCCTGGTTGTTCTGCTCTATCTACCTTTTTTTATGAGTTGGGTATGTCAATTTAATCCCTTTTTTTTCCTTATGTCTATTCTTTTTGGTGTCTTTCACTCCAGATTGCTTGATTTCCTCTGGATTTATCGTCTCGTTCTTCATTTTCTTCTGCTTAATTGTTTTCCTTGTATTCATATGCTGCTCCTGATATGCTGCACACAACATTTTCCTGGTTAATCTATCTTTATTAAAAACTACTCGGAGGCTAACATGAGAACCATTATAGCAATTTCACTCAGTTACTGCCAAAGACATAATTCAGAATGGTTTTAACTTTGAAGTTCGGGTATGGAAATAAAACCATTATAGAAAAGTTGTCAATAAATTGCGACAAATAAATATTGAAAACTTGTCAAGATTGGATAAAGGGATCATAAATAGTGTTAACTGTGTATCAATATATGTACATAAGGTGCAAGCAATAAGGATGATGGCTAAAAGATCAATTTCAGGTTAAGAGTCTCCGAGTCTAAGAGATAAAGTTATGCATAAAGTATTTGTTAGTCTAAGAGGAAAACAATAAGATTGTTCTCATGATCTTCATGCTTGGATTATTGTGTCTCAAAATTTAATAAGCTGTAGAAATGACGTTGATGCTTCTTTCAGGTCCTTTAACCTTTGATTATGCAAATTCTAGTGGAAATTTCCCGAAATTGGAGTTGAACTCATATTCTTGGACCAAGGTTTTGTAAGCTTATTCTTTTGCAGTTTGCTTATATTTTCATTGTTGGTCGTTTATATAAGCCATAATCTAGTTTTCATTTCTAGGTGGCCAACATAATATTTATAGATCAACCTGCTGGCACTGGCTACTCATATGCAAACACTTCAGAAGCTTACAACTGTAGTGATACCCTCTCTGTAACTCTAACTTACGACTTCCTTAGAAAGGTGAGACAATTTTAACATTAATTTATCTCATCTCATGTCTCAATGTCGGTCAGAACTTTATACTCGTGCTTAAGGATAACGTAAGCATCTAACCCGTGAAACTTTCAGTAGCAAATTCATGAGACTGTGAAATTGTTGTGCTGTAGTGGCTTATGGAGCATCCCGAGTATCTCAAGAATCCATTATATGTTACTGGTGGTTCCTACTCAGGCTTTTTTGTTCCACCGCTTACTCGCAAAATATACGATGGTATTGTATCTTGTACCTGAGTTCAAAATAAGTCTTTCTGTTATCTTTTCATGACCTTTTTCTTTCTCTCAAGGTATTGAAGTTGGTGACAGACCTCAACTAAATATCAAAGTATGAACTACAATGCATTCAGTTGCTCAACTCTTCTTTCTGTTCTCATTTTAAGTTCTGCTGTCAAACCTGTGGTTTTTGATCAAATGTAGGGATATATACTAGGCAATGCTCAAACAGATAGATTCATCGACTTTAATGGTAGAGTCAGATATGCTAATCGTATGGGACTTATTTCAGATAAGATCTATCAGGTATCTAATAGCTTATGTTATGTACTCTATATTGGGGAAACTATTTTCTAATTAACAACATTAAAGAGTCGTTCAACTAGAAATTACTTACAATTCATTATGACTTCAATTAATCTTCGTTATGTTACCGTGTAGTCCACTAAAGCAAATTGCAATGGGAACTACATTGACGTTGATCCAAATAACACATTATGTCTAAATGATCTTCAGAAAGTAGACAGGGTAAGGTATCAAGTTCTGCACCTATAAAATATTAAGATATCTTCAAAGTTCAATAATGCTTAAATAGTCTGTCATTGTACGTGATTAGTGTCTCAAGAACATACAATGGACACATATTTTAGAACCTTGGTGTGACCTTGAATCTTTTATGAGCATTCTCCAAGAAACTCCTACAAATGGCCAGTCAGTATTTCCAATTGCAGGACCATGGTGTCGAGTAAGTCTCTGTTTATGTTAATTCTGTTGGTATATTATACAAGAATTTGATGAGTTAACTTTTTAAACCCAAAAACTAGGAAAAAAATTACATATACTCGTATGTTTGGGCAAACAATATAGCTGTCCAGAAAGCACTAAACGTTCGTGAGGTATGCAAATACAGTTTTTATTCCTACTGTTCACTTCCAATGCTAGCCCCCTCCCCAGCCGAGAAAGAGAAACCTTTGAATGACCGATATGGTCATGTAAAAAAACCAGGGAACAATATTGGAGTGGGTGAGATGCAATGAAAGCATGCATTATAGAGGTAAGAAGAGAACCGAGTCATATGTGTATGATGTCCCAAGTGCCGTTGATGATCATCGCAATCTCACCAGCAAATCCTGTCGAGCACTAATTTATAGGTATTACTCCAAGATAGCTTTACTTCTTCATGTTACGCCGTTCTTCAAAGTGACCATAATATATCCTGTCGAGACTGTTTGACAATTTTTTTTACTTTGATAGCGGTGACCATGACATGATTGTTCCTCATTTGACCACGGAAGAATGGATAGACACTTTGAAACTGCCAATTGTAGATGATTGGGAGCCTTGGCTAGTTGACGCTCAAGTTGCAGGGTTGGTTCATTGCTCTTATCCTTAACATGTATCATCAATAGTTGTTAACTTTTCTAATACTTTGTTTATGTAGATACAAGATGAAGTATTTACAAAATGATTATGAGCTGACATATGCAACTGTTAAGGTAAGGGAAAATTCCCTATTGCAACAACTCTAAACCATCATTGTATCTTAATCTTAATTCCTTGAATTAATTTATTTAGGGTGCGGGCCATACAGCTGCTGAATACAAGCCGCAACAATGTCTGTCAATGGTTGATAGGTGGTTTTCCGGTGACCCTCTTTAGTTTCACCATTGCAACACACTAATGTACTCATTTGTTTTTCTCGATCGACATAATTAAATTGCTTCTTTGACAACTTATATAGCAACACCAGACATTAAGCATGTGTGTCGTGACATTTTGACATGGAAAATCACATGTTAAAATATATATGATTCGAGGTTGACGCTATTTATATTCGTTTGTAATTTAGAAGTTGGAGAAAGGAAGTACTTATCCAATTTATTCTATTTTTTTAACGAATCAGACCCATGCATGGCACTCGTCTCTAATGTAGAGCAAATTTCTTACCTCCTACTTTTTCCATACTACTTCTCTGGGCCCGTGCGTCACACGTGTAAAAATCAGACATGCATGTTTATTACAAGTGTTTCTCGATATTTTTAATCTATTGTCCAGTAGATATAAAAGTCTCAAAATAGGTATAGTCAAATTAAGCTTAGCCGTCTATAAGCAATTAAGTGTACATACCGTCATCAACAACTAAAAAATACATAAAATTAGAGAAGTGCTAAATGATTAGAAAATTTGTTCAGAATTTGGCCAGAAAATTTTAAAAACTATAATGTCTTTTTTATTTTAAAATAAATCGATCTTTTTTTCATTTTTTAGTAAAAGATATTAAAGATAAAAGGGTAAAAATGTTTTTAAAAAGTAAAATTATATCGAAAAAATCTCATTTGGGTCAAATTCTACCCAAATTTTCTGACCTAAAAGATTTTTCCATAAAATTATTAGATATCACGATTTGTAAAATAAAAAGGGCATATGTGACGTTACTTAAAGTCTTGTTGAGCTTCTTGTATTCCCAATGTCTGTTCCGTTACAAATACAACTACTGCCTATCACTGCTAGAGAGAAGACTTGGAACTGCTACATTTGTTTACCTTTTACTACAGCAAGTACCTATATATCTACTCAAGAAAAACGCCTAATATAGGAAGCATATGCTGAATGACTAACATTAGGTATGTTTTTATAGTGTACTAGTAAAATTATTTAATATCACAAAATTTATAAATAATACTTAAAATCTATCAATCATTACAACTAAAACACTATATAATCTTACATATGTGGAATTATGTTGTAACAAACATTAATAATGTAAAGGAAAATGAAAATTATAATATTTTATCATTTATCCTTAATAACATAAACATAAATTAATGACTGTAAAAGACATTCCAAAATCTGTAACATAACCAATGATGTTAGTGAGTCACTCAACAAGAACAAAATATACGAATATTTAATTGTGCAGAAGAAGAATAGCTTTAGAATTTCCGTTCTTTTAAAATTAGAGGAATCCCTTTATTTATAAACAACAAAGGATAGTGTGAACGAATGTTTATTGTGCCTTTGGAAAAGTTGCAACCCCTCGAAAGGTCACAGTCTTTCATAAAAGTCGCAATTCTTTATTAACTCGCAATTTTTCATAAAATTCACAACTTTTCATTAAAGCCGCAACTTTTCATAAATATCACAATTTTTCATGAAAGCAGAAGACTAATTTTGGAAAAAAAAAATTAAAAGGGAATCATGGTTTGTGGTAGCGCCACGTAGGTGAAAAATAAATAAATTTTAAAAAATCTGATTTGTGATGGCGCCACGTAAACGAGTCTAGGGTTCTCTTTTATATCTATCTATATATATAATTCTTGAAGTTTTGATGATAAAACTCTTTCATATTCCTCAATTAGTTAATTTGATTCCTTTCAACTTCTCATAATTAGCAAAAATACATTCCAACTTATATATTAATTGAAAACTTTAGTGTTTATTCATTACCATCAAAAGAAAGAAATCAAATAACTAATGTTGATCTTATTCAATTAGGTCAATGAAAAAAATGTTTTTGTCCCATGAAAACCTCAATTAATTAATTTGATTCCTTCAACTTCTCATAATTAGCAAAAATACGTTCCAACTTCTATACTAATTGAAAACTTTAGTGTTTATTCATTACCATCAAAGAAAGAAATCAAATAATTAATGTTGATCTTATTCAATTAGGTCAATGAAAAAAATGTTTTTGTCCCATGAAAACCTCAATTACTTAATTTGATTCCTTTCAACTTCTCATAATTAGCAAAAATACGTTCCAACTTCTATATTAATTGAAAACTTTAGTGTTTATTCATTACCATCAAAGAAAGAAATCAAATAATTAATGTTGATCTTGTTCAATTAGGTCAATGAAAATAATGTATTTGTCCCATGAAAACCTTCAAATACCTTTCTGTACCTTTTGGTTTGCCTCAATGCCTTTTTTTAATTTCTATATATGGCTCTAATTAAGACTAATAATATTATTATTCATTGACATATATACATTCATGATACTAAAAATTGATGATAAATTTATACAAAGTAATTGAGAAAAATGAACACACATCATATATCAACTATTTTCTTCTATTGTTTATTCTAAAGGTGAGGGTTACACATATTTCTATTATTAAAATTATGTGTTTCGAATAAATTTATAAATAATTTGCATATATAAGCGATAAACAAATTTTAACAAAAAGGAACAAACTTTATTTACTGAAGCTAATTGTTATTTGGCAATCAAGGCCACTAACAAAAAAGTTTACAACTCATAGTGACTCACAAAGTTTCAATTTAATTTTGCTAATAATTAAAGTATTAATTTACTTACAAATTCGCTAAAAATAAATGTCAAAAAATGTCAAAGAAAAAATCTCAATTCATAGTTATAATTGTACGAAACACCAACACTGAATATTTACTACTGGAA
Source organism: Solanum sitiens (assembly GCA_016801875.1). NCBI lineage: Eukaryota > Viridiplantae > Streptophyta > Magnoliopsida > Solanales > Solanaceae > Solanum > Solanum sitiens. The sequence continues at coordinate 3,002,942 of JABWTJ010000014.1, read as the reverse complement.
CTTCTAAAATTGAGGAAGTGGTTGATGAATCTCAGAGTGAGGGAATGACTCTTATAAAATAGAGAGTTAGACAAATACTGAGACAAAGAAGACATAGACCCCAACAAGAATACAAGAATAATGACTACCATGCAACAGAGATCCCAATTTCGTGTATCCGGTTAAGCAAACTCTGCCCGCCCGCTTTCACCCAGACAAAAAAGGTGAGCGCCTAGCGCGAAAGGTTACTTTACTAAGTAATATAAGGCAAAAAGCAAGGGCATAGCAATTACCCGAAAGCCGTTGCACCTTAGCGCATCCTCTTTTTTGCTCGTTAGCCTTGTTTGTTGATTTTTGAAAGAAGGGGCAGATGACTACCATAATATGATGATCGATGTTATTACAATGAAAAGTCTAACATATTAGACATAATTGTCCTGAACTCAAAAGAAAGAGCCATAAGAAGAATGGAGATCCAAAGAGTCTTGGAGAGTGGAGCAATGAAAACGCATTGGAAGAAGATCATGTCGAAACAACAAATATATGCTTTATGGCAATCGGAGAGTCAAGCGAGGTAAGACAACATGATTGTCCTAATTTTATTATTTACAAAATTCTCTAGATATGGTTATCGATGAATTGCAAAAGGTTATTAATGAATATAATAATTACGCCCGACACTCGTGCATTCGAGTATACACCCCAAAACAAGTACCCTTGAATCAATTGAACTGGATCGGTGTAAGATGTTGCAGAAGCCGAATATATAGAGAGTGATAGAATCACAACTGCTATATCTGAAGGTAGCTAATAAATAGTAAATGAGACAACAATAAAAGGAACACCAGAAATTAACGAGGTTCGGCAAACTTTTGTTTTCTTTTGCCTAGTTCTCGGACACAACCAACCAATATTTATTTCACTCCAAAAGAGTACAAGTGAAATACTACAAGAGAGAAAGAAGAACAAATGCCTTAGGAGATGAGAAGGCAAGTGAGAGGTGTGTTACAAATGAATTAGGAGCTACCTATTTATAGGAGTGAATTCTTCCTATTGATGTCATTCATGACATCACAATATGTCAAAATGTCAAGATTTACCTTGTGAAACCAATTTATTGTTCACCTAAATTTCACCTACAAAAGGTGCTATCTTGACTTTTCTACCAATGAAGAATTATCCTCCTAACTACCATATCTTCTCATTAATCCATTTTTGAATCTTGTCAAATTTAACAAATCTCCACCTTGGCAAGATTCTCCATTTTCAACTTTCTCTCAACAACAATTTTGATTGTGTCTTCAACCATAATCTTCAATGTTCAACAATGTTAATCAAGTTCAAACAATGTTGAAACTTGACCGCAGTCACCACTTTTGTCAACATATCGGCAGGATTATCCGTAGTATGAATTTTCTGCATTATGACTCCACCATCTTCTATGATATCTCGTATGAAATGATATCAGACGTCAATGTGCTTCGTCCTTGCATGATAAACTTGGTTCTTTGCTAATTGAATAGCACTCTGACTATCACAAAATATTGTGATTCCTTCTTGTCCAATACCAAGCTCTCTAAGCAATCCTTGAAGCCAAATTGCTTCCTTCGCAGCCTCTGTAATTGCCATGTACTCTGCCTCAGTGGTAGACAAAGCAACTGTTGACTGCAAAGTAGACTTCCAACTAACTGGTGCATTTGCAATAGTGAAAACATAACCAGTAGTTGATCTTCGTTTGTCCAAATCACCTGCATAATCTGAGTCACAATATCCAACAAGATATTGACTATCTTTCTGCTCGAAAACCAAACCAACATCTACAGTATTATGAATATACCGTAGAATCCATTTTACAGCCTCCCAATGATCCTTTCCAGGATTATGCATGTACCTGCTTACAATTCCAACAGCGTGTGAAATATCTGGCCTTGTGCAAACCATTGCATACATCAAGCTACCAATAGCATTCGCATATGGTACTATTGACATATATTCTCGTTCAGCTTCATTCTTAGGTGACATAGCATCACTAAGCTTAAAATGAGGAGAAAGCGGAGTGCTAACCGACTTCGTTTTTTTATTCATACCAAATCGGTTTAGTACTCTCTTCAAATATTCTTTCTGAGATAAATAGAGTTTCTTTGAATGTCTATCTCTTTTTATCTCCATGCCAAGAATCTTCTTTGCCTCACCCAAATCCTTCATCTCAAACTCCTTTCTTAGTTGAATCTTTAGCTTCTCAATTTTCTCTTGACTTTTAGAAGCTATCAACATATCATCAACATATAGGAGAAGATATATAAAGGAATTATCTTCAAGCTTGCGCAAATACTCACAATGATCGTATTTGCTTCTTATGTACCTTTGCTGTAACATAAACTTGTCAAATCGTTTGTACCATTGTCTAGAAGATTGTTTCAATCCATACAATGATTTTTCAAGTTTGCACACCATATTTTCTTTTCCATCAACTTTGAATCCTTCTGGCTGAGTCATAGATTTCCTCTTCCAAGTCTCCATGTAAAAAAGCTGTTTTTACATCCAACTGAACTAGTTCCAAATTCAACTATGCTACCAAAGCCAACAAAACTCTAATGGAGGAGTGTTTCACAACTGGAGAAAATTCCTCATTATAATCAATTCCCTCCTTTTGAGCATATCCTTTGGCCACCAATCTTGCTTTGTAGCGAACATTTTCTTGGTTAGGAAATCCCTCTTTCTTTGCAAATAACCATTTGCACCCAATTGCTTTCTTGCCCTCTGGGAGATTGGCCAATCTCCATGTATGATTCTGATGAAGAGAGTGCATTTCTTCATCCATGGCATTCCTCCACTTATCTTCTTGTGAACTTTGGACTGCGTCTTTATAAGTGGTAGGAATGTCATCGGCTGCAATTGAGTTAGCACAAGCCACCATATCTGTGAGTCGAGCAGGTTTTCTTATTGTCCTTTTTGGCTTGGTCGTTGCTATTGATTCAAGTTGTGGTTGAGGTTCTTGAGATGGAACCTCCTCTTCGTCTGGCTCTCCTTCAAGAGGAAAATCTTCTATTGTTTCCTCGTTTGATCCCTGTGTTGGGAAAATTATCTTTCCCTCAAACTCCACCTGCTTTGAAGCACCATCAATTTGTTTGGCTTCTTCAAGTGTTACCTTACTTGTCAAGGCAGATTCATCAAAGGTAACATCCCTGCTGAAAATAACTTTTCTTGTCTCTGGACACCATAAACGGTATCCTTTGATTCCAGAAGTAATTCTCATAAATAAAGCTTTCTTTGCTCTTGGGTCCAATTTTGACTCTCTTACATGATAATATGCAATTGAGCCAAATACATATAAAGAACCATAATCTTCAGCAGGTTTTCCATACCATTTTTCAAATGGTGTCTTCCCACCAATAGCAGCAGATGGTAGACGATTAATGAGGTGGCACGCATATGTTATTGCCTCAGCCCAAAATTCTTTGCCCAAGCCAGCATTGGACAACATACACCGAACTTTCTCCAGCAAAGTTCAGTTCATGCGTTCTGCCACTCCATTCTGTTGTGGTGTATTTCTGACGGTGAAATGTCTGACGATGCCATTTTCCTTACAAATTTTCTGAAAAAGATCATTTTTGTATTCGCCACCATTGTCTGTGCGAAGACACTTGATCTTTCTGCCACTTTGAGTTTCTATCATCGCCTTCCATTTGAGAAAAATTCTCAATACTTCATCTTTTGTTTTCATCGTATACACCCACAATCTTCGAGAAAAGTCATCAACAAAGATTACAAAATAGTGTTTCCCACCTAATAAAGGTGTTTTGGAAGCACCCCAAACATCCGAATGAACATAATCCAAAATACCTTTAGTATTATGGATAGTTGTTCCAAATTTAACCCTTGTTTGCTTTCCCTTGATACAATGCTCACAAAACTCCAAGTTGCAAGTTTTTACTCCTTTTAGCAATCCTTGATCTGATAAAGTTTTCAAGGATTTCCCTCCAGCATGTCCCAAGCGCATATGCCACAGCTTGGTCATTTCTGCCTCCTTCTCGTCATTGGATGTTGTTGCCGCTGTCCCAATAACTGTACTACTTTGATAGTGGTACATGTTATTATTTCTTCGAATTGCCTTCATTACCATCAGTGCACCAGGGCATATTCTCATCACGCCATTATCTACAATGACTTTGAACCCCTTTAATTCTAGGGCTCTTACAGAAATGAGATTTTTCTTCAAATCTGGTACATATCGAACATCTGTTAATGTTCTACTTAATCCATCATGGTTCCTTAATCGGATTGAACCAACACCATATGCGGTAAGAGGATTATTGTTTGCAGTGTGAATAACTCCACATTCTCCTTCTTGTAAATCAATAAACCAGTCCCGATTGGGACACATATGATAACTACAAGCTGAGTCCATCAACCATACATCACATGATTTGGATGGATCTGTTGTAACTAGTGAGTAATCGGAGTCATCACAATCAGCCACATTTGAATTCATGACAGCCTTCCCATTATTTGGTTTGGCTTTGCTATTCAACTTTGGGCAGTCTTTCTTCCAACGCCCTTTTTCTCGGCAAAAGGCACATTCATCTTTGCTGAGTCTGGATCTTGACTTGGATCTCCCTTTCTTTGTTCTCATATGATTTTGAGAACGACCTCTCGCAACCAGTGCTTCTGCTTCTCCGCCTTTTTGTTTTTCTCTCTTTCTTTGTTCATAACTGTATAAGGCAGAACAAACTTCTTTGAGAGATACTTCATCATTTCCATGCAGTAGAGTCGTTTCAAGATGCTCGAACTCATTGGAAGTGAACTTAACAACATTAAGGCCATATCTCCATCCGTAAAAGTCACGTCCATATTTCGCAAATCTGTCGCCAACTTAAAAGCTGGTGATATGATCATTCATTGTGCTACCAGGAATATAAGTGAAGCGTAACAGTCTTCTTTTCATGTAAAGTTTATTTTGACTGTTTTTCTTCAAGAATTTCTCCTCCAATGAATTCCATAATTTATTTGCAGATGTTTCCTTCGTGTATGGATACTTTTGTTCTCTTGCAAGGTAAGATCGAATGGTACCGCAAGCAACACGGTTGATAATCTTCCAATCTTCTTCTCCTACACCGTCTGGTTTCTTTTCTTCGATGGCAATATCTAGCCCTTGTTGAAAAAGAACATCAAGGACCTCGCCTTCCCACATTCCGAAATGTCCTGACCCATCAAAATTTCAGCTGCAAATTTCGCATTTGACACAATTCTTGTCATAAGCGAAGATGCCAATGATGACGTATTATTGACACTTGATGTGGACTCATCATTTTTCTTGTCTCCCATTTTACTACAAATACTATTTACTAGCTAACAATGCAAAGACCAAAGTAAATCTTTTTCTGATGTGGAAGTTCAGACTATGCTGCAACCACAGAGCATACTCAGATAATACCTTGGTTCTGATACCAATTGTTGCGGAAGCCGAATATATAGAGAGCGATAGAATCACAACTGCTATATCTGAAGGTAGCTAATAAATAGTAAATGAGACAACAATAAAAGGAACACCAGAAATTAACGAGGTTCGGCAAACTTTTGTTTTCTTTTGCCTAGTCCTCGGACACAACCAACCAATATTTATTTCACTCCAAAAGAGTACAAGTGAAATACTACAAGAGAGAAAGAAGAACAAATGCCTTAGGAGATGAGAAGGCAAGTGAGAGGTGTGTTACAAATGAATTAGGAGCTACCTATTTATAGGAGTGAATTCTTCCTATTGATGTCATTCATGACATCACAATATGTCAAAATGTCAAGATTTACCTTGTGAAACCAATTTGTTGTTCACCTAAATTTCACCTACAAAAGGTGCTATCTTGACTTTTCTACCAATGAAGAATTATCCTCCTAACTACCATATCTTCTCATTAATCCATTTTTGAATCTTGTCAAATTTAACATAAGATTCACCTTCGAATCATTAATTGTGTTTTGATTTGCATATAATTGCACGTGGGGGGGTTCGATCGGGTGATCTAACACATAAAATTTGATTTCCTGCATACAGAAAATACAATAGTATGAAACTACACTTACATTAAGTTACATTACATTAGCTATTTTGATTTGGCCGCAACTTCGAGTCGTCCTCAGCTTTAGCTAGTCTCCCGCACATCAGGTTTTAGGATGAACTATTTATTCTAGCTCGTGTTGGATTCTATCGGTTGTGGCATGATGTTCTTAGTTTTCGGACACAAACTACTTTATGTATTTTGGTGTCTTTGATACTCTTAGGGCCCGTTTGACCATAGATTTCGCAAATAATATTTGAGGAAAAACTTGGCAAATAGTGTTTGTCCATACACTTTGCCATTATTTGGCAAATATTTTTGGCAAATATCCCAAATTCCCAAATACTAGTTTTTTCTAGTATTTGGGAAAAATCTCATTATTTGGGATCTTTTAAAAATTGAAATTTTACCCCAAACTTTTATCTTTTACAAAAACATCCATAGTTGTTGCTTACATTGTATTACATAATTTTTTACGTTAATTCCAAAGTACTGATGAAATATTCGGTGAATGTTAAATGATAATATGGTTATTGATGAAAATGATGAACAATCGGCTCAAGATAACAAAGTCATGTGTTTTTTCTACTTTACGATGTATGAAATGATGCTTGTTGCACTCACTCCAAATCACCACATTACTCTAGTGTCATGGACACTATTTGTTATTGTTGTAACAAAGATCCAATTAACTTATAATACAAACTTATGATTTGTTTTGATATTTGTAAAATTTATGGGTATAAATCATATTTTTCTAAAAAAGTAAAATATATTTCCCAAATACTATAGCCAAACACATGGTGAAATTTCACCCAGATAATATTTTGGGGTTTAGATGTCCTTGATGTAATGACTTTTAGGTTTCGGAAAATGATATTTAATCGACTTTAATGGATTTGTATTTTACATTAATAAGATTTGAGCTTTCACATTATGGTTAGTATTTCGTAAGTTGAACAATTAATATAAGTTGGATGTGATTTTGTTGTTTCACCCACCTAAGAGGTTAAGTGTGAGTACCACCTATGACTCGTTTTAGTCGTGACAAACTTGGTATCAAAGCCTTATATTCAACGATCTCATCACATGAGGACAGGTCTAGTAGAGTCTTGTAGAATAGTATGAAATCACCTTTACTTTTCTTCGAGAGACTATATGACTTTAGAAAAAATCCATTATTTCCTTCTTTCGTGCAATTACATGAATCAAATTGGTATCTAAATATCTCTAAAAACAAAATATAACATTGAAATATCTCTAGAAAGACTATTCTACCTATAGTTGTAGAGAGAAAAATGTAAATATAGTCTGGACTCCATTAAAAGTGCCAATGAACACATGTTTAGCCTCTATCTCTAAAGATCTATGAAAATGTTACAAAAAAAAAATAAAAAAATTAAGCATTCAAATATGTGTCTCATTGAGAAACTTGCCACACTTAATTAAGCTAGTCATTGATCTGCCAAAGTCAAACTACACAAAAAAATTAACAATTGTGATGCATGTCCAATAATGGGTAAGCAAAGTCCATGGTTAGGGATCTTATTCCTTCAACACATATAGAGTGAATTGAAAGTAAGTTTCAAACTTGGTAGTGTGTTCTTATATATGTCTTATTTATCCTTAAACATATTAGATGAAGAACTATAGATCAAAAAGGTGCAACACATACTTTACATAAATTTTTAATAAAATATCATTTCATGTCCTGTACTGGACCAGAAAAAGTTTATCCTAACCAACGTACGAAGCCCTACTCATATTCCAAAGGCACCACTTCAATTCACATGTATTATTTCTTTCCTTAAACATAAAAATAGTGGTACTATATTTTTATACTGAGGGGAAGTACTTGGAAAGGCCATAAGGGAGAGAATAGAACTCTTCACTTCTAGGATCATTGTCAAAATGCTTGAATTTTGCCCACCAATGCCTTCCACTGTCTTTCTTGGTGTTGACATGTTTTCTAGCAAGAGTTAAGTCCAAGAACAATGCCACAATTCCTGCTACTGTGGCCGGGGACGTGAAGATTACTTGCATTATTTTGTTAAACTGCAATTCGTTTAAAGGACACAAATTATCGTCATTCAATTCAGTAACATGTAAAACTTGTTGCATTGAAAGGAAAATGAATATGACATATATGGTGCATACCCAGGCAGAGCCAGAGCGAACGGGACCATCACCAGTGGTTATCACATAACCATTGAAGTACTGTGGCACAGAAAGACCCAAGTAGATAGACAAACCTAATATAAATGTAGTCCTGAAGCTGTTGAGATTGCAAAATTGAAGTAATCCAAGACCAGCAGAAGCTACATTAACCGATCAAATGTCAGAACAAATAATCATACATCTTGAATGAAGGAAGTATATTCTCATTTTTATTGCACATTTTAGTTTTTGATGTTGATTAAACAAGCTCAACATTCTAATGCTGATCGAGACAGGGATCAAGAAGGCATTCGCGCAGAAATTGCTTGAAGAACTATATATATATAGCTTACACTAGAAATACTGAAAGGAACGACATACACATGAAAGCAAACATGACAGAGTACAAAGCTCCAACAATTGGCAGAGGTATGGAAGCAAGAACAGCTCCAAATTTTCCTGTTCATGGACAAAAAATTTCAACCATTAGTCTCAAAGGAAATTCAAAAACCAAATGATCGATCTACAGTATAAGCTGTATAATAGCTCTATTAACGAATTTGAGCATCAAACAGAATACCTTAAGACAAGGGATAAAGTGACCAAAAATACCGATAGATCAGACACTTAAATTATTACTTGATTATCTTACTTACCTAACACGGAGAAGAAAAGCATAAATATTGCAGACATTTGAATCACTCTTCTACTTCCAACTCGAGTCATTGCCACAAGACCTACATTTTCACTGCATAGATCACAAGAGAAAAATATTTAGTTGATGAAGTCAACCTATTTAACTTTACTCGCATGAAACTCTCACCGATGATTTACTTTATAGAGAATACAAAATGACTAGAAGAAATAGTTTCATAATACTAGTAATCCTCTTTCCTGACCGAACTTTAGCTCTTGATTAGGACAGTAGTATGAGCTTTAGCACAAAGTAAATGTTCTACTTTAAGCGTTTCGGAGGAAAAAATGATGTTTGAAATCAGATGCTGTGGGGATAGACGTATTACACTGAGACAGTAGATCCGCTTGCTGTTCCCCATAGACCACTCAGCAAAAGGCCTAATCCCTGGATGTCACGAAAAGCAAATTGCTGTAAGCAGAGAAATTTTACAATTGAATAAAGATCAGTCGACGAGAAGTGTAAATATCATGCACCAACCAGCCAACCAGCACCACGGCTAATTACTGAACCCGGTGTATGTGTTACACTTCCATATCTTGCAGCTGCTATAAATGCTCCAGTAGACTGTCGAAATAACAACAACAGAAATACTTAATAGAAAATTCTATGGAAGCATGTTTTCACAAAGATGTCTCGTATCATCAAAGACTTCAGAGTTAAGTGCCGAACAAGGATTAATGACATCTTTTAAAAAAATCTGTTAGCTTCATGTATCTTATACATGGAAAAACTGTTTCTCGAAGGAAAAAAAATATATTTTTCATTATAGTTTTTACTAGCAAGAGAGAAACCTGAACCAAGTTATTAGAACTGTATATAAACCTCGACAAGAGAAACCAAAGCTGCAGCCATCATTACAAAGACATCTCCAGCATCGACTTTGGGAGCACCCCATTGCCATGGATAAGGTACCTTTATCCTGCATTTCCGCAAGTCAGTGAAAGCAGAACTAAATCACTTAGAATTCTATAGAGAAGAGTTCTCTGAGGAAAGAAGTTAAACACTACTTCAAATTGTAGTTGACCTAAAATCCTCAAAACGAAGCTTCTATCGTTACCAATGATCTTGTACTTCAAATATCTACTACTTCAGGATATCATTTTGTTCATAATCAATACCATTAAACGACAAGGATACGAATTAACTAAAACACGAGTTTAATGTAGCATACCATGAAGCTCCACTAATGAGCCCAGAGCGATCCACACGGCAACTAAATTGAGTCTGTGGAGGTCTATTGTTGTATGCACCTGTCACAGTGAGAAGAGCTGCATATGCCCACACTATAGCAACTGATAATAGAACAGCAAATCGTTCAAAGATGGGACGCTTTAATTTCCACATGTGAGGAATGTACTGCACAAACAATTATTTCCCATATATTAGACTACTGCATAAGTATTAGAATTCATTCGAAAAAATTCATCTGTATGGAAACTCAATGCTGTTTATTAAAGTAATCGCTTACTTGAGACAACAATGTTAGTATTATTAACCCTGGAAGACCAATTTCAATACATTCTGCCAGCTGAATCAACAGAAATGAAAAAGAAGTTAGTAAATCAAATGACAAAAAAGGGAAAACAGATAGATACTACTTTGTGGAAATAAAATATGTCACAAATTGACTAGAGGCCTTCTACATGTAGCTCATTTAGAAAAGCATTCGATGAATTTACCAATGTATTGGTTTTTTCTTAATTGATCCTAGGAAATTTAATTCTTGGTTACGGAGTTAGGAGATAGTTTCTGAAATCATTTAAAAGTTATATATGGCAATTTCTATACTAGTGAAATCAAGGAATATGGGAAGCTTGCACACGGTGTACTGTCGATGTATATAACTAATTATACTTTGTGAAAGGTGGCCTATCTAACAGATAGCAATCAACAATCAGAAGTCTTACAAGCAGAAAACCTTGCGTATATAGGCCAAGGCCTACAAGAAACACTGGTGGAGCTGCAGAGAGAGGAGATAGGACCCTACATTGTTAAACAACTGCAATAAGACATTTTTTTCCTTAACGATACAAACACGAATAGGATGGAAATGAAGGATAAATCCTGCAAATGAACACCTTATGACAATTCTCCAGAGTCCGAGAAAGCCAATTAATATGGGAAGTATGGATGCAATCATCAGAGCTCCTTGTATTCCTCTCATCGAATGTATAAACCTCTGAAGAAATGATCAAAACAAAGTCAGGATCAAACTCAAACATAAAAACAGGAAACTAATGCAACAAGATGGAATATGCCAACCTCACGAGGGTCAAGATATGTATTGTATCGACTGGATAATGCAATAAAAGTAGCTGGAATCATGAATGTGAATGATCCACCTATCACCACAGGAAGCCGGGTTCCAAACAAAGACTGCAAAAGAGTATTCAGCCCAGCAACAAAGAACAAAGTTTGAATTACTTGAGCTTTCTCCCCCTGAAAGACATAATTTGAAACCACTATTGTAAGTACACTAGTACTCCATGTGCACGAACTTTTAAACCCAAATTGCTCTTCAAAATTATTGATAAAGTAAATACTTACGTTGCCACCACCCATTTGAGGAACAATGATGGTCGGCATGATCACAGTAGTTCCCAGCATAACTATGTAGTGCTGAAAACCCAAAATAATGGCCTCCGCTGCATATTATTTAGAGAAGTGAACAGTCAACAGCTTGTATTCCGTCTTCCGATCACACGAAGAGGACAACACAGAATCTTTGTATTGGCTTTCCACTTGATTTGAACGTACATTTAGGCAATTAAACAAAGAAAAACTCGAGGCTTAATTAGGTAACATGAGTATGAAAGTGATCAAATCAAAACATCTGATCCCTTTGATGATCAAAACACATAAGAATCCTATAGCAGATCCATAATTCAGACAGTACGGGTTCTTGAGAGAGTGAATTTCGAAATGTACATCTAAATCAATTTATTCTTATTTTTTCGCACACATATACAGGGCTCGACTTCGAATCACTGGTCCTGCCAAACCACAAGCTCATGGTTGAATCTGCCACAGGCTATATGATCCATTCTGTTCAATTCAAATCTGTTTCATTTGATTACTAGTTATTCTTTCTGTCACTTCACAGAAATTTGAATAGGTAACCCGAACTCAAGGAACGCCAACACACTTAAAGGATCCAAACAACACACACCTAGTTTTCGACATGCTCTTCAGGCAATCAAAATAGTGAAAATGGAAACAGAGAGTCATGTTTTCACATGACAAGAGAACTGAAAGTAAGCAAAACCAATAAAACTATGAAATGAAAAGCAAGAAAATGAACATGTATGTAAACTAATCATTGAACTAATCAACAACTTTTCAGTCTTAAACTAGTTGAGATCAAGAAAGTAATGTGTAACACAAATGACGTACGCCACGAAGGGTTGCTGTTAACACAATAATCAACTCCTGGCAATTGGTCCTTCACTGGATGTGGAACCAATTCATCAGCTTTCACCTGTGGCGCCATCGCTTTTGTTTTATCTATAAGTTAACTCTAACAAGTAACAACACTAGTTCAAACATGCTAAATTTATATCAAATTATCATTGACTACGTAATTACGGGTTATGCTTATCTTTAGCTCAAACAAATTATTATATATAAACAGAAAGGACTGAGAAATTTCAAAGTAGGTAATCATATACTATATTCGTACTCATTATCAAACATGAAAAAGGAGTTAGTGGTTCAGAACCAAGTGATGTATTTAAAATTTCTTTTATGGTTACATAATTTGAGTGAAAAACAATGAATTTAGTTGAACCAGCAATATTCAGCTTTGACCATAAAATTAAAATCTAATAAGGAAGAAGAAAATTGACAAGTTGAACAATCATAGAGTAAGATATGATTAGACAGTGATGTTGAGACTTAGGCTAGCTAACAAACTTTTAAAATTTTATATGTTTACTCTTTAAAAAGTTTGGTGATTTGAACAAATATTATACTTTTGTGCTAGTGTTATAAGTTTTGATACCATTTTATATTGGTTAAACAAAATAGTTTGTGGGTCAAATTTTTGTCACAATTGCTTGTGGATCACAAGGAATAGAGACTGAGCGAAGATTTTTAGTTTATAAATTCTTGAGCATAATATTTTTTGTTTATCGATTTTTCAATAGATTGTTTATATATATTAAATATTTTTTCGGAAAAGTTGCGTGTTGTGACAAACATTATAGACCTGTTTTTACTATACATTGATAAGTCTTACTGTTTTAAGATGTTTTGATGATCTTCACAAATGTAGGGACCCGATCCTCTGCAGAGTGTTCTCGTCTAGGGCAATGTGTTATAAAGCTGTCTTGTCAGAGGTTGATGAGGTCGTCAGCGTACTGAACTAGTCAGAATAGACGAGGTTGTTCGTCTAACAGTTAATAATTCTTTATGGTTAATATAATCAACATGGAAAACAACAAATCATTCATTCATTCGAGAAGACAAAGTTCAAGCTTTAACAAAACAACAAGGGACCTCACTGAAGATTTGCTTCATGAACCTATTGTTGTTTTGATTGCATGTTTTTGTGCTTAACTTGTAGGATTTGTTTTACTCTTGTTAGAAACGTTTCAAACCTTGTGTGAATCGGAGGAAACTTTGTGTCTTACTGTCAAATCTATATTAATCGGTGAGGGTTAGTATACTGGCCAATGAATGCATCGTTTAGGCTCTATATGTTATAGGTTGTACTACTTTGTGTGAGATTAGGAGTTTAATCTCGTTGTTGTGGTGTAAACTGTGTTTCGCTTTTGCTTGAGAAGATTAGTAAAAATAATTTGAAAATCATGCGAGACAGGTCGTGGTTTTACTCCCTTGAGTAAGGAGGTTTTCACGTAAAGTATTGTGTATTATCTTTCTTATGTATTTTCTTAGTGCCTCGTAACGTTCTAAAGGACCTGGTCCTATCGTAGTTAGTTGACGCATACATTCTCATATACACAGCTATAAGTTCAGAAACTTTTGAAATATAGCTTCATTTTGCATTTTGTAGCAAATACAATATACACACGCACTTGGGCGGACCCACATGGTACCGGATGGGTGCTCGAGCACCCAATAACCTCATAGCGAACTATATATATACTTATATAGAAATTAAAAAAACGTATAAAACCTAAAGTCGAGCACCTAAATAACAAATGGTTTGGTTGATGTAGTGGTTATAATTGGGTCTTTGATGTTGTTAACTTTCTTTTGGTTCTGGGTTCGATTTTCGCACATTAATTTTGGTTTAAAATTCAATTCTCCTTTCTCTACTTATTTATTTCAATTTGATTTTTAATTTTACTTTGTTTTTCTCCTTATGCTGATTGTTCTTTTTTCCCTTTCAACAACTCCCCTTTTGCTAACTTTTTCTAAAAAAAACTTTATTAAAAAAAACTTTTTCCTTCTTCTTTTATCCGAAATAATATTTTGGCTATTGAAATTAAAAGGGGAATTTTACACAAATTTCACGAGGAAATGATCAAAATAGTCCATTTTCTTTGGGTTAAGGCTCAAAGTAATTTTTTACTCTAAACTCTAATTGATGCAAACTTGATAGTGTTGAAAAGAAGACTAGCTCGTAGACCGTTAGTTTAATATGTTATGGGCCACCTAATATTTTATATGGTGAGAGATATGATCGTTTGAAGTTGACTTTTGCATAAACTCATGTGAAAACTTAACAGATACTATGAACTCGACTTAGAGCTAGAGTTCACTTGTGACCCTATATCACATTCGATACACATTTGTACACTTGGGAATAGACCTTAACATATATGATCAAATATGACATCATCAACTGATTCAAGCTGATACATTTACAAAGAATGGTTCGATTCGTAAGCGTAAAATTTTGCGAGGTACTTTTACATAAAAGATATTTTCATTGCTAGTGGCGGATCCAGGATTTAAAGGTTGTGGGTGCTCACTTCCTTTAACATAAACTTTTAGCAATCACATAGTATAAACGTATACTCAAACTCTTCAATAAAAAAAAGTAAAAAAAAAAAAAAGCCCTTAAATAATGGGGCGGGCAGGATTCGAACCCTACGCTGATGTGATTTGCGCACCTCTTATTTCCACATGTAAACCAGCGCACCCATGACTGCTTTCATTCTATAGGTGCTCATTTATTGTTTAATAACGTATTTATCATATTTTTTATATATATATACAAAAAAAATTCAGAGTCACTGGATGTTCGAGCATCCGAAACTTGCTTACTGGGTCCGCCCCTGTTCATTGCAGTGTACGGTGCTAGCTAGTAGTCACTTCACATGGTAATACCTATTTTTCTCATGAAAGAACAAAAAAATGTTACTATAGCAAGTATTCCATTTACATTACAGTATTGGATTAAAGTTTAATAATTTAAATTTATTTGGTATTGAACTTCCAATTATAGTTTATTAGGTAATGACTAGAAGCACGCAATAAGCTTGTCGAAAATTAATTTGTCGAATTGTTTAACTTGGCACTGTTGAACGTATTTATTTCAGATCAAACAGATAATTTTGTCCTCGTTTTATTTCTCATTTGCAAGCATTTTTGAAATACCAAACTATAATTGCAAAAAATCAAATCAAATAGAATTAATTTGATATGTGTTCGTTGTATATGTATTTTTCCAAAATCAAAGAACCAAACATCCATTCAACCGTTAATAGTTAGAATTGATAGAAAAGTTAGTTAGCAAATATGTTAAGTCTTTGAGTATTTATTTAATTGTAATAGTCATTCTTGGCCAGTTGGCCTTTATATAATAGAATTACAAGTTCCTTTTTATATTAATCTTTCTTTAAGCGTACAACTTCTCTAATTGCCCTTTATTCTTTCCAATCTTAAGACTCATTAATTTAATTGCAACTCAACCTTTTATTAACAAGAGGATCTTTGTGTGATTATCCAATACGTCATAGTTTATTTCAGGCACACAAAAAAATCAATTAAAAATTCATGTGCACTACCAAGTATATATATATAAATACGAAGCACATTTTGGATCAACATATATACAAAACAATCATCATGCATGCCCATATTTCATTTTGTTAATAATCAAATACCTGTAGGATCAGAAAATATAATTATATTAGGTTGTAATTAACTACTACTACTTTTTTGGTAGGGAAATGAATCTAACAAACAAACGTACCTCAAGAAAGGCAATCTCAATTTCTTTAATTTATATTTCTATATACACTTAATTTTCATTTCTATGTTGTGTTGTTTACATGTTGATTCAAATTCTATAATGTTAAACTAATGTACATATTTCCAAAAAGTGACATGCATGCTTAGGATTATTTGACAAATTAAATATCTTTTACCACAATTTGCCAACTTTATTACTAACGTATATTAACAGCAAAAAACAAATTAGAATATATGGAAATGATTTTAAGTAACATACATCATAAACAAGGCCATGCTAACCTTTTGCTTTATGGGTGTTATATTTTACTAAAGTTGGAAAATCAAACAATTTAATACACCCTTAATAAAAGTTATGGACTATAAAATTAGTTTCATTTCTTCTTTTTGGTTCGTTCATTTCTGGAACATATCATAATTTTATTGAGACAAATACTGAAAACACTCGTGACAACTTTAAAAATACATTACCCTTTTAGTTGACTAATTAAATTTAGGTACACCCCCCAATCTGTCATCACATGACATAGCAAGTGACCTCAAACTATTATAGGAGTATGTAGCTCTTAATAAGAAATCAAGAAAAGTGTTGAAAATACCTTAAACTTTGCGAGATTAAGAGTATATTTCATTAATGTTGCAAGATCAGAGGTATTTAAATTCAAGTATATATAATTAAAATAGTCAATAATTCAAGAATTAAACTATTAATTCACGCCGACTTCAGTGATGTTTTTAATTAACTTAAAGAGTACTAGCTAGGAAGAAATTAAATATTAGTAATTACAACTTCTAAGACTGGCGGCCAAACGAATGCAAGTGTTAAGGGGGGAGGTGCACCTAGCAAATACAAAAGTTATAGATGTTAAGGGGGGGAGGTGCACCTAGCAAAAACAAAAGTTATAGATGGAGAAAAATATTATATATATATATATATATACGAGTCCTGGGAACGTGCATTGCACGTTAGTTAATTTATATCGCTAAGTTTAAATGTAAGTACTTTTGCATGTAAGTTTGACATAAGAGTATAACTCTGTACAAAAGACAGTAAGTTTGACATAAGAATATAACTCTGCACAAAAAACATAACATTAAATCTTGTGTTAGATGTTGTAGGTTTGATATTTTCAATACTTCATGAAAAATAAACCTTTTATTATATCAGAGGAATTAATATATTTTAATTACTAAATATAAGTTTTAATAATCAAAAAAGAAATTGGCTATAAAAAAAGATACATATAAAAAAATATTACAAAATGTCTGGACGGTGTACCATCAAATTTATAGAAAAAATTACAAGTTCAAACGGAAAAAAAAAAGAGTAAACAAAAACATGACATCCATAATAAAAGACATCACATTAAAATATATAGACAAAACTATTCTCATACTAATTGAATTACTTAGAAGTCAACTTGTTGTAGACAAAATATATCATATGTATAAAAAACTATAAGTATATAATGATTAAAAAAAAACATAAATAGAAAAAAAAACATGAATATATTAAGAATAAAGATAGACTATATATAAAAAAAATTAAATATGAATTCTAATACAATAATATTCAATGTAACATATAGTCATTTTTTAACTTTACATTTTTTTATTTATTTTACTTTTGCATTAATTTATGTATCTCTCTGTAATAGTTACATGAATTTTCTAAACATTTGAGATTACATATAAAAAGAAAAAAGTACAAACATGTTGTTTTAAAAAGATAAATGATTACCAAACAATGAAGAAGACATAATTATATTATTATTCTATGGGATTTAACATGCTTATCCTTAAAAAGAAATTAATAATAAATATAAATTGTGATTAGCTTTATTATATTTATAGCCTAAAAATAGAAGAAAAGAAGAATACATAAATACAGTAATCAAATTACGAAGTTATATTTAAAAACTCAAAAAGACGGAGATATGAAAAATAATAATTCACTTACAACTTCATATTGGAGAATATTCATCTTGTAACTATGATAATTAATTTACATATTTCTCGACAAAAAAAAGATGAATATGCATGAAATTTTAAAGAGTACTAATAAATAAAATAGTAAGAATTCTTATAATTACAAATTGGTAATGAAAATTTGCATGTAGAGTAACTTATTGTAGAATGCAAGATGATCATAAACTTGAATAAAAGAAGGAATATAAATAATGTGTTGTGAGTGTGTTTGATACTCTTCATTACCCTACTTATCTTACAAATTAAAATTGAAAGGTTATTAGACTTTTCATTAGTCATTACCCACTATATAATTAGTCCATGAATATATGATGCATTAAAATCTTGTTTGATGCATGAATTTAAATATAATTATGTGTGTGAGAGAGATTTGTGATATATGTGTGTGTGTGAGAGAGAGATCTATGATATATGATATATGGTGATATATAATTAAAATAATTAAGAGGTAGTTCACCTATAGCCTTTTTTTTTATTTTCTTATATGAAGATTATTAATGGGAAAACAAAAGTTACAAAAGAAAAAGAAAAAGTAATGGACCAATAACTTCAAAATAAATATGTACCTTCAAGTTGATAAGTTTCAAATTCTTGGGAGTAGTTGAAACTTACAAACTGATTTGGATTAATTGATTTGCCAGGTTAACAACCAATGTTTAACAATTAACACCTTAGATTATTAACTATCAAGCAGCTGAGTTTAATATTAGGGTGACTAGGTGGGTTGGATCACTCTAATATAAATAATTTAGTTATTGTTGATGTTACTTTGTAAAAGCTTTTTTGTTATTTTTATTGTTGTTAGTGGCACTCTAATAGCGATAGCGATTTTCAGAAATATACATTATTAGCATCAACTATTTTATTGATTTTTAAAAATATATATACTAGAAGTTATAACTATAAGTATATAGTTTATAATATAGGACATACTTATTTCTCTATATTTGGTTTAATTTATATAATTCTCAATAGTCAATACCATTGATGGAGTAATATTAATTGTATTTCCTTTGAGCATAACTAGAAACCTAACAAAAAACGTGACCATGATGACTGAATGAAAGTTCGTATCTAATAAAAATATACATATTTTAAAATTGATTTTTTTAAAAAGAAAACAAATAAAAGGCTAACTAAAAATTAAAGAACTAAATCAATTTTGTTAGGTTAGGTTCTCTATGGTATTATATATTTTTTGGTTTTTTAGTTTTATGGATATGGCTATTGCTATTGGCGATCATGATTGTGATTGAGCAAAGTTATTGGACTAATTAAGATGGAGTACTTATTCCGATATCCATCCAAGTCCCTCAAATCTCATAATTCTAATCGTAACAAGTGTCAAATAGGATAATTAAGTTATATATATATATATATATATATATATATATATATATATATATATATATATATAAGATCTCAAAATATTTTCAAGCGTGATATATTTTATTTTGTTTTTTTGCATAAAAGGGAAGGATTTTATTTAGGGATAATTGTATATAATAGCAAACTAATAACCTAAAATAAATAGAGTAGCTAGGTTTTGATTTAATTGTGCTCCAAAGCAAACGTTTGAAAAAAATTGCCAGGCGCCTCTCTCCCAATATCTCGCTCGCCACTCTCCTCCAATCTCTCCCTCGCTTCCTCACTTTTTATACAAACACAAGTGTATAAAAATTGTTTTGAATTGTATAAAGCAGAGGAAATTGTATAAATACATATATTTTTGTTCCCCTCTCTCCCCTCTTCCAGATCTCGCTCGCCACTCTCCCAAATCTCGCTCGTCACCCTCGCCTTTCTCACTTATACAAACAGAAGCGAATTGTATAAGTTGCGTTTTTGTTTGTATAAAGCGTGAGAAAATTGTATATACACATGCAAGTACATATATTTTCGTCTTATACACTTATAATTATACAATAAAAATACTCCCCTGCCCAGTTCCTTTTGTCTTTCTCTCTTTCTCGTTTTATACAATTTTCAAATTGTATCTAATTTCTCTCTTTTTAGTTTTATACAATTCAATTCAATTGTATATTCCCTGCCAAGTATCTTTTGTCTTTCTCTCTTTCTCATTTTATACAAATTCAAATTGTATATAATCGTTCTATACACTTATAATCATACAATTCGTTTTATACACTTCGTTTTTATACAGTTCTCTGTCCAAGTGACTTTCTCTTTCTCCTTTTATACACTTCGTTTTATACAATTTGCTTCAACTGTATATGTATAGCGAATTATACAGTTTCTATGTTTGCTATGGAGCGCAATTATGCAAACTTTGCTATAGCATACAAATATGAATATTTTATTTGCTATATGTGAAAGTTGCCCTTTTATTTATATAAAAGGATCATTCATACAGAAGAGGAACTGATCTATAAGTTACAATTCCCGGCCATAGCATCTCTATCGCAAGTGTTGGGTTCGAATCCACACACACACACTTGATGAATAAAGAACAAAAGAACTATCGAGAGAGAGAGAGAGAGAGAAAAAGAGAGAAAACAATATTTCGTGGTAACACCCCGTGAGTAAACTTCCACGGCGGTGGGGTATATATATATATATTAATAAATCAGAATATTTTTAGTTACAGAGAATAAATGGAGAATAAATAGTATATCAAATATTAATCAGGCTCCACAACCTAACAGCAAGATCATATGATGCATAAAAATTATAAGGTTGATTTCCATCTATCCATTGCTAGTATATCAACAACTCTATTAGCCTCCCGCAGAACATGTTTGTGAGTGAATGGGGGAGTTATAAAGTTATCATAGGAGATTTGTGTCCTCTATAAGTTGTACTTGGAGATTTTGTTGTATCTTTTTATTAGTCAAAATACGTGTCTTGTTTTTAATCATTTTTTGTGATTGGAGAGTAAAAGAGTAACTAGGAGAAGATTCAACTATTGGATTATTGTTAGTGTTTGGAGAGGTTTAATTTCCATGATAGGATTTTGTTTTAATTCCATTTGAATAATTCGGTTTAGTTTAGAAGTGGATAGGAGTGTTTCCTGGTGGGGGTATGATTGTTCTAATATATATATAAAAAAATCAAGATATAATTAAGTTAATAAAAATGTACTCTATAATAATTTAAATACTTAATTTTGATAATCACACACTTTAAAATGATATAAATCAGATAATGTTAATGTTATAGGACGTCGTTTTAGTCATTAGAATAAGGTCTAATTGACAAAGAGTTAAAAATGAAAGATGAACTTTTTTCATTACTAATATCTCTTAGTTTTTTTTCCTTTCAGAAATTACTCGAAAGAAGAAAGAGTAGAGTGAGTGTAAACAGGGGCGGACCCACGTTATGTTGGCATATACAGCCCAATTGATACCGGCCCACGATCCGATCCGGCCCACAATCATAGTAGTTAGTTCATATGTATATATTGTAGGTAATCTATATATATTGTTCTGCTTCTTTTCAGTTGTAACAGATTGTAGATTCTCTCATTTTTCTAAAATGAATACAAGAGATTTTTCTCTCACCGACTTGAAGAATTAGGGTTCCGCCATGAACGACAATCAAGTTCTTTCTCCATTTCTTTACAAACTGACATGGTATCAGAGCAATTCCTGATAGTTCGCATCGTTTTTTTTTACATATTTCGTCGGTGTATTTCGGTTTGCTGGTAGTTATTGTTTTGGCGTTCTTTTCTGCTTCGACGAGCTAGAGATCGAAGTTTTGTTCTTCCGCCATTGTTGCTTAGAGTTTCTTTTCTTTTTCTGGTTTACTTCTACTTTTACACATCTGGTGACATCTGATTTCTCTTAATCCATTACTTCAAGATGCCTACTGATACACAATTTGAAGTTAACAATACACGATCTGAGGTCATTGATCCGTTTCATCCATTATATTTGCATCCATCTGATACTCCTGGAACTTTACTGGTAACGATTCCTTTCAATGGAACGGGTTTCGGAGAGTGGAAACAAGGGATGCTTATTTCTCTTTCTGCAAAGAACAAAATTCAGATCATTGATGGTAGTTTTCCTGAACCTAATTCTAATTCACAATTTTTTCGCCATTGGGAAAGATGTAACAATATGGTAAAGGCTTGGATATTGAATGCCCTTTCTAAAGACATTGCTAAGACTGTTCTCTTCTATAGAACTGCGAAGGAAGCCTGGAATAATTTGGTAGACAGATATGGTGTTGCTAACATTTCTCAATATTATAGTATTCAAAGAGCCATCTCATCAACTGCTCAAGGCTCTTTCGACATTGCTCATTATTACACTAAGCTCAAAGGATACTGGGATGAACTACATTCTTTGTCTATTGGTAATCCATGCACTTGTGGAGCTATGCACGAGTCTAATGAGACACATAAATTGATACAGTTTCTTTCTGGTTTGAATGACTCTTATTCCACTGTTCGTAGTAGCATTCTTATGATGGTACCTGTTCCTTCTGTTGAAAAGGCATACTCTATTCTGATTAGGGATGAAAAACAGAAGGAAGTTTATTCTGATTCTCCTGTTTTCTCCCCTGATTCAGTATCATGTTCTGCAAGCTCCAGTTCTAATCCCAGGGCTCCTCCATCTACTAACAGATCTTTCAATCAGAGGGTGAACTTTGATTCCAAACGAAATGATTATGTCTGCAAATATTGCAAAAACACTTGTCATATTATTGATAAGTGTTTTAAACTTCATGGCTTCCCACCTGAGTTTAAGTTCACCAAGGGTAAACGGATCGCTACATGCACTCAAGTGGAGAATCCTCCCGATTCTTCCTCACTTGATTCTTCTCCGGTTGATCCACCTCCACATGGTTTTTCCAAGGAACAATATGATCATATCATAAAGCTCTTCCATAATGTTCAGATCTCTACCTCAAGTGCAGGATCATCCTCACATGCTCATGCCAATTTTGCAGGTTGGCACTCAATTCCTAGTTATAAATCTTCTGGTCACACTGTTTGTCATGCTTCTGTTGAGGATTTTAGTTCTTGGATCTTGGATTCTGGAGCCACAAATCACATGACCCCCCACAAACATCTCTTACATAACATTCAACCTTTACTTTCCCCGTCTCTGGTCACCTTGCCTAATGGTTACAAAGTGCGAGTAACTTTATTTGGTTCTCTGTTTCTTTTCTCTAATATTACCTTACACAACGTGTTGTTGGTGCCTTCTTTTCATTATAACCTAATTTCTATTCATCAACTTCTTACGCAGCTTAATTCTTCTGTTCTCTTTACTAATTCAACATGTTATATGCAGGGCCCTTCTCTGAAGAGCCCACTGGTGATTGGTAAGGTTGAACATGGCCTCTACATTCTGCGTATTCACTCCGTTGCTGCAGTTCTTCATGTTGAATCTGATTCATCATGTGATGGTTCTACTACTTTAGCTGCATCTATTTCTACTGATTCTTCTTCTCCTTCTACTGTTCCTTGTAATATTTCTCCTGTTTTTTTCTCTATAATGTAATACTTTGTCTCACCTGAATAAAACTGATATCCTTTGGCATCAACGAATGGGTTATTTACCTTTTGTTAAAATGATTTCTATTCCTAATATTTCATGCAAATTTTCCCCTAAACAATCTTTCACTTGCCCTATTTGTCCAATGGCTCGTCAACAATGCTTGTCTTTCCCTGAAAGATCCACACAGTCCACTTCCATTTTTCAGCTTGTTCATATTGATCTTTGGGGTCCCTATCACACTTCTACATATAATGGTTTTCGTTACTTTTTAACTTTTGTGGATGATAAGAGTCGAATGACATGGACTCATCTCCTATCTTGTAAAGGCAATGCTTTTACTGTAATCAAAGCTTTCATTGCCATGGTTTCTACTCAATTTCAGACTTCTGTTCAAACTATTCGGACAGATAATGCTTTCCAGTTAGGATCTGCCTCGGCTCATGCTCAGTACCTTTCTTCTCTTGGCATCTTACATCAAACTTCATGTCCTCACACTCCTCAACAAAATGGAGTGGTCGAACGAAAACACAAACACCTTTTAGAAACTTCTCGGGCTCTTCTTTTTCAATCCAAACTTCCTACCAAGTATTGGGGGGAATGTGTTTTTACTGCTACCTACTTAATTAATAGGTTTCCCTCCAAAATTCTCTCTCATAAATCACCCTATGAAGTTTTGTATGGTCAGTCTCCCTCTTATGCTCATTTGCGATCTTTTGGTTGTCTATCACATGCTACTGTTCCACTCCCTCTCCGAGACAAGCTCAAATCTAGAGTCATCCCCTCTATATTTTTGGGATATGCTTTTGGTAAGAAGGCATACAAACTTCTCAATCTCAAGTCCAATTCCATTTTCTATTCTAGAGATGTTTCATTTGTTGAACACATTTTTCCTTCCACCTCTTCTCCTTCACAATTTTTTTCTCCTTCGACAACTCCTTCTTCTCACTATTCTGATCCTTCTCCCATTTCTTCTTCTCTTCCTATTGTTTCCTCTTCATCTGCACCACCTTCACGAAGGTCTATTAGACAGGTCTCTACTCCTTCTCACCTTCGCGACTATATTTGTTATTCTGTTCCTTCCGCCCTCTCCATTCAGTCCTCTGAAGGATGTCTACAGGAACCTATGTTTTATCATCAGGCTGCGTCCAATCCTGCTTGGTAGAATGCCATGTTACAGGAATTCCAATCC
The DNA here is from genome assembly GCA_016801875.1 of Solanum sitiens. Classification (NCBI taxonomy): domain Eukaryota; kingdom Viridiplantae; phylum Streptophyta; class Magnoliopsida; order Solanales; family Solanaceae; genus Solanum; species Solanum sitiens. The sequence goes on along the minus strand of JABWTJ010000014.1, from coordinate 2,978,246 downwards.
CTTGAGGCAAATCGAACATGGGATATCGTTCCACTACCTCTTCATAAAAAAGCTATCTCTTGTAAGTGGGTGTATAAGATCAAAAAGAAGTCTGACGGCAGCATTGAACGATATAAAGCTAGGCTTGTTATTCGAGGGGATACTCAGAAGGCTGGGTTGGATTATACAGAGACTTTTTCTCCTGTGGTGAAGTTTACCACCATCAAATGTCTTCTTGCCCATGCTACCAAGTTTTCGTGGACTGTATACCAACTTGACGTAAATAATGCATTTTTACACGGGGATCTTGATGAAGAAGTTTACATGAAAATTCCCCCTGGCCTCACTGTTACTTCTTCATCTTCTTCCCCTTCTCCTCTTGTTTGTCGACTCAAAAAGTCTTTATATGGTCTCAAGCAGGCATCTCGTCAGTGGTTTGCTAAACTATCTAGTGCCTTGATATCCAGAGGTTTTTCATCTAGTCTCAATGATTATTCTTTGTTCACTAAGGTTGCTGGCAATTCCATTGTTATTATTGTGGTTTATGTTGATGATATCTTACTTGTTGGGAACGATGTGCCTGAATTAAACTCTCTCAAGTCTTTTCTGGATTCACAGTTCAAGATCAAAGATCTCGGCGACGTCCATTATTTTTTGGGTTTTGAGGTATCTAAAGTTTCTCAGGGTGTCATTCTTCACCAACACAAATACACCAAGGAGCTCCTCACTGAGTTTCATTGTTCATCTGTTTCTTCAGTCGTTGCTCCGCTTGAACTTAACAACAAGTTATCTCCTGACTCTGGCGATTTATTACCTGATCCTTCCACTTATAGGCGACTTGTTGGGAAACTGAATTTTCTTCAACATACGAGACCCGATATTTCTTTTGCTGTTCAATATCTCAGTCAATTTTTGAATGCTCCACGTTTTGCTCATCTTCATGCTGGTTTACATGTTTTACGGTATCTTACCAAGGAGCCTGATAGGGGCATTTTATTGAATAACTCTCAGGATTTTACTATTAAAGCTTACTCCGACTCGGACTGGGCTGCTTGTCCTGCATCTCGGAAGTCTGTTACCGGTTTTTATATTACTATGGGTGGCAGTCCCATTTCTTGGAAGTCTAAGAAACAACCCACTGTATCTTTATCCTCTGCGGAGGCTGAATACAGAGCTTTAAGAAAGATTGTGGCTGAAATCACTTGGCTGGTCCGTTTGCTTGCAGATTTGGGTGCTACCGTGTCTTCACCTGTTCCCATTCATTATGACAGTCAATCCGCCATTAGCATTGCCAAGAATCCCATTGCTCACGAACGCACGAAACACATTGAATTAGATTGCCATTTCGTCCGGGAAAAGCTTGCTACGGGTCTGATTTCTCTACACTATGTTCATACTGGTTCTCAGCTGGCCGACATTCTCTAAGACTCTCTCTGGTGTCCAACATCAATTTCTTCTGTCCAAGCTGGGTGTTTTGTCACCCTCCAGCTTGAGGGAGGGTGTTGGCATATACAACCCAATTGATACCGGCCCACGATCCGATCCGGCCCACAATCATAGTAGTTAGTTCATATGTATATATTGTAGGTAATCTATATATATTGTTCTGCTTCTTTTCAGTTGTAACAGATTGTAGATTCTCTCATTTTTCTAAAATGAATACAAGGAATTTTTCTCTCACCGACTTGAAGAATTAGGGTTCCGCCATGAACGACAATCAAGTTCTTTCTCCATTTCTTTACAAACTGACACGTTATCTCCAGGGTGTTCACCCGAACACCCTCGATAAAAAAATACACTGTATACGTAAGGCGAATTTTCTGAATTTGTATTGATATATATATTTTGAACACCCTAAATCACAAATGGATGAGATAGCCTAGCGGTAGCTGAGCTCAAAATTATGCGCGACGTCCAGGGTTCGAATCCCTGCATTGGCATTTTATTTTTACATGTTTATACTTTTAATTTCCAAACCTCCTCAACGAAAATACTAGGTCCGCCACTGAGTGTAAACTTTAGGTAAGAAAAATCAAACATAGAGATAACAATGATGCAATGGAGCTAGTGCATATGTATGCATATATATGTATATTGCAATATTAATAAATAGTAAATAATACATCATTTTAGAGAGAAATTTTAAGGACCACTAATTCAAGTCCTAAATTTATGACTAATGAAAATTGAGAATCATTAGTATTTTCCTTCCGCAATTTAAATGCATGGTTAGTTTACTTGTCGTAGAGATGCACTACTCGTCTTGTACGCGTAGATAATTTTTTAAATCTAGTGCTCTGGCACTAGATTTAAAAATATGCCATTAAAACTCCTTGTCTTTCATTTCTATAGCTCTCTCTTCCTTAACAAACCCTATAAAAATCTCAAATTCCGAAGCACCAGTTTCAATATAAATATTAGGTCATGGATAATAACATTCAACAACCTCCTGTGATGAATAATAACATTCAACAACCTCCTGTTAGTCTCCCACCCCCTCAAGGTAAAAATTCAAGTCTTCTATTCTCTTCTTTTTTTCGTCAAACTCTTATTTGGTTTTGATATTATCTAGATTCAATCAAATTTAATTTGATGTTGTTGTGCATGTGACATGTATTAGGTTATCCTCCACAAGCTTACCCAAACGGGATGTATCCTCCCCAGGCCCAAGGGCATGGATACCCACAAGGAGTAGGATATTACCCTCCACAAGGAGTAGGATATTACCCTCCTCACCCTCAACCCCAAGGTTATCCTCCGCCTATGGGAATGGGATATCCACCACAAGGTTACCCTCCGCAAAGTTGTCACCCTCCACAATACGGTGCACCCCCACAAGGACAAGGATATCCTCCTCAAAAACAAAAACAAAATCAAGCCGCTACTGGTGTCATGGGAGGATGGTATGTCTTATATTTACAATCACCTTATATAATTCACCATTGTACTCCTATTTCGCAAGCTTATTTGGTATGACAAAAGTTTTATATTTTTCATGAAAAAATCATTTATGAATAATATATATTCTGGTGTTATTTGATTACTCACTCAAAATTCATTATTTAATTAGTTGTTCTTATTTTTCATTGTAGTTTGGCTGCTTTGTGTTGCTGTTGTCTCTTAGATGCATGTCTTGAATGAAGGATCACTGATTTTTTTCGCGCAAGTGATCTGCAACAGAAGGTGATTCCCAGCTACAGGGTTGAACTAATTAAGGATCATCGGAGAATCTGGCTTTACTTTTCGTGAAGTCATATCCTTGATACACGATTTGATGAACCAAAACCCCCTTCATGTGTGCTTAAAAATGCAATGCTTTCAACTAGTTGCCTTGCCAACACTTAGGATATGTAAGTTTTGAGAGATTGTGTTAATGTGGATGATATAATTTTGTTAATCCTCATGATCGGATTACAATTCTACATTCGTGTAGGTTTACTCTTGGTGTCTTAACAAGATGGAAATGTAAATCAGGGAGAAAATGTGGCACATTTTGGAATAAAAAATTGTGGCATATTCAATATAGTTTTGGTGTTTTGCTCTTTTGATCTTTCCATCTAAAACGCGAATATTTAGATATCTACGTCTATTATAGCTCAAAATCGAGCATCTTATTTTTCCTTTTAATTTGTTTATCGGTATGGTGCCCATTTTCATATTGATATGGTGTCCATTTCTGTACTTGTAACTTTAAGGTTACTTAACTCATATGGGGATTATTTCTAGATATTTTGGGGAGGGTGTTGATTCTTGAGAATTCAATATTGATGTTTAGACAGTTGTGAGATAAGAGAAGGAGAGTATGTAGAAGAAGAGGAAATGGTATGTCTGACTAACTTAAGTAGTTAGACAATTATAAAACGACCTTTTTATTAATTAACACTGTCACTATAACAAAAATAACTTTTAGCGGCATTAAATATTGACATTAATAAAGAGTGCTGAAGTCTTTACCGGCATTAGTTAAGCATCATTAGAACCAATGTCGCTAAAAACTTTAGACACATATACAAAGAGCGTCAATTGCCGCTAAAAATATACATTAGTGGGAATTATTTTTTAATTACCGCTAATGATCATTTTTATTGTAGTGTAAAAATATTAAGCAGTCCTAGCTTGGAACATAAGTATTCATGCTGAGCTTTGTATAATTCTTTAATCAGTAGATCAACATGTTGATCATTCCTTCATAATATTTTTCTCTCACAAAGTGATAGTCTATTTCTATATGTTTTGTTCTTTTATGAATTTGCAGCTATTTGTATTGCTGAACTTGAATTGGTAGAGCTAGCTGAAATCCATTATACTTGAATTGGTAGAACTAGCTGAAGTCCATTATACTTGAATAGGCCGAGTACTAAACAACAGTAAAAGAAACACTTTTGTTGTAACACCTTGGATTTTGAAAAGGGAATAAGTTGCATTAATTTTTTCTACTGTACGATTCGTAGAGCTTTCTACGGGTCGTAGATCAGTCTTACAGAAAAGGAGAAAATAATTTCTATAATTTTACTATAGAGTATCAGATTGTATAAGTCATTGGCTCCTCTTCAGATTTCTATAATTTCACTGGCACATCATTTGTATAAATCGTTGTCAGCCTCTCGTTTGTATAAATCACTGGTAGCCTCTCAATTCAATTTTGTGTGCTTGTATATCTACATAAAATTTGAAATTGTATACAATTGAATCGAAATAAAACGTTTGTATATCAAATCTCTCTCTCGCTTTATATACAAAAAAAATTATACATTATATTTTGTATAATCTGTGTTTGTATAAAGCGAAAAGAGAAAATCAAAAGAGAACTGGGCAGGAAAATATTTGTATTGTATAATTATAAGTGCATAGGACGAAGATATATGTAATTGCATATGTATACAATTTCTCTCACTTTATACAAACAGAAACACAATTTATACATTTGTGTTTGTATAAAGCGAGAGAGGCGAGGGAGAGACTAGTGAGCGAGAGAGGGAAAGTGGCGAATGAGAATTTCTGGGAGAAAGGCGAATGACAACAATTTGCTACATCTACAATTAAATCAAATTGTGACTATAATATTTACTTTGAATTCATAGTTTGTTATTTTATGTAATTTTCTATATATATGATTTGAATTAATAGTTTGTTATGGTCTTTTCTTAATTAGTTAATTATCATATGAAATTGTAATGGCTTGTGGTTAAAACATTCAGTGACAACCATTGAAATCACGTTAAATTCTCCGAGGTAAATTCTTATTGCCGCTTTAATGTATTTTTATATTTTCTGTGTTTCTATTTAGTTGTCCAGTTTAGAAATAACACACATATTAAGATAATAATAATTAGCATAATAAAATTATAATTTTACCTTATTAATTATGGTTTCATAAATGATGAATTAAAAGTTAAAAATTTTCAAGAAGTTTAAATGAGGGTGTAATATGATTCTTTTTTGTCCTTTCTTAATTTGTCAAAATAAACAAGTAAATAGAGACAACTAAAAAATAAAATATGAACAAGTAAATAGGGACATAGGCTTGTATGAATTTTCAGTTTAAAATTCTCTTCAAATTCTGTTTTTTAACCCCTTTTTATAGTTGATTGAGTCACTGCTTTAATTAATTTTACATGCAAAATTCCTTTTCACCCAATTCTATATCTTATTCATCCTAATTCCAAAGTTTTGGCATTAAAGGCAACGGAAGGTGTGTCATGCATAAAATATTATTGCATTAATATGCATGTTCATCTTCTATTTTTTATATTTGTGTGAATTTTTCCATTAATGTGACATTTGTCAATAATGTAAATTACATAAATTTCATAATTTTAATATAAAATTATAATATGTCCTTAATAAGTTTCTAATTATATTATTTTTAAAAAATTAAAAAAATCCGATCAATAATTGAAGCTTGGATACATTAATATATAATTCGGATTCATTAAATATTATCTCAGATACATTAATATATAGCTCCAATACATTAAAAACTAGCTCGGATACATAATATGTAGTTTAAATACATTAAATATTGACTCGGATATATTTATATGTAGCTTGGATACTTTAATATGCAACTCAAATACATTAAAAAAATAAGAAATTTTGGAGATTTTTAAAAGTAATAAAATAATAAAAATAAGTGAAACAAAAAGTGTGTATTTATGTAATTTGTCCTAAATAATAAGCATTTCATCGTGTGTAGCTTTTATTTATTTGTCTTTTGAATTTCCCCCAATCATAATATTGGCCAGAATCTGAAACGTGCATCGAACGTTTATTCTTAAAATATATTATAAATTTTGTATTGTAAATGGTAGCTTTTAAATAACGTATATATTATGGATATTTTGTGTTATAAAACAAAAATAAAACATACCCCAAAAAATAACAAGGGAAAACGGCCTTTTTAATCCCTGTATTAAGGCTATATTCCTATTTTAGTCCTTGTGTAATCTAACTTAGCACTATTAACCTTCAATTATATTAAGTGAGTGATTTTGATCCTTCAACTAACAGATTCAAAAACAATTAACAGAGAGTTCACTGCTAAAAGGGATAGGTCGGATATTTCATTTTAATTCTCTCTTTTTGAAAAACAAGCTAAGTCTTCCATGTCTCTATCTTGAAGAACAAGCTCATCAATCTGAGCTACAATTTCAACAAAACCAACTTGATAGGCATTAACCCTCCCTCTTACATCGATGAACGATAGATTTGCAACGAAAATTCTTTTTAAAAGTTGTATGTTTTCTCAAGCAATAACTTTAAAAATACTCGAATTACTCCTTTTCGCAGTGAACTCTCTGTTAAATTTTTTGGATCTTTTAGTTGAAGGATTAAAATCACTCACTTGATATAATTGAAGGTCAATAGTGCTAAGTTAGATAATACAAGGACTAAAATAAGAAATTAGCCTTAATATAGGGACTAAAAATACCGTTTTCCCAAATAACAATTCACAAGTTGAGGTTAGAAAACCTTGCAAAATTGATGCTACTAATTGACATATATAGTACTTTAATTAATTTGGAGATACATATCCTTGCAAAGTTGATACATATCTGAACATATTATATTGAGTCCTACCATGATTAACCCAAATGTTGTCAGATATTATTAAAAAGAAAAAAAAAGGAAAAGTTAGAGAGATGATTGTAAATTGCATCTATACCATAAAAAAGAAAAATACAATATTACCTTTTAAAAAAATATTAATATAGCACTCAAAATCTATAAATATGAAAGAATAAGCTACTTGTTGGTGATGTAAAATGATCTATAATATTCCTTAGTTGTTATGTATACAAGTTAGTTATAGAATCAGTTAGGAGGTTAGTTATTGAGTTAAAGTAGTTAGTAGGTGCACTATAAATAGAGCATCTTATATATTGTTGTAACTAAGCTTTCAATACAATAAGTCAGATTACTATTCTTCTTCATCCTTTCTTTTCTTCTTCTTCTTCTATTCAATCTACAATTACTCTGTTCTTGATCTATAATTCATCATGGTATCAGAGCTAAGCCGAACATAGTTCAATCATAAGTGGTTCTGGAGATTTTTAGCTTTCTGGTGTGTAAATCTGGTGGCTTTCTGGTGTGTAAATCTGGTTGCTTAAAGACAATCTTCTGAAGATAGTCAACAATGGCTATCAACACTACAACAACAGTCAATGGTACTACAAATCTATCAAACTCGAATGCTTCAACTGGAATTTCACCAGTGGTTCAAGGTTTTCAAGCGATACAAGCTTCTCTAGACTTCAATCATCCATTATACCTGTCCAACTCTGATGTATCAGGTATAACTATCATCTCGTTTCAATTAAAGGGTAGTGAAAACTATGGAGTTTGGAGTAAGTCTGTTAGAATTGTGTTTGGTCTAGTGGACGGATCTTGGAAGAAAGAAAGTTTTTCTATTGAATTTTGAAATCAATGGGAAAGGGTGAATGCAGTAGTCTTATCTTGGCTTATGAACTCAGTATCCATTAGCCTCCTTGGTGGGTGGTGTATGCCTCAACTGCTCAAGGAGTATGGCAAGATTTAAAAGAAAGGTTTGATAAGGTAGATGGTTCAAGAACGTTTAACCTTCATCAAGAAATAACTAATATGTCTCAAGGAGTTCAGTGTCAATATACTTTACTAAATTGAAAGATTTATGGGATGAATTTGAGTCTTTGATCCCATTTCCTGCGTGTAATTGCGAGGGATCCAAGGACTTTATGGTTTATTTGCAAAGACAAAAACTTTATCAGTTTCTTACGGGGTTGAATGATACTTACTCACAAGCAAGAAGTCAGATTTTGTTAATGGTTTCTTTACCATCTGTGAATGTAGCCTACTCAATGGTGATTAGTGATGAAAGTCAGAAAAGTGTAGCTCAGACTGTTAATGCCTTAGGCTTATTAGGAGCAGTTCCTGGAGTTACTGCTATGGCTATGTATTCCAAGTCTAACCATCAAAGATATCAAAGTGGTTATCATAAAGGAAAAAGATCATATACATCTACATATAATCCTAATGTCATTTGTGATCATTGCAAATTAAAGGAATATTTCAAGGTGGATTGTTACAGATTAGTTGGATATCCACCAGGGCATCCAAGGCATGGAGAATTGAAAGGTGATAATGAGAACAAATCTTCTGAAAATAGATCCTACAATTCATCTGATAACAGATACAAACAAAGAAGGATGAGTGTAAATGCACACAATATTGTGTTGGAAGAGTTAGAGTCACAACATTCTAGTCAATCATCAGGACAACATGCTGATTTGCCTCCAAGATTCACCTCTGAGCAGTACGAACAAATTTGTAAAATGCTAGAGCAGCAGACTCAGCCTATGCCAGCAGCTAATATGTCAGGTATTAGTGGTGGAATAAACTTTGATCTACCTGAATGGATCATTGATACAAGAGCTACTAATCACATGACTTCAGATATTAATCTTCTAAACAAAGAGTCTATATCTGAAGCTATGAAGTGTAAGAGAGTCGCATTGCCTAATGGTGATGTAGCTTTGGTCACACACACTGGTTCTTGTAATATCTCAAGTGAAAACACTATTTCTAATGTTCTTCATCTTCCACAATTCAAATATAACCTCTTATCTGTTTCAAAGGCAACTAAACAACTTCATTGTTCAGATACCTTTCTTCCTAACTTTTTTGTTTTTCAGGATATCTACAGTAAAAAGGTGAAGGGGATTGGTAGAGAAAGAGATGGTTTATACTATCTACTCAGTCATCACAAACTTTCAGGACATAAGAAAAGTACTTGTGGTTTCTCGGTTAAAGATCTGAGTCTACCTGTTATTGATCAAGCTGGCATAGATCTATGGCACAAAAGGCTTGGTCATATGTCATCTAGAGTGTTGTGTCATTTGTTTCCTAGTCAAAAATCTTATGTAGAAAATACTTTGGGAAAATGTAATGTTTGTCCATGTTCTAAACAAACTAGGTTACCTTTTCCGGTTAAGTCACCTAGCTTTAGTAAGAGTGCATTTGATCTTGTTCATATGGATATGTGGGGGCCTTATAAAGTTACTACTTGTGATGATCAAAAGTGTTTCCTAACTATAGTTGATGATTTTTCACGTATGTCATGGATGTTCTTACTTAAACTCAAATCTGATGCAATTGTGGTTATTCAACAGTTTATTTCTTATGTTCAAACACAATTTGAAAAATGCATAAAAATAATAAGAACTAATAATGGAACTGAGTTTATCAATCATATGTGCACTGAGTTACTTACTAGGTTAGGTATAGTACATCAAACTTCATGTTCATACACCCTCAACAAAATGGAGTTGCTGGAAGAAAACATAAACATTTATTAGAAGTAACTAGAGCAATTAGATTGCAGGCTAACATACCTATCAAATATTGGGGTTATTGTGTTCAACCTGCTACATATCTGATAATCAAAATGCCCTCTTCTATACTACATAATGTGTCTCCATATGAAAAACTTTATAACAGACAACCATTACTTGCATACTTGAAGGTTCTAGGATGTTTATGTCATGTAGAAGTTTTACATGAGCAAGATAAACGCATGTCTAGAAGCAAGCAGGTTGTGCATATGGAATATTCAGAAACTAAGAAAGGTTATATATTGTTGGATCTTACTAATAAAAAGTTTTTTGTTCATAGGGAGGTCATTTTCAGAGATGTGTTCCCCTTCAAAACTATTGATCATCATCAATATCAGTTATTTCCTTCTGTGGCTCGGTCATTGGTTGAGGAAGATTACAACACAAAACATGTTCAGGCTACTACTCAGATTGCTGAAGAAACTTATGATAATGTTGCTACTAATGTAGTTATTGCTCCTACCGTGCCTACTAGAAGTGCTCAGACTGTGCCTGAAAGAAGTTCCTTCAGGGGCAAACAACCTCCTGCATAGATGGACTTTGTTTCCGTAAGTATCAATGAAAGAAGATCCTTCAGGGGCAAACAACCTCCTGCGTGGATGAAGAACTTTGTTTCCTTAAGTATCAATGATAATGTTCCTTATGCACTATCCAAATACATATCTTATGAAAACATTTCTCCCAAATATCAGTGTTATTTGTCTCAGTTTTCTAATATAGTTAAACCTACCACCTATGCAGAGGCTGTGAAGGATCCTAGGTGGGTGGAGGCAATGAAGGCTGATGTCTTGGCTCTTGAAAGTAACAACACCTGGACAGTGGTATCACTACCTGAAGGCAAGAAGCCAATCGGCTGCAAATAGATATATAAAGTCAAGTACAAATCAACTGGTGAGGTAGAAAGATTCAAAGCAAGGCTAGTTGAGAAACAAGTTATAGTGTCCTACATTATAACCTTAATAAGATTGTTAGATACAATTTTCTTTAGTTAGCTTCTCTTGAACAATTCATGGTTAGACTATGTTTCGGTGAATAGACAACAACATATGGGCCTAAACTATCAATTATTGCTCCCACTTGGTACTTGCTGCCTAAAGCAGGGCGAACCTTTTAATTGGGACACAGTTGTAGATCAGCATTATCATTCTGTTGGTCATCTACAATGTATAATTTATGAGTCTGCTTCAATAAGGATGTCCATAAGATCTAGAAGCATGGTGTAAATAATGTAGAAACTTTATGTAAATTAATTTTATGACGACTTAGGTATGCATTATTTCCATAGTGAAGAAAACTCATAGTTAACGTACTCTTATCATTCCAAACTAGCTAGTGGAGTCTTAGCATCTTCAATCTACTTTGTATCACTCCTAATCTGATGTCTTTGGTTTATAATTAGAGACAGCTTCAAAAAAGAGAACTTTCAGATGTTGTCCTCTTAAGTCAATCTACTTTCCAATGCTTCCATTATCTTGCCTAGTTTTAATGTTAAATGCAGATTATGTGTTATATTTCTTACTCAATTTTATATGGGACCAACATGTTAGAAAATTCGACCACAACATCCACATACTCATCTTACATAAAATAACTTTTTTTTCCTGGTGAAATTCACTAGTAGGAATAAAGATGAAATAATATTAGTCAATAGAGTCATGTGAAAAATCAGGTCATGTTTATGTACGTTAACCCCAATGGTGTTCTCCTATCTCTTCGAAAATGTTCCTCTTCACCTACCTTAGTTAGCAGAACATTCCTGAGAAAGAAGTTAGATGAGGAAATATTTTGCGCCTTGACAGACTATTTTCTTTGCTTGACAACAACTTGTTCATATTAAGTGTTTAGTTGTTACTTGTTCTGTTATCGTTTCATGTTCTTGTTAATAACCAAGACAAATTGATGTTAAAATATGGCAGGCACTACTGTTCTATCCTAATTTGAGGATCTGGTTGGTGTTCACTGAAAGTAAGTCTTACTATTGTTTCATGCTCTAGTTTATATATATAACATATTTAGAGTGTCTGATATATACACTTGTATCTAAATACACATTATGCAATATATATTTTTGTATCTAAAAAGTGAATTTTCTTTTGTAAAGGCTATTGAAAAGTGTCGAGATCCAACGCCAAACGAGTTACACTTGCATGTCCATACGCATGATCATGATGAAAAATCTTTTGTTGGCGAACGCTCTCGAATTGTTCATGTAAGTCCAAAACTTTGAAATCTATCTTAAGATATATATGTCATTTCTTATTTGAAGGGAAAACTTTGCTGAAAATATTGTTGGAAGTAGTATATGACGATATGGATGGTTTATGCTGTTGGAAGTAGTATATGAATAGTACTTTAGTTTCAAAGTTGGATGTTGAGATCTTGCTTCTCAACTAATGTGTGGACTGTTTACTTCTTGATTTTTGAAAGTCATTCAGATGTTAGAAATTTCTGAGAGTGTTTTGACTAATTGTTAGACTGTAAATCAGTGGTGTAACTTGTTTGCTATTTATGTTGTTTGCTTAACTTTTGTCTCATTTATGAAATTCCAAAAATACATAAGTAGCATGATTTTAGTCATCACATTGAAAGTTACTTTAACAACATACCCCATTACAGTCCCCCAATGAGATCGTAGGAGGGTGGGATGTGTACAGACCTTACCCCTATCTTTGTGAGGTAGCACATTGAAAGTTTTACATCACAATAGAAATACATCTAGGCATTCTGTAAACTAGTTATTACATCAATGAAGAATTTTATATAAAAGTTGAGTACTCATTTTAAGTGAAGTAGGATCCATCAAGTTTCTGTATGGATTTGTCAAGTGTTTGGGCATCTGTGAGATAGAAGCTTTAATCTCTATTATGAGACTATTTTATGCTGCATAATTTTTTCTTACTTTGTTTTGTCATCTGTAAGGCCATTAATCTCTATTTTGTGGATGTGACATCTTTGTATACCTCTCAATTTTCTCATGTGCATGTTCACTTATGCCAAAAAATATATATTACTTTGCTTGAGTTACCCAGTTTTGGCCCTCAGAAGTCTATTACAAGTACATCTGCAATATTTTTTCTTACCTTTTTTTGCCGTGGTAAGTCTATTAATAGTACATCTGCTCAATGGTCATTTTCTACTTTGTCCACATAGTGATTGTTGGGAAATTCGGGTAATTTCCCTACAAAACGGAACAACTTTAGTGAAATGAACCGGTTCAAATGAACTGAACCGGACAGAACACTAACAAAGATACCCGACAAGTAATATCGAATATTAACTGAAAAGAAGAGAAAAGAGACCGAACAATTTTAATAATGGAGTTCAGCCGCGAAAGCTTAATCTCCGAGCACCGCTCAAAGCAGCCTGCTTTTATTAGATAGAGAGAAGAGATTACAAATGGTGCATTTTACAATGAAGGAGGAGGAGTTCTTTTATAACCCCAAATTCTCCTTCACAATACATAAAACTCCGATGTGGAACTAAATAATTAGGCCAAAGAGTCAACAAATCTCCACCTTGGCTTAATATCCAGTCCCACCAAATACAAATCTTCTCAAACAAACAAATAATAAAAGCAGTTTTCACGTTGCTTCCAAATTTGCGCCGTGAGGCGCCAACTTCAAATGTGCAGGACATTGACCAAGTCTAAACAGTGTTCAAACTTGGCCTTTGTAACCACCTTGGTCAGCATATCTGCGGGATTCTCCGTAGTATGAATCTTCAACAGAAGTATCTCCTCTTCTTCGAGAATTTCCCTCACAAAGTGATAGCGAACATCAATGTGCTTCGTCCGTGCATGAAAGACTTGATTCTTTGCTAAATGAATAGCACTCTGACTGTCAGAATAAACCTCAAGTTGTTTCTGACCAACTCCCAAGTCTTTAAGCAACCCATGAAGCCAAATCGCCTCCTTTACAGCCTCTGTAATCGCCATATACTCTGCCTCTGTCGTAGACAAAGCCACCGTTGACTGTAAAGTAGACTTCCAACTAACTGGCGCTTTTGCTAAAGTGAACAAATAGCCAGTTGTAGATCGTCGCTTATCCAAATCACCTGCATAGTCAGAATCACAGTATCCAACTATGCATTGACCAAGTGATTTATCCTGCTCGAATACCAATCCAATATCTACGGTATTTTGCAGATACCGTAGAATCCATTTCACAGCTTGCCAATGACCCTGGCCTGGATCATGCATGTACCTGCTAACAACACTAACAGCCTGTGAAATATCTGGTCTCGTACACACCATTGCATACATCAAGCTTCCAACTGCATTTGCATACGGGACTTTCGCCATGTATTCTCGCTCTTCATCAGTCGTCGGAGATAACCGGCTACTCAGTTTCAAATGAGGAGCAAGTGGGGTACTCACGTGTTTTGTATCTTCGTGCATACCGAAACGTCTTAGTACCTTCTTCAAATACTGCTTCTGTGACAGCCAAAGCTTGCCTCTCTCTCTGTCCCTGTTTATCTCCATGCCGAGAATCTTCTTGGCTTCCCCCAAATCCTTCATCTCGAACTCTTTACTCAACTGAGCCTTCAGTTTGTCAATCTCAGTTTGGCTCTTTGCTGCAATCAGCATATCATCAACATATAAGAGTAAGTAGATGTAGGAACCGTCTTGAAGCCTGCGCAAATACACACAATGATCGTATTTGCTTCTCTTGTACTTCTGACCCTTCATGAAACTATCAAATCGTTTGTACCACTGTCTCGGAGATTGTTTCAGTCCGTACAATGGTTTGACAAGTTTGCAAACCCAATTCTCTTTATCAGCAACCTTATTTCCTTCTGGCTGAGTCATATAGATTTCCTCCTTCAAATCACCATGTAGGAACGCGGTCTTCACATCAAGTTGAGCTAGCTCCAAATTCAACTGCGCTACCAAGGCCAACATAATTCTAATGGAGGAATGTTTAACAACTGGAGAAAATACCTCATTATAATCAATTCCCTCCCTTTGAGCGTAGCCTTTAGCTACCAACCTTGCCTTGTAGCGAACATCGTCTTTATCGGGAAATCCTTCTTTCTTTGCAAATACCCATTTGCATCCAATTGCCTTCTTGCCTATCGGTAGTTGTGTCAACTTCCACGTCATGTTCTTCTTGAGGGATTGCATTTCCTCTTCCATTGCACCTGCCCAATTGCCACTTTCTGAACTTCGTATGGCCTCTGGGTAGGTGGATGGAACATCTTCATCTGAAACTGGAAGTGCATAAGCTACCATGTCAGTGAAACGAGCGGGCTTTTGGATCGCTCGTCTCTGTCTTCTAACTGCAATTGGCTCCGATTGCTGTAGAGGTTCTTGGGTAGGAACCTCTTCCTCATCTGACTCTTCTTCTGCCGTAGGAGAGTCACTCGTGGTGCTCCGTGCTGGGATCACCACTGTCTCCTCAAACTCCACCTGCTTCGGAGTACACGCCACCTGTTCAGGAGTACTCTCAGCATCTTCTGGATTTACCTTCTTTAACATGGCAGATTCATCAAAGGTAACATCTCTGCTTATAATTGTTTTCTTTGCCTCGAGACACCACAGACGGTATCCCTTCACTCCAGCATTGAATCCCATGAACAAAGCCTTCTTTGCCCGTGGATCCAACTTTGATTCAATCACATGATAATATGCAACAGAACCAAAAACGTGCAAAGTATCATAATCAGTTGCAGGTTTTCCAGACCATACCTCTAATGGAGTTTTGCCATCAATAGCAGATGATGGCAAACGATTGACGAGATGTTGAGCATATGTTATCGCCTCAGCCCAAAATTTTCTGCCTAACCCAGCATTAGACAGCATACAGCGAACTTTCTCCACAAGTGTCCTGTTCATACGCTCTGACACCCCATTCTGTTGCGGTGTTTTCCTGACGGTGAAGTGCCGAACTATGCCACAGTCTTGGCATACCTTAAGGAACGGATCACTCTTGTATTCTCCACCATTGTCTGTTCGGAGAACCTTGATCTTCCTTCCCGTCTGGTTTTCAACTTGAACTTTCCACTTAAGGAAAATTCCAACTACATCATCTTTGTTCTTCATAGAAAACACCCAAACTCTCCTGGAAAAATCATCAACAAAAGTGACAAAATAATGCCTTCCTCCAAGAGACGGAGTCTTGGCAGGTCCCCATACATCTGAATGCACATAATCCAGAATACCCTTGGTATTATGAATTGCAGTGCCAAACTTCACTCTTCGTTGTTTTCCAAGAACACAATGTTCACAAAACTCAAGTTTGCAAGTCTTCGTACCTTTCAACAATCCTTGCTTGGCAAGAATTTGCAAAGATTTTTCACCAGCATGTCCCAACCGCATATGCCACAGCTTCGTTGCCTCAGTATCTTTCTTGGTGCAAGAAGTTACTGTTGTTACTGTCCCGACCACTGTACTACCTTGATAGTAATACAGATTGTTCTTTCTCACACCCTTCAACATCACCAACGCTCCAGAAGTTGCTTTAAGAACTCCATCTCGCATCGTTATAACTAGGCCTTTAGATTCTAAAGCCCCCAATGAGATGAGATTCTTCTTCAACTTTGGCACGTACCGCACATCTCGCAAGATTCTGGTGGATCCATCATGATTCTGCAGTTTGATTGAACCTATTCCGGTTGTTTTACATGAATTATCATTACCCATGTAAACAACTCCGCCATCGAGATCCTGAAATTCAAAGAACCACTCCCGAATGGGACACATATGATAGGTACAACCTGAATCCAATATCCACTCATCTGCATGTGATGTTGTAGGAGCGACCACTAAAGAGATATCTGATTCCGCATCGCTTTTGCATTCTGCAACATTGGCGTCTTGCGGAGCCTTCCCTTTCTTCTTCAACTTTGGACAGTCTTTCCTCCAGTGCCCTTTCTCATGACAGAAAGCACACTCATCTTTGGCAATGGCTCGACCTTTTGATTTGGACCTTCCTCTTCTCCCTTTTGTCTGGTTTTGATGACGACCTCTTGCCACCAATACTTCTTCTGATGTTGTTGCCTTTGTTTTCATCTTATCCTGCTTTCTCAGTTCATGACTATATAAAGCAGAACAAACAGCATCTAACGACACATTCTCCTTCCCGTGAAGTAACGTTGTCTCCAAATGTTCAAATTCATCGGGAAGAGATGATAACAACATCAAAGCCAGATCTTCATCATCGAATATGACATCTAAATTAAGCAAGTCTGCTACTAATTGATTAAACATAGTGATATGTTCATTCATAGTAGTACCTTGTTTGTAATCAAATCGGAACAACCTTTTCTTCATTAGGAGCTTGTTCTGACCACTCTTTTTCAGAAACTTGTCCTCCAATGCCTTCCACAATTTGTATGCAGAAGTCTCATTCTTGAAAGCATACTTTTGCTCCCTGGATAGACACGATCGAATTGTTCCGCATGCCAACCGATTAATGATTTTCCAATCTTTATCTTCAACTCCTTCTAGTTTGACTTCTTCAATAGCAATATCAAGACCCTGCTGGAAAAGGGAGTCCAAAACCTCCCCTTGCCACATACCGAAATGGCCCGTACCATCGAATATTTCAACCGCCAACTTCAAAGTAGACATCGGGAATCTTGACCATGATGACGAGGCACCCGATGTCTTCGGTGGAATATTTGCAACAGACTCCATTTCTTGATCTTTATTTGCCATTACAGACTCAAAAAAAAATATTGGATATTACAACAGAATTCAAACAATCGAAGGCTTCTACTGAGACAAAGTAATTCCTTTCTGGTGTGGAAGATCAGGCTAAACTGCAACCACAGAGCATACTCAGACAGAACTCTGACTTAGAAAAAACTTTCGACACAAAATGACCAAAATAATTCTTTTCTGATGTGGAAGATCAGACGCAGCTGCAACCACAGAGCATACTCAGACAGAACTCTGACTTAGAAAAATCTTTCGACACAAAAGGACCAAAATAATTCTTTTCTGATGTGGAAGATCAGACTCAGCTGCAACCACAGAGCATACTCAGACAGAACCTTGGCTCTGATACCACTTGTTGGGAAATTCGGGTAATTTCCCTACAAAACGGAACAACTTTAGTGAAATGAACCGGTTCAAATGAACTGAACCGGACAGAACACTAACAAAGATACCCGACAAGTAATATCGAATATTAACTGAAAAGAAGAGAAAAGAGACCGAACAATTTTAATAATGGAGTTCAGCCGCGAAAGCTTAATCTCCGAGCACCGCTCAAAGCAGCCTGCTTTTATTAGATAGAGAGAAGAGATTACAAATGGTGCATTTTACAATGAAGGAGGAGGAGTTCTTTTATAACCCCAAATTCTCCTTCACAATACATAAAACTCCGATGTGGAACTAAATAATTAGGCCAAAGAGTCAACAGTGATATATTCCAATTCATTTTCTAAGTCAATGTACACTTGTCTAGAGTTGTAATGTGTTATTTTAACCCTTCCAGCTGAGTTTGGAGAACGAACTTTTTCCTAATCAACTACACCTTTGGCATAGTATTGCTAAATTTACCCAATAAAATATACTAACACCTTTCAGCCAGTTTAACCATGAAATAATATAATTCAAAAATGACAGCAGGTAAACCATGTTTGGTTGTGTAAGTTGTAGTTGCTATGTTTAATGTTGTGTCATATTTGGATTGATTTTGTCTTAGTCGAGCTGTATAAGGAGCTGATTCAGGAACATTATCATTCTTTGAATTGTGTTGAGGGTTCTAAGAGGTCTGTTGTTGATGCATAGAAGGCTGCATCATTTCTAGTTTGTTTCATTGATGATAAGGAACCTGCTTTACAAATTTATTAGAGTCTCTTGGGGATTGGTTGGCATTGGCATGAGTAACCTTCTCCATAGGTTGTTGATTATTACCATGACCAATTTGTTGTTTGACTTTGTTGTAGGAATTATTATTGTCATCGCCCTTATTTCTTACCTAATCATCTTCCTTGTATGGTTTTTTTTAATGAGAAGTCATATTCCATGCTGAATTCTGGAAAGCAGAGAAGTTCAAGAAAGTTTTCAATGATTAACAAGAGATTAGCAGTGCCTCTGTTGACAGTGTTCCAATTTTTTAAATGATTTATAACAACATCAAGAGAGGTAGGTATGTAATTGATACTAACTGAAAATTGAATCCAAATATCTCTATTGGTTATTTTAAATGAAGGCTCCTAAAGCATCAAACTATACACGCCTTAAAAATATATTACCTACAGTATAAACCATGTAATTTACACAACCAAAAGAAGGCAAGAAAGAAAATAGTGCAGATAACAATAAATGAGTGTAGTTTCAAATTTCATGTCTTTGTTTTAGACCATATATAGTCTCCAGTGTAATTGCACCCAAAGTACATTGTATTTCATCTTCTTCTGTAACCTTGTCAATCAATACTAATTGTTGTTCTCTATTTAAAGGTTAGGTATGTTTCTGTCTTTTCCTTCCATTATAATTTTATTCCTTTTCTTTAATATTTTCCCTTTATCTCAATTAATTACAGGAAAAATATGAAGCAATATTAGGGGAAAAAACAACCTCTCAATGTGATATTGATCAATATGAAGCATACTATCAAGCTGTCGGGAGATAAAAGAAGAGAAGAGTATACAATCTTGGATCTAAAGCAAAAAAAATACTACGGGAAACAAATATTTCTCTTAAGAATAGTTGATATGTTGCCTTTCCTATTTTGCACAGGAAGTATGTGATTTTGATATTGCTATCTACAAATCTTGAACCCTCTAACTATTATTTTATATGAATGTTTGTTATTTTAGAGGTATTTAGTAATTGTTATTTAATTTATTTCAGCACTGTATATGTAAAACAAATAAATGAAATGGTTTTACAAGAAAAATTTTAGCAACAAATTTAATGACAATTTTTTATCGTTACTATAAACAATGTTGGCGATGGATTAGCAACGAAATATTTAGATGGAAATGTGGTATCTCAATTAACAGAATATTTTGTGACGGATTAGTGACGGAAGTTTTGTCGCAACTATATTTCAAATGACGAAATTAATTATGAAATTAGCAACGAGCTTATAAGTATAACGACAGACCAGTCCGTCACTAACAAGTTGCGACGGAAATCGTTTCTCTCTATTACGTCGCTAAATTTGTGACGAAACTCATATTTTTGTCGCTAAGAGATTACTAACGAGCGAAATAGCAACAGCAAGCAATCCGTCGCAAATTCGATTTAGCGACGGAATAACATAGATTAGCGACGGATTTCGTCAGTCGCTAAATGCTGATTTTTTTGTAGTGAAGTTTGAGGGGGAGTGTTGGTGATGTAAAATGATCTATAATATTCCTTAGCAATTATGTATACAAGTTAGTTATAGAATCAGTTAGGAGGTTAGTTATTGAGTTAAAGTAGTTAGTAGGTGCACTATAAATAGAGCATCTTATATACTGTTGTAACTAAGCTTTCAATACAATAAATCAGATTACTATTCTTCTACATCCTTTCTTTTTTTCTTCTTCTTCTTTTCAATCTACAATTACTCTGTTCTTGATCTATAACTCATCACTACCAATTGTTATATGCATCGAATACCTGAAATTGAAGTAGACAAAAATATAAGGATAAAACTTATCTGAGTGTTCACATCAAATCAATACAATTTTCATTGTCAGTATATTTTTGTCTACTTGAATTAACTATAAATTATTGCTTATCTTTTGAAATTCTCAATAAATAAAAATAACCACTTTTAGTCTTTCTTTAGTGCTTTGAATAATTAACCAGATAAAAATTAGTACAAAAACATTAGCACGAATACTTTTTTTTCCCACTTAGATATTGCTATTTTGAACTTCAGGAATATTAGACATCAAGGGTGTGTTTGGTATGGAGGAAAATATTTTCCTAGAAATTGTTTTCATGGAAAACAAGTAGATTTTGAACTTATTTTCTCATGTTTGGTTGGTGAGTAGAAAATATTTTCCGAAAATGATATTTTGTTTGATTTATGAATGAAAAATATTTTGAGAGACATCTTTTATTTTTACTAGAGTAAAAAATAATTTATAAAATTAAAAATATTTTTTAAAAATAAAATTTTTACTATTTTTTTTGGGTGGTAGTGGTGGTGGGGTGGGGTGGGGGTAGTTGGTGGGGGCAGGGGGAGGGGGTAGGAGTGAGAAAATAAAAATTGAAGTTGATAGTATTTTTAAATAATAAAATTAATTTTTTGGGGGGGTGAGGGTGGGTGGGGGGCTGGGGGGGGGGGGGGTAGGAGCTTAAAAATAAAAATTTGAAGTTGAAAATATTTTTAAAAAATAAAATTAATTTTTTGGGGAGGGGGTGGGGTTGGGGGGGCTGGCCGGTGGGTGGGTGGGGTCAAGGATCGAGTGAAAAATAATAATTTGAAATTGAAAATATTTTTTTAAAATTGATGTTTTTCCCAAAAAAAATGTAATTTGAAATTGGAGGAGAGTTTTGGAAAATGTTTTCCTTAATTTTTGAAGGGAAGTCATTTTCCTTAATTTTGAGGAAAATGAGTTGATTTGGAAAACATTTTCCAAAACTTTTGTCCCAACCAAACATGAGAAAGTTGGAAAATGTTTTCCTTCATACCAAACACACTCTTAGTTATTACTATGAGGTTTGGTTTTATGTCTCCCTCCTTCATGTATTTGTTTTTGGTTTGACAATAGATAAGATAGGGTCAATGCCAAACCTTTCGCCACCTCAAGGAGGATTTCAAAGAAAAAAAAGTTATAGAAGTGTGAAAATTATATACCAACATCTATAATAGAAAAAATAATGAAAATTACAAATTGAAGAGTTATAAATATCTGCAAAGTAGACATTGAAATTTTGTGGGACAATATAAGACACGTTTAATTTTAGTTGATACTCTATAAGAAGTGTTCGATTTCAGTTAGGATTCTTGGAGGCTGCTCTACCTCAAATCCTAGCGCATGTCTATATAAAGGGTAAAATATTCCCTTAAAAAGTCAACTTGAATATTTCGCAAATTCATCAAATATTCATGAAGAGACAAAAATATGTTAGACTTTTCTTGATCATCAAATACTTCAAGAAGATCAACAAACACAAATCCTTTCATGGTGATCAAGCCCAAATCATCTCAGTTCAAGAAATACTCACTAAGGACCCTTTAAATCATGGAGATCAAGTCCAAATCATCTTAGTTCAAGAAATAACGATACTAAGACCCTTGAATCACAGAGATCAAGTCCATAGTATCCTACTTCAAGAAATACGCCACCATGAATCTCAAATCACGAAGAAAGTTTA
Source organism: Solanum sitiens (assembly GCA_016801875.1). Lineage (NCBI taxonomy): Eukaryota > Viridiplantae > Streptophyta > Magnoliopsida > Solanales > Solanaceae > Solanum > Solanum sitiens. Next base: position 2,956,127 of record JABWTJ010000014.1, on the reverse strand, counting down.
AGAGAGAAAAATCAAGAGATGAATAGATTTGTACGTGCACTATTTGTCTATAAAATATAAGAAAAATGACGTATATACCCCAGAACTATTGTAAATGATATGTATAAAACCATTCGTTTACTTTAGGACGTCTGACGCCCTTATCGTCTAATTTTTGGAGTGTATATACCCCTTGCACTAACAAAACCAAATAATTTTAAGACCCACACCCAATAAATCTCATTTTCCCTTTCTTCTCAAGTTCCAGCAACCAAAGACTGCACGAACCAGTTACAACACACCACCGGCTACTGGAAAAATGAGCTAAAAGTGTCTTACAAGTTTTCAATTAAAAACATAAGACAAGTGGACCCCTTTTATTTTTCTTTACTTTTTTATTTTAATATTAATAAAAGGACTAAACTAATAACATATATATTTTGTAGTTGTCTGACAACTTCTAAAGTTACTTGGACAACTATTGAAGTTGTCGAACCACTAAGGAAGTTATCCCGATAACTATGAAAGTTGTTGGGCGACTAAAGAAGTTGTCCCGACAACTACGACAGTTATTGAACTAAAGTGTAAAAGTTAAAAGTTTGAGACTATTGTGAAAACATCTTTTAACCTAATATATATTATTTGTCACTTCTACCTAATTTTTAAGACTTGAAGGACTCCTACCTAATTGACAAACTAGTTTGTCTTTTTTAATAGACCTTCCACACATACCTCTATCGCGACTCTATCTTCTCCGATGAAGTTCCACAAACAAAGCCACCTCTAACTGCTACCGAAGAGGTCGCAACCTTTGGCCACCACACACCCATCTCTCCCTCAATGTTGTTCCAACAGCTCCGACCAACATATCTTACATAGCTTTAACAATGGCGGCCAAGAAGACACTCGTAACCCATAAAATGTCAATCTCAATTCCATCAACTGAGAAACCCCCAAAGTTCTTTGTTGATGAGAATCATATAAAGTTAGGATAACAATTAATATGAGATTTAACTATAAAAAAAAAACTCTAACCAAACGAGAAGATAGTCTATTTGGGGTTTGGGGTTATAATTTGGTGGTCTTAAATAATTTGGGTAAGATTTTAATTAATCGGTCAATTTTTTAATAATGGATAAAGTTAATATATAATTTTGGGTAGATTGTTAAGATCGTGACATGTGTCCCTCAATTAGTCCAAATGGTATATACACTTCAAAATTTAGACATTAAGGACATCAGTGTCCTAAAAGTATAATGAATGATATTTAGATAGCATTTACGATAGTTCGAGAATATATTTATCCCTTTTAATTTCCCATAAAATAATCATGTTTGCAAACACATAATAATAGCTTTTCAACAATCATAATACTTAAATGTGGATCAACTACATATTCTTTATCTCAGCAATAAAGATAAAATTCCTTGTTACAAAACCACAAACATACTTGGTGAAACGGTAGTTATAGGAGCTAATAAGATTTATAAATACTTTAAGCATACATTTACATCGTGGGCATTTGGTCTAGTGGTATGATTCTCGCTTCGGGTGCGAGAGGTCCCGAGTTCGATTCCCGGAATGCCCCTCTTTTTATTTATTTATAAGTTTACTTAAATGATTTTTGAGGCTTCCAGTGTGTGCGCTAAACTAACAATTTGTACCAACAATCAATTAATCATATGTAACCAAGTAAGAAATTTTGTTAAGAATGTCTAAGATTTAATATATACGTGATATATTTTGAATAATTCTTTAGTATAATTTTTCGACGAAGCGTGTCCGATTCGCCACCCTGAGCTATATGTGGCTACACGTCTATACGAGTTAGTTACTTGTTATTTCACAAAATTAATATATAAATTATATATATTTTTTTTAATTTTACACTTGAGAGTTGTTAGCCTTGATAGTATAAATTAGACCAATATTGAAAAACTAAATAACTAATTAATGCTCATTGGTGAATTTAACTAATTATAATTAAGTATTCATGAATTATGTTCATTTATAAAAAAATTGACTTTAAAATAATACTAAATAAGAGTATAATGATAAATTTACCTAATTTATTAAGGAAGATAAGATCTAGAATGATGAAAAATTAACAACTAAATAAGAACGGAGAGTTACTCTACCATACTGAATGCTTGACTTTGTGACTTGGTAATTTATTACTTCCTTTCAGAATTTGAGCCAAATACAACACTCAATCAAATTCAAATGCTTCCTTTATATGATAACATGTTGCAGGCCAAGATTCTTCCTGTTCAAATTTAGAAACACAAATGTCAGGATCACATGAAGTTGGTTAACTTAACTTGGTCTCTCCTTTTTCTTTTCTTTTTTCAAATAATAGGAGAGAAAATATACAAATGTATTACTATGTAGTATTCAAGTCTAAATAGTATAATGATCATGTATTGTCTAGGTAATTACTTTTTTAGTACAAATAAAAATACAATTAATAAATACTATTTGTAACTTGCGGAGATATTGGTGGAATGATTTTTCAAGGAAATCAGAGGCATATTGGAAAAGGAAATCAAAAGTTGGAAATTTGGAAATTTAATAGTTGACCAAAGTCAATATTTGAGGTAAACAAGCTCAAAATTGAGATTTAAAAGTTCTTGGAGGTTCGGAGGGTGATTTTGAACTTAGGACAAGTCATTAGGAGGCGGAGAGTGATTCAGATACTTAAGTTAAATAGTAGTTAATTGGAAGCTTATGGGGTCGTTTGGTGTGAGGGATACAAATAAATAGTGATGAATTAAATTTTTTGTGTCTGTTTGGTTGTCATGTTTGGGATGACTTGTCCCACCCTTTATACCACAGTGATGAAATAAGTTATCTCATATATGCACTTGATCTCTATAACATTATTTAATAATTGAATGATTTATCGTTTAATAATTTTCTCAAATACACAAGTTATTAATAAGAATGATCAGTATATGCCCAGGGGCATAGTCTAGCGTGTCCAAGCGAACACCCTTCGTCGAAAAAAATTACATCGTATATATAAATAAAATGATATGTAAATGATTAAATAAAAAATTTTGGACACGTTTGAAACAACAAATGTTCTTAGCCCATTGAATTTTAGCGCTTAGACAAAGCTTAGCTGAACACCATCTTTCAATAGTGCAAAACAAATATTATCTATTAAAATAATCTTAAATTAGAGACCTACAATTTAAAATCTTATTGAAAAAAAGTTTAGTAGCCAATTAAATTTTTAATCGATTCGACTTTTGATTTTTTTTATTTTCAAGTTCTAAATTAATTATTTAGTTTAAAATTGATCAAAAAATCTTATTTTTTCCCTATAAAACTATTAAAAGTGAAAAAGGCTTCATATAAACTTTCTTTTAAAAATCCTAATTTGATTATAGTCTTTATTTTTGATATGTTGGTGAAATTTTAAGCATAAATGTGATTTCATTCTAAATAGAATTTTTTTGTCAATTCACTTTCTATTAAATAAACATGAATCCAAGCTAAATATTATGTAGTTTAATTTTAAAAATTTTAGTATATTTTTTAATAGTAATTATTTATGTTACATTTTTTTATTTACATAATTTTATAGCACTCATTTGTTAAATTTCCTTTTTACCTATACAATTCTTAGATATCCTTCATGAAAATTCTTGCTCTGCCACTGATAATTTGTCAAGTAAATTCAACTTATTTCTGCATATCTATAAACAAGGGTTAGCGCCCCAAAGCTGAGAAATATGGTTTAGGTTAATGTTTGTAACAAGGGGCGGAGCTACAAACTAGCTGACCACCCATTGCCATAAAAACGATGTATATGGGCAAAATATTCTTTATTATTTGAATATATAAATAAATGAGCACACTTTAACACAATGAGTGGTATCGATCCAGCGGTAAGCTTGCTCAATTGAGTTTTTGAGGTCCAGAATTTCATTCTGTTGTAGCATAATTTTTTTTTTCAAAAAAAAAAAGAAGCAAAGGAACAAGAATAGTTGTCTCTATCTTTCTATTTCTAGCCTTGAATTAATAGTCTAAGAAATTACATTTAAAGATATACTTAAAGGTGACTTTTCACTTTTTTTCTTTTGATTATTTCTAAATTATTTTGTAAAATAGTTAATAATCTATATCTATATATTTCTATAATAGGAGAGGTGATAGTGCTTACGTGTCAGCGCCATAATTAATCTCACATTTTTTTCTTTTAAAAATTAATTATGCATAGCAATTTGTAAAAATCCAAAGTTAGTTTTAAATAAACACGTGTCATTTTCTTAGTTAATTGAATTACTATTTTTAACATTTTAAAAAATAACTAATTAAAACAAGTTTTAACATGTCAGCATTTGCAATATGTACGTCTCAACTTCATAATTTTTTTAATATTACAATTTTTTTTAGAAATTGAATAATTAATAATTAATAACTAAATATTATATAATTAATTAAATATTGTAAATTGAAAAATTGAAATAAAGGCAAACCAATGTCATCAAGTTACCGAAAACTGTTTTTAAAAACAGATCTAATTTTTTAAAATCCAATTTATAAATTAGTAAAACTTGAAGTTTTTCTGTTTGTAAAATAAAAATATAAAGCAGTTGAAGTTTTGCAGTTTTTTAATAGTCAATTAATTTTTTATATTTTAAAAAAAAAATACAAATAGCGTGGCAAAATATTCAAACAATTAATTTCAATTCCATTCAAACTAAATAGATAAGGCAGTTTAAAATAAAAGCATGAGGATAAGTTTAAACTGAAAAAATATAACTGTACCATTTTATTTTTTTAAAAAAAACAATTCCCACGTTTAAATTATAAATATTTTTTAAATTCACATTAACCCACTCTCTGTATTATGAATATCTAAAGGAAAAAAAGTTCTTCATCAAATTGTCTATTCTTACAATCGTCAAATTCATTCTTTTCTCTTCTTATTTTGATAATGGTCAATTTCGTTCTTTTTTCTTCTTTGGATGGAAGAATCGAAAAACGTAACAGTCAATGCATTCTGTAGATATGGATCCAACAGTAATTTTTCTTTGAATTATGAATAATATATTCAAATTGAATGTAAGAATTGTAAGTTTACTGCATATCAACGCTTCATGTTGGAGTCCTAAAAATGTGCAACCATAAATCAATGCATGTTTATACCTTTTATTCTTTCTTTTATTTGATTTTTGTAAGATTTTTATATTAATTATTTAAACTGAAAAATAAATGTATAATATATATATACATAATTTATAATATATACACATACGGTTACAAATTATTTGCATACGAATAATTTTTAAAATTTTAAAATATAAAATTAGGAAAAAAAATATTTTACACAAAATTTGGAAAAATTATGAAAAGGTAATAATTGAAAGTAATACTAATTTTAAATATAAAACATGCCTAAATTTGTGCCACAATTTACTATTTAATATTTATATTTATTGTCATTTGATTTTTTTTCTTGAAATAATTCATAACTCCAAGCATTTTAATTTATAAATGGTTAATTCAAAAAAAATTAACAAAATAAAATTATAATAATACACACTCTAAAATAGCTATACCGCAAAAAAAATAATAAAGTCACGTCTCTTCTTTTACCCTATTTTATAGCAAACTAAGAACTATCAATTTTATCTCCTACATATGTTAAATTGTTGTTTACCTTTAAATTAAAGTTAGATTTTTAGTTTTACGTTACTCACTTTTATTAGTTTAGTAAGTTTAAAATTTGTCTTATTGCATTTATTAGTTTGAATATTGACATATGTGGAAGGACAAGACAATGATGAATCCATGTAATTAAGGTAACTGATCCAAAAAAAATTATACCTTCAATTATTAAAAAATGTCAGTATATGAGAAGTCGCATTGAACATATAACAAATTAATTTTGGTTAATTGGTTATATGTGGTTTCAATGAATATTATGTGTGTTTCTAAATTTCTAAACTAAACACATTTCCAATTAGATTTATCGAAATAATAGTTTCTTATAGTTATTATGGACCACTAATTAATAATATGTTTTTTTATATTTAATATACAATATCTATATTTTTTGTGCTTTATTTTATTCTATCGATTTCAAAATATACTTTTAATGGTTAACTTTAGTTAATTTTGTAAAGTACTTCCAACATTGATCGTGGTATCAACTTATTTTTGCAAATGTTCACGATGCATTCAAATTAATAGACTTTTCAGCAAAAAAGACACTTACAATATATAATGTATGTTGATTATGTAATTTTTATGAGAAAAAAAACTGTGAATATAAAAAAAATAAAATTATTTAATGCTTTTTTTGTGACTTTTTTTTTTCAAGTAACATTACTCACAATAAATTAATATTTAGTTTTTTTTTGTATCATGTCAATTTTAAAAAAAAAAACTTATTTTAAGTGAGTAAAAATAAATAAAACATGAAAAATAAATTTTTAAAAATTATTCAATTTTTTTCACATAATATGTAAACTTCTTCCATATGTGAAAAATAAAATTTAAACACAAATTAATTTACCCTATTTTTCTATAAATACATTTTTACAAAATATTTGGTAGATAACTATTACATATAAAAATGTTGATGCTATAATTTAGAATTGTGTAGTGAGAGAGATAAGGAGAGATTATTATTTTGTTTCTATTAATTAATAAAACAATATCAAATTTGTTTAGAATAATTAATTTGAAATATGAATTTGAATTTAAAAAAATAAGTAACTAATCTAACCCTGGAAAAATCTTCTTTTTAGTGGCTAAATAGTAGTTTTTTGCTCTTCCCTTTTCTTTATTTTCTATATTTATATTTATCTAAATTAATAGTATAATCAGTAAGTTTTATTTAAAAACAATAACAATATATGGTGAAAGTCATTATAGAATTATTAGAAATACAAATGCAAGTTTGATGCTTTTCATATTTGGTACATATCAAAAATCAAAGTTGAAAAAATAAATGTAAAGTTTAAATGCTCTTTACTTTGTAGCATTCGAAAGTAGAAACTTTTGTGTAATCTAAATTTTTTGAGTTCGGTATGATAAATATATCATACATCTTTCATTTTGTAGTTAAGATATTGTACTTTAATAATTATCTACATTATCTGTATTAAATATTTTCAATTTTTTTTAAAAAATTAAAATATATAATACAATTTTCAATTTATTTTTTAATTTGAATTGTAAGATAATTATAATCAAACATAATATGATTTAGCGGATAAGAGTTCAAATATGTACTTTTACACACACAAATATTTAGAAAACTAATTATAAAACTAATGGCATATTTAGAAAATATTCAACATAAATTATAAAACTAAAAGCATAGCTAATATAGCTATAGATATAATAGTAATACAATAAATTAAATCGTGTGCTAATATTAATTAATGTTTTATTATAATGTATTAAATATATTATTAAGTGCATAATACATTTTATTATTTATTTTAAATTATAAAATTATTATATTTTAAATTATCCGTGCAAGGCGCGAGCACGTATACTAGTTTTAATAAAAGGAAAGGTAAATATAGAAAAACCTCTCAACAATTCTCTTGAACGACGAAAAAAAATCACCACAAAACTCCCAACAATACATTTGATATGAACCAAAGAGAGTCTATTCAATTAGCAGCTTATAAATTGTTTTGCTTAATTTTTCTCTGTTAGTTTTGATTCAGGCACATCTATGGTCTCTTATAGTTGTCCGCAAAAAATTCACTTGGAACCTCAACTAGGACTCGTACCTATTGAACACCTAAATTATTCAAAACATACCTATTAAACAAAAAACGCTGATGTGATAAAATAAATATAACTCATTGTTGTGCTGTTGTGCGCGTGAAAGGACTTTCTTTTTGAAATTTTTTAAAAATGTATTAGTGCTTATTTTTTTGAAACTTTACATGTATTAATTAAATAACTAAAAACTCATTTAATTAAACATTTATCTCTTCATTTATAAAAGAGATAACCCCACACCCATGTGCAAGTCCTCCTCTTCTTCTTCTTCAACCCACCATTTTAAAGACTTCAAATTCTCTGCCTTTTGTTTTGTTCTTTTTATCTTTTTTTACATTTTTCGTTATAAACAAACTAATAGAATTTGCAAGAAGAGGAAAAAAAGTCGGACCATTGGAGTTAAAGTTAGCCGACATTCATGCATCTCTTTTTGCAATAACTTCGATCAAGCAACCATCACCATTCATTAAACTTGTTAAAAATGATATTCTTTTGATTTCTCTTCATCGTCGATTTTGAAATAATTTATTCACATCGATTATTTTCACAAAAATCTCAATAACCACCAATGGGTGACAGGGGAAAAAAAAGTAAAAGATTAGGTGGGTGTATTGGGGTGGGAGATTTGTTTTTGTTATCGTTGAGGAATCGATGGTAGAGTGACAAGGAAGAAGAAAAAGAAGAAAGGGAAATGAGTTAGGTGTGTGTGTGTGGGGGGGGGGGGAATTTTCATTTTTATTCTTTTTTCAATTTACTTTTTCTAGATTATTAAAGGCTGAAAATATTTTTCATTTTTAAAATTAAAAATTTGGACCATGTGCCGCGTGTCATAATTCTATTCGTGATTTTTTCATGTGTGAATTACACACACAATATTTTTAAAGCTAGTTGTCATTTACCTAATGCTCTGATACCAAGTTTTTCATGCCCCGAAGCTACCCCAGGACACAGACACGAGACCTAGGATCACGAGTGACCCCAAGCTAACCCTGAGCTGACATATCATAAGAAAACTAAACAAATCTATGAAAAGATAAACTGAATGAATAAATATCGTGCGGAAGATAATCACAAGATAATCTGAAAATAATAAGGAATATCAATACATTAAATCTGAATATATGAATACTGAGAGTTTAACAACTGAAAGGTCAAACTCAAACACTAAAACTTAATCTAACTATGTTTGAAAATAACCTCTAACTAACTAGAAGTGCTGGGACATGTCCTAACTAAATCTAGCAAAACTGAAACTAAAGCTAAAAGCAAAGGAAGATAATCATGTCACTCGTCCTTGAATAATGAGGACTCACCACTGATGCCGCTGAACTGAAGATCAAAAACCGATCTGTGCGTGATCAGGAAGCTGAGAATCTGAACTTACATCACGAGAAGATGTAGTTCAGAGTATGCGTCAGTACTAGAAGGTACTGAGCATGCAGGATAGAATAAAACTGAACAATAAACATAACTGAACCAAAGCATAAATACTGAGCACTGATATAAGATGACCATGGTGAAGATACAGAGCTACGTTGAATATGAATTGAACTGAATGCAATGACCGAGTTTACAACATGCTGAAACCAAAATCTGATCTATAACTGATAACATGGTCAATACAATAGAATCTTATTGGACTGTGAGAGCTACTAATAATCAACATAAAACCACATGAGCTAAATGTGAAATCCGATATATACGCCTCATCGAGAGGACCCAATATACCCTGCAGAGGTATAGATGCATGACTGGTGTGATCACTACAATGTGAGTTCCAACAAAGGGGACTTAACTTACGGGGCACATAGTTCTAAGACTTGAGGGTGACTGACCCTATTCCACTCGGTTTAATCTACTCCCAATTGATTAGGTAATTAACAATTTATGACTAAATTTTTGTAATACTGGATAGCTCAAAATATTGATATGCAAACTGAGAATGCAACATTAATATAATGATAATGAAACATTCAAAAATTGAGGCATATATGTATATTTGAAATAACTGACCTAGCATGTGTAATTTATGAACTAAAAGAATGTACACAACTAAGGTTCTGAATTCATGAAAGAATCTACACAGAACGATACTAAATTCATGAAATTCTGATTTGGATCATTCTAACAACTAAACCTAACACTTTCTAACATTCAAGAAATCCTAGGTCTAGATAATATAAAGATAATCAAGAATCTAACTAAAATATAGGGACCTAATGGGTGAAAGGAACCCACTAGTGAAATCCTACATACTTGGTGACAATTCCATGGAGAAATCTTTTGATTTCGGGTTGGAATTAATGAAACCTTGTTGCGTTTAGGAAAGCTTTGGTCAACTCTTTCTCCGCTCTGGTTTTGAGTTTGATCGATTATTCTGAGAAAACACTGACTAGGGTAGGTTCTAATTAGTTTACTAGGCTAAAACTGACCAAAACCACGTAATTTAGGGGCTAAATAATGTAGTTTAGGGTCCAACGCATAAGGAAAAAACCAAATGACCCCTGACTTAACATCTATCGGGGGCCACCGATGGACAAGACCGGCGGACCGTGAATGGACCGACGGTCCGTGATGGTCAACCATTGATTGGAATTTGGAGATGAATCTAAGGGTCCAAACTACGGCCTTGGACCACGGACCGTGGTCTGACATACGATCCATATGTCCTGGCGCGTGTCAGGAGTAGAATATATTTTCTAGGCTTTTCTGGGGAGGGTTGCATATGGTGAACCACATACCACTTAAGGCGAGTAAACATTATATTTTATATTAAAAATAATTTTTACTAACCAATGGTTTTGAGTACCCTCACTCAGAACCCGCTCCATCAAATTTCTCAATTATCTTCTTCCCATACCATTCAACCCACCTTCTCCTTCTTCTGTGAAACCACAACCACCACCTACTTCTTATTCTTCGACTTAACGCCACTCCTCCACACCTACCACCACCCAACCAACAAAATTCATTCCTAAATGCTTCCTTAAAATTTTTCTCTTTGCCGCAAATCATACCACTTAAGCTCTTCTGCTAGATTTTCATTTTCAAAACTTTGATTTTTATAACTATTTTTTGAATCTTATATGAGATAATGTGAAGAATGATGATGAACATTGATAAACTGAAAACTTTTCATGAATAAGCTTGAAGAATAACAAAAGGATTTTGTTAATTTATAAAATTAATTTAAATTTATGATGAAAAATTATTGAGTTTGTATTTGTGAATTTTTAGTGCAAAAATTCAATTCAATAGGAAGAATTACACCTGTTTGGAATGCATTTCGTCCTCAATTGTGATTTGTGAGCAAATATTGAAGAACATAATAACGAAAATTTTCAGAATATATATTTTTTTAAATAAAAATTTAATTTCTTATGTATTATTAAAAATGACATTAAATCCTACAAAATGACATGAAATTTTACGTGTAAACCATTGTGCTACACGTGCACATATCAAATGAGAAAAGAGTTCAAAATATCATGATTTAGTGAATTTAAGGGTTCAGTTGACAAAGTCATGAGTATAAGTGTCTAAACAAACATAGTCAAGTACAAGGACCTCCCATGTCATTCCGCCTTTTTTATATTAACAAATGGTTTTGACCACATATTTTTGAGCCCATTGTATTGTACAAAAGTGGTTTTCAAAATTTCCTATTTAAGACTTTACTTTGTCCAAAAATAAAGGTGGTAGTGGATACATACAATTTTCCTAAATTGACAAAAATCCTAAAAAAGCTTTCTCCCGCATTTCTAATTTTTCCAGCCGCCGCCACCACACCTCCTGAAACCATAGCACTTTCACTTTCCCCTTCCATTTCCGCCATCGAAACACCATATCTCCTCCAGCCCACATCACTGCCTTCACACTCATCTCCTCTGGAAAAACCATATTCTAAACCCCAACCATTCCAGTTAAAAAACAAAATCCAACAACAACAGTGCCATCTCCACGAAGCTTCATCGATGACCGCCAGTCCTTTCCACTTTACGCCTTTTTGATATTTTGTTTTTTTTGCAGGTTATGAGTGAGATCAAATCTCCACAAACAACGATCTCAAAGCTCTGAACTCCATCTCCGGTGTGGATCCAACTCTGTTTAACAAAAATCGAATTGCCGTGGTGACTCTAACTCCGATGGACAACTGATGTACCGTGGTTTTACGGTACTTTTAACGCTTTTTCCTTAAGTTTAGTGTGTGTTCAAAGCCTTTTTGTATTTATTTTTGATGTAGGTTTCTCTTTATTTGCAGAAAATCTGTCCAAAGGAGAACCAGGAGGTTGTGAGCAGAAATTGCAGAAGTGACCACCTATGGAGCTCACGACAGTCCATCGCGACTGTGACGGTCCGTAGGTGGCACCGTAGTGAGAAGAGAGTAGCTGCTGAAGGAAGATGGGGAAGTCTGACTAAGTGTGGGACTACGGAAGCCTCATGACGGACCGTCATAGCCACGACGGTCCGTCCTGCTTGTTCGTCCTGATTGTCAGAGAGTAGTTCCAGTACCCAATTCCAAGAAGTTTCTAAGTATTGTGGAACGAAACCCCTCGACGGACAGTCGTGCTTGAAATGGTCCATCAGACCTGTCCGTCGAGGGTAACAGAGTTGATGAAGGAAGCAGCAGAGATTAGAGCCCAAGTATGGAGCGACGGAGGCCACGACGGTCCGTCACATGGGCCGTCATGTCAGATGCGTTTTGGACAGATTTTCCTTAATTAGATTCCTTCTTTTATTAGGTTTTATTTTATCATAAATAGTCCGAAAAACCTCGTTTTTGGTGTTAGACTTTTGGATATTTTTTAGTTCTCTTGTTTAAGTATTGAACTATTGATTTTGGTATTTGATCATACTTTTCCGGAATCGGTTGTTAGTGTTTTTTGTGAATTATTCAAGTGAATTTCTGGATTTTCTTCCTTCTCATTAAAGTAAGTGCATGAATTCTTATATTATTAATATGAATTGTGTGATTATGACCATGGGTAACTAAACTCCATAACTAGGGTTGTGGGAACTATGGGTAAATAACAAGGTAAAATCTAGCTAAAATAACAATTCTAGAATAGTGTCTTGCATGTATTGATGATTCTTTCGTTTAGAAGTCTTTTTAACGGATGGCCAACGTTAGAACTTGCTTTAATGCTACTTGCCGGACCAAGGAGGTAGATAATATGAAAAGAATTATCAACGTAGATTTAGTGTATACTATCTAATAGGCTAGTGTCGGTTGGTACGAAGTAACAACTTAGTCAAATATCAATTATGATGCTTAATATGAGGTAAAGATAAGGTTTAGTAAAGCAACACACGTAGCCGAACCAAGGTGCAGAGTGAAATTCTCTAGATGCCGGACCAAGGATTTAGAGATACCTAACTTATCACTTTACATGCAAGATATTAGGAAAGAATTGTTATAGCTAGAATTACCGAGTTAGGAGCTTGTGGGGAACACTTAAGCCCTAGTTACTCTCATCACTTGATTAAACTCAAATACTTGAACCTGCTAGTTGATTACTTTAATTTAGTTAATTAGTTTATTAATCAAAATCCCCTTTAGTTTTTTTTTTCCGGAGAATAATTGACTAAATAGAAGTAATAATAGAATAACGTTAAGTCTGAACCATTTTCCTCATGGGATTGACCCCAACCTCATTAGTTGGGTTCTTTACTTGATACGACCGCTTTACTTCTTATTTGAGAAGTAAGTTTGAGCGTATCAAATTTTGGCGCCGCTGCCGGGGAAAGTGACTTTTAGATTAACTTAAAACTTATTACTAAATTTTAGTCAATATTTTCCTAATTTTACTTTTTCTGTTGTTTTTGTCTCTTGCAGATCTAACTTTCGTGTATGCCAATTACGCGGAGTAGAAGAGAACCCTTGTTTCCATACGACCACGAATTAGAGCGTACACTATGCAATATGAATTGAAACTTGGGTATTAACGACGATGATCCCAACCAGGACATTCCAGCTCCAGTTTATGCTCATGGTCGGTTATTACCTGAAAATTCGTGGTGAAGATGAACAAACGGGACAACACCCCGCCCCACGCCCTCAAGAGTACTATAGGGGTTATGATAACATCGCAGACTCTGATGGGCCACTTGTTCTGCCCCCTCTACCACACGGCCACACTTTTGTGGTAACCAGTAGTCTCATGCAAATGCTCACTGCTAGAGGTTTGTTCTCAGGGATACCTTCTGATGATCCACATGCCCACATCGCTAAGGTAAGGACAGTGTGCAAAAGTTGTGTAGGGAGGCCCGATTTGAATATGGATGTAATAGGGCTAAGAGTATTTCCTCTTTCGTTGACGGAAGAGGCTGCTATCTGAATTACTGAGCTCCCTTATAACTCAATCTTCACTTGGAATCAACTGAGGGATGCTTTCTTAGCACGTTACTACCCGGTCTCTAAGAAACTAAACCCCAAAGATAGAGTGAACAACTTTGTGGCACTACCAGGAGAGTCAGTTAGAAGTTCTTGGGATAGGTTCACTTCATTCTTGAGAAGTGTTCCCAACCACCGCATTGATGATGAGTCACTAAAAGAATACTTCTATCGGAGACAGGATGATAATAATAAAGCGGTGTTGGATATGATAGCGGGTGGTTCTTATGGGGAGTGTCCTTATGCCGAGATTGCTGAAAAGTTAGAGAAAATCTCCCGGAATAATAAAGCTTGGAGTACTAGGAAGTCATATACTGGAAGAAACACCTTCGAAGTGCAATCCGCACACAACCCAGCCACAGACGAGATTCGTGAAGAGATGGCTCAGATGAGAACTGAGCTTGGGTTGGTATTAAAACATGTCACTGGGGGTGCAAAAAAGGTAAATGCAGTGAACTACTTGTCTAAACCACTACCGCCAAATGATGAATATTATTATGAGGAGGATTCCTATACGGTGAATGAGCAGACGGGGGGTTTCCGACCGAACGCCCAAGGCTACAATCAAGAGAATTGGCGCCAAGGTCAAGGAAACAAAGGTCGGAACTATGGTAATTATAACCGCGAGGGTCATTATGTCCGAGATGGGAATTACAACCATGAAAACAACTTCAACCGGGGTAACTATGGTAACAGAAATGATAGGAGTGGGCCCTATGTTCCTCCTCAAAATCGTGAAGTTGCTCCTAGGAATGGTGGAGGTAGTACGGCGCGAGTTGAGGATATGTTGCACAAAATGATGAGGAGGTTCGATGCTAGTGATGAACACACAAAAGAGTTAAGAAGTGACTTAGCGAGTATTGGGCAGAAAGTTGATACACATGCAATCTCAATTAAGCAGCTTGAGTTGCAAATGGCCCAATTATCTACAACAGTGAACACACGGCAACCGGTCACTCTCCCTAGCAACACTGTCCAAAATCCGAAAAATGATGGACACTGTATGTCAATCACTACTCGGGGTGGTAAGCAGACCATTGACCCACCTATGCCGTCTGATGTAGAAAAGGTGATAAGACATGATGATAAGGTGGTGGAGGTTAGTGGTGAGTTAGAAGACAACACGGGTAAAGATGTTTAAGTACCCAAAAAGGTGACTCCCATGCCTAGACCATCACCTCCCTTCCCACAAAGACTAGTAAAAAAGACCGAGGATGGTAAATACCGACATTTTATAACGATGTTGAAGCAGCTTTCCATCAATGTCCCTTTGGTAGAAGCTCTGGAACAAATGCCCGGTTATGCTAAGTTCATGAAAGATCTGGTTACGAAGAAAAGATCGGTCACTTTTGAGGATGATGATATAATGCAGCACTGTAGTGCTATTGCTACAAGATCTCTAGTGCAAAAGAAAGAAGATCCGGTGCTTTCACTATTCCTTGTACAATCGGGTTATTATGTTTTGTGAAAGCATTATGTGATCTTGGGGCAAGCATAAATCTCATGCCCCTCTCGATTTACAGGAAGTTGGGTTTGGGTGACCCAAAGCCCACTGCGATGCGGCTATTGATGGCCGATCGAACAGTAAAAAGGCCTATTGGGATACTCCACAATGTGCTAGTAAAAGTGGAGTCATTCATATTTCTGGCCGATTTTGTTATTCTTGATTGTGAGGTCGATTTTGAGGTGCCTATTATTCTTGGGAGGCCATTCCTTGCTACGGGTAGAGCCTTGGTTGATATGGAAAAAGGGCAGATAAAATTTCGGTTGAACAATGAAGAAGTGACATTCAACATTTGTAGGTCCATGAGGCAGAGTGGTGAGCTTCAATCGGTGTCTGCCATATCCTACAAAGTTGAAAAGTCATCTGAGGTACAAATTGAAGAACGTCTGGGTGTTGACGCACTAGCGACAGTGATCATGAATTTTGATAACGATTGCATTGAAGCGTATGGGTCATTGGTCACGACACTTGATCGAGGTGATGTTCAGTTTAAACCGAAGAAATATGAGTTAGACATGAAGAATCGCGAGTCTCCACCCGCGAAACCATCTATAGAGGAGGCTCCAAAGTTAGAACTAAAAGATCTCCCACCTCATCTGAGGTATGAATTCTTAGGAAATGGTGACACTTTGCGTGTAATCATTGAATCAGATCTGAATGTACAACAAGTTGATAGTTTGGTGAAAGTGTTAAAAAGGTTCAAAAGAGCTATTGGGTGGACTATTGCGGATATTATTGGGATCCCTCCCGGTATTTGTTCTCATAAAATCCAACTCATGCCCGATCAAAAGCCAAGTATTGAGCATCAGAGACGCTTAAATCGACCTATGCAAGAGGTAGTGAAGAAGGAAATTATTAAGTGATTGGATGCTGGAGTAATATATCCGATCGCTGATAGTAGTTGGGTATGCCCTGTTCAGTGTGTACCTAAGAAAGGGGGAATGACTGTGGTCCCCAATGAAAAAAATGAAATTGTTCCAATGAGACCGGTGACTGGATGGAGAGTGTGTATGGACTACCGGAAACTAAATGCATAAACCGAAAAAGACCATTTTCCTATGCCCTTCATGGATCAGATGTTGGATAGACTTGCCGAAAAAGGGTAATACTGTTTTCTTGATGGTTATTCGGGGTATAATCAGATTTCTATTGCACTAGAAGATCAAGAGAAAACCACATTTACTTGTCCATATGGGACCTTTGCGTTCAAGAGAATGCCGTTTGGGTTGTGCAACGCACCCGCCACATTTCAGAGATGTATGATGTCGATATTCTCCGATATGGTGGAGGATACTATTGAGGTGTTCATGGATGATTTTTCTGTGGTGGGTGACTCATTCGAGTGGTGTTTAAGTCATTTATCTGAGGTTCTTAAGAGGTGTGAAGACTGTAATTTAGTACTAAATTGGGAAAAATGCCACTTCATGGTGAAAGAAGGTATTGTATTGGGTCATCGCATTTCAGAGAAGGGTATAGAGGTTGATCGAGCTAAAGTCGAGGTAATAGAGAGACTTCCCCCACCTATCTCTGTAAAAGGTGTGAGAAGCTTTCTTGGGCATGCAGGTTTTTACCGGAGGTTCATCAAGGATTTTTCAAAAATTGCGCATCCATTGTGCAAATTGCTGGAGAAAGAGTGTAAATGTTATTTTGATGAATCCTGTCTTAAGGCATTCGGCGAGTTAAAAGAAAAGTTGCTGTCTGCACCTATCATTATTTCTCTGGATTGGAGCAGTCCATTTGAGGTGATGTGCGATGCTAGTGGGGTTGCTCTTGGTGTGGTATTAGGACGAAGAAGGGACAAAATCCTTCATCCCATTTACTATGCTAGTAAAGCCCTCAATGAAGCCCAAAAGAACTACACAGTGACTAAGCAAGAGCTCCTTGCAGTAGTCTTTGCTTTTGAGAAATTTCGCTCCTATTTGCTAGGCACTAGAGTTATAGTGCATACTGATCATTCTGCTTTAAGATATTTGATGTCAAAGAAGGATACGAAACCGAGGTGATTCGTTGGGTATTACTATTACAAGAATTTGACTTTGAGGTAAGAGATAGAAAAGGGACCGAGAATCAAGTTGCTGATCACTTGTCCCAATTAGAAGATGAAGCAATGAGAGAGTTGGGGGATAAGACTGATATTTATGATACTTTCCCTGATGAGCATGTATTGGCTGCCTCTCAAGACTTGATTCCATGGTTCACAGATTTTGTGAATTATCTGGCTATCGATATTGTTCCACAGGACTTGTCCTTTCATCAAAGGAAAAAGTTCATGTACGATGTGAAAAAGTTCTTTTGGGATGAACCATACTTATATAGGAGTTGTGCCGATGGGCTTATTCAGCTTTGTGTTCCAGAAGTTGAGATGTTGAGTGTTTTGGAGGCATGCCATTCTTCACCCGTAGGTGGACATCATAGTGCGTGGTATCCGGACCGCTCATAAGATCTTACAATGTGGCTACAATTGGCTAACTATTCATCAAGATGCTCATGAGTTCGCCAAAGCATGTGATAGATGCCAAAGAGATGGCGACATTTCAAGAAAGCAAGAGCTTCCTTTAAATCCTATTCTTGTGATTGAGTTATTTGATGTTTGGGGTATTGACTTTATGGCCCCTTTGGTGAGTTCTCATGGGATGAAGTACATTCTAGTAGCGGTTGGTTATGTGTCTAAATGGGTGGAAGCTATCGCACTCGCAAATAATGAAGGGAAGAGTGTCACCGCATTTTTGAAAAAGAATATATTTTCTCGATTTAGTACCCCAAGGGCGATTATTAGTGATGGGGGATCCCACTTTTGCAACAAATTGTTTAAGGGATTATTGGAGAAATATGGGGTTCGCCATAATGTGGCCACTCCTTACCATCCTCAAACTAGTGGGCAAGTTGAGGTGTCAAATAGGGAGACCAAGCAGATTTTGTCAAAAACTGTGAATGCTAGTAGAACGGATTGGTCAAGGAGGCTCGATGATGCTCTTTGGGCCTACCGAACAACATATAAGACTCCCATAGGTATGTCTCCATACCAACTTGTATATGGGAAGGCTTGTCACCTACCGGTTGAATTAGAGCATAAAGCCATGTGGGCAATGAAGAAATTGAAAATGGATTGGAATGAAGCTGCAGAACAGAGGTTAAATGGGTTGAATGAACTCGATGAATTTCTCCTAAAAGCTTATGAAAGTTCAGCCCTCTACAAAGAAAAGATGAAGAAGTTCCATGACCAAAAGATTGAGAAACGCGATTTTATGGTTAGGGATTTGGTGCTTTTATTCAATTATAGGTTGCGCTTGTTTCCGAGCAAACTCAAGTCCAAATGGACTGGACCTTACTTGATCACCCAACTATTCCCTCATGGAGCGGTTGAGTTGGAAAACAAGGAGGGTGTGCGATTTAAGGTGAACGGACAACGAATCAAAATCTATCTGGGGAATGCTGAATCGGTGAATGAAGTGATCGAGGCATACCATCTTGATGAAGTCTGAGTAATCGAGTGTCCTCCATCGTGCCGCGACGTTAAATCAAGCGCTGGTTGGGAGGCAACCCAATATGTATCCTCTAAGCCAACTATAGTTTTTTTTATAACTTTCTAGTGATAGTCGCATTTTTTTGTTTTTCATTTTGTTAGAAGAGTTGGCTAGAGCGTAGTTTAGGGTCAGTGTCCACTAAGTGTGCAGTCAAATTCATAAGTAATAGCTTAATGGGGGTTAAATTTGCATGTAGCACATCACCAGAAAAATCTGCAGAAAATTGGTCTGACACACTCATTGACGGATCCATCGACGGACCGTCACGCCTGCGAAGAACCATCGCAATAATCCGTCGTGCCAGGTAAGTTTGTCTATTTCTTTTAAATTAGGGCACCCATGATGGAACCCACAAGGGACCGTCACACCTATGACGGACCGTCGACGGGGACTCGTCGCATTAATACCCATCAACCCGACCCGACCCGACCGGTGAATATAAAAAGTTTTTTAAACCTTTTAACTTCCCACCTTTTCATTTCAACCGTTTCTTTCCCCCATTTCTCCCATTTCCTCTCTTTTCAACTCCCTACCACTCTCATTCTCTTCCCAAACTCCTGATTCACCATCCCTTCCCAAATTCCCCTAATCTTCCCTCTCCCAATCTCCCTGCTTCTTCAAAGTTTTCTGTTGGTCAGAGTCTACTGTTCTTCTGCTGATCTTCATAGTTGTGTGCCTCACCCGGTTTTCATCTTCTCCAAGTCTCAGATATGTGTTGCTGATCTCTAACCCATTACATTTCATTATCGTTTTCACATACTACAGGCCTGTTTCTGAATATTGGGTGAATTTTGACCCCTATTGCTTGCTTAAAAACTCACCCCGTTCATCCTACGTGCCTTAGATAGTAAAATTGTTGTGGGTAGTGTGTTAACTACATCAAAAAGGGGGGAATATGTTTCTGAAACTTGTTCTGACCTAGGTTGCTAGTCCTCAAAATTGGCATGTTAAAACTCGAGAAATTAGTGCCTTACAATCGCTAGTTTGCTGGGTATTTGGGTTAGAAAGTGTAGGTTGATATGTAGTCTTTTCAATTGAAATTTTAGGGGACAATTGAGGCATCCTCAGTTCTGTCACTGAAGGACAAAACGAGACCCCGTCGACGGACCGTCGTGCCCACGACGGACCGTCATAGGGTCCGTCCCACCAATCCCCCAGTTATTTTCTCCAAGTGTCCACTGACGGACCTCTACCACGGACCGTCATACCCTCGACGGTCCATCCCGCACAACCGTCATGGTTGTCAGAGACCCCACTCCTAAGGGTCTAAAATTTTTCTCTAAGTGTCCAATGACGGATATTTACGACGGACCGTCGTACCCTAGACGGTCCGTCCTGCACAACCGTCATGGTTGTCAGAGACCCCACTCCTAAGGGTCTCAAAATTTTCTCTAAGTGTCCAATGACGGACCTCTACGACGGACCGTCGTGCCGGTCCGTCCTGCACAACCATCATGGTTATCAGAGACCCTATTCCTAAGGGTCTCCAAACTTTTTCTAAGTGTCCCACTACGGACCTCTACGACGGACCGTCGTGCCCACGATGGTTCGTCCTGCTTAACAGTCATGACTGTGAGAGAATTTCTTTCTGACAGTCTCCAAAAATATTGTTAAGTAATTCATGACGGACCCTCATGACGGTCCGTCATACTCACGACGGGCCGTCAATTGGTCCGTCATGCTTTACAAACACTACAACAATACCATTCCAATTTTGGTTTTACGTTTGTTGTTTTCTTCTTTGCATGTCTTGTTTGCTTCTACTGGTACTGATTGTTATTCTTTACAGGTACTAACAGTTATGGCACCAAAGCAAGATCGAGTTTACGCACGAGGGCGTTCAAAGTCTGTCGCCCCATCTGCCCGACTGGTCATTGGCTCTGATGATGAGCGTGACCCCGAGTACGTGCCCTCAAGCACTGTCACTCCTGCACGGCCTGCACGCGCCACCAGAGCCATGCCCAAGAAGGTGGCATCCGGCGTAGTCACTGCCTTCCAGTCTGACGAGGAGCGCACACTGACCGGCACACCTTCTGGGTCAGCTGCATAGGACGAAGGAGCGTCATGCTCCTTGGGAGTATCTTGGTCGGAGAAGGTCTCCGGGTCTGCGGAAGCCTCTGCGCCCGCCACAGCTTCATAGTCTGCCTCGTCTGATGAGGCCAACAGTACTGATTCTACTCCAGCTTCACCGACTGGAGTCCCCGCCCCGGTTGCCGACCAGCCCAACCAGTGGTGTGTCGAGGGGCAGTATCAGGTGTACTCCGACGCCAAGCTTCTGAATGATAAGGGCATCATGACCCGTATCCTTACACTGGAGAGGCGGGTCCTTACGGGGAGTCTCCCCACCATGCTGGATATCCATACACTCTTCACCAGACACCGGCTAGATTGGACGGCTCGTGCTTTGGGCTGATACAATGAGGAGTTGGTCCGAGAGTTTTACGCCTCGTATGTGGCGACTCTTCGATCCCAGATTGATAGGCGGGCTGCCCCCGCCAAACAGGCCCCACTTGATCACATCAGAGTCCGTGGCAAGCGGGTAGACATCTCCTTGCCAGCCATCCGCCGGTATCTATACGGCGAGGATGTTGATGCCACCAGAACCCCTCTCACCGCCGAGTTCGACTACCTGTGGCAACTTGTTAAAGATGGACGGTTCTTGCGTGAGCCAGCGCTGAGAGAGACCACCAAGAGGTGGATGGCCCAGCACTTGTCTGTTGATGGAGAGGCTGCCGACTGGGTACTGGAGCCGAAGAGAGCCATCAAGAAGGCTAACTTGACCTTCACGGCCAAGTTTTTATGGTTGATAGTCCGCCACTGCCTTTCCCCCTCTGCTGCAGATAATATAGTTACATGGGATCACGCAGTTCTGATGGCAACGATGATAGCGGGGTTTGAGGTCGACTTCGCTTGGCTTCTACATTTGTCATGCACGAGAGGGGCTTCAAGGTCACCACTACTTACCCATTTCCGTGCATGGTGTTTTCTTTATGCAGGTCCGCAGGTGTGCCCATTTGGCACATAGATCAGCTCAAGACCCCGTAGGGCAATGTTGATATCGGCCTCATTCGGGATGAGACCAATGAGTTGGCTCCACGCAAAGGGCCCCGCCCGGAGGTGCCTCCGCTTGGTGAGAACCTGGCGGACACAGTAGAGCATGCCCAAGCGGCTACCCAGGCTACTTCTGCGCCCACTGACACTACCCCGGTCGAGTCTATCCTGGGTAGTAGCACTGCCCCGAGCTCCTCTCGCTTGGCTCCTTCTGCCACTCTGGTCCCACGTGCTAGGGTCCAGAAACTCGAGGCTCAGATGGCCACACTTCTGCATCACATCCAGCCTTGGATGCAGAGGTCTATTGTTGAGGCCCAGCACACGGAGAGGAAGATCATGGAGGTTCATGAGCGCTTGGACGCTTTTGAGTTGCGGGTGCTAGCCCGGCCAGCCCCTCCGGTGGACGTGTCGACCCTTCATGCTGTGGTTGAGAGTTTGAGAGCGGATCTAGACATGATTCTAGAGGATAGGGTGCCTGAGTCTGAGGCCCCTTCTGCAGATCCTGCTGAGGACACAGTGATGGCTGCTTTATTCGCCACTTTTGATGTGCCACCACCTCCCCCACGAGAGCATGACAAGAGGCGCAGGGTTTGAGAGGAGGATGAGGCTAGGGCAAGAAAGAAGGAGCGTCGTGAGATGGAGGCTGCGAGGAGAGCCTCGATTGCTGATGATGAGGCCCGTACGTTGAGGGCTATAGAGTTGGCTGCTGGGGCGTCTAGTTCCAGAGTTGTGGAGACAGAGAGAGGCACTACTGATGGTGCTGTTGCTGCTGAGGACACTACTCAGGGTGTCCATACTACAGAGGGAGTGGGTTCCGGGAAACCGGACCCACCAGCTTGCTGATCGCCGGCACTTTGCGCCTCAGGTTTGCTTCCCCTACCACTCGATTATTTTATGTTCTTTTATGCATTGGAGAAAATTGCATATCTTTTTGTTGGGGGTGGGTAAATGGAAAGTGAGTGCTAGGGTAAAGTCTGAGTAGCCCAATTCACGATCCTCTTTTGGGGTTTTCTTGCCTGTGTTCTTTTTCCCCAAGAGACTGATTTCTTTTATTGTTGAACCGGCATGTTTATATCTTGTGTACATAGTATAGCTATGAAGCATGATGGCTAAAATAGAAATGATATCCCGATGTAATGAAAATGATGCATGGCTAGGCATAGTAATTGATAAATATGTAGCTCTAAGCATCACATAGAGATACACTACTGCATGACCCTGAATCTAAGACTCGAACTAGGTGTTTGATAATCTGGTAGTGTAACGAGATGTCATGTGAGTGTGAGGAAAATTCGAATAATCCACCATTGATACTGAGCTAGAACTTGCCTGGTTAGTCTTGCTAAAAGTAAGCCGAAATAAACAATTAGGAAAGGATCATAGGCCCTTGTTCGAAATAGTCAATCTTGAGCCTAAAAATAACAGAAAACCAAATGAAGTTAATCCCTTATTGATCCAAATGATTTGAGCCTAAAATAGATCTTTCTTTTTCACCCCAACTGATCTTATCTGGGAACAATGTGTTGGCCTTGGTCCCTCCTTAGACATGTGCACCTCAGTTTATGCCAAAAGCATAAGTTGAGGGTGGCTAATGCAGAAAGCAACCTTGTCGTGGCCCTGACCCAACCATGGGTATTGTGAACTTTGACTCATGGCAAAAATCATGAGTTGAGGGTGGCTGTTATAAGGAATACTCCAGAAAGTGGGGTTGAAAGAATAAAGAGGAAGAAAGAACAAAACAAAGGTGATTTCTTTTTAAAAAAAAAAGTTAATAAAAATAAAATAAACACAAGAAAAGAGAAGAGTCACTTACACATAAGAAGAAGAAAGGGAAAATAGCAAGGTGAAAGAAAATTGAGAAATAGGGCAAAATAAAACGATAAAAAGGTGGTACACTTAGCCGATATGTCAAGGAGGGCAACAAGTCACTAAAGTATACCTAAATATACCCTACCGGACCCTGAGCCTATGTTACAAGCTAAGAAAGTCCTATCGTGATCTTAAGAGTTGTTATGGCGAACTTAAAGCAGTGAAAATAAGGGCAAGCTTATGACAATATGTATAAATGAGTTGTGAAGTTGTTCTGAGAGCGAGTGTTGAAAAGTAATCCTTATACTCAAACTGAAATCATTGTGTGAAAAATGAGGATGTTATTTTGAAGTGAGAACACTAGTTGCAATACCGTAAAAATTAGCACCTTGGTGAGAAATTAAAGAGGATAGGTGTCAGTGCATAGTGAGTCTGTGTCATGGTCTGATCCACATAATTCAAGCCTAATAGTGATAGCATGCATGAATATAATGAGAATGATCGGGATTGATAGCCAAATGATTGCGAAAGATAAAATATGGATACTCTTGTCCAAAGATTTTGTAGTGAGTGATAGTGCGTCGCTTGAGGACAAACAACGAATTTAAGTTGAGGGTGTTGATGTACCGTGGTTTTACGCTACTTTTAATGCTTTTTCCTTAAGTTTAGTGTGTGTTCAAAGCCTTTTTGTATTGATTTTTGATGTAGGTTTCTCTTTATTTGAAGGAAATCTGTCCAAAGGAGAACGCGGAGGTTGTGAGCAAAAATTGCAGAAGTGACAACCTACAGAGCTCACGACGGTCTGTCTCAACTGTGACGGTCCGTAGGTGGCACCGTAGTGAGAAGAGAGTAGCTGCTGAAGGAAGATGGGGAAGTCTGACTAAGTGTGGGACTACGGAAGCCTCATGACAGACCTTCATAGCTACGACGGTCTGTCCTGCTTGTTCGTCGTGATTGTCAGAGAGTAGTCCCAGTACCCAATTCCAAGAAGTTTCTAAGTATTGTGGAAGAGAGTAGTCCCAGTACCCAATTCCAAGAAGTTTCTAAGTATTGTGGAACGAAACCCCTCGACGGACCGTCGTGCTTGAAACGGTCCGTCAGACCTGTCCGTCGAGGGTAACGGAGTTGATGAAGGAAGCAGCGGAGATTAGAGCCCAAGTATGGAGCGACGGAGGCCACGATGGTCCGTCACATGGGCCGTCGTTTCAGACGCGTTTTGGACAGATTTTCCTTAATTAGATACCTTCTTTTATTAGGTTTTATTTATTATAAATAGTCCGAAAAACCTCATTTTTGGGGTTAAACTTTTGGATATTTTTTTAGTTCTCTTGTTTAAGTATTGAACTATTGATTTTGGTATTTGATCATACTTTTCCGGAATTGATTGTTAGTGTTTTTTGTGAATTATTCAAGTGAATTTCTGGATTTTCTTCCTTCTCATTAGAGTAAGTGCATGAATTCTTATATTATTAATATGAATTGTGTGATTATGACCATGGGTAACTAAACTCCATAACTAGGGTTGTGGGAACTATGGGTAAATAACAAGGTAAAATCTAGCTAAAATAACAATTCTAGAATAGTGTCTTGCATGTATTGATGATTCTTTCGTTTAGAAGTCTTTTTAACGGATGGCCAACGTTAGAACTTGCCTTAATGCTACTTGCCGGACCAAGGAGGTAGATAATATGAAAAGAATTATCAATGTAGATTTAGTGTATACTATCTAATAGGCTAGTGTCGGTTGATACGAAGTAACAACTTAGTCAAATATCGATTATGATGCTTAATATGAGGTAAAGATAAGGTTTAGTAAAGCAACAACGTAGCCGGACCAAGGTGCGGAGTGAAATTCTCTAGATGCCGGACCAAGGATTTAGAGATACCTAACTTATCACTTTACATGCAAGATATTAGGAAAGAATTGTTATAGCTAGAATTACCGAGTTAGGAGCTTGTGGGGAACACTTAAGCCCTAGTTACTCTCATCACTTGATTAAACTCCAATACTTGAACCTGCTAGTTGATTACTTTAATTTAGTTAATTACGTTTATTAATCAAAACCCCCCTTTAGTTATTTATTTTTTTCCCGAAGAATAATTGACTAAATAGAAGTAATAATAGAATAACGTTAAGTCTGAACCATTTTCCTCATGGGATCGACCCCAACCTCATTAGTTGGGTTCTTTACTTGATAAGACCGTTTTACTTCTTATTTGAGAATTAAGTTTGAGCGTATCAACAACAACCAGCAGTCGCGAAGATAAATCCTGTGAGGCTCCGATAGTGAGGTAGATCTTTTCTCCTTTTTATTTTTTATACAATCAATTTATTTACTCTATTTTTGTTGTTATTATTTGACTTTTGGTTTCTTCTCAAGTGAAGTTTTGCTCCATTGTTATTTTAAGCATTTTATTTTGACTTCAACTATTAGTGACTCATTAATTATTGATTTTTGTTGCCATTATATATTTTCTTAAAATAGTCTTTGTTATTTCTATTGTAATTTACATTAAATAGAGATGGTTAAAGTTGGCCAATGAAAAAAACATCACCTCGTCGATTTTTGAGTCCTTCTCATTTTAAAAGATGAAAAATATGAAGTTCATTTACTTTGTATGTGAAAATTAGACTATGAAGTAATTACCATCGATTTTTAAGGCTTTCCATGTATATAAGGCCGGTTTTGTTTTAAGTTATTATTTATTTCATTTATTTTGATTCATATTAATCCATTACTAACACTTTTATTAACACTTTTACTAAGTCTGAGTTTAGGATTTAGGGTTATTTTTCTTTTAATTCTTTTTTTATTTTATTGAATTAATTGATTATTATTTTTTCACTGTGACATTGTGCCTTATTTGAATAAAATAGAAATATCAACCATCATCATCCCTAAAAAGTATAGAACTAGAAGTATGAAGGAATATACACCTATTAATCTAGTGGGAAGTATCTATATTATAATCTATAAGTTGCTTTCTATTAGGAAATTGTTAGAAGAGACTGTTTGTACTACGTAAAATATTTATGTGGAGGTTAGACTGATCTAGATGTAGTGCTGGTGGAAAATGAAGTGGTGAATTAGGGAGACAAATAATGTTAGGTGTGTTTTTAAAACTTGATCTTGAAAAGGTTTATGATCACGTGAACTGTAAAGTCCTAGATTCTATTATGCTTCAAATTGGATTTGGGGAGAAGAGGAGGAAATAGATTTATTTTTGCATCTCTTCGTTGGGGCTTTTTATGTTGGTGAATAGTGACCAATGTGGTTTTTGGAGTTCGAGGGATTAAAGACAAAGGTATCCCTTATCACTAATGTTGTTTATTTTAGTTATGAAAGTGTAAAATAGGATGATGGATGAAGCTGTTTTTGGGGGTTACTTGATGTGTTTCAGTATTGCGGTTAAATCTAGGATAGTCTTAGTGTCTCATTTGTTATTTGCGGATGATACCTTGATTTTCTGTGATACAACTGAGACTTAGTTGGATTACTTTTGCTTGTCCCTAATCCTCTAACCGCAACAATAAAAACCATAAAGTAACCCCCTAAAATAGCTCTATTCATCATCCTATTTAACACTTCCATAACTAAATAAACAATATCGGTGATAAGGGATATCCTTGCCTTAAACCCCTCAAACTCCAAAGAAATACACATGGGTTACTATTCACAACATAAAAAACTTTCTCCGAGGTAATGCAGAAGTAAATTCATTTCCTCCTCGTCTCCCCAAATTCCATTTGAAGCATATAATGATTTCTAGGACTTTCCAATTCGCATGATCACATGCTCTTTTAAAATCAAGTTTGCACAACACACCTTACTTTCTCCCTAAATCAACCACTTTGTTTGCCACTAGCATTACACCTAGAAATTTTCTACCCTCTTCAAAGGCATTACGCAAATTAGAGACAATCTTATGTAACAACTTCTTAAGTTTGATTAAAAAAGCACATTAGAGATGATTTTATAGATGTAACACCCCAAAATTCCAACTCAAATCAGACCTAAAAAATATTCTTTAGACTGGTGCCACGGAAAAAATCTTTTGCTCGTAGAACTATCTACAAACCATAGGTGGGTTCGTAGAACCATGCTCTGAAAAAGTGTTTTAAGGTCTAAGTTTTAGGATCATACTATGGCTCATAGAAACTTCTACAGTTCATAGAAAGGCCCCATAAAACGCAAGTCTTGAAACAACGTAACCCAGTAAGATTCCATGATTGAGCAAGTCATTTATAGAAGGCCATTTACTGTTCCTACAAAAGTTTATGAACCATAAACCCTCTGGTAAAATACATGTTGGATTTTAATACGGGTAATTTTTAGTCTTTTCCCATCCTTTCTAAACATGGACCGATGTTTATACACCTAATTAAGGTCACAAGAAACACCTAGCACAAAGTTGAGTTGAAAAACTTTTGTAACACTCCAAAAGTTCATGACCTAATCTAGAGCTTCACATGATGAACTAAACTCTAAAACACTGTATATAAGCCTAAAATAATGTATTGAAACCAAGTAGTAAGTATTAGAGCCTAAATATCGAGGGACGACCAAGACGTCCGGAAACTAGTGCAATTGAACTAGTAAGCGTCCTTCGGTTTCATAAAGGTTTGGAAGTTTTGTATGAGGTCTAAAGCTCGTAGAAATACTTTAAATAGGTAAAAACATGTATATAGGGTGAAAACGTCCAGGTACGACCCCCTATGAACCACCCTAGGGGTCCTTGAAGGGACCCTACCCTTGGCCAAGCAAGCTGCCAAAGGCAGCAGCAAATTGCACTAGGCGGAAATGTGTTTGCTTCGCGGACATGGCCCCCCAAGGACCAAAAATCTTGGTTCGCGTTGTGGACATGTAGAGGACTCCACTGTCTCGAAAATGAATTTAGAAAAACTTTTGGGAACAGCTCCGCGATGCGTACTTGTTCCCGATGAAAATCTGAAATTTAAAATTCAAGTTTGACTTCATTAAAAGGTCAACTAAAGTGAGGGGTCATTCGGGTATTTTAGGGGAGGGTTATATATTGATTTTGAATCAATTCTACCTCACATTCACTCACTCAAATCAAATCCCCAAATAAAATCCAAAAGCTCTCACCTCTCTCTACTTTCTCTCTCTATTCAACCTCCATTGAAGGAACCAAGAAGCTTGAAGAAAAAGGCCAAATTTCCAAAGTTTCTACTCAAATTGTGTGGATTAAGTCTCTATAAGGTATGGATTCTTCACTCTTGGGTTTCCTTTCCCCAAAAGGTCCATTCAAAGTTGATTTCTAAATCACCCGATTCAAGGGTTTTCTTCTACAGATGAGTTTCCTTCTAAACTTGAAATTGATGATTAATTGTGATGAATTATGATTACTAATGGCTAATTAAGTGTAGATTATTGAGTAATTGATGTTAACTAATTTCATGTGGATCATGTCCTTTCCTCAATTTCCTCAAATCTTGGATCTTGCTTATGAATTGATGGGAATTGATGAATGTATTGATTGTTAGACTTGTTTTTAACTATTCTATTTCATTTATGGACTGCCTAGGGTCATGTATTGTTGGGATTGAATATATTTCTTGAAGAATTCATGATGAACCCTTTTCCCTAACCCTAACTATGAATTGGACTTGTAGATGATTAGGGTTGTTAGAATTGGTTATGTTATGTCTTAATTCACTATATTATAATGATGATGATTGAGTTATTTGATAATTGTGATGAATTGAGGGTAAGATTCTTTATGAAGGATATTTGGTAAGACTTGTGATCGTGAACTCATTACTTCAATATTGTTGGGTTGTAATTGGTGATGATTTGATGCAATTGAAGTATTATATGTGCTTAAATTAGGAAGATATGATATAATGACTATGATAATGGCATGATATGATTATGTTGAATGAGAGATCATCTTGAGATTATGTTAATGCAAGTTTGAAGATGATTTCTCCTGTGTGCCTTACATGATAAGATAATGATATGTTAATCTCACTAATGATAGTTGTGTGATGAAATGATGTTCTCATCCTATGCCTAATGAGCTAAATGATATTCTATAAAAGGGGGTTAGTCTCCTATGACCTAAAATAAGTTATGATTGTTAAAGAATGACTTAATGACATTTCAAAAAGGGACTTTAGCTGCACCGAGTGAACTTGACAATGAGAGGTGTTCACTTCCTCTAGAAGGGAGATTCACCGAACATTCTCATGAGATAAGGGCTCCAATTGCTAATGGGCATGTAGAGGGTTCAAGACATATTTTCTAGTTCCTTAACTATGTTTTCTCCATAGGAATACTAGCTAGTGGTTCCACCTATAATGCTATGTTATTGTTTTGGTCCTACCTTGGCAAGTAGACCACCTTCTTTCAGTGTAGGGTTTTATGACACCGAATTCCATGTTTAGCTCACATGGTCTATTGTCGGTTAAGGCGATTATTTCCAAAAGTAAAATGGAAGTAAATAAAGTGAACACTAACTAGGGTCACTTAAGGGGTTATACTTAGTGTAGTTAGGGGTATGGGACTCTACCTATACATTGCACTAGTTGGCCTTGAGCGAAGTCCTAGGAGGTTGTTCTTATGTACTTATGATATGAATGCAATGTATATGATGACTTTACATGTTGATGATCCTATATGATGTTGGTTTCATTTATGAACATGCTAATGGTCTATATTGCTATATATGAGGATGGCTACTCATGATGTTATGTTATATGAAGTAAGGCATTACTTATGATCTCTTTCCTTGTTTACTTGATTATGTGGGGTTATGGAACGTCACATGAGTATTGCACTTGTATGCGTCAGATAAGATTGTTGGTAAGGGTCTTATAAGCTATGATGATATGAACTCTTGTACATGCTTTGTTATTATGACATTATGTTAGAGTTACTTTGGTTATATGATATTGATATGCTATTATTCATGTTGATATGACCTTATGTTGATAGTATCCATGCTCCCTTGACTTTATTGATGATGTTGGTCTTGTGTTGCATTTGGACTTGTTTTAATGAATATGTGGTCATTGGCTTGCATATGCTCTTATTTGTGCATTAAGGCTGTCAAAAGTGACTTAGCATGACTTGAACGAAATGTCCTTTTTAGCATGATTTCAAATGGCTTATGTGCATATATCCATACTTAGTACAAGTGGTTGTACTAACCCATATTCTTTATATTTCAACAAATATGCAGGTTCGGGCCGTTGAGGTATCAAGGTCAATTGTTATAAGACTTGGACTTTTCTCCAAGTTTTGGTAGGTCCTTAATGTTCGAGGATGGTGCCTTCTATCTAGCCTAGTCATATTAGCTATAGTCTAAAGACATTCTTTTCTCTCTTATTGTTAAAGATATTGTTGTATGCCCTAAGTGACAATTATGAATTGTATTAAGGGCTATGCCCGAATGTTCTATTTGTTTTAAATGGTTTAAATGTGAGACAGTATTATAGACTAAATTCTTATATGTTATGTATATTGTCTAAATGAGAAGCCTATGTAAGCTTCCTATGCGAGAATTCTAAGTAAACTCCATAAGTAGTATGTGAGAGGTCTATGTAAACCTCAATATATAAAAGTTTTAATTTTTCCGCATTTTTATTTTTGAGATGTTATGAGGAATGCTAAGAGGCTAGTCTTAGTCCTCTCTGATGACGCCAGTTACGTCTAGAGGTGCTCCCCGATCGTGACAAACTTGGTATCAGAGCATGAGGTTAATATAATATTAGGATTGATGTCTCACTAAACAACGTCAACGTAGAGTCTTGTTCATGGGTATGAAGCGCGCCACACTTATGAATGAGAGGATATGTGATGCTTAGGAATTCTCACTTATTGGTAATGTTGAAAGTCGTGCTAAATTTAGCACTTTCTAAGATCGAGGAGTTACAATATCTCCCCCTTGGGATCATTCTTCTTCGAATGAGATTAATAAGAAATGAGGGTGGAAACGTCTACACCCAACTCAACACCCAACATACAATTTAACACACTTAGCATTTCAATTTAAAGAGTGACAAAAAAGAGCTAGTACTTTCATTTGTGATTCCTCTGGAATCAAAGAGATGTCGGTATCTCTTTGTCATCTTCTCCTCAGCCTCTCAAGTAGCTTTCTTAACGAACAAATTCTTCTATAAGACCTTTATTGATGTTACTTCCTTGGTTCAACTTGCGAACCTAACAATCAAGGATCTAAACGAACATCTCCTCATAAAATAGATTGTCCTTAATACCAATATTCTCAGTAGGTATAATAAGCGAAGGATTGCCCATAGACATCTTTAACATAGTAATGTGAAACACTAAATGGACTGCTTTTAACTCTGGCGGTAGCTCCAACTCATAAGATACATTGTTGATTTTCTTAGATATCCTATAAGAATCAATATATCGGGGACTAAGCTTCCCCTTTTAAGCAAATCTCATAACACCCTTCATGGGTGACACCTTCAAGTAAACCCAATCATCCACCCCAAACTCCAAGTCTCATCTCCTAACATCCATAATGGATTTCTGACGACTCTACGCTATTTTCAACCTCTATTGAATGATCTTCATTTTCTCCACAGCTTGATGAAACAAGTACGGTCCTATCAACCTTGATTTATAACCTCAAACCGTCGAATAAGAGATTTTCATCTTCGCCCATAAAGAGTCTTATAAGGAGACATCTGAATTCTATAATGATAGTTGTTTTTGTAAACAAACTCTATGAGAGGTAAATGTTCATCTGAATTACCTTTTAAATCAATCATACAAGCCCTCAACATATCCTCTAAAGTCTAAGTTGTGTTCTCTACTTGACCATCATCCCAAGGATGGAAAGTAGCAGTCAAAATTACCTTCGAACCCAAACATTTTTGGAAAGACTTCCAAAATTGTGCGGTGAATTGAGAACCTCCATCTGAAATGATAGACACATGAACTCCCTGAAGTCTTACTACCTTTTGAATATATATATATAATCTGTGATAATCTCGGTTGAATATTTAGTCTTTACGGGCAAAAAATGGGTTGATCTTGTTATTCGATCTACTATCACCCAAATCAAATCAAGTTTTCTACGAGACCATGACAAACCAGTAATGAAATCCATATTGATCATCTCCCACTTCCATTCTGGAATTTCTGTATTCTAAGTCACACCACCAGGCCTTGGAGCTCTACCTTGGCTTGTTGACAATCCGGACTCTTAGCGACGAACTTTGTAATACACTTCTTCATACTACTCCACCAATATACTTCCCTCAAGTCCCGATAAATCTTTGTAGAACCAGGACAGATCTTATATCTAGAGACATGAATTTCTTCTATAATCATCTCTTAGAGTTCATCCACCCTTGGTACACACAATCAATTTGATACCTCAATACACCTCCCTTTTGTTCAAAAGCCATCACTTTTTGGTAATGAACATTTGCCTTTAATTCAAGCATAATAGAGTATTGGTCTTGTTTCCATTTCAATTTAGACACTAGTGATGATTCAGCCCTATTCATCACCGCCACACCTATTTCATTGGAATCCAACAGCCGGACTCCCAATCGTGTAAGTTTGTGCACATCTTTGGATAATTATTTCTTTCCTTCATCTATATGGAAGTAGTACCCATAGATAACCTACTCAAAGAATCAAGAACAACATTAGCCTTACCCGAGTGATAGGGGATACTCATGTCATAATACTTGAGTAACTCCAACCACCTATTATTTCTGATATTAAACTCTTTCTGACTGAATACATACTAAAGACTCTTGTGATCGGTGAACACATCTACATGAACACCATAGATATAGAGACGCTATAATTTCAAGGTAAATACTACCAACTCAAGATCATGAGCAGTGTTGTTCTTCTCGTGAATCTTAAGTTGTCTTGAGGCATAACCTATAATCTTGCCATTCTACATCAATATGCAACCAAGTCCCACTCTGTATGCACCAAAATACACAACAAAGCCTTGAGTACCCTCTGATAGAGTCAACACTAGGCAATAGTTAACCGGGTTTTCAATTCCCTAATTTTTTTTCACAAGCTTCAGACAATTGAAATTTAGCCGTCTTTTGAGTAAACTTTGTCAATGGAGATGAAATAGACAAAAAACCCTCGACAAATCTCATATAATAACCTACCAATCCCAAGAAACTCTTTATATCAGTTTGAGATGTGGATCTAGGCCAACTCTGCTACTTCATTGTTTTGAGTGTCAACTCATATTCCTTCACTTGAGACAATGTGCCCCAAGAAGGTCACAGACTCAAGATAAAACTCACACTTAGAAAATTTGGCATACAACTCCTTTTCCTTGAGAGTTTGGAGAACTATTCTGAAATGAATAAAATGGTCCTCTTGTATTCTCGAATAAATTAGAATGTCATCAATAAACACGATAACAAACATATTAAGATAATGCTTGAAAACTCTATTCAAAAGATTCATGAACGCTCCCGGAGCATATCTATTCAAACATCACGACATAACAAGGAACTCATAATGACCATAACGGGTCCTGAATACTGTCTTTGGGATGCCACTTTCCCTTACTCTCAACTGATGATAGCTAGATCTAAGGTCCATCTTACAGAAACAAGTGGCACCCTGAAGTTGATCGAAAAGATCATCAATTCTTGGAAGAAGATACTTATTCTTGATAATAACCTTTTTCAATTGGCGTTAGTCAATATACATCCTAAGTGAACCATATTTGTGTCCTCAAGAATAAGACCATAGCGCCCTTAGGTGAGACACTAGGTCGAATAAATCCTTTATCAAGGAGATCTTTCAATTGCTCTTTTAACTCTTTTAATTCAGCTAGAGCCATTTTGTATGGATCAATAAACATAGTTCGATTGTTAGAAATAATATCTATATCGAAGTCTATTTCTCTCTTAGAAGGGACTTTGGGAAGATCCCTCTCAAAACTCACTCACAAGTGGAACTAACTAAATAGACAGTGTTTCAATACTATAGTCATTAATTGGGACTAAGTGATTGATGCAACCCTCGAAACTAACTTTCTGACCTAAAAGTACGAAATAACGACCCTTAGACACTCCTGAATAACACCTCCACTCTATAACTAGCTCATTACGGAACTAGAACTCAACTACTCGAGTTCTACAATTAACTCAGACATAGCAAGCATGAAGTCAGTTCATACTAGGACAACATCAAAGTTCACCATATCTAGCTCAACTAAGTCAGCCATGGTGTCCTCGTGATTAAGATAAATGGTAAAATCATGATAAACTTTCTTATCTAGAACAGACTCACCAATATGTGTGGAAACACTGAAGGGATCAAGAAGTTGTTTGGGAAGAATATTGAACCTCGTAGCAACATATGGAGTCACAAAAGATAGACTCGCACCTGGATCAAGTAATGCATATACATCAAAAGTAAAGTATTTGATCATATAGGTAACAACATCTAGTAAATTATCCTGCTTTTGAAGACTGGTGATAGCATACAGAAGGTTTTCTCCTTCGCCTGTCCTTGAAGTAGCTCCTCTAGGTGTAACTTTTTAGGCGAATCCACTGAAAAAGATTGAGCTCTATTTCGCTAGTTACCATTACCCTACTTGTTCTTAGGGTACTCTCATTAAGTGAACTTCCTGACCACATTTGAAGCAACCAGTGGAGACATCGCGACACGCTCTATAATGATTTTTACCATACTTAACAAAATTTGGAGTCTAATTACCTCCTTGTGCCATACTACCTTGATATTGAGCAGGTCTAGATCCAAAGTTCTAAGAATTTTTGTTCTTAAACTCACCTCATTCTTTTGTGCAGGTGCACTCGCAGATGATAGAGCACGTCTAGTTGGTCTTTGTTAAAAACATGACCATTTTACATTTCCAGTCTTCTATTGTTTCGGACTCATTATTCGTGTTTTTAGCCTTCTTTTTCCAGAACTCTTCTCTATCTTTCAACTTATCTTCCTCAACCTATCGCTCATGGATCATAAGCATGGTTATATTCATTTTTCTAAAAAGCATAACTATATTTCCCTCATAACTCTATAAGAGAGATAACGGGACACAAATAAAATCATCATGCTCCTCATACCAGCAACCATCTCTGGACATAACGGGAAAATTGAGTGAACTTGAGACTCTATACATGCACACTCTTGGATTATCTTACCTTCGTTGTCCTCATTTCAGGTTGAAAGAAACGCCACAAGAATGCCTCTTCGAACACAACCCAACTCACAATTGGTTCTCCTTTAGCTCTACTCTTCTTCCATTGGTCGTACCACCATAGCAACAACCTTTAGTTAGTATGCAGCTAACTCCACACGCTCAACATCTGCAACATACCTCACTTCAAACACATTCTGCAACTCTTCCATTAAGTTCTCGGGATCCTCATTGACACTTTAACTTATGAATTATGATGGATTCATTCTCGACAACTCACGGATCTTAGATGTATCATCTACATCCTATTGAACCGCTCTTTGTTGACCAGCTTGATTGGCCACAACTTAACTCAACATCGAGATAACATCCCAGAATTCAACATTAGTGACCTCTCATTGGGGCTGCACTTCTAGTGCATCAGGTACCCATTGTTCTTGAGGCCCAACATTCCTTCTTGCATGATGATCTCGAACGACTCTTCGTGGAGGCATGATCTGAAAAGATACTCTTAAGCACGAATTAGGAAGAAACTTTATACATTTGTCTATATCGGATGAAAAAAGAGTAAGAATGAAGGGAATTGTTTCCTAAATGTTATAGCCTCCTAATTAGAGATGTGGTGCGTTTCTCACGGATAACCATGACTAAATTGACTTAAAAATCTGGGGTGAGAGACTTGATGACAGGTGATAAAGTGAGGAAAAGTGAAGACAAGCCTAACCTAAGAAAAGACTGGTTCTCAACCACAACACAATGACTCTACAGACACGACTTCATCGACATCGTAGGACTGTTTAACTATGTGCTCTGATACAAAATTTGTCAAGCCCCGAGCCTATACCCTCGGATTAAGTGGAACTGAAGAATCATTGTTGGCCCCCAAGCGAGTCTTTGGCCTAGCTCAATGCCCAGTGGAAGACTTACTCAACAATATATGAACTCAAAAGGTAAATATTTCTCAAAAAGTTTCAAAGTAAATAACTCAGAATATTTTGGAAAAAAAATTCAACTAGAAAAAAGAGGCAACCCATGTCCTGAACATTAATCGGAAAATGGAAAAGACTCCTGAAAATACTATTGTCTATGAAGGCTCTAAAAATTATGATTGATGTTGGGATGAGATCTACGATATCTTAACAAGAATGAAATAAAAGTGGAATCCTCCGGAAGAAATGAGGCTTAGCAAAGTAACTCTGGAACTACAAGTGGTATTAATGGAGCGCCTGTTGATTATATTAAATACATGTATCTGTATATTTATCATGAAAATATGCAGGTCAAATGGCCTCAATACATTGAATGTATGAGCATGTAAGGGGAACACTGAACATAACATGTACACTTGAAATGACAAAAGGAAACCATACTCTCCTCAACTCAACTCAAGAATACTCAACTCAATGATAGTTAACTCAAAGATAAAGCAACAATAAGAGATTTCAATATAAATAAAGCTTTCAAAACAGTAGATAATAACTTAGTATTTAAAAATATAATAATAAATTTTTACTCTTATTTGATAGATTGTGTAATCGACAACCATCACTATGAGATATGTGATGATACAACGTCTCCCCCACGCTATCAGAACTGTCCTATACCTAGCCGGAGTGCCATAATGATAACAAATAATCTAAAAAGTATGACCTTTTACCCATATTGGCATACATTATTTATGAGAACTTTGAGTAGTCTAACCTTGTCCACATATCGGTGCTCAATACTACTCCCAATAATATAAATCATGCTTATATGTTTAAAAACATTCCTCATCCTCAAACTTTAAGATTATTACTCAAAATATCCTCTTAAAAGAGATATTTCTCAAAAACTCCTCATGAACTCATTTAGAATCAAGATTTCCTTCGTTTTAAATATAAATTATTCACACTTGGGAATACTTAGTTCCCTAATATTCATTTTGAAAATATGAACTCAACTCTCATCATTCTCATACTCAAGTCATATAACAAGTTTTTAAATATTGTAGAAGACTTATCAAAATGACTCAATGAACTTCTTCAAACTTTACTCTTAATTCTATTTTGAATTTGAATTATGAATTCTAGAGTTATGATTTTGATATGCATGATCTCTCAGGGATTAAATGAATATTAAATGTCGATATCAAGTATAGAAAATAAGTACGATTCGAGGGAACACACGCGGAAAAAGGACATAAGGGTAGGGGACACGAATATCCTGCGTACTAAGTGGCATACGGAGCTAGCACCTAAACTACTAAACATGGTTCGGGATGCACTGAGTGCGCAGTGCGCTAGTTCGGGGGCTATGCTGGTATGGAGCCCCACCCCTATACCCAAGTTTTGAACAAATTTTCTTGCTCAAATTCCATGTCTAAATCATCTAGAATCTAACGGTTTCACTCAAACTCTTATGCATTCCTAAACCAACATAATCACAACGAAATATATTCAAAATTCCTCAAGACAAAATCCTCATATGAGGAACTCGACAAAATTTCATTGTTAAAGAATGAAGAAAAGAAGCTTCAAGAAACTCAATATATGAAGTCCTATGAACGAATTTAATTGGGAAACTCATGATTGGCATGAGGTTGAAAAATCCCATGTCACGTCCCGTGCCTACACACAGGGTGTGGCCAGCACTCGAGAACCATTGCTGGTCCCAAGCGAAACCTTGTCCTAGCTTACTTACTCAGCGGAAAATTTAAACTTAACAAAGATAAGTTGATATAATAAACAGGAATGTTATAAAAGAACATTAAACTAGACATTAAAGCAAACTCAAGGATCAACATGGAATAATGACAATGAAAAGACTAAAGTACTAACAAACGACTGTCTATGAAGCCTCTAAAACCAACTGAGATGGATTTGGGACAAACCCCACAACATCCTAATGAACTAAAACTAATACTGGACTGGAAAGCAAGGAGGCTCACCAACTAACTCTGAACTGCTCACTGGATCAATGGTGCGCTAGATGCGTTTGCATCATAATACGATGCAGGCCAACTGGCATCAATACATTGAATGTACAAGTATGCGAGTTGGAATGCTAGACAATACATAGACTTTAAAAGATTCTAAAAGAAACACGTATCTTGACTCTTCTCAACTCATGAATAAACTTAACTCAAAGTAAAGCAACGAAATACTTGCAATATATGAAAAGATTTATAAAATAGTATAAACAACTTTTTTCGTTAAAGAAAATTCAATAACAACTCAACCTAACTCATATAAAAAAATAATATAGTTTCAGTAGGAAATTCTCGAACCGACAACCACCACTACAAGCCTAAGTTGTGATATAACACTTTACCTCACGTTGAGAAGGACCATCCTATACCTTGCCAGGGTAAGGACCTAACTCACTCAGTGGATCCACTAGCCTATGCAAAAAGGATTCATCTAAAAAGTATGACCCTTTTCTACCCATGATGGTTATATGGTTTATCGAGACTTGAGTTAATATGAAAAAATTTGCATATCCATATCGGTGCTCAATAATACTCCCAAAATACACTTAGCTAATGTATTTGTAAAAACAAAACTCTTTCTTTGGTTTGAGATAATTACTCAAAACTTAGCTTAAAAGCTCTCTTGGATTCGATGTTCCCATTCTTACTCAAAATGTGAAAACATTTTCATACTTCTTGAGAATACTTAGTTCCCATATACTTCTTTGAAGAAAAGTACTTCAAATCTTTACTCTTTAGTTAACTTGAAACATAAGTCTTAAAACAAGGTTAAAACGTTTGTGAAAGACTTTTAAATTATTTAAGAACTTATTTTGACTTAACTCTTTGACTTCTTGACTTGACTCTTAACTTCTTGACTTGACTCTTAACTTTACTTGAATTGAATTATGGATTCAAGGATTAGAAGTTGTGATAGGAAATATCTCATGATGTTTAGGAATGATTTTAGATAGTTAAACATGAGAAAAGACCAAAAATAAAAATGTTTAGAATGGGTCCACGACGAGTAGAAGCTTTTTAAATTTGGTTTCGAAATCTTCATTTGAAGTGGAATGCTCCGTGAAGCGAAACTAAAATTCCTAAAACTGGGAACTAGCTCCGCAACGCGGAGGCTGTGCCGGATTCCGTCCGACAAAATCTTCTTTTTCGTCTTTAAACTCTAAACCCCATGGGTTCTTTCACCAAACACTCAGAATCCACTAAATGTTCAAAGTATGTTAGATTCTACTCAATATTGAACCTAATATCATGGACTAGGATCAACAACTCCCTAACGAATTCCATGAAACAAGAATTTAATGGAACTTCAACAAAACCCATCAAGAATTCAACTTCTAAGCTTTCAAGAACTTAAATTCGCTGAAATAAATCATGATTGACACGTGTAAAAATTAACACAACACTATGTGATCTCACATACCTTTGTTGGGTCACCCTTAATAAATTCCACAAGCTAATCTCGACGATCTTGATGAATCTTGAACGTTCTTCGCCTTTCTCCTCTTTTCCATCTTCTTTTCTCTTCTATAAAAACCCCAGCTCTTTCTCCGAAAGTGTAAACAGACTAAGTTCAGTTTAGACCCCTAATTAATTACCAAAAACACATTAAAATAAAAGGGTAAAGAAAAGACCAAACTATCTTTTTATAATCCATATTGGACTTTCCTTATTCGAACAACCTAACTTCCAAAAGGCATAACTTATTTATACGAACTAGAAATCAGAAAACTCATCATCATTGGAAATTCAAGAGCTTTCTAACAATATTTGGAAATAAACCTAAATCATCCTGATCTAGGAGATATGACCATTTGAGTTGACCAAAAACCACTTTTTCCTAACTTAACAAATTTCCAGATTTTTATTATTTCCAAAAATAACTATTTCTAGTTCTTAACTTCTTCTTAGCTATTTCAAATTGTGATATTTTACAATATCTCCCACTTGGGAACATTCGTTCTTGAACGAGATTACTCTTACTAGGCTAAGGGTGTAATATGCAACCATTCATTTCAAACACCCAACATGCAATGCAAATACAACATGCCAACTCATAATTAAAGGGTACTAAGAAGAAAATTAGTACCTTGATCTGGAATTTCACCAGATTCACCAATAGACTTCTCTCAAGTCACGATACATCTTAAGGGAACCCAGATGAATGGAATATCTGGGGCTATCAGCTTCCTCCATGATCCTCTCTTGGAGTCCATCTACCATTGGTACACACAATCTACCTTGATACCTTAATACACTATCTCCCTCTTGTTTAAAAGCTAATATTTTTTGCTTATGAACATTTGAATTTAATTCAAGCAATAAAGGATTTTGGTCTTCCTTCTCTTTAACTTTTGACAGTAATGAGGATTCAGTCATTCATCACCACTACTCCTCCTTATGTGGAATCAATTAGTCAAAATCCTAATTGTGCAAGTCTATGCACCTCTTTTGCTTTTTCTTATCTTTCTCAATATGGGAAGAACTACCTATAGATAACTTTCTCAAGGAATCAACAACAATATTAGCCTTACCGGGTGATAAGAAATACTCATGTCATAATCCTTAGTTTTTCTAACCGTCTCCTTTATCTGAGGTTAAGCTCATTTCTGAATGAACACATACTGAAGATTCTTGTGATCAGTGAACACATCCACGTGTACACCATAAGGGCAATGGTGCCATATTTCCAAAACAAAAACTACGACAACCAACACTAAGTCATGGGTTGGGTAGTTCTTCTCATTAACTTTCAATTGTCTGGAGGATAAGCTATAACTTTGTCATTCTGCATTAATACACAACCCTATCCAACTCTAGATGCATCACAATTCACCACAAAACCTTGAGTATTTTTTGGTAAAGTCAAAATTGGGGCAGTAGTCAACCTCTTTTTCAATTCCTGAAAGCTTTTCTCACAAGCTTCAAACCATTGAAACTTAATTTCCTTCTGATTCAACTTGGTCAAAGAGGATACAAAAATTAGAATCCCTCTACCAACCTTCTATAGTAGTCAGCCAAGCCCAAGAAACTCCTAATATCGTTCGGAGATGTGGGTCTAGGCCAACATTGCGCTGCTTCTATCTTCAAGGTAACAACTCTAATTCCATACCGCACACTGTGGCTCAAGAACGCCACATACTCAAGCCAAAACTCATATTTAGAGAACTTAGCATATAATTCCTTATCTTTAAAAGTCTAAAGGGTTATTCTGAGAGGGATAGCATGATCTTCTTCGTTCCTTGAATAGATTAGAATGTCACCAATGAAGATGATAACAAACATATCTAAGTAGGCTTGAATACTTTATTCATAAGGTCCATGAATGTTGCAGGTGCATTGGTCAAACCAAAGGACATGAACAAAACTTATAATGACCATTTTGAGTTCTGAAAGTTGTCTCTGGAATATCACATTCCCTTGCTCTTAACTGATGGTAGCCAGATTTGAGATCTATTTTTGAAAAACAGGTGGCACCCTGAAGCTGATCGAAAAAATATTAATTCTCGAAAGAGGATACTTGTTCTTGATGGTAACCTAGTTCAACTGACGGTAATCTATACACATCCTAAGGGAACCATCTTTCTTTCTCGCAAACAAGACACGTTCGCTCCAAGGTGAGACACTTGGTCGAATAAAAACTTTATATAGGAGATCTTTCAACTGTTATTTATGCTCTTTCAACTTTGTTGGTGCCATCCTATATAGAGAAATAGATACATGACGAGTATATGGAAGAATGTATATACCAAAGTCTATTTCTTTCTCAGGAGAGACTTTAGGAAGATCATCAGGGAAGAATTCTGGAAACTCTTTTACTATTGTAACTGACTGAATAAGAGGTACCTCAACACTTTAGTCATTAACTCAGACTAAGTGTTAGGCACACCCCTTAGAAAATAACTTCATTTCCTTAAG
Organism: Solanum sitiens; assembly: GCA_016801875.1. Taxonomy (NCBI): domain Eukaryota; kingdom Viridiplantae; phylum Streptophyta; class Magnoliopsida; order Solanales; family Solanaceae; genus Solanum; species Solanum sitiens. The sequence goes on along the minus strand of JABWTJ010000014.1, from coordinate 2,913,065 downwards.
GTACGAAATAAAATGACCCTTAGGCACTACTGAACTACTTTTCCACTCTAAGACTAGCTAATTTGGAATTTGGAACTACACAACTCGAGTTCTACAATCTATTGACGCATAGCATGCATGAATCTAATTCATACCTAGAATGATGTCAAAATCTAATATGTCTTACTCAATTAAATCAGTCATGATGTCTTTGTGATTGATGGAAATGGGACAATCACGATACACTCTTTCTACTAGAATGGACTCCCTAACAGGTGTAGAAACATAGAAGGGCTCACACAGTTTCTCAAGAAAAACATCAAACTTATTTGCAACATAAGGAGTTACAAAAGATAAACTTGCTCCTGGGTCTAGCAAAGAGTAAACATCAAAAGTAAATACTTGGATCATACTAGTGACAACATCTGGAGAATCCTCTTGCCCTTGGGGACTAATGATAGCATAAAAGTGGGTTGTCCCTCCAGTACCTGAAGTAGATCCTCTAGGTACAACTCTGATTGGTGGAGAAACTAAAGAAGATTGGGCTCTATTGCCCCCATTACAGTTAACCTGCATGTTCTTTGGACACTCTCGCATGAAATGCCCATTCTGGAAATACTTGAAACAACCGGTAGAGCCCTTACGACAAGTACCTGGGTGGTTCCTACCACACTTAGCGCAGGCATGAGGCTTACGACCCCTTTGTGTCATACTACCCTTAGAATAGGCAGGCTTAGCTCTGAACTTCTGACCCCTTTGCGTCATACTACCCTCATAATAGGCAGGCTTAGCTCTGAACTTCTGACTATTGTACTCACTTTTGTTCCTAGGTGCAGGTGCACTCATATATGATGGAGCAGGTCCCTTCTGTTTCTGTTGGAAAAGGGCAGTTGTCATTTCTATTTTGTTGCCCGAATTCATTTCCTGATGTCTCAGCTCTCTCATTCTTAAAATCTTTTCTATTGTTCATCTTATCCTCTCAACTTATTGCACATGGATCATTAGTCTTGCCATGTCCATATCCCCTATCATCATATCTTTCTTTCCTTTCTTGCTTTACTGATGAGCCAACCCAACAACAAATAAATTCATTCTACTCCTCATGTCAACAACCATCTCCGGAGTATAGCGAGAAAGTTGTGTGAAATCAGACTGTACTCATGAACACTCATAGACTCTGGCTTAAGGGTGAGACTTTCTCTTATCTTTGCCTCTCGCAACTCATGGGGGAAGGAAACGCCCCATGAAATCACTCTCAAACACAGTCCAACTTTCTATTGGCGCATCTTCAACCCTATTCTTTTTTCATTGGTCGAACTAGATTCTAGCGACACCCTTTATTTGGTATGCAACTAGTCCCACCCTCTCAGCATCAACAAAATGCAATATCTCAAAATATTTCCGAAGTACTTCAACAAAGTTCTCTGGATCCTCTATGCATTTGAACCTGTGAAGCTTGGTGGATTCATCCTTACAAACTTACGGATCCGTAAAGTATCAGCCACTTCATATCGATTATGTCTCTGTCCAACTTGATGAGCCGCAACTTGATTTAACATCCGGATAGCTTCACAAAATTTAACATTGGTGACCTCTCCTTGGGGTTGCACTTCAGCTACATTAGGTACCCCTTGTTCCTAGACATATCTCCTAGCAAGACGACCTCAGACAACTCTTTGTGGAGGCATGATTATCTAGGAACACACACAAACACGAGTAAGAAGAAAACTTTGTGGAGATTAAACTCTAACGCATGAAATGAGTATGAAAGAAGTGAAGGAATTCCTAAATGTTGCAGCCTCCTAATTACGGATGTGGCGCGCTCCACACCGATAACTAGGACTCTATAAATACTGCTTCATAGAATCCTTAGAACTCTTGAACTTTGTGCTCTTATACCAAGTTTGTCATGCCCGAGCCTACACCCTGGGTGTGGCTGGCACTCGAGAACCATTGCTGGCTCCATGCGAAGCCTTGGCCTGACTTACTTACTCAATGGAAAACTTAAACTCAACAAGATAAGTTCATATAATAAACTGGAACGTTATAAAAGAGCATTCAACTGGCTATTAAGGCAAACGCAAGGCTTAACATGGAATAATGACAAAGAAAAGACTAAAGAACTAATTGTCTATGAATCCTCTAAAAACAACTGAGATGGATGTTGGGAAAAACCTCAAAACATCCTAATGAACTAAAACTAATACTGAAAAATGAATGTGGATCCGCTGGAAAGCAAGGAGGCTCACCAACTGCCTCTGAACTGCTCACTGGATCAACGGTGCGTTGGATGCCGATCCTAGTTACCTGCGTCTGCATCATAATACGATGCAAACCAATTTGTATCAATACATTGAATGTATGAGTATAAGAGTTGGAATGCTAAAGAATACATAGACTTGAAAAGATTCTGAAAGAAACACTTACCTTTGCTCTTCTCAACTCATGAATAAACTTAACTTAAAGTAAAGTAATGAAACACATATAATATATGAAAAGCTTTATAAAACAGTAAAAATAACTTTGTTCGTCAAAGAAAATGCAATAACAACTAGACTATACTCATATAAAAAAATACTATAGTTTCTGTGGGAGATTTTGTAACCGACAACCACCTCTATGAGCCTATGTAATGATACAACACTTCACCTCACGACCATACTATACCTTGCCAGGGGTATATGACCTAACTCACTTAGTGGATCCACTAGTCTATGCAAAAAGGATTCATCTAAAAATTATGACTCTTTTCTATCCATGATGGCTACATGGTTTATGGAGACTAGAGTTAATATGAACTCACATCCTCATATTGGTTCTCAATTCTACTCCCAAAATATACTTAGCTCATGTGTTTGTGAAAACAAAACTCTTTCTTTGGTTTGATATTATTACTCAAAACTTAGCTTAAAAGCTCTTTTGGAATCGATGTTCCCTTCCAACTCAAAATGTGAAAATATTTTCATACTTCTTGGGAATACTTAGTTCACATATACTTATTTGAAGAAAAGAACTTCAAATCTTTACTATTTGCTTAACTTGAAACTTATGTCTTAAAATAAGGTTAATACATTTATGAAAGACTTTTAAAAGTTTTAACAACTTATTTTGACTTAACCCTTTGACTTCTTCACTTGACTCACTTCTTGACTTGACTCTTAACTTTATTTGAATTGAATTCCGGATTGAATGATTAAGAGTTGTGAAGGGAAAGACTCATGATGTTTAGGAATAATTTTAGATAGCTAAACAAGAGAAAAGACCAAAAAGCAAAATTTTAGGGTGGGTCCATGACGTGGAGAGGCTTTTAAAATTTGGTTTCAAAAATGTCTTTTGAGGCAGAATTAGATCCATGATGCGAAGGCAGAGCCGGATCCCGCCCGACGAAATCTTCTTCTTCATTTTTCAACTGTAAACCCCATGGGTTCTTTTACTAAACACTAAGAATTGATTAAATATTGAAAGTACACAAGATTCTACTTAAATTGAACCTAATATCACGGATTAGGATCAACAACTCCTCAACGAATTTCACGAAACAAGAACTTAATGGAACTTCAACAAAACCCTCATGAATTCATTTTCTAATCTTTCAAGAACTTAAATTCGCTGAAATAAATCATTATTGGAGTGTGGGTAAATTAACCCGACGCTATATAATATCACATAACTTTGTAAGGATCACCCTAACGAAATCCACAAGCTAATCTCAACGATCTTGACGAATCTTGAACGTTCTTCGCCTTTCTTCTCTTTTCTCCTCTTCTTTTCTCTTCTCTAAAAAGCCTAACTCTTTTTCCAAAAGTGTATACTGACTAAGTTTAGTTTAGACCCCTAATTAATTACCAAAAATGAATTGAAATAAAAAGGTAAGGAAAAGACCAAACTACCCTTCTAAAATCCGGATTGGACTTTCCTTATTCCAACAGCCTAACTTCCAAAATTCATAACTTACTCATACAAACTCGAAATTGACAAAACTCATCGACTTTGAAAAGATAATTCCAAGCAATATCCAACCATATCTGGAAATAAACCTAATTAATCCTGATCTAGGAGTTATAGCCGTTTGAAGTTTACCAAAACCTCACCTTTCCTAACTTAAACAAATTTCCAGATTTTTATTATTTCCAAAAATAATTTTTTTTCAATTCTTAGGTTCTTCCTAGCTATTTCAAATTGCGAGATGTTACATCGCAACACTATGAAATCTTACATACCTCGAAAGAATTAAATCCTTGGTGAAAATCATTAAAACTTGCAAGAATATTGAACGCTGGAAGCTTTTCTCCCTTTTTCCTGTTGAACTTCTCTCAAAGACCCTAACCATAATTAGGAATGACTAATCCAAATAGTTTAGACCTCTCAAAGGTTAACGAAAACGAGTTAGGCTAGTGGTGGTAAGGAACAGAGCAATATTCAAACGACCATATCTCCTTCATCCAAACTCAAAAATTAGAAAACTTAGCGGCGTTGAAAGAAGGACTCAAAGATCTTTCAATCAATACCTTATGGGCCATCTAACTCACTCTGAGCTAAAAGTTATGGTCGTGTGAAGTTGACCCAAAACTCACATTTGGAGACTAACTTTCAAAATTTTCAATTTAGCTATTTCAAGTTTAGCTCTTTCTAAATTTAGCTCTTTGTAAGACTGATGTGGTACAAAACCTACCGATAGACGCCTATCACCCATTTAACCGGGCATGAATCAGATTAAGGCATGCATCTTTTAGGGTACAAGTTTTCTCTCTTTTTGGTGGTGATTTTTTAGGATTACAGTTAAGAGACAAGAAGCTTCAATCTTTGAAGCCAAAGATCTTCAAACCACATAACAAAGAAGTGGGACACAAAATTTTCTTATGAATGAAAAATCATTTTTTCAGAAAAATCTACAGGTGCAGCCGACGTGACCATCGACGGACCGTAGCCTGACCCACTGTCCGTCCTGCACAACCGTCGATGGGATCAGAGACTCCCAACAAACTCAGCCGGGAAAAATTGGCTAAGTCTTGATCGATGGATGGACCTAAGGTGTAGGTCTGACGACGGTCTGTAGTCCGTGACCGTCGATCGAGACCCCCTTCAGCCACTCTCTAACAAGGACCACGGGTGACCAGTATGGTCAAGTGGACCCACGGTCCGTAGGTCTGACCGTAGGTGGGAACTAGCAGCCAGTTAGGGGGGAAATGCAGTAGGGTCAACATCAAATGATCCTAACTCTTAGCACAAAATGAATTAGGTGTCCCATGACATATCAACAGATAGATAATTGAATTAGATTTCCATAGCCATCAATCTTGCTAAACTCAAAGCTCCGAGTAAAAAGTTATGCCTATTTTAGTAAAGGCCTGTCGAACAGACCCAACCTACGGACCCAAACGACGGACCGTCGATGGAACGATGGACCGTCTGTCCAGGTCGTCGTTTGGTCCGACATCAACTTACCTAGGGGTATTTTGGTCTTTTCCCACTTCATTTAAACCTTAAGATACGTCGTTTGGACCCTAAATCATCAGATTTTAGTCAGTTTAAGCCTAGAAACACAACTAAAACTTACCTAAGTCAAGATCATTAATCAAAAGTTAGAAAATTAGAAGGAAGAAAGGAGAAAAAGCTCAAGAACCCTAGTTCAAGAACACAACAAGTTTCCAGCAGTTCCAGCCACGAAATCTAAGTATTTTTCTGTGAATTTCATTACTAGGTATGTGTGATTTCACTAGTGGGCTGCTTTCACCCATTGGGTCCCTAGTTTTCAGTCAGTTCTTGATTCTCTTATCATGATTAAACCCAGGGTTCCTAGAATTACAGTCGAACTTCATGATTTAGTTAAAGTTTACGTTCCAAATCAGATTATCATGTTATTACTCAGATTATCGCATGAATTTCAGAACCCTAGCTTTGTATTTCTTTAGTTCTTGAATTACACATGCTACGTATTTCAGTTATTTCAGATATACATGCCTCAGTTATTAATGCATCATTATCAGATTAAATGTTGCATTCTCAGTTTGCATATTCAATTTTGAGCTATCCAGTATTTTACAGAAATTCAGACATAATCAGTTAACTACATAAATCAATGGGAGTAGCATAATACCGAGTTGGACTAGGGTTCAGCGTACCCAATTAGTCCCAGAACTACTAGCCAAGTAGGTTGTAAGTTCCCTCTGTGGGCAATCAGTTTAGTGATCACGCCAGCATGCCTTTATACCTTTGGCAGGGTATATTGGGTCCTCTCGATGGGGCGTATACATCGGACTCCACATTTAGCTCATGTGGTTTTATTATCGGTTATTAGTAGCTCCTACAGTTCAGTCAGACTGTATTGTATTGACCATTTATCAGTATATTCAGTATTCAGTTCCAACATGTTATAAATTGGTCATTGCATTCAGTTAGCTCAGAATTCAGTATATCATGTACAAATTATTATACTTGCTTTTGTGCTTGTTCAGTTATGCTTTGTTTTAGCTGTACTCTATCCTACATTCTCAGTACCTTCAAGTATTTACGCATACGTGCGCTACATCTTCTCGTGATGTAGGTTCAGGTTCTCAGCATCCAGATCATGCATAGATCGATTTTTGATCTCCAGTTCAGCAAATTCAGTGGTGAGTCCTCATTCTCTGAGGACAACAGTCATGAGTTTAATTTCAGTCTTCAGTCATTTAGTTTAAGTTTTGCTAGATTTAGCTGGGGCTTGTCCCAGTATTTCTAGTCCAATTTAGAGGCTTATTTATAGACATAGTTAGTTTCAGCTTAGCGTTGAGTTGATATTTTCTTTGTATTAAACTCATCATTTTTCATATATCTCAGATTTAGCATATGGGTATTCCCCATCTAATCATTTTAAGTATAATTTAGCTTCTACAACAGTTTATTATTCTTTAGTATACTCATGATCATGCCATCAGGGTTAGCTTGGGATCACTTGTGGTCCTAGGTTCCGTGTTCGCGTCTCGGGGGTAGCTCGGGGCATGACAACTATTCCTAGATCTAACCGCAACACTGAAACACACCAAGTAATCCCCTAAAACAGTTTCATCCATCCTACTATTTTACACTTTCATAACTAAAATAAACAACATCACTGATAAGGGTTCCCTTGTCTTAAACCACTCGAACTTCCAAAAAACCACACGGGTCACTAATCACCAACATAAAAATCCTCACGGATGAGATGCAAAAATAAATTCATTTCCTCCTCTTGTCCCCAAATCCAATTTGAAGCATAATATAATCTAGGACTTTACAATTCGCATGATCATAAACCTTTTCAAGATCAAGTTCGCAAAACATACCTGATACTCCTTGCTTTCTCCCTAAATCCACTACTTCATTTTCCACCAACACTACATCTAGAATCGGTCTAACCTCCACAAAAACATTTTACGAAGTAGAGACAGTCTCTTCTAACAATTTCTGGAGTTTAATAGAAAGCAACTTAGAGATGATATTATAGATACTTCCCACTAGACGAATAGGTGTATATTCCTTCATACTTCTAGCTCTATCCTTTTTAGGAATAATGAAGGTTGACATTCATATTTTATTTAAATAAGGCACAATGTCACGGTGACTAAAAATATAATAACCAATTAATTCAATAATAAAAAAGAATTCAAAGAAAAAGAACCCTAAACTCTAAACCCGGTCAATTTAGGAGTCACCACCTTACGTTAGGATACTTAAGAAACCAATTAATTAAAAAAATATCTATCAAATCAATAGATTCTTGATAAGAGTTCAAGTGATCTCAAAGGAAAGACATTAAGCACCCTTCAAAATCCACAAATATAGCTCCCGGCTGAACTCATTTTTTCAAATTAAGAATATAAAATAATGTACAAATATAGAAAATATGTAATATACACAAATAATAAAGTAAAATAATAATATAAGAAACAACCTAATGTTCATCTATCGTTATTAATATACATAATAATGAATCAAAAAGTATTACTCAAACTTCATTCGCATAGCTTCCTTGGAAACCAACTTTGGATACCCAAAAATACACTTAGTAAAAGTGTTAGAAATTGATTAATATGAATCAAAATAAATGAAAACAATAATAACTTAAAATAATACCCGTCTTATATACATGGCAGGTCTTGCGAATCGACGATAATTTCTTCATCGGTCAATTTTAACATAAAAAGTAAATGAACTTAAACTAAATTTTCCCTCTTTTAAAATGGAAGGGCCTCGAAAATCAATGGAGAGATAATTTCATTGGTCAACTTTAACCATCTCTATTTTAATATAAATTACGAGCAACTTTAACCAATGTTTTTAAAACAAAAGGACGATAAAACCATTGAACATAGCAGCAAACAAAACTTTTAACTAGGATAAAAAAAAACACAAAAATATCAGCTAACATATTAACACAATTCAACATAACCATGAACGAGTAAATAAAAAAAATGCTTAAAATAAATATGGAGAAGACTTCATTAGAGAAAAAAATCAAAAGTTGAATAATAAAAACAAAAGTAGAGTAACAACAACCTATAAAACATAAATTGATTTGTACCAACAAAAAAATAGGAGAAGAGATTTGCCTCACTGTCGGAGTCACGAAGGATTTATCTTTGCGACGACTGGTTGTTGTACACTGAAGTTAGAGTCACCACGACGCTTCGATTTTTGTTCAACAGAGTTGGATCCATGCCGGAGATGGAGTTCAGAGCTTTGAGCTCATTGTTTGATGGAGCTTTAAGCTGCAAAACACAAACAAAATATCAAAAAGAGGTAAAGGGAAAGGACTGGGGACCATCGGGTCCTAAAGCTTCATGGAGATGGCATTGATCGTTGTTGTTGGTTGTTGTTTTGTAACTTGAATGTTTGGGGTTTTGGTTTGGTTTTTTCGGAGAAGAAGAGTTTGAAGGAAGTGAGGTGGACTGGAGGAAATCTGGTGGTTTGGTGGAGGAAAAATTGGAAATGAGGGAGGAAAGTTTTTAAGGGATTTGTCCAATTAGGAATATTGTAACTATCCACCATCATCTTTATTTTTTGAACAAGTAAGGACTTAAATAGAAAATTTAAAAACCCACTTTTGTAAAATATCATGGGCTCAAAATTGTGTGCTCAAAATCTTTGGTTTGTAAGGGTCCTGACCAAGTTACTCGTCATAGGAACGGTGGCGGCAAAAGGTTGGCATGAATGACTTTGTCAAGGGCAAAATTGTTGGTGGAATCAATAATACGTTGTTTAAGTAAGTGTTAACATGGCCTAGTTGTACCAAATAATGTTGGAAAGGTAGTGTCATGACATGAATGGACGTTGGCAAGACAACATGCCATGACATGTCATGGATGCTTACCGACATCAATTGTGGGTAGGTTTGGCATGGAAAAAACACATGGTCTGGTCAAGTGCGAGAAAATAGGGCTTAGATAAATTAAAGCATATTCAAATATAAATGAAACGCTACAAGAAAACAGTGAATGGCACGAGTAAATAAAAAGTTAGCATGTCCAAGGCAAACGCAGGCAAGCCCACAACAAGGCGTTGGTGGTGTGCAAGCATGGAAAATGGGCGGATGGATTTGGGTGGACTTTGATAAAATAATGATTATACAATGTTTGTACATTGTATTGGAGCCAAAATTATGGGGGAAATGGCAGCAAAGGGCCGAATCCAATCAGCAAAGTCACATGTCAAGCACATGCGGCGGTTATCTTTTTGTAACCGCTTGTATCTAGATTCATTGTACTTGTATATGCTTTTTAAATTCGAAATTTGAAATGCCTTATTATTTGAGGGTGTAAACTGAATTTTAATTTTGTGGTATAACGGCTTAACAAGTTTTTGTGTCACAACGCTATGCAATGTAAAACACAAGGTTGTCACGTGTTCTATAAATGGACAGCCTTGTGTGTTGGACGAATTTAGAGAGGATAGGCCTGTTATCCTAAGTGTGAAAGAGGGAGGATTAAGTCTGGAATTTCACTAAGACAATTAAACAAACCATGAGGGTTTTAAAAAGGTGTACAAGACAACAATCGACTTGTGATTGTGCCTTAAGTTGAAGTTGAAGTCGAAGGTGGGATAAACTTGTTATCCTAATGAGTGAGTTATTTGTATTTGTTTTGATTATTAATGTAAAGATTGAATTTTCCCGTATGTTTATGTGTTCATTTCATTGTTGAAAGACTGAAAAATAATCTAAGGTAGAAAAAGAAAAACGTCCTTAAAACTTTAGGCAGACTAGACTGCGAAAGGGTTGAGTTAAGTGGGAATTGACAGCCTCACATTAGGCTAACCTCTTGCACGAAATTAAGGTGAAGTAATCTGCCCGTGTGACAATTTGGTATCAAAGTGTTGCTTAGATTATTCAATGACTGATGGAAATGCTGAACTACAAGAGAGGTGACACGATTGGAAGTGCTAATTGATGGGACAAACGATGGGGAGACTTGGTTGATCTGATCACTCAAATTCAAAGAGTGAATGCAGAATTAACCTTGACCAAGGATGTCTTGAACGAAAAAGTTTTGTTGTTGGAGGCAAAATATGCATCCAAACACGTAACTGCCCAACAAGAGATGAAACTCGTTCGCAAAGAGAAGGAAGACTTGTGTGGTGAAGTTCTTCTTCTACGTCGGGCATTACAAGGGATAATTAACCCTATAAGGATGAATGTTCCAGTATCTAAGGCTTACAATGGTGTGAGGAGTGCTAAGGAATTGGAGAACTTTATTTGGGATGTCGAAAACTACTTCAAGGCAACAAAGGTCCCGGATGGTGAAAAGGTGTCAGTCACAACAATGTACTTAAGTGATGAGCCAAGGTTTGGTGGAGAACAGGGGTTGCTGAAGTGGAAGGTTCGAATCTACCACAAATTAAAACGTGGGAAATGTTGAAGAAAGAATTGAAAACTCAATTCCTTCCAAGCAATTCGTCTTGGTTGGCAAGGGGCGGGCTGCAGCGATTGAAACAAAGCAGCACGGTGAGGGCTTATATCAAGGAGTTTCATCCTTGATTTACATAGGCAACATGTTTGAGGAAGACAAGTTGCACTATTTCATAAGCGGGTTGAAATGATAGGCACAAAGAGAATTAAGAAGACAAAATGTCCAAACTCTTAATTCTGCCATAGTGGAAGCAGATAAGTTGGCTAACTTCGATGAGGGTGACGACCCAAGGGATGCTTCACACTTCAAACATAAGGATAAGGGGAAGGAGTGGAAGAAAAAACGGGAAGGACCAAGCTGCCGTAAAAGAAGAGGAAGGTGGGAAAACTAGACAAGGGAGGTCTTCTTTTCCAAAACAGAAGGGAAAGTTTGCGAGAGGTTTTACTTGTGGTGGTCCACATTTAAAAAGGGATTCTACAGTGCAAGTGAAAGTGAATGTTATGCTTTCTGCCGAATTGGAAAGGAAAAGAACAATGAGGTAGGAACGTCAAATGTAAAATCTTTGGCGTTAGTTGAAGATGAAGATGATGGGCAAGATAGGATTCTTGTTCGGAACCCAAATAGGGTGAGATGAGGGATATCCTCGATGAGGATGTCGAGTTCCATTGGGTGGGGGGAAGTTTATAAGGGTCCTGACCAAGTTACTCAACATCGGCACAATGGCAGCAAAGGGTTAGCATGAATGACTTTGTCAAGGGACAAAGTGCGGGTGGAATCAATCATGTGTTGTTTGAGCAAAGTGTTAACATGGCCTAATTGTACCAAATAATGCTAGAAAGTCAGTGTCATAACATTAAATAGACGATGGGAAGGCAACAGGCCGTGACATGTCATGGGCGCTGACCGGCATCAATTGTGGATAGGTTTGGCAGAAGAAAAACACATGGTCTAGTCAAGTGCAGGAATATCGAGCTAAGATAAATTAAAACATAGTCAAATATGGATGAAACGCAGAAAGAAACCAGTGAATGGACCGAGTGAATAAAAAGCTAGCATGTCCAAGGCAAACGCAGGCAAGGAAGCAGCAAGGCGTTGGTGGTGCGCATGCATGGAAAATGAGCGGATGGATTCAGGTGGAATTTGATAAAATAATGACTATACAATATTTAGAAATTATATTGGAGCCAAAATTATGGAGGGAAATGGTAGCAAAGACCCGAAATACAATTAGCAAAGTCACATGTCAAGCACATGCGGTTACCTTTTTGTAACCGCTTGTGTCTAGATTCATTGTACTTGTATATGTTGTTTGAATTCAAAATTTGCGGTGTCTTATCGATTGGGGTGTCAACTGAAGTTTAATTTAGTGGGTTAAGGTCTTGACAAGTGTTAGACATGTGTCACAACACTATGCAATATAAAACACAAGGTTGCCACATGTTCTATAAATGGACAACCTTGTGCGTTGGACGAATTTAGAGAGGATAGGCTTGTTATTCAAAGAGTGAAAGAGGGAGGATTAAGTCTGGAATTTCACTAATGCACATAGAAAAAATGTGAGGGTTCTAAAAAGATGTCAAAGGCAGCAATCGACTTGTGATTGTGTCTTAAGTCGAAGTAGGGATAGACTTGTTATCCTAACGAGTGAGTCCTTTGTATTTATTTTGATTATTAATATAAAGGTTGGGTTTGCCCGTATGTTTATGTGTTCATTTCATTGTTGAATAAAGACTGAAAAATAATCTAAGGCAGAAAAAGAAAAACGTCCTTAAAACTTTAGGCAAACTAGGCTGCGAAAGGGCTGAGTTAAGTGGGACTTGACTGCCTCACATAGGGCTAACCTCTTGCACGAAATTAAGGTGAAGTAATCTTCCGTGTGATAGTTAATCATATCATATCATATTAATATTAAAGTGGAAAGCTCTGGGTTACGATTTTTTCCTTGCATTAAATAGAAATGTAAATAGAATATCTATTCAAATATTAAACATTAGAAAATAATATTTAACCACACTATTGAACTTCACAGAAAACTTTCTAACTACCACAACAAATGTTATAATGACAATCATGAAGATAATTGTTAGTATTCTTTTTCCTATTATGATCGAGTTGTAGTAACATTTTCTCCTTACTTATAAAGTTAAGAACAACAACATGAGTTACCTCTTTAAGTGCAAAGAACTTAAATGTTAGAGCATCTAAAGAGATTGAGGTATCAATATATATTTGGAGAACAACTAGAACAAAACTTGCTGGAGCAGCCTTAGCTTTCAACTCTTGCTCCATACTCTCTGTCAGTCTTCAGAGCAAGTTTCTCTTCTCATAGCTTTCTCTGCCTGTTTATAAGAAAAGATTTTGACTCTGAGATTACCGTACATGGACGAGAGAGTACTCGAATATTTCCTTTTTTGGTTTTTCATCCGGTACTCGAGTATATTGGTACACAATCACCTATTTATTTACTGAATAAAGCCTAACAGGGTATACATCACTTCATAATTAGATGTTGATTCTCCTTTCAAGCTGGTGTGTTTTACATATATCTTCAATGATCAAAATATAGAGAAGCCCTCAACTCAAAGTAGGAGAAGAAAAAGACTTGCACATTGGATGAAAAAGAAGTCGTTTATTTGAAGGAACAAATTAAATACGTATTTGATTCGGAACAAATATAGAGAAGCTCTCAACTCATACTAACTTTTATTTGAAGGTTGAGAGTGTATATAAAATTTTACATAGTTTCTTTATTAAGTATTAATTTGAAGTGCTAATTAAAGGATGATATGAGCTTGACATGAACTGATTAATAGAAGAATTCGAGATCTGTATTCTGTTTAAAACCAACAACATCATCTGAATTGTTACTGAAAAAAGGCATACAATAATTTTGCTCTATACATTACTCATTTGTTGCTTTATTTTTTATTATAATGTCGATAAATTTACCACCTTCAATATTAATTGTTTCTTAGCTTATCCATCAGCAAAAAAAGAAATAAAACATTATTGAAAAACCAACTGAATGTTGAAATAGTGAGTAAAGTGAAAGCCCAACTTGATGAAGGTGAATGTCTTCAAGCGACAGCTTCTTTCTCCTGTTTATGATGAAGTAAGTTGTTTAAACCAAATATTATTCAACACACTATTTAGCTATCATTAAAAAAAAATAAAAAATGTATCCAAGAGTGGGATTTGTTAGTATATTTACCTTTGCTATTATGAAATAAGCTTCACCTCTTTCATTCTCTCGGGGATCTCCTCCAGATCGGTACGAAGACCTTTAATTAGAGGCATGGTACTTGTGGCTAGATACCACCTTTCTAGATTCTCAAGACTATAAAGAGTAAGGAACTCGAGTTGACGGAAGCTGTTATTACTGCACATTATTGTTTTTCCTACATAAGCTTCTTCTAATATGAGATCCCTTAGGTTTGGCAACATTCCCAAAATAGGCATCGGATCTTTTGTGAGTCTTGACTCCCAAAGAACCATCATTGTGATGGAATTTGGAAACAAAGGCAGCTTATCTATTCTCCCTTTTAACATCAATTTGTGGAGCTTTTGACAAGAATTAACAAATTCAAGGGTTGGGAATGAAGTTGCAAAACATGATTCATCACCCCTAGAAAACAATCTGAGAGTGCTAAGGTTTTTCAACCTGATAATGTTGTTTAGGGAGTAAGATGTCTTAATATAACACATGTTTAATTCTCGAAGATTAACTAAATTAACAGGGTCAACATCTTTCCACTGATCACAAGTAATGCCATCAAGAATTTGAAGACTAGTGAGTTTGCTTATATGTACCAGAGGTTCTGAATACGGAGCAACTAAATGTCTTAGATTTATCAGGTCAGCTGTCTGGAGGGGTAGTTGGCAAGAGTATCTACTGTCAATGACAAATGTCTGTAGATTCTTGAGGTTTCCAATGGAAGAGGGAAGATCACGGATACCTCTCAATCTTAAGAACTTGAGGTGGTACAAACTTCCTATGGCATCAGGTACTAATACTAGAGACACCTTGTTATCAACACGAATCTCCAAGTACAACACATATAGATGTTGGAACACACTACTGGAGTTTATAAGATTCATGTTACGAAAATCTGGATCAAGGAACATAATTGACCTCAACTTCGAGTTAGAAAGATCAAGTGAG
Source organism: Solanum sitiens (assembly GCA_016801875.1). NCBI lineage: Eukaryota > Viridiplantae > Streptophyta > Magnoliopsida > Solanales > Solanaceae > Solanum > Solanum sitiens. The sequence goes on along the minus strand of JABWTJ010000014.1, from coordinate 2,898,062 downwards.
AGGTACCTTTCTCCTTGACAATGAATGGCATGTCTGATACATAAAGAGGATATGGAGTGGTTTCTTTGATCATAAATATCAAAGAAGTTTACCTCCAATGCCTTTTGTATGGCAAGATCACGGAGTAAATCATGCACCCTACATTCAGTAACTTTTTCCCAAAATGTTTGAGCCACTTGAACCAAGCTTCGTCTTATCAGCTCATTCAAGAAGCCTTCAGCGACATCCTCCATTCTTTCTTCTCCTCTTGGTATGATGAAACCCTCAGCCATCCACAACCGTATAATGTTTTCAGCATCGACCACTTGATCTTCTGGAAAAATACCCAAGTACAGAAAACACTGCTTGAGCGCATTTGACAAATCCTTGAAGCTTAATGATAGAATGCAGGAGATCTCAATAGAGTCATCTTCAATGTTCTTCCAAAGGCAGTCTTTCACCTTTTGCCATTCATCTAGCCCCACTCTATGTGAAAGTAGTCCACTCAATACAACAATTGCAAGAGGTAATCCTCTACACTTTTCCACCATATCCTTAGCTAGACATTCCATTGCTGGAACCATAGCCCGAACATCAAGTAGTTTCCTACAAAAGAGATCCCAACTTTCTTCTTGGCTTAGGAAACGATGTTTATGGACAAAATCTCTGTCGTCTGCTCTTTCAGCGACATCCTGTTTGTGCGTGGTAATAATAACTCTGCTGCCATTTTTGCTATTGGGGAATGCTCTTTTCAACCTCTCCCATGCTTCTCTTTGCCACACATCATCAACCACCACAAGGTATTTGTTTTCTGTTAATAGCTTGCGAAGGTAAATTTCTAGATCTCTTCTGCCATCCTTTCCAACAAATCCAGAGTTTCCTCAGTGCAACCTTGGATGGATTTAATGATAGTTTTAAGAAGATCCATTGTGCTATACTCTTGAGAAACACATATCCAAGCACGCGTAGGGAAGCTAGAGGATATATTAGGATTGGTGTAGAGGTTTCTCGCAAGAGTGGTCTTGCCTAATCCGCCCATGCCATAAATGGAGAGGACGCTTCGACGAGGCTCTGGTTTGAGAAGTTGAGCTAGCAATGTTTGTACAACATCCTGAAAGCCAACAAAAATGTGAGCCTCATCTATATATGAGGTAGTTCTCCTCAGTGTTTGAACCATGGCAGACTGATTACTTGGCCCTTCTCTTGCATTATTATTGATATTTGTAATATCATAAGCCTCTAGTTTGCGAATGATATCCTTGATTCGTTTCTTGATTGATTGAATATCCTTGGCGACATTGTAGAATTTCTTCTCCTTCCTACATATGCAAGGGCAAGCCTTGAGGCGACTAGCAAATCCATTGTCATCATCATGACCTTTACCATCCAGCTCCAAGCTGTAAGTCTCGAGTACAGCGACAGCATGATTAGCAATAGTATTGATATCCACCACCAATTGCTTAACTGTTTGATCTCCACTTTCTTTTTGTTCTGCATCTCTGAGGAAAGCCTGCATGGAAAGAAGCTCATTTTGTAGCCACTGTATATCCTCTCTTACACTTAAACGTAGGTTGATTTCCTGTATGAGGAAATCACCCAATCTTTGAACTGCAAATGACACAGATGCATCAGCCATCTTCAGGAGTACTGTTGATTTATTTTTTATCTGGAAAAGAGGGGTAATTGTATACAAGTTCAAAAAATGGGAGAAAAAGGTTCACTTTTATGTGTTTAAAGATGCAAGCTAAGCGAAAGTTACATTCAAGTATGTATTAAAACCTCTTCAACAACCAGTACACAACTTGTGGGAAAATATATATACCCTATGTTCCATTTTATGTGCCATTTTTTGATTTTTCGAGAATCGAACAGTTTAACTTTGATTGATTATTTGTGTATGAAATTTTTAATTTTTTTCAAATGAAATTTATATATTTATAAAATATATAAAGAGTAAGTCATAATAATTGATAATTCAAAATATTAAAAAAATTTATAAACAAATTAAGATCAAATATAAATTTATTTAAATCTCGAAATGTGAAAAGTGTTAAAGTAAAATGTTTGAAGCATGTATGAAGGAAAGTCTTAAAATAATAATCATATGTGTTTGTACAATTAATGATCATATGGTCCACCTAATTAATCATGGAGTTGAAAAAGTAGGGAAATTGTGGACTGGCATTATTGCTTTAAAGAAAGTCATCCAAAAAATCTGCACTAAATAAAATTTGGGGACATTGACGTTGACCGCTTGTGAATATTGATGGTGATTGTCGATATTTAACGCTCTGATTAAATATAATGATTCATGAATATTTTTGTAATGGTAGTTAGTGGTATTAAATATCTAATGATTCTATTTTATCATGTACTACTCTTAACTTTATTATAATAGTTGTATCTCACATTCTATTTTTCATGTAGTTTGTCCTTCAAATTATTGATTTGTGACCATATGTAGTGATTAACATGATACATTAATCTATTTAAACAATGTATTCATCAAAAAGATATAGTACAATATGATAAGACACAATATCAAATACTTCTTCCGTGTAATAATAGTTATTCACCATACTATTTTTGAATGTTCAACAATACTTGTCCACTTTATAAAATCAATGGATAACTTTACACTTACTTCATAATTTAACATTATCATTAATTCTAGTCATTTTCTTATGGAAAAATACATATAAAAAAAACTTTAAATTTGTTAGCAAAACTTACTTTAGCACTTAAACTATATGTGTGTTTAAATAGACGTGATTAAGTGAGACATCGACTCTAAAGATATTCAACATCATGCTCTGATACCAAATTTGTCACATTCGGGGAGCACCCCCTAGACGTAATCGGCGTCTGAGCTCCTTCCCATGCTAAGAGCCTTTCTGTCGTCCTCATCGAGGACTAAGACTAGCATCTTAGCTTACATCATTACATTCATAGGTTAAAATGCGGAAAAATTTAAAACTTTTCTTTTATCTATCATGAAGTTTATATAGACCTCTCGCATACACATAATATATATATATATATATTCATATCGAGTATACTTAGTCCCTTCGTATAAGAAAGAATACATAATCTTCTACTTTTAGTGCACACATATATATTCATATGGTCTACCCCTTATATATTCATAGTCATAGCTCAATAGGAATTGCATGAGAACACCTTTCATTACAACGCTCACATGTGACATTACCACATTAACATCATTATATCATAATAAGGCACATAGGTACTTCATCACCAACCTTATATCAATACATATTAAGCATAATCTCACAATAACATAGTTGAAGACATTTCAATTCAACATCATACCAACCCTATAAATCTTAATGCAAGGTATACTCCAATACAGCATCATCACTTAATCACAAGTAGTCACAATTGAAGTAAAGAATTGAGATCACAAGACTCACCCAATCTCCTTCACAAAATCACAATGCGATCATCAAGGTCTTACCATCAACCCTCCAATTCAACCCAACAATGGGTGTAATATCATCATACAATAGTAACCAACATAGTAATGAAGTCAATTGAATCACTACACAACAATTCACCACTAGTTCATAGCCTAGAATTAGAGACTTAGGTCAATTACTCGAGAACTAGCATAATTAGATTAAAATATATCACAATCTACTCATAATTGACATAATAACAACATAGAATAGTAATTCACACACTAACCAAATCAATTGTATCAATACTATACAATTCAATTTAAGATCACAACCTATGGTTAAGGGGAAAAGGTCATCTTTCCACAACTAGGTCAATGCATCAAGAATTAGTATAATTCTACCATAATATATGTTAATCTACTCATAATAACCAAAAGTAAATATTAACAAACCAATTCACAAGATCAATTTTGTATTGGAAGAAAACCCAATTAGAACTCAACTTTTTGAAATCAATTTGGAGGAACCCTTTGGGGAAAGAGATCCCAAAGGTGAAAGGAATCTCATACCTTACTAATTGATGAAGTTTGATGGAGAAACTTGAGCTTTAGCAGCCCTAAATCCCTCCTTTTCTTGGTGTTCAATGGGGTTTTTTTGGGAGGGAGAAATAAGAGAGAAGGAAGAGCAATTGGGTTTTGGGAAATTATGAGGGTTAGATTAGTTTAATTAGGTTAGGATTTTTATATAGGTCATTAGCTAACTTAATTAGACCTCCCTTAACCCCTAACTACTTAACTAACCACCTAATTCATTAATTTAACTAATCCGAAAACATGCAGCAAAACAGTCTTGACAGACGACTCCACGACCAACGGCCCGTTTGTCAAACGACGGCCACTGTTCACGTCCGTTCCTGTGCAGTCATTGATTTGGTCAGAGAGTGGTCCAAAAGGACCATTCGCCAAAATGGCTAAGTGTTGGTCTACGGAGGCATCGACGCCCCGTCGATTCAATGACGCCTCGTCGCCTGCACACGTAGGTAGACACTGCCTCTTGGCAGCTTTTAGCCACCTTTGCAAGGGTTCTCTTCAAGGGACCTTGGTTGGTCCTTGGGGAGTCGTACCCAGACGTTTTGACTATAAACTAACTCTAATACGTGTTAGACACCTTACCACCAAATTTCATCATTTTCCGACTCTTAAAACTTAGTCAAATAGACTAAGACACACTAGCACCTCTTGAACTAGTTTTCGAACGTCATGGACGTTCTTTGACGTTTTGATTCTAAAAACTTCCTAAATGACTTATATACACTATTATTGACCTTAAAACAGTGACACAACCTTTAGACACTCATGGTAGACTCTATATTAGGCTTTAGACTTTAGGAGTATTACATGATCCCTCCCCCCTTAGGAACATTCGTCCCCGAATGACACTAAAATTCTTTAAAAGAAAGGAATAGACTAAAGGCTGGGCAACGGAACGGGATGTACCGGTACCGATCTGGTAGCGTTCCGGTTCATTTCGGTTCGTTCCGATTCGGTTGCTTACGGGACGGATTGGGACATCCTGAACCGGGATACAGAACGGAACCGAGGTTTGGTACCGGTGTACCGCTACCGGTTTATTCCGGTTCTGGTCCGGTTCCGATTAATTAATATTTATTAATTAATTTATATTATATCTTTATAAATTATAATTTATATTTTATGTTAAATAATAAATACGACCCAAGAAACCCAACTACCCCACATTAGTATTACATTCGAGACTTAGTTGAAACAAAACCCTTCCTAGAAGGTGGTTGCGTAAACTATGCACTCTACTAATAGTTGTAAATTGAAATTGTAATTTGTAATACAAATTTAAATAAATTAAATTCATATTTTTTAATTTGTGTAATTGTTTTATCCTTATTTTTATTTAATCTTTTAGAATTATAAATTTAATTTATTTAAATTACAAGTTATAAATATAACTTATGAAATATAACATATTAATAAATAATAAGTAATAATTTATAAACTTCAAAAGATTTAAATCTTCAAAATTTAATTAGACTTAACTTGCAAACTTAATAAGTATAATTGTTTAAAAAAATTATCTTTAAAATAAACTTAAGTAAAAAATTATATTAGAAATTTAAAAACTATTAATTTAAACTTAGAAAATAAAAAATTATTTATATTTTCGCTATTCAAAAAAATCATTTTTTGAAATAACTAGATGTGTCGTCCCGTTTATCCCATCGTTTTCCATTCCGGTTCGTTCCGATTCCATCTCGGTACATAGTGGGACGGGACAGAGCCGAATATCCATCCCGGTAATTCTGGTCTGGTTCATCCCGGTATCGGTCAACGAACCGGTTAACTCATCCCGTTCAGGTCTGGCACCGGTTCGTTTCGGTCCGGTGGTCCTGTTCCGGTCCGTTGCCCAGTCTTAGAATAGACTCTAGACTAGCAGTCCAACCAACAATAATACAAATATGAGTTTCAACATCAATCCTGCCATTTACATATAGCAATTAAAAATTTCAATTACTACGCATAAGAACTTTAATTTACAACATGAGAAATTTCCTTCTCACAACAACATGAGCTCAACATATCATTTATGAGTCAATTATTCTACAGCTCAAACTATCAACATGCTCAATATCATTTCATAAAGACTCAACGTATCAAAATGCACAACATAACTCAAAACAAGCAAAATTGACAATTTTCAAGTCTATATGCATAACTTCACTGTAATTCACTGTAATATGAGCATTTTTGCAAAACTTCACCAAAAATCAAACAACTTCAGGTTTAGTCATTATTTTCATTATTAGTAAGAACAACTAACCTTAGTTATCAAATAGATGAGGGTAACGGGACTTCATATAGGTCTCGGCCTCCCATGTTGCACCCTCAACTAGGTGATTCTTCCATAACACTTTTACGGAAGCCACCTCTTTAATCCTTAATTTCTTTACTTGTCTATCAAGGATTTGAACCGGAACCTCCACATAAAAGAGGTTATCTTGAACATAGACCTTCAATAGGATGAATGGACTCGGGAAACCAATAAACTTCTCAAGCATCGAAACATGGAACACCGGATAAACTAAAGCCAATTCACTAGGCAACTTCAACTCATATGCAACATTGCCAATCTTTTGCAAAATTTTATAGGGACCCACATAACGAGGACTCAACTTCCCTTTCTTGCCAAATTTTACCACCCCTTTCATAGGCGAAATTCTTAGATACACTTTATCACCTTCTTCAAACTCTAATTCTCTTCTCCTATGATCGGCATAAGACTTCTGCCAACTATAGGTTGTTTGCATCAGAAATTTATGTGTGCTGCATCAGAAATTCAATTTGCCTGTTCCAATGTCACAATGATATTTCCAGCAGGGATTTGGTGGTTGTTTGTTCAGAAAACCACGATTTGAGAGAGTTTCCCACTTCTGATCAATACTCTGGTCGTCTGTCTGTGTCGGGCAACATCATCAGGTTTTTCTCTTCAATCAACACTTTTACTTGGATCTTTATTTGATAATTTTATGATTTATCAGTAGTTATTTTTAGGTCTCTGATTAGTTGAATAGCTAGCCTCGAGTGGAATTGGTGTGGGGAAGAACAATTACTTTGTTTATTGTTCCAAAATAAGGTTATTGTCTATCTTGGGTATTGTCTGATTTCAGGATATAATTTTTTGGGATTTGTTGGGTAAATGACCGCCTATAATTAGAGAATTCAAAGGTCTAAAGTTGTTGGTGCTTGTAGTCCATTATCTGACAAAATGGTCCTAATTTCAACGGAGGAGCTTGCTAAAATCTCGAAGGAATCCACTTCAGTTAATTCCTTTATTGAATCAAAGAAAAATACATGTCTTATCACCTCTTCAAATAAATGGGTGATTGATTCAGGTGCCACAAATCACATGACAGGTAATCCTAATATTTTTTCTTGCTTTCAAGCACACAAAGAACCCTCTCCGGTTACCGTAGTTGATCGATCAACTTGCAACAGTGTTGGATATGGGACGGTTAAACCAACCTCTTCTATTACTCTGTCATCTGTATTAAGTCTACCAAAGTTGGCCTTTAATTTTATTTCTGTTAGCAAAGTTATCAGAGACCTTAATTGTTATATTTTGTTCTTTCTCGATCATTGTTTGTTTCGTAATCTTAAGACGAATCAGGTTATTGTTAAAGGACATGTATAAGACGATCTCTACATCCTTGATAAATGGGAGCCTCGGTTTGTAGCTTGCTCTAGTGTTGTGTCTCCATTTGAAGCACATTGTCGATTGGAACATCCTTCTCTACCTCTATTAAAGAAGTTGTGTCCTCAATTCCAGAATATTTTCTCATTAGAATGCGAGTCATGTCGATTTGCAAAACATCATCGCAACTCATTAAGTCCAATGGTTAATAAGAGAGTTGAGTCACCTTTTGAGTTAGTTCATTTTGATGTTTGGGGACCATGTCCTGTTGTTTCTAAAACTGGGCATAAGTACTTTGTCACTTTTGTGGATGATTTTTCTCTGATGACTTGGATTTATTTTATGAAGAGTCGCTCAGAAGTATTTACTCACTTTTGTGCCTTCTGTGATGAAGTCAAGACACAATTCAATGCCCCATTACGTATTCTGAGGAGTGACAATGCTAAAGAATATATGTCAGAATTATTTCAGTTGTATATGAGACAACATGGTATTCTCCATCAATCTTCATGTGTCGATACACCTTCTCAAAATGGAGTTGCTGAGAGAAAGAATAGACACTTACTTGAGACAACTCGAGCACTTCTGTTCCAAATGAAGGTTCCTAAACAATTTTGGACAGATGCGGTCTCTACAACTTGTTTTTTGATTAATCGCATGCCATCTAGTGTGCTTGCTAGTAATGTGCCCTATAATGTTATGTTTTCAAACAAGTCTCTATTTTCGGTGGAACCTAAGATATTTGGAAACATATGCTATGTTCGAGATGTTCGACCATCTGTTACCAAGTTGGATCCCAAGGCATTGAAGTGTGTGTTTCTGGGTTATTCTCGCCTCCAAAAGGGGTATCAGTGTTATTCTATCAAACTTGGCAAATACTTGGTGTCAGCAGATGTGGTACTTTCAGAGACTACACCATTCTTCTATGCACCTCCGATTTCTACAAGTCAGGAGGAAGAAGATGAGTGGCTAGTCTATCAGGTCACCCATGTTTTGACAAAAGAATCTAATGTTTTCCCTCCATCTCTCAGTTCTTCTATTGAGGACCAAACAACTATTGTTTTGGAAGATCCTTCTCCATCTGATGTGGCAAGACCACCAATTGTTCAAGTTTACTCGAGGAGGCGAGGGGCTAATGATACATGTCCTGCACCAGTTCCTTTGTCATCACATCCTCCACAAGATCTTGACCTCCCAATTTCTCTTCGCAAAGGTACACGTAGTTACAAATCCTCATATTCCATTAGTAATTTTGTTTCCTATGACCACTTATCCTTTACGTCTAGATCTTTGATTTCTTCTCTAAACTCTGTTTCTATACCCAAAACAATGAAAGAGGCCTTGAATCATCCTGGGTGGTTTGATGTAATGCTTGATGAAATACTTACCTTAAAGGAAAACCACACGTGAGATTTAGTAGATTTACCCAAGGGAATGAAATCAGTGTGATGTAAATGGGTATTCACAGTTAAAGTTAATCCAGATGGATCTATAGCGAGACTTAAAGCCAGACTTGTATCTAAAGGGTATGCTCAAACATATGGGGTAGATTATTCACACATTCTCCCCGGTTGCCAAACTCACATCTGTTCCTCTGTTCATTTCTATAGATGCTTTTGAGAATTGGCCTTTACATCAATTAGATATCAAGAATGCATTCCTTCATGGTGATCTTAAAGAAGAAATGTATATGGAGCAACCACCTGGCTTTGTTGCTCAGGGGGAGTATGGAAAAGTTTGTCATTTGAAGAAGTCGTTGTACGGATTGAAACATAGTCCTCGAGCTTGGTTTGGCAAGTTTAGTGAAGTAGTTCAGAATTTTTGGATGAAAATGAGCAAATGTGATCACTCAGTATTTTACCGACAATCAACATCTGACTATATCCTCCTTGTTATATATGTTGATGACATTGTCATCACAGGAAGTGATTATATGGGAATTTCTTCCCTCAAAACTTTCTTGCATACTAGGTTTCATACAAAGGACTTGGGTCCGTTGAAATACTTTTTGGGAGCAGAAGTAAGCAGAACCAATAAGGGAATTTTTCTGTCTCAGAGAAAGTATATTCTTGACTAGCTTGCAGATATGGGAAAGTTAGCAACCAAACCCTGTAGTACTCCAATGGTTCCCAATGTGCACCTTATGAAAGATGATTGTGATCCTTTTGATGATCCAGAGAGATATAAAAGGTTGGTTGGGAAGCTAAACTATTGTATTGTGACTCGTTTGGATATTGCTTTTGCGGTAAGTATTGTTAGTCAGTTCATGAGTGCACCTACGGTCAAACACTGGGAAGCCTTGGAACAGATCCTATATTACTTGAAAGGAGCTCATAGACTTGGCATATTGTATAGTAATCACGGTTATACACATATCGAGTGTTTTGCAGATGCTGACTGGGCTGGATCCAAGATTGATAGAAGATCTACTTCATGCTATTGTGTTTTTGTTGGAGGCAACATGAAATACACACAAACTCCTTGGGATCGCCCATTGACTGAAAGTTTAACTTTCTGGAAGGACTTGCACCTACCACATCAGAAGTGGCAATTTTTCAGACAGTTGTCTTGTCGTCCTTTCACAGACATAGTCTTGTAGGGATCAGGTCCCTTGCAAACTTCTTTATGAATTCTTGAAAGGCTTGCTGGCTGACTTTCATCTTTGAATGGATGAATTTAATATAGAGTTTGTCATGTTAAAAGTATCAAACATAAAGAGTTATTATTTGTTGGACAAACACCCTCATCCATTCTGATTGGTCTAGTACGTTGAAGCCTCACCAACCTTTGACATGACAGCTTTACAGTTGTACCTCATTATAGATCTGGACGAGCAAAATCAGACAGAGACCATGTCCCTTCATTTGTGAGGATCATCAAAACACCTTGAATATAACATTCCCCCCCCCCTCCCTTGATGATAACACACAAATATACTTCACACTAAGTTTATCATTCATTTCACTATCAGTAGTCCCAATAACAAGGATCTGGTTCCTTGTTAGATATTTAAGTTTGTTAAATCATCAAAACTTAATATCAGCTCCGAAATAACATTTTCCCCCCTTTTTGATGATAACAAACTTATTCACCAGTTCACCCTATCAACAAGAACTCTTGGGGTAGCTGGAGTTTCATCATCCCAAAATTTGACAACTAATCAAAATATCAACATAGTAGTGTTTGTATCTCAATCCAGTGCAGAATATGAGTATAGAGCTATGTCACAGTCTACATGTAAGATTATGTGGATACATCATCTTTTATCTGAAATTGGGTTGAAGCATCATACCTAGCAAAACTTTGGTGTGATAATCAAGCTGCTCTTCATATTGCCTCAAATCCAGTGTATCACAAATGAACTAAACATATTGAGGTTGATTGTCATTTTATCCGTGAGAAGATTCAAGAGAACTTGATTTCCACTGTCTATGTGAAGACAGGAGAGCAACTAGCTGATTTATTTACAAAAGCGTTGAATGAAACTCGAGTTGATTACCTTTGTAACAAGCTGGACATGATCAATAACTATGTTCCAGTTTGAGGGGGAGTGTTACAAAATCTGTATAATAATATAGATAGATAATAGAGCTGATTCTCAGGGATTAGAATATTTAGTTACCATAGTAAGCTTATTCTCTCCATGTATTTATATCATTTTTCTCTTTGAATAATATACAAGTTTTTCTCAATAAGTTATGATTTACAAAGTTTAATGTATTGAATATTCCTTTTGTGCAATGGAATAGATTCTTGTTTTGTTCTGCCTAATCTCTATTGTTTATTGTTTTTTTGTTGTGTTGCCACAAGGTTGTGATCTTGCTTAATCATATTAGTTGTTTTGTTGGTTTACTGCTCTTCCTTTTTATGATGCCAAAAGGAGGAAGTTATTGGGTGCTCAGGCTGGTGAAAAGGTTATGATCACAGGGGGAACTGAAGGTAACTGAAAGTATTGTGTGGGGGAACTTAAACGAGGGAATTGAAACAGGGGGAACTGAAGGTATTTTGTGTATAGTTTGTTATCATCGAAAAGAGGGGAAATGTTATTTGTAGTTTTGATGATATAACAAATCCAAGGACCTTGTAAAGGGACCTTCTCCCAAGTGGAAATATACACACAAACTTTCAGGTTGGAAAAAGTATAAAAATTTGGTGCACATTGCACAGTCTCCAACAGTGGTAGAAGTGGCAGAAACCTCGGCCAATGGCATGATCTTAAAGATTGTGACTATTCTACTTAAACATCATGTCCAATAGTCATAATCCCATCTTTTACAACTTGCAAAATATCTCAAGAACTCTTGCAAAGGCTGAGCAAAGAAGTGAAGAAGAATTCCAAAGATCAACTCAAATCAGAAAGAGTTGGAAGCTTAGTTGTCTTAGGAGTATTTCTTCTAAAGATATATTATAAATATGTTCCTAAATATATAAAGGGCTTAGATCTTTTGGTTTGTTAAAAGTCTAAGTTAGTTGAGTCCAACTGATTTAGTGGGCAACCTTGTGCGTTTCTTTGTCAAATTCTAGGTCATCCGGAGAGTGGTCATTTAGTGGGCAACCTGTATGTTGCTTAGTGAATCCTAAGTTGTCTAGTGGTGATAGCTTAGTGGGCAGAGTGACATCTTCTTAGGCTCTTCAAGCAATAAAGTTATTGGTTGGTTGTTAGATTAATAACTTTTTCTCACATTGTTGTAATTGGGTTTCACTTTTGCTTGTGAAGATTAGTAAAAACGGTTGAAATTCTTGTGTGACATGTCGTGGTTTTACTCCCTTGAGTAAGGAGGTTTCCACATAAACTATTTGTGTTGTTTTCTATTTTTATTTAGTCTTTGTTCTTACTTAGAGTGTGTCAAGGGACCTGGTCCGTTGACTGATCGTGGACACACGTATTCTATCAACTCTCTGCAAGTATCTGAAGTGTTTCTCTTTTGGCATTCTGCATTCTATCCAATGCCATACTCCCACTAGCATAAATTGCGATATCACCTGAAAGACACAAATCATCAAGATTATGATTTAGTCAATACTTTGTTTACTTGGTTACGTACTTCAGTAGACGTCTCAAATATCATAAACATGGTTCTAGATATACTAAAAAGTTTTCTATAAAACATCTCTAGGTTAGGCTAGATTTGACCAGGTTTCATGCACAAAACAAATTGGAGTTAGTAGGGAAAGACAGAGGAATTTGTTCATGTGGATGAGGATCAGTGACAAGAACATAGCAAAAATGGTGTTGTATTCTAGCATCTTTGTATCATGATCTTCCGAAGCCACTTAATGGTCAATGACCTACAGTATATGCTTTCTTTTCACCAAATAATACTTGTGTTTTTCATTGTCTATTTCTTCATCCACTATTTTAAAAACTTCATTGCTACCTTCCTGAAAATGTGTTGTTATGTCTACAACTACAACACGATCTTCAAAACACATCAGAAGATCTGCACTGCAGTAGGTATCTATGATTATTAATTAAAGAAGACAATTGAAACTCTAACCCCCCACCCCCACCCCCGGTCGAGGGAACGTGCCCCGAGGCCTCCCCCACCTCATCGTGCCCCAAGATCCTCCCCCCTCCCACTTCGAGGCGTCGTGCCCCAAGGAGAAGACATGAACAAATTTAACTGACTAATAAACTTTTAAATGAAGGTCATACTCGATTACGAAATCAAAAGCATGATATCAACATCCCATTATTAAGAATGTTGCCAGGGAACAAATATGAAATAAGAATTGGATTACATGGTGTTATAGCTACACCAACACAGTAAAAGAGGAAAGACAATTGATTTTTGACTAAACTTCTTCTAAAAGGAGGCATAATCGATTCAAACAGGGCAATGCTGGACAGTAAACAATTACGGGATTCACAAATTGAGAAAATAAGTTGTCATATTCAACAAACAATAGGCGAAACAACACTCAACTTTCATACTAATTAGCTTTGAGATTCTATCCTTATTTGTCGAAAGAAGACAACATTAACAGTAACGAAATTGAATGAAACCCGATGCATAGAGATAGTGAAAACAAAGAATACAAATTCAACGAAGTAGACTCAAGATGAGGAATAGCGTAATAGATTTAAAAAATAACAACAGTGCATCAGCGAAACTAGAGCAAAGTTGAATCGACATCAAGAGTAGACAATGAAATCAATTAAGAACACATACAATTAGGAATATTTATGTGTTAAACATCATGGTATTAAATGCTAACTTTTAGCACAATCTCGACCAAAAAACAAAAAAGAAATACCTTAAATCAATTCACTTGATTTTCTACAAATTAATTTTTACCCCACTTAACATTAACCATTTTACTTATTTAATCCAAGAAACAAAAACCCCATAAAAAGAAATCACAAAACACACCTACATTTTCCTTGCATACACAAATTTACGCAAGAAATCCCATGCCCAACTTACAAAAAAGTGAACCATCAAACAAGTAATCAAAAAACTATACAAAACCCAGTACTCCAACGATAAACAAAAGAGTACATTGCACATAATAAACAGAGACCAAAAACAGAGAAAGACTCACAAGTTTGGAGGAATGAGAAATCGAGTTACGAGCAGAGACAGTTGTAGGATTCAAGATATTAGAAAGTGTTAGAATCTGTGCGTCCACAACTAGTCAATGGACCAGGTCCCTTGACACACAAAAATGAAGTTTCTGTAAGTAGATGCAGTTTAATGACACAAGGAGTTTTACGTGGAAACCTCCTTGCTCAAGGGAGTAAAACCACGACCTGTCTCACAGGATTTTCAAAACAGTTTCACTAATCTTCACAAGCAAAAGAAAACCTGTTACACAAAATGTGAGAAAAAGTTTTTAATCTCACTGTCAAGCAATAGCTCTATTGCTTGATGATCCTAAGTAGAGACTTCTCTACCCACTAAGCTATCACACTAGACAACTTAGGATTTTGTAAGCAATCTTACAGACTACCCAATAAACCATCAACCTACTAATGATTTAGAATTTCTAAGCAACACACAGGTTGCCCACTAAGTTAGTTTAACTCGCTAACTTAGAATTTCCAGATCAAAATCCCACTGAGTCCTTTATAGATTTAGGATCAGTTTACAATGTAAGATCGAATGAAAAATATTTCTAAACAACTACACACTATGATCGCTTGAGCTTGGGTTGTTTGGAATATTTCTTCTTCTTGATTTTCTAAGCCCTTGCAAGAGTTCTTGAATGTGCTTTTTCAAGTTGCAAAAACTAAGTAAAGTGTATGGAGATGTTGTCTTTGTATAGAAAGGTCACTATCCTTAAACCCATGCCATTGGTTAAGATTTCTGACGCTCCTGACGTTGTTGGAACCTGTGCACCAACTATTTGTACTTTCTCCAGCTGGCAGTCAAAAAGCAGTTTGAGATGAGAACCAGGTAACTTCACAAGGTCCCTGTAGTTTTGTCAAATCATCAAAACTTCAAATAACAGAAAGTGTCGGTTGTTTCTGAGCATTCAATTTTCCAATCTAATTATTCTCCAACCCCGATGATTCACCGTCATTGCTTGTCTCTTTGCCACCGCACAGAAGAAGTGGGTCGTCGTCAATGTAACATGATCGAAATGAAGACAAGAGGATTGTGGTCATTGCTTGTCTCTTATCAATAATTTTTCATAATCTGGAAGATGAATAAAAAGTCGTTAACTCTGTAATTAAAATATCACCTGTTTGAATTGGATTTGACCAATCAAATGACGACATGTGGGCTGTGAGTTTAGACACCTTTGTTTTTTATTCACTATACCATAATGAAGTCAAAGATAATTATACAATGTATTTATATTTTTAAAAAATAAATAAATTATAAGTCTTAATTTATGTAATTGAGAGATTATATTAATAGAAGTAAATTCTGGTAATAAATATGTGAGCTTATACTATGTTTTGTACATTTGAATTAAGTTGAATTTGAAAGCAATGTTTAAATTTAAAGTTAGAAAGGATATTTATTAAAGTCAAATTATGAGCAAGGGTTGAAACAATAACATATTTGATAAAATCTCACGAGTTAGCTAGATCCAAAGAAGATGGTGTGTACGCATTGGATAAAAAAACTATCTCTTTTATTAAAAACAAACTAAGGGAATGGAGCAAGTCTGCTCAGGGCAATCTAGCCTTGAAAAAAACAGAGTATACTCAGTCAACTTGTTGAACTTGAGGAAATACAGGACCACATAATTCTCAATGTGGAGGAGATACATTCAAAGGCTGAACTTCTCCTAGAGTTTGAGAACATTGCCAAGTATGATGAGATTTCATGGAGACAAAGGTCAAGGGTTAATTGGTTGAAGCAAGGGGACAATAATACTAAATTCTTCCATAGAACTGCCAATGTACATAAAAGATATAATTCTATTGATGAGTTAAATGTGAATGGGGAAGTTGTCAAGAGTCCAGAAGTTATAAAGAAAGCGATAGCGAATTTCTATCGGGAATTATACATTGATACTGAGGCCTGGAGACCCTCACGCAATTGCAGGGGAGGACACAGAACTTCTGAAGAAGATAATCTTATGCTTCAAAAGGAATTCGAGGACCAAGAGATATGGGAGAGCGTAAAGCTTTGTGCCGGAGACAAGGCACCTGGGCCTGATGGTTACACCATGGATTTCTTTACTCACTGTTAGGAAGTCATATGAGGAGAAGTAATTAATGTTTTTAAGAGATTCCATGTGAGATGTGTTTTTGAGAAAAGTTTCAACTTAACTTATGTTGCCTTGATCCCCAAAAAGATAGGTGCAAAGGAACTTACTGAATTCAGACAATCAGCCTAGTTGGTAGTGTTTACAAGATCATTTCTAAGCTTCTTACTGAAAGACTCAAAAAGGTGATACATAAACTAGTGGACACTCAACAACTGGCCTTCATTAAAGGCAGGCAAATAATGGATGTCATCCTCATGGCAAACGAGTGTGTGGATTCTGGAACCAGAAGTAATGCTCCAGGAATTCTCTGCAAACTGGATTTACAGAAGGCATATGATCACCTAAATTGGCAGTATTTGTGAGAAACTCTTGATAAAAGAGGTTTTGGTGGTAGATGGCTAAGATGGATGAATTCTGCATTGAAACTATCAAATACTTAATTCTCATCAATGGCTTCCCAACAGGCTTCTTCTCTGATCAAAGAGGCATAAGGCAAGGTGACCCTCTATCACCCTTTCTATTCATCATTGCAATGAAAGGGCTAAGTGATATGCCGAAAACTGCTCGAGAGAACCTTTGGTTAAAGGGATTCAAAATATCAAACAAAGTGGGATGTGAACCAGAGATCACCTATTTACAATACGCAGATGATACTCTCATATTTTGTGATGCCAATAAAGAACAATTCAGGATGCCAAGGGTGATTTTTATTCTCTTTGAAGCTATATCAAGACTGCATATAAATTGGAACAAGAGCTTCTTATATCCAGTTAATGTAGTTTTTGACCTATCCTCTATGGCTAGGACCCTTGGTGGAAGAATTGGTGACCTCTACTACTTATCTGGGGATGCCTCTTGGAGCAAACAACAGGTCTTTAGGTATTTGGAATGGGGTGATTGAAAAGTATGAAAGAAGATTAGTGAATTGAAAAAGTCAATATCTTTCCCTAGGGGGAAGACTAACACTTATTAATAGTGTCTTGGACTCTATGCCTAGTTATATGATGTCTTTTTTTTCTATCCCTGATGGAGTAATTGATAGATTGGATATTCTAAGAAGGAACTTTCTATGGGAAGGCAACAACGAGAAAAAAAATTCACCTTCTTAAATGGGCAGCCTTGATTGGGAATAAACAAGTTGGAGGTCTAGGGGTGAGAAACTTGAAGACTCAGAACCAATGTCTACTAATGAAATAGCTCTAAAGACTAGCCTCTAATGAACAAGTTTTGTGCAAGGAGGTGATTCAGGCAAAATATGAAATGAAAGATCATTGGTCAACTAGCATGGTGACCAACACTTATGGAACTAGCCTTTGGAGAACCATAAGGAACCTATGGCCAAAACTTAGAGGGAATTGCAAAATCAAAAATGGAAATGGTGTGAAGGTATCATTTTGGGAAGATAATTGGATGGAACTAGGTCCCTTAGAACACTTTTCCCTCATGTGTTCATACTCAACAAACAACAGAGGGCTATTGTGGCACAGGTTTGGTCAAACCAAGGATGGAATCTGAGCTTTAGAAGACCTCTCAGTGATTGGGAGATCCAGAGAGTAGTAGAATTCTACAGAACTCTAGAACAATTAAGAGGAGGAAACAACGTCCAAGACTGCCTGAATGGAAGGATAACAAGCAAGGAAGATTTAGTGTCAAGGGGGCTTACAAAAAGTTCAACCCTTTCAATAACCAGATTAATAGGTAGCCCTGGAAAATGATTTGGAAAGCCAAAATTCCCTATAAAGTGTCTTGTTTTACTTGGCTACTTGCTAAACAAGCTGTTTTGACTTAGGAAAATCTCATGAAGAGGAGTATTCAATTGAGCCCTAGATGTTTCCTATGTGGGGAAAAGGCTGAGACTGTGACTCACCTGTTTCTTCACTGTAGGATAACCAACCAACTGTGGGACCTTTTCATCAATAAAAAGGTATTGAAGTGGGTGATGCCAAGGAGAGTAACTCAAACCCTGAAGATATGAAGTAGATATTCCAACATCTCTGGTCACAGGAAGAGATGGAAAATCATCCCAGCTTGTATTTGGTGGTCAACGTGAAAAGAAAGGAACCTTAGACGTCATCAGAACAAGAGCAACACTATTCAGAAGATGAAAATGAATTGTCTTGTGTTGTTTCATTTTTGGTGTAAACATGAGTATATGGAAGATCTAAAATCAGTTATGAATATCTTAGGATCCCTGTAATTTTTGTCATAGGATCGAAGATCTTCTATTATACTCTCGTTAATCTGTAATTAGGAATATGTAACATGTTGTGGCAGGTTTTGATTTTTTGGAAATAGAAATACAAATCGTTACCTTCTCAAAAAAAACTCTCTTTTCCCTTTTTCCACCTTTATGTGTAAGTCGTTGTCTTCTATCACTATGGTATTTAATGTTTTCTTTAGAAGATCTTATTTACACACAAATAAGTTTGACTTAAGCTTTTGTTCATATACATAAAATAAGGAATGGTTACACTAGATTTTTATTTTCCCTGAGACAAAAAAAAAAGAGTTCCATGTTTTTTTGTAAGTAAGTCATTTTCTTTGATTACATGATAAATTATTGATCTTTAAGTCTGTTTGGATGGGCTTTTGACTTATGACTTATGAACCAAAGCAAAAGAAAATGTTAACGTATGATTTTTGACTTATTTTAGCTTTAAAATAAGTGCTTTTAAGCACTTGTTTATTTTATCCAAACATTAAAAACTATTTAAAAATTATTTTGACTTTAAAACACCTAAAACAAGTCAATCCAAATAGGATACTAATGTGCCAATACATAAATGCATTAAGACATTCTCCTTGTTAATGTTGCCGTTTTTATGTGTGGTCCTAATTAATCCCATATTATTTGAGTTAACAACTTGTAGTAATACATTCATATAAATTCATTTTTAAAAATAATTATTACCATATCACATTGCATTTCCTTATTGCTTAAGGCACTAGTTCGGATGGAAACCCTGCTAACCCATTCTGGTTATTATGACTGACAAGAATCGATAGCAGGCAAGGAGATATTCAAAGCATTCCATTAGTTATATATCAACATTCCAATAAAATACTTGTATGCATCAAAAACTCTAGTAATTATATACGTAGTAATAAATGTTCGGCCTTTCTAGTGGAGCAATCCTATAATTAGGAATGTGACACGTCAATCCTTTGTATTGAAAAGCATCAAGAAAGATGCATAAAGCTTATCAAAGAAAGGTTAAAATCCTACGTCTATAGATGTTGCCAAACTTACCTAAACCTTGAATCTTATGATTAAAACAATAAATAAGTCACTTAAGAGTAACTTAAATTAAAAAGAACATAAAACTCAAGCAAACACCAATGAAGATCTACACTTTTTTTTGCCAAAAGAACATGATATAAAGAGTATAAAAATAAGACCTTTTAAGTCCAATGCATTGACAGAAGTAAAAAATATTTACATAATCAGATCAAGTTTTAGATAATCACAAGTACTACAAGAAGAAGAAATTCAGTATAATCTCACTAGCGGGAATTTAGAAAAGGTAGAATCTAATGTTGTTTTTAAAAAATTAAAACAAATAAACTTAATGAGCTGAATTTGAATGAATTAGATTCAGATCTAAAAATCAAATGTACTTAATAGGCTGAATCTGAATAATTAAGATTCAGACCTCCATTAAGTGCAAACAAATGAGACCTTAGTAATCTAGTCATTAACTTGGTGATGAATTCATTGATTGTATAAAAACTTTACATTCCCAGGGTACATAACTTAAACCGTAAAATACATTGTGCATCTCTGAAAGTAAGAGAAAAACTAGCCTTAAATATATTTATACCTTTGGTCGTGATGGCATGGATGTCAATGATAAGTCCTCCATGGTATAAATACCAGGTGGGAGTAAGTATATCACATCTTCCTCTGGTGGATCATCAGGTGGGGTTAAGTTTATCATGTTCTCCTTTGGTGGCTCACCGAGTGAGGGTAAGATTATTCCGCTTTCCTCTGGTGGCACGCACAGAACAGATCGATTTTGTGGAGTCATATCTTCATTTGGGCCAGGAGGATACTCAAATCAAATATGAACACAGTGAACTGGAAATTTCCTTTGTATCTGAAGAGTAAAAAGTAACAACATGCAATTGAATAGTACTTCTTGAACTTGTTCCAGCCTTCATTTAGCCATACCATGCCACTAGAGTTTAGCAGTTTTACTTTCCATGCCACGCCATTTGGGACCTCAAGCAACACAATATCCCCTAGATTAGCGCCTTGCTCGATTACAAATTCATTAGTGATGTGTTGTAAAATACTGAAATTGGAAAGATATAACAAAAAAATAATAACATATAAGAGAAGAAGCGTAGAAAACAAATAGAAAGAAAGAAAAAGCTTCAGACAAGCTGGTGTAGACAAGTTCCCAATCACATAGCATTTCTTTTTTAAAAACAATAATCCTGAAATCCTGAAAGCCAGTGAAACTCGGTTTAACTCAGACGTAGCTCCCTTTTTTTTTCTTTTTTTTTTGGGGGGGGGGGGGGGGTGGGGTCAGCCACTTTAGCCTTCTCCGCTCAAATACCATACTTTTGTCCATAGAAGAGTAAGAAGTCGTGAGCCCATGACCGTGTGACGTGCGTCTAACACACATCATACATTGCGCTCTTACCACTGGACAAGAACCTCGGGGGTGTAATCACATATTGTTACAAGAAAAGCAGAAAGAGAAACAGGAGTAAGATACTAAGTAGGAAAACCCCTCATAAAGACTCACAACAAATACTAAAGGTGACTAGTAGGTTAAGGTCTAGCATTTATTAGTCAGATTTGCTGAACTGAAGCTTCCATTTTCATTCTAAAGCTGGGTATTTCTTTTCCATTGTAGGTTGTTAATCTTGGTGGTGGCTTCTTATCACATGTATTGGTGGGTGATAAGTGTTTATTAGAAATATCCGAACTCGTAAAGCTTAGCTTGAACAAACACTTGAGTTTCCTCAGCGGATAACCATTTGCAGTAGTGCTGTATTTTCCGGTGTTGATTCAACTACAATGAGGGGTCATTCGGTAGTGTGTATAAGAATAGTACTGAATAGGATGTATATTACTGGGACGATTTCCTATCCATTGTTGGTTTGGTGTTTTAAGGGCAGTTTTATCTTTACCCTGCTCATCCATGTATTGATATATAGCCCGTGTATAGTTAATACCATGGTTTGCTATGAATTAGTTATGCATAAGCTAAAGAACAAAGAATTAAATAATACTATGAACAAAACATTTATTAGATTCTCTAATTCACCCTACCAAACGACCCAAGTCGTTTTATATGCATAAAAGGCAGCCAGGGCACGAAGCATTCACATTCATTCAGGGTCCTGGAAAGGGCGGTAGTGGGTGTAATGTAGGTAGTCTACCCAGACACAAGCATCAATGATTGATTTCATGGCTTGATCCCAGGCACAAACATCAACGATTGATTCCATGGCGTGATCCCATGAACTAAAGGTGACATGGACACAACTTTACTATTGATCCAAGGGTCGCCTTTATCTATATATGGATGAGAATAAATATTCTTATTGGACGACTATTCATGAGAACATAAAATATTTATATTATTGACTTCCTCATTCTTTTTCATCTGGAAAAACTTGGTCAATCAGATCCTGATAAAACAAACCTTCTCTGGTCAATCAAAGATAAAAGTGAATACCAAAAAA
Source organism: Solanum sitiens (assembly GCA_016801875.1). Classification (NCBI taxonomy): domain Eukaryota; kingdom Viridiplantae; phylum Streptophyta; class Magnoliopsida; order Solanales; family Solanaceae; genus Solanum; species Solanum sitiens. The sequence continues at coordinate 2,876,070 of JABWTJ010000014.1, read as the reverse complement.
GGCTCGTTCATTGTTAATACGCCTCCTTTTTGTCCATATACGCTCCCTGGTAAAGCTGATAAAGAGCTTTTATGAAATCAAATGATAACAAGAGCAGAAGCCTCCTAATTTCTCCAGTTCAAAGTATTCCTATATAGGGAAGAGTTTCTATTATAAAAATCTTAGCCACATTAACGTAAAGAAATTTCCAAGAAAATAATTCAAAGCAACTAAAGTATTTTTGAAACTCATCACACAGAAAATCCAAATGAAGAGAAACTGGAAGAATATTTTTAAAAAGTAGTCTTGAAGATCGAACAATTAAGTTAATTTGAAATATGAGAAATTTCTTAACAATTCAATTATTTTGAAATGAAGAAAGTATTAGTTTCCAACTCTTTCCACTCCATAAATTCCAACAGCAAGATTTTAATATAGTACTCCATCGATTTTAAAATAATTGAATTGTTGACACATTTTTCATGTTTCAAATTAACTTAGTTATTCAATCTTCAAGACTTCTTTTGAAATTTTCTTCCATTTTTATCCTTCATTTGAATTTCATGTGTGATGAGTTTCGAGAAACTTTATCAGCTTTGAATTATTTCCTTGAAAATTTTTACATTGGTTGAGATTTCATTAAAAAAAAAAAAAAAAAAAAAATCTTCACTATATTGACAAATTAATACTTCATTGTTGGAGTAATACTCTATTTTGTCATCTGCATCAAATTTAAAAGTGAATTAGTAGATTTTACGGATTTTGATTTTGAAGATATGATTGAAACAATTCACGATACTATCATGGATAAAGACTCGATTGATATAATTCAATAGAAAACATTTTTGTCATTTTGTTAAGGTTTTACCTCCAAAAATGGCTTTATGTAAATTTTTGTTAAGATTTTACCTCCAAAAATTACCAAAAAAGAAGAAAAAAAAATAGTCATGTTAAGAGTCACATATTGAATTTTGTATTAGAAATGAATTAAAATTTTATTTAAGTGTTAAAATTAGTTATTATGATTAATGCTTAGTTATTCTAAAGATTAATTTGATAATAATTAATAAGGGTAAAAACGAAAAGTAATG